>CM031602.1:20621953-20726953 GCA_018398815.1 Conus ventricosus | reverse complement strand
CGACTTCCACTGCTCACACAATATATCAACAAAATGACAAAAAACAAATGGACAGTGTACTACTGCTCACAGGACATAATGACACGGTATTATTTGTGTTTCCGCTAGTCCTACGCTGTTCCTCTGATTCATCATCTGTATGTAGATAGGAACACTTCCTTTGAAGAACACATGCCCTCTGATCATCTGTCCACAGTACAGTTCAGTAGCTTTTGTTGCTGTTTATAGCCCCAAAGAGAACTTTACATGTGAGAATCCTTAAACAAACAAACAAACAAAAAACAAGCATGAGTTCTGTGCATCCGCAGAAAGTTCGGTACATATAAAAAAAATATTTAAAAAAACATGGTCTCTGAAGTGAAAAAAGAGAACTATTTTCCATGATAATGAAGTGTGGAAGCCTGTTTAAATGTAAGCATGGTGAGTGTGTGAGTTCGTTCATGAGTGTTTGAGTGAGTGTATGCCCACATGTGCATGTCTGTTGGCAAATCTCGGTGAACAAAAAAATAAAATGAAACAAAACAAAATAATCACTGCCCTCTCACATACATGTTACATAAAATTATGAATCCTTAATATGCCTCACACATCCAACGCATGATGACACAAAACGCTCATTAAACCAATTCTAACTGGCCAATCACTTCATAAAAGTTCAGAAAGAAATCTATACTGTAACAGTATGCACCATGTATGTCATGGTTCCAACCGACACACACAGCACAGTAAGCTGAGTTACTTACAAAAATATGCACGAAGCGCAATGGACGCTTGGCAAAAGAAGAGGAAAAGTGTCCGTTGCCAGTCATCATAGGGGCCCCGTCAAACAAACACCATGAGCTCTGGACGATGGGAGAGACAGCTGCTTCTCTCATACTTCACCAACAACTCATCCACCCACAACCCAATGTGGACTCAAAAAAAAAAAAAAAAAAGTGTTGAATACACAGCAGGTTAAACCAATTTCTTGTCGGAAATCCTCTCATATCCTGTCTGCATCCTGTGAATCATCACACGAATCCTCATCCAGTCAGGAATCCATTCATCCTGTATTTCAGTTCTCTGTCTGAATCCTCTCCTGATTCCCATCGCCTCACGAATCCCTTCATTCCGTACCTGTGTCATGTCTGGTCTGGACCCTCTGCAGCGCAAAATACTGCTGTTCTTGCCAGGGAAAAGGAGATGCATCATTTTCGTGGTAGCAATGCATCTGAAAATACTCCTTACCTAACCTGATTGTCACTCGCCACTATAGTACTACACATCCATGCAAGCGGATCTGCATAAGACAAGACCACTCTCAGGAAGTGACTTCTAGTTGCTTAGCACAGCCACGCAGTTACCAGACAAATCCTGTATTGTTCTCCAGCGATATTGCTGACCACATCCCGAGTCACTTGTCGACTCAAACCTGCTTATATTTAGCTGTGATTGGTACCATTTTGGAAAGTGTATGGCGAACAAGCCACTGGATGACAAATATCATATTATTATCAGTACAGTAATAATATTCATAATGATGACTTTGATGATGGTGATGATAAGAATATTACCATTACTACTAATAACAACAATGATGATAATAATGAGAATAGTAACAGTAATAACACTAAAGATATACACTTTTTGTTCTTGATACTTCTTGAGCCCAGTGCCAACATGCAGTTCCACTTCACAGGCCCATGCATAATCCCAATGCACAGACACACATTGACCCACTCACTGACTGACTGAAGCCAGTTAATAGTAAATTTTTTTTTTTTTTTTTTTTTTGCTGTCCCAACCTCTGCGCCACCTCAGAGGCAGTGCACCCATGCCGCTCATTCCAACATCCGATCCACAGCCACAGCCCGGTCGGCCCCGCCGCAGCCCCGGCACCAACCATCCACAGGGAGCAGTCAATGTCAAGTTGTCAAGAGGCAACCCACCGGAGGAGACACTGCACTGCTGCCGAGTCACTTCGGTGGTGTTCAGTGGCGTCTGTTCTGATCTAACATACGCAGATCACCACCTACTAAGCCCCCTACTGACGACAATAATTGCTTAGTCGCGGAGCCGGCGTGAGTGAGCTCTCCCTCCGGAAGGCGCCACCATGTCCGTCCAACGACAGCCCCCATGGACTCGCCGATACCGGTGACCCCGACGGAACCAAACCAAGGCCACAGACGTGGAGAGGACATCGAAACTGAGGTCACCATGAGAGCAGGACACGAATGGCCACAGAATTTGAGACATTTTTTTTAATGCTGATCGATGAGAATGAGGATGATTAAGATGATGCTACGGATTTCCATTTAGGTCTGAGACTACAAAACAGGGCTGTACTCTACGCTTCCTTTCATAATATATCCCGGCATCAACCAGGCCCGAGAGATACAGGCACCTGCAGTGTTGGTCAGGAAATTTGAGCAACACTCTCAGAAACGCATCCATTAAGTGGATGAAACTCGACTGTGTGGTCCCAGTCTTCCCAACTGTCAGTCCGCAGCAAACTCAACTCTGGGTAGGAGCCTTAATACCTAAACCAAGGAAGTTTATATTTTCACTGGCATTTGATGAGTCGTTTGTGCTGAACTGACTTTAGCCCACTTGATGTAAAGATGGAATGTGGTCCGAGGAAGAACTTGTCCAATTCTGGCGCATGGTGCATAGCTGGTTCAAAGAGCAGATCCAGGGTCTATTTTACCTTAGTGGAGGTCTATGCTCTCCTGAGAACTCTCCTAGTTGCTTATTACCACTACTCTCATTTTGCTGTTGTTGGTTGTTGTTTTTTTGTCCCACAATGAATCAGTCCCTCTGAAGCTCACAGTAACATTCACACCCTGGCCGTAGTGACAGATCAATTTTTCACCCACAACTAACGCACCGATGATCATTTAGCATTATTACACTTTATAATCATTAATGTTAAGCAAGCCCCTCCTCTGATCCTCACACCATTCGATGCAAGGCTGCTGGAACAGGTCTAGATCACAGAAATCCACAAAAAGACAAAAAAAAAACTTGGACAAAGGTCTTGGCAAAGCAGCCCATAGTGCCACAAAGAATGGGACGGCATGTTCACCATCTTCAGAGTACCTGGGCCAACCACAGGTCTCTCCCACACCCTGACAATACTTCACACCACCCAACAATACTTCACAGGGACAGGGGATCCATGGGGGGAGCCCAGGGAAGGTATAGATAGCTGCAACAACACCAAACAGCACCCAGGCCAGTCTTACATAAGCAGAAAAGCGTGAAACAGTGACCACTGGACCATGGCGAGTATACCCCCTCCTTATGGCGAGTATACCCCCTCCTTGTGGTCGTTGAAGTGCATTGACACGTGGATAATACTCTCCCTTTCATGTTTCCGCCACTGAAGATTTTTATGTGTAAGTGATCACTGCTGGACCCATGAAAGAAACATTTTCACATACACACACACACACACACCACACACACACACACACACACACACAACAGGTGGCTCTTCGAAGGAGCAGAGTAATCCAATGTGTTTCTCCATTGGTGGAGACCATAAAAGCTGTTGAAGGACGAAAACAATTGAACGGAAACACTCCTTCCTGACCTGTTTGTTCGACAGAATTTATCACACCCAGGAAAAAAACCCTGTAAATCTACAACCAAACATTTAGCAGTCAATATATTATGTGGTGAGGAAAGAGATATATCTACAGCAAGCCCCCCCCCCCCCCCCCCCCTCCAAGTCAAACAGCATTTGACTACACAGTATAGGGGTACAGAGAGATGCAGAGACAGATACGACAGACACTGAGACAAGGACAAAGACATATACCTTCAAAAAAAAAAAAAGACAGAAAGAAAAATAAGCTTCCAGATGAACCATGATAGCGCTTTGTATTTTTCTGTGAGGTTAAGTCTTTGTGAGGATGTGTGTATGTGTGCAGTGATGCATGGGGCAGGTGTGCTGGAAGAACACATGTATTGTATGTGATCGACTGATAGAAAGGAATGACAGTGAGACTGAGTGACAGACAAACACACAGACAAAAAGCAGGAGAACCAGAGACAGAAAGAGCCAGGAAAGAAAGAGAAATAGTGAGCTGGGGGGGATGGGGGGGGGGGGGGATGGTGGGGGAGGCTGGATGAAGGGGACAAGGATGAGAGTATAATTATACATGCCCTGGTATGCTTTCTGTATTCATAAGAGCAAAAGAAACCCTCGGGCATAACTTAATGATCCTCAGTCTGTTTGTTGAGGGATCAAAATGACACAGTTAATGATCCAAGGTTTACACGTTATAAGGAACTCATGATCTGAATAAGAGAAAGTATGTAAAGAGCGGAGAGCAAAGAAACCATGGAGTCTCATGCTGTAGCTGGCTAGCTTCAAGGCACATTTCAGTTTCCCTCCTAGATCCTGACAAAGTGTAACACTGAGGACACCACAGGAGAACGGACACCCCTGTCCTTTTCCAGCCGTCAGAGGGCCACAGAGAACCCCACCACAGATGGAGATATTGTCAGGAAGTCATCAATGGTCCCTCTATAACCCTTACCTAGGGTTACCAGATAGATGAGACGAGAATATATATGAACAGTGCTCTACAAAGCTTGCCTATGTATCACATGACGATCTCAGAATTATTTTCATAAAATAAAAAAATAAAAAAAGCTTTCCCACGACGACTCATGCACATGTATACATATGTATATACAATTCTTAATTCAATTCATTGTATAAAGCTTTCTTCCCTGATGCCACATCAGTGCTTAACATTTGACAGTTTAATGCAAATTAATTATGTACCTTTTTCAGCAAACAATTGAACTTCTTATTATTCACAAGGATGGAACTAGATGGTTACTGCTGCAATCTACTGCACTTTGACCGAGCAAACCCTGCCAATGTTCAAAAACTAACCATTGAAAGGCAAAGACTTTTTTTTGGTTCTCCTCCACTTCTCCTCCTATCTCCCACTCCGCTCATTCCAAACAAAACATTCTGCTTCACTTGTACTGCCCTGGTCTCTTCAACAGCTCACAAATCTGAGGAGAAGCTACATTTGAAAGAGAATGGCGTGAGAACAATTCTCAGTTACTCATTCATATCACTTTTGGTTCTGTCCTGCTTTTCAGCTTCCTCAGTTCCACCCACTCTGGCTCAATGATATACAGACCTCGCCCATCCAGGAATGTTCTGTTGATGTTCCAGTGTCAGCAGCTCAGAGGCAGATTTCAATTTCAGGTAATCATAAGGCACACCCATCATAGGGGTCCTGTGTCTCTATATTTGTGCCTGTCGTGATGAACTGTCAGAGTGTAACAATTCTGAGCAATGCCACCTGGTCACTTCTGAGTAAAAAGCGTAACACTGAATAAACACTAAGACACAGGTAAAGACAAGCTTTGTAGTCATGTTGAAAGAACAAATAGGTGTGTAAACTGAAACATGTGTGTACTTGTGCACTTGTGCACATACATGTGCATGCTTGCATGCATGCACACATGTATGTGCGCATCCATGTATGAATGTGTGTGTGTGAGTACGCATGTGCACGTACACGCATGTGCATTTGCATGCATTTGGAAACACTCACTGGCACAAGTAACTTCAATATGCATTCTTATGCGCATGCATAAAGTTCTTTCGTGTGCCTGAGAATGAATGGATTATATATCTTTTACTTTTTTTTTGGCTTGTTTTCATTTCAACACGACAGCATTTCTGAGGTCACCATCTCTTAAATTAAACAAACTCTGAACATCCAAAGCCATCAGAGATACTGGCATACCCACAATCTTTAACTTAAACTAAACCAAGTAAATTCACAAAATAATCCTCTGCAAATGACTGTTAGGACATTTCCAGAAACTAGAGTAACAGGCCACAGGCCAGTGAAATAATGTGTAAAAACTATAAATACCCACAGAAATCAAGAAGCTTATTACCTATAAATGGTTTAATTTTGACAAACCCAACTTGCACAAAGCATTTTCCTCCGCCTGCACCTCTCCTATCTGTCCCATCTGTATGTGATAGGGTTGGGATAAGACAGACATTGCTGGGATGAGATCAGTCACAATGATAACAATGATAATCGCTCCATGATAACTTCCTCTCATGTGCCTGTGTGCGTGCCTATGTGAACACACGCATGAGTGTGCAGGTGTGTGTGTGTGTGTGTGTGTGTGTGTGTGTGTGTGTGTGTGTGTATGTGAGGAAGTGTGTGTGTGTAACTGTGTGTGTGCACATGCATGTGTGTGTGTGTGTGTGTGTGTGTGTGTGTGTGTGTGCGTGTGTGTGTGTGTGTGTAAGTGTATGTTTGCACATGCATGTGTGTGTGTGTGTGTGTGTGTGTGTGTGTGTGTGTGTGTGTGTGTGTGTGTGTGTGTGTGTGTGTGTGTGTGTTTGCACATGCATGTGTGTGTGTGTGTGTGTGTGTGTGTGTGTGTGTGTGTGTGTGTGTGTGTGTGTGTGTGTTAACATGGCTTTTTTCTTCTTCTTTTTTCCGCCCTGATAAAGTGATTTCCATTGTCTTCTCAACGCTTGACAACACTGTCAACTGGCAAAATCTGTAGCTCTGTAACCGATTCACTATCAATGTATTATCAACTTGGGAGTTATATATCAACTTCCTAAATTTCATCAGATTGTACTGAAGTGCTATTTCCGCACATCTATTTCCTTCACAAAGCAACTGATTTTCCCATCAGTTATGTTCAACAAGCATCATTATATAAATTCTGCCTGTTAAGTAGACTAAACGAAAAAACAGTGTTGTGGGATACTGACTCATAATATTGTGTTTCTTTGCTTTCAGACCGCAAACAAATGTAATACAATGTTTGACAGTGTTGATTCTAGACCGTGTCAATGGGTGTTTCTTACAAGTTGTTGTTGTTTTGTTGCTGTTGTCCCTGTTGTGCTGATTGTGGGACCAATGGACAGAGCCACCAGTTCCACAGCTACTCCAGAAGGGCAGGGAGAGGAAGGGTGGAAATAGGGGAGAGAGAGGGGGGGGGGGGGGGAGAAAAAGGAAGGGGGGGGGGGGGGAAGGAGGAAGAAGAGGATGTTAGGCAAATGATTAATGTTGTGACTCCTCTTCACTCACTGTAGATGAGACATATACCTGGTGATGAACATAAAAACCTTCAACATGCACATATAACCAGTGTAGACAAATTTACATAACATCTTACGACAAAACCACCATCAAACCGCCAAGAAAAACAACCAACCAACCAACCACCCCTGGTTTTCAAGCCGACACAGCTATGAACAGACCTTTTCAGTTTCAAAACTCTGAACACGAGACAAGATAATGTTGCTTATAGCCCAGCCGACCGCAAAGGGCCACATCAGGGCTGACTCTGAACACCTCTGTGACAGTAACATGCAGACAGACAGAGGAAAGCACAGCTATCTTTTAACCCAAACTTGAGCTGCAGTAGAAAAACACAGCAAACAACTGTATTATCTACTATCATCTACTCCCATTTGTTGAAATATACTGTCCTAGGCCACACTTAAAGTGTCAGTAAGCTTTTATCTATGAAATCCAACATCCGCAAAACAAGATAAATCAGAGGATCTGTGGAATGATGCTCCCATCGTACCAGCTGAGGGTAAGGACAGGCCAGAGAGCCCCACAGCTCCTTGACCACCCAATACTGATCTGTTTAGGGACGGTTGTGAACTAACACAGAGGAAACACCACACAATCCACAGGTTCTATCCACAGAGTCTCCTGAAGTCCTGTGAGCTGAACACTTTCCCAGTGTGTGTCCAACATCATGCCCAGTTCACATCCCACATCATTCCCTGTTTATATCCCACATCATTCCCAGTTTATATCCCACATCATTCCCAGTTTATATCCCACCATGTTTATATTCCACATCATGCCCAGTTCACATCCCACACCATTCCCTGTTTATATCCCACATCATTCCCAGTTTATATCCCACCATGTTTATATCCCACATCATGCCCAGTTCACATCCTACATCATTCCCAGTTTATATCCCACATCATTCCCAGTTCACATCAAACTCATGTCCAGTTTATATCCCACATCATTCCGAGTTTATATCCCACCCTGTTTATATCCCACATCATTCCAGTTTATATCCCACATCATTCCCAGTTTATATCCCACATCATTCCCAGTTTATATCCCACCCTGTTTATATCCCACATCATGCCCAGTTTATATCCCACATCATTGCCAGTTTATATCCCACCCTGTTTATATCCCACATCATTCCAGTTTATATCCCACATCATTCCCAGTTTATATCCCACATCATTCCCAGTTTATAACCCACATCATTCCCTGTTTATATCCCACCATGTTCATATCCCACATCATTCCCAGTTTATATCCCACCCTGTTTATATCCCACATCATTCCCAGTTTATATCCCACATCATTCCCTGTTTATATCCCACCCTGTTCATATCCCACATCATTCCCAGTTTATATCCCACCCTGTTCATATTCCACATCATTCCCAGTTTATATCCCACCATGTTTATATTCCACATCATTCCCAGTTTATATCCCACATCATTCCCAGTTTATATCCCACCCTGTTCATATTCCACATCATTCCCAGTTTATATCCCACCATGTTTATATTCCACATCATTCCCAGTTTATATCCCACATCATTCCCAGTTTATATCCCACCCTGTTAATATCCCACATCATTCCCAGTTTATATCCCACATCATGCCCAGTTTATAACCCACATCATTCCCTGTTTATATCCCACCATGTTTATATTCCACATCATTCCCAGTTTATATCTCACATCATTCCCAGTTTATATCCCACCATGTCTATATTCCACATCATGCCCAGTTTATATCCCACATCATGCCCAGTTTATATCCCACCATGTTTATATTACACATAATTCCCAGTTTATTATCCCACATCATTCCCATTTTATATCCCACCATGTTTATATTCCACATCATTCCCAGTTTATATCCCACATCATTCCCAGTTTATATCCTACCATGTTTATATTCCACATCATTCCCAGTTTATATCCCACATCATTCCCTGTTTATATCCCACATCATTCCCAGTTTATATCCCACATCATTCCCAGTTTATACCCACATCATTCCCAGTTTATATCCCACATCATTCCCAGTTTATATCCCACATCATTCCCAGTTCGCATCCCACATCATTCCCAGTTCGCATCCCACATCATTCCCAGTTTATATCCCACATCATTCCCAGTTTATATCCCACATCATTCCCAGTTTATATCCCACATCATTCCAGTTTATATCCCACCCTGTTTATATCCCACATCATTATCCCACCCTGTTTATATCCCAAATCATTCCCAGTTTATATCCCACATCATTCCCAGTTTATATCCCACCCAGATTATATCCCACATCATTCCCAGTTTATATCCATCCAGTTTATATCCCACATCATTCCCAATTTATATGCCACATCACTTCCAGTTTATATCCCCATCATTCCCAGTTTATATCCCACATCATTTCCAGTCTATATCCCACATCATTCCCAGTTTTATACTTCACCAACATTGTCTGCTTTCCTTTGTGTGTGTGTGTGTGTGTGTGTGTGTGTGTGTGTGTGTGTGTGTGTTCGTGGTTTTGATAGTTTTGTTGGTGGCGACTCACAGTTTTGTTGATGGCGTGGCAGGATACCAGAGCTCCCATCCAAGCCAGTAGCATTGGCAAACTGTCCACGGCTGCCCCCCAAGCCTCCGCACCATTCGCACACTGACCACCCTAGACAGCCCATCTGACGGCCCCGAGAACCCTGGGTTTGTTATTCCCCCTACTCGGAATACACAAAAGCGGGTATCCGCCAGCTCCCCAAAACACTGGGCTTGTCAAACCGGCCCTGGGCAGGCTTCAGTGAGCATCACCACACCCGGACCTGCATGCTGACCCCCTTCCCCCTTCCTGATAATTGTAGGTTGTTCTGTGTCCACATGAATGCATCACTGACCTTGGCGGGACTGATTAATTTCACCCACTCCTGGCTTCTTCTTCTTCTCTTTCTTTGCTTCTGAAGGGCCACCAAAAATGACAGGGGGTGGCCGTCTTAAGCCAAGTTATGAGAGGGGGAAAAAAAACCAGCAGCCAACAGCAAAAATAAAATAAATAAATAAATAAATAAGCTGATAGGTAAAAACTAGAAGAAAAAAAAAGCATACTATTTTCACAAGCATGGGTCTTTTTTTTTTCTTGAACAATGATAAAGTTCATGACACTGATGAGAAATAAATGGAAAGAGGAAGAATCAGTTTCTGAGTGAAAAAAAAATTATACTTTGGACGAAACATTAATCTGATGATTGTAACATGAAAAATCCATGCAGGATACATTTTCGTGTTTTCACAAGCATACTAAACTTGGAAATGCTTTACTGGATCTTTAACAAGCCAATGATAGGCATGCGAAAGAGGAACATGGTGTGTGGGATCATAGAGAAGAAAGTGGGTGAGGGGGTGAGGAGGGAAAGGGTGAGAGGAAAGAGGAAGAAAAAGGGAGAGGGAAAGGGTGAGGAGCGTGGTGGTGGAAATCAGCCGTAGCAGCTTGCATCCTTCATCCATCAGATGCCTCTCAGATTCAGCCCCTGTATTCTCAGACTGAACGTTCAATACCCTAACAAACCACTCCCTTATTTGAGGAATACATCTTTACTTTTATCAACATTTCTTGTTGCTGTCCCCCCCCAAGCCCACACCGTCCACACCCACCCACCCCCGCCCATCCACCCTCCCACCTCCTAAACTGAGCAGTCCCCTTTCTTGCTGACTGCAAAATGATAAACACAGTCTGGTCTAAAATGCAATATTGATTCCAAGCAAGAGCTAAAGTCACGGGTTCGTGTTCATTACCTAGAATAAATAATCTTCCTGACCTGACCACCTCAAGATCAAATAACACCACAAATGGACTCTCCTAGTCCTATGAAAAAGGGGGTTGGGGGTGAGGGGATATAAGGACAGCATTACTTAAGTTGCTTCCTGCCGGGCAAAAGCTAACAATGTCTCTAGCCGCTCCTTTGCTGGAAGCCTTTTCAAGCCCAGCAGCTGCAGATCGTGTTCAAGCCAGTACCACAGACGTGAATCCCGGAAGGTCAACAGGATCTGCCAAAGGTGTGACCCCTTGCTGAAGCTCAACATCAAAACACAAGCTGAATGTAGGGCAGGCTGATCTCTGCCCCAGGGTAAGGTGGGCTATTGATTGGTACCAGGGTTGTGAGCAGGCACCGCAGACCAGTGTCTGTGGTCAACACAAAGAGGGTTCTCTTTCCTCTCTAACACATGCATGAGAAGCCATCTTTACGTCTAGGGGAAAAAAAACAAAACTCTAGTGATGGGGGCCACAGAACAAACAGGAAAGGATATTGAGGACTGGGCAGGGAAAAGGTTTACAGTTTAGAGTTGACCATAAGTGAGCAGTTCGGGGCCTTTTTTTTTTTCTTTTCTACTTTTTATTATAACACAGTTCCACTTGAACTCTGCCCTCAGGAACCTTCTTTTTCTCCTTTTCGAAAACACTTATTTCTGACAGATCTCTCTCTCCCTCTGTCTGTCTGTCTGTCTGTCTCTCTCTGTCTCTCTCTCTCTGTCTCTCTCTCTCTCCTTTTCGAAAACACTTATTTCTGACACATCTCTCTCTCTCTCTCTCTCTCTCTCTCTCTCTCTCTCTCTCTCTCTCTCTCTCTTCTCTCTCTCTCCTTTTGAAAACAGTTATTCTTAACTCTCCCCTTCCCGAACAGCTCCTCCCTATACTCATCCTTTTTTTCATTACCTTCAGAGGAATATCATTTAATCAAGTACACATGTACGCACATGCAAGAGCTTTCCTGTGTGGCATACACACACACTGTTACACACACACACACACACACACACACACACACACACACACACACACCACACACTCAACCCATGTGATTATGCTTTCTACACAAACATGTTAAAATGTACACACAAATATCCAGAAACACTCATCCCTTCATTCAAACATCCTTAAACACACAAATCGTATGTCTGTCTGCACTTTTTCTTTGAATCTATACAAACTGCTCACATAATCAAACCATCACACACACAAACACACACACACACAAACACACACACACACACACACAACACACACACACACACACACACACACACACACACACACGCACATGCATGTCCACACACGCATACATGCACGCATGCACACACACACATCCACACGTGCACACACGCACATTCACGTGCGTGCGCGCACGCACACACGCGCGCGCACACACACACATACACACACACACTCACTCTCACACACACACGCACACAAACACACACACTTGCCCCCTCCCTACCTGTGCAGCTGTGACAATGGAGATGGGTCCAGAGGACACTCGCTGACTGTTGCTGTTGCTGACGAACTCTCCCACAGAGAACAGGTCCTCGGAACTGTCGCTGCTGTCCACGCTTTGGCTCAGCTCTGAAAACACACCGCCACAAACCACACACTTAGCATCAAACTTTCCCTTTGTCTTCTGTTGTTTCAGGAGAAAGAGGGGAGGGTGTGAAAAGGGGAGAAGGAGGTAAGGGGAAAGGAAAAGAAGCAGGGGTGAGGTGGGTTGCTTTTTTTTTCTTTTTTTTTTTTTTTTTTTGACTTTTTAGGAAATGCAGATTGGTGCAAAACAAGAGCAGTCATTTATCCATGTTAGCACTACACTGTCTATTTTGAAAACAAGCTTCTGTTTGTTTTGTTGTGTTATCAAGATGAGAGATTCAGGATCATCTGTCAAAGTGTAACTTTTGTCATCTGACCTGGGGGAACATCAGACAGCAACAACAACAAAATTCGAACAAGTTCTCTTTTCTGAGTATCTGTGCACATCAGCGACCATGATGATGATCACAATGTCATTGTCATAACCATCATGATCATCACAATCACCATACCCGAGACTTTCCCTGCCAAAGTATAACAGAAAACTGACAACAATGTTTGTGTGATGTGGGAGAAATGAATGCTAAATCTACCCTCAAAGTCCTCACAACTCTGTGCTGTCGTTTAGGTTATAAATACCTGCAGAAAAAAAAGCACACGAATTCAGCGGTCTGTTACAGCGTTGGCATATTTAGAAATGAACTTGGGCACACTAGAAGAAGGTGCAATCACTGTAAATCTTTGACTGACCAAGCCTCTCTGTTCAAATCACGCTGTTTGTTGCCCAGCTGACCGCTGAGGTCATATGAGGGCTGCTGACAAAGCCTGTCCATGTGTTCATGACAGACAGAGGGTGTGGTCCGTTTCTCAAAACAAAGTGCTAATGGAAAACAAACACCCAAGCACACATACATAGGTCTGTGTGCAACGTGAGTGTGGGTGCCTTCACGCCCAACTGTCTTTGCCCACAAGCATTACATGTTCGTAGGCAAGAAAAGCGAAATACAAACACGACGACAAAACAGAGACTTGATACACGTCCACATACTATCTCGATTTCTTCTCACATCTCTCCCCTCCTGCTCCCCCCTCACCCTCTCACCACATGTGCGCGAGAGAGAGAGAGAGAGATAATGTTGCTTATAGCCCAGCCGACCGCAGAGGGCCACATCAGGGCTTCACCACTTAAAATCAACTCACCGTCATTTAAAAAAAAAAAAAAAAAAAAAAAAAAAAACTTTCACACATCTCAAATGACTTCGTCTACAAACGAACCAGAAACTTTGTTAAAAATCCTTCTTCCGTAAAATCTCAAATCAGTAAAATGTTAATTCTCTCAAAAACCAGGATCACGTCAGGCGGGACATCCCTGAACAGGATCTTCATGGACTCCGCTGTAAAATTTTTGTGTCTCAACATCGTGCAAGCCCCAACACTCTAAAAGAACATTTTTTCATTGTGGTGGTGCTGACATGGAATGCACCACGGAGCCTCTTCACTCTTTAAAAGGTAAGAGGGGTAAAATACGAATGGCCGGTGTGCGCCGGCACAAAACCGTTTCCTCTTTACGACCACCCGACTAGATGGGAGGAAGTTTTTTAAGGTTTGGAGGGATCTGAAAGAGTTTGGGTTATTCGTCTGTGTTTTCCCAAATCCCCTGCCAGAGGTCTCTCACATAATCGTTAATTTTGGGTTTCACATCTGAGCAGGGGGATATAAGTGTTGGGAAACAGTTTCTCTCTTGTGGCGTTCTTGGCTAAACGATCAACCATTTCGTTCCCGCCGATGCCAAAACATGGCCGGAAACCCAAGCAAGAGTAATGTTGTATCCGTCCGCCTTCAACTTGCTAAAAAAGTTCAAAAAAAAGTAAAAGTTTCGGATGCTGAAGGTTGCGGCCAGCTATGCCCCCCAAAGCTGACAGCGAATCTGACAGAACCAGAAAGTCCCCCCTCGAAGAATGGGAGTTTATCTTCAAAGCCAGTACTAGAGCAGTAAGTTCGCAGAATAGACAGAAGCATCTGAATGTATATGTTCCAACAATATCTGAGAAGGAGCCCCAGGGCAGTAGGCTGCCAGGCCACTCCATCCTCAACTTGGAACCGTCAGTGAAAACTTTTTGATAGGAGGGGAATTTGGAACAGAGCTCGGCATACAAAGCCTTGTACGCCAGAGAGCGGGTAGACTCCTTACGGAAACTGCGAGATCGAAACGAATCTCTGGTGTGAAAAAGGTCCATGGAGGTTGATCCGGAACTTGGGAAAAATCGGAAACTACTCCCGGGTCTATACCTGCATTCCGCACATGAGGCGATACGAAGCCCAAACGCGGAATACATTTCGGGTTATTTTCAAATTTTACTTTGGAACGGAGGGTCAAAAACACAGTCATAGGCAGGTTTTCTGTGGTTCTGAAACAGTCGATGTAATAATTCAAAGACAGTTTCAGCCTGCGATTGGACAGTGAAGGTTCACCTGCCTCTGCGTACGGGCTGTACACAGGGGTGGTGCGGAACGCTCCAAGACAGAGACGAACCCCTTGATGGTGGATAGGGTCCAAGAGTTGAGGAAAGATGATCTTGCGGAGCCGTACACAGCACAACCGTAGTCCATTTTGGAATGGACCAGGGCTCTGTAGAGGTGCAACAAAGTTTTCTTATCAGCCCCAGTCGGTGTGCGCTACGACCCGCGGGAATTCATCCCTTTTTGGGCAAGCAGTTTTGAGGTTTTTAAATATGGCTGAGAAGTTAAGTTTTTTGGTCAAAAATAAACTCCCAGAAATTTGGCCTCTTTAACAGCTGGAATGGGAGATTTCCCTACTTGAAGTTCCGGATCTGGAAAAACTGACGGAAATTAATGGAAGTGAATACACTGGGTTTTTTTTAGCAGAAAAGGTGAAACCTTTTTCATCCGCCCCACCGATGGATTTTATCTACGCAAAGCTGGAGCCTGCCCCTGGACACTCGGGTACAGGCTTCAGTTGCGTAGACAGAAAAATTTCATCCACAACAATGAGCAGTCTGAACCCTGCTGAACTGATTGAACAATGTTGTTGATCTTAATACTAAAGAGGGCGGGAGATAGTATGCCCTGTGGAACACCCAACTCGCTCGTGGACATCAGAGAGAGGGGTCCCAAACCCGGACCTGAAACTGTCGTTCTGCCAAAAAATTTTGAATAAAAAAGCGGAAGATGACCTCGAAAACCCAGATCGGGAGATCATGAAGTATTCCCCGACTTCCAGGTGGTATCGTAGCCTTCTCCAAGTCAAAGAAAATTGCCACGCATGCTGTTTGTTCAAAAGGCGTTCCGAAGTGTAGATTCCAGACAAATCAAATGGTCAAGGGTATTCCGATGTTTGCGGAAACCACACTGTTTTTTTCGCCAAAAGGCCTGGGTTTCAAGTTTCCACATGAGCCTAGCATTGACCATTTTTTCCATCAATTTACAACACAGCTGTCAAAGCATGGGACGGTAATTTAAAAGGATTAGAAGATCTTTTCCAGGTTTGGGATGGAATAAATGAGGGGTTTTCGCCAAGAGGGGGGAAAAAAAAACCTGTAGTCACACATGGTTGTAGACCTTAGCAGTATGTCAGACCTTCAAAGCGGAAGTTTGTTTCAACAGCTGATAATGGATTTCATCTATACCTGGAGAGGAATCGCTGCAAGAAAGCAAGGCAATTTCAGCTCTTTTAAAACGTGAAAGGAAGATTGTAGTCTCCATGTTGTCGGACGAAAATTGCAGGGTGATTTTTCTTTTAGGGCTTTGTTTTTGACAAAAGGGGCTGATTTATTAGAAGAGGAGGAATTCTTTTCAATGGTTTGTAAGCATGCAGATTACAACTGCTTCTCTCTGTTTTTAAAAGAATCCGAAAACTTGAGATGGTTCACAGGGGGAAACAGGTGTTCTTCCTTTGATTTTTCTTAATGATGTTCCACACTTTTTTCTTGGAAGATTTTGATGCCCCACCTGGAGCAGAAGCTTCTCCAGGACCGACGTTTACTGTTTTTTAAAAGTGTGTCTAGATTTAGCACGGCGTTTTTGAGGGGCTCGAGCGTTGGGACCCAAAGGTCGTTGGTACACCTGACGCTGAGCCCGTTTCTAATTTTGGGGAAATTTGTTGGCAGTCTGAATCAAAAACCCGGGTGTTTTTGGCATTTGAAGTTTATCGGAAGACACTGGAAAACAAGCTTTAGCACACTTGATCACAGTGTTAGTCAGTGATTCAGCTGGTCCGGACTCTTTAAGAAAGTCGTGTCTGGAATTCTTTAGAAATAGTGGTTGCAAATAGATCCAGTTTGTTTCTTGTAATTTAGATGTTGAGAGACAGAGACGTTTCAGTTATGACGGGTTGTAGTAAGACAGGGAAATGGTCACTTCCGTGCAGATCGTCATGAAAAGACCACTCATAGTCCAGGACCCGCGGGGGTCACAAACCGACAAATCTAAACACGAAAGTGGGAACCTGTGGAAGAATGGAGTAAGTTGCAGATCCGTCGTTCAGACACACAAATCCAAATCCGAAAGGACATCCTCAATCAGCATTACCTCTGGAAAGACGAACCGGTACTACCCCCAAAGAGGGTTGTGACCGTTAAAGTCACCCCAAAAGCAAAAAAGGTCGAGGAAGTTCCCCTAACAGACTGACAAGGTCCTGAAAGACAAACCGGGGCAGATGGAGGTAGATTTAAAGAGAACAGATTGTGACAGTTTTGTGGAGAGTGACTCTCGCAGCTACAGCCTGAAGGGAGGGAGACAGAGCGACAGGACTATACAACAAAGTTTTGTGAAGGGAAGGGCAACACCGCCCGACAGTCCAACGTGGGGTGGTTGGCAGGTTTTGAAAGAATTTAAGCCAGAAAGAGTAAGGTCTTCTGGCTTTGAATTTGGGTTTCTTGAAGAGCCACGACAGAAGGTTTCTAGATTGACACAGGGAAACTGCAGCTCCTCGAAGTTAGAATTTAACCACGGATATTCCCAAAGGAATATTGTATATCCATGGTTTCAGAGGGGGAAAGGAGAGAGAAACAGGTCATCTCCTCCTCAACTCTGCTCTAAAGCTGTAAATTTGTTGCTTAATTTCACTGGACTATCTGCAGACCTGCTGGCAGACTTCCACAGTGAAATAGGTTGGGTTTGGGAGCGGTGGAGGTTTTCTTCCTTATCTCCACCATCTCCACACTGGGTTTTAACTCCCTTGCCCGCACGGGCACTGGACAGAGGTTCGAGGGGCGGGGTGCTGGTGTTTAATCTGCCCAGCAGCAGATGTTGTAGACTGCTGGGCAGTCTGAGGGGTGGCGGATTTTTGGCCTCCACCAGGGGCACTCACTTTGGGTTGAGAGTGGTGGACCTGCTTCCACCAGAGCTGACAGTTTTTCCTTGCAATGTCTCGAAAATGTTAAAGTTATCAGTCTGACAGCAGACTGACCGAGTTGGAAATGTTTTGGAACTTTCTTTACGGCCGAAGCATACGAAGAAGCTGTCGGCGACGACTGCCCACAACCTGCTTGCGGGCCTCAAAAAGGAAAAAATTTTTTTTTCATTTGATTCTTTGAATACGGAATTCCCGAATCCAAAGAGGGCAGTTTCGTGAAGAGGAGGGTGGTTGCCACCGCAGTTAGCACAATGTGCCGGATCTTGACACGGCCCATAAAGGGTTGCCTTGCAGCAAACACCGCATACCTCTTGCCCTGAACAGCGGTCCCTGACATGGCCAAACTTCTGGCACCTGAAGCACCTCAACGGGGGCGGAAACATAATGAACATGAACATTCAAGTAACCAACTTTGATGACCGGAGGCAGCACGGGTTGAAGAAGGTCAGAAAGAGGGTGTTTGGGGGCCACTCTCTCTGAAACCTTTCTTTACTGTCACCCCGCGCACCTCCGTCACACCCTGGGATGCCCGCTCCGTCTTAATTTCTGCCTTTTATACACCAGATAATCCCTGCAGCGAATCACGCCTTTTGATGAGTTCAACTGTTTGTGGGGAGTTACCCTGAAACCTGTCCACAAGTTTCTTTGCCTTCAGCAGCTGTTCAGATTGTTTTGGTGATTTACACTGAATAAGAAAATGAACCATTCCTCAACCTCTTGATGACCCAGGGTCACCTGCTAAAGCTTGAAAGCCTTTTTTTGTATGGCGAAAAGGCTCAGAGCTGAAAGGGGTCTTTCTGCTCCGTCCCTTCCATCACGAGCCAGGAAGCCCAGAATCCTGTCCCTGTCGTACCTCCATATCAGAAACACTATCTGAATTTAAAATTCCCGAAATAGGGGATGCAGCCTTCCTCTTTTTGGGGGGGATTTTTTTTGAAAAAGCCATGATGTATTTTATTTTATTTCATCTCTCCCTTACCCCCCCACCTTGGAGTCCAACTAGTGCGCATGAACACACACACACACACCACACACACACACACACACACACACATGCAAGCCACACACACACACATCACGCACACACACAACACATGCAGCATGCATGAATGCAAAACAGACAACACACATGCATACACGTGTGCGCATGCATGGCACGCAAGCACACACACACAATACACACCACTGGGGTCCTTCCCGGGCAAAGCCAACTCCATAACCTTTACCCCACCCCCCCTCCACCCCACCCCCCCCCCCATTCCACAGCCCCCTCAAACAAAAAAGAAAAACCCCGAGGCTTGGTTTGCCAAGTGTCTGCCAAACCCTCCTATCTTTCACACTGTCACCCATTTCATGGATGGGAAAGATAAACACGGCTGACTTCTGCTCAGTGTCACAGAGGTTTGCCATCCCCAATCTTGCGTTGACACCCAAATGTTTGCACAAGTCTCACAAGGAAGACTAACCAAAGAGGCATCCACAGACAGACAATGCTTGGACAAATTTGGGAAATAAGATAAGACAACGAGATGGGAGAGAGAGAGAGAGACAAGGGACAGACAGACAAACGGGATGAGGGGGGGGGGGGGGGCAAAGAAAAATATTTAAGGAAAGACCATGACAGAGAGGGCCAGTTGCGAAAAAAAACAGATAGGGGACACGTCAATTGAGTGAGAGAAAATAAGAAGACGAAAGACGACTATGAGACATCGACGATGACAAAGAAGAAGGAGAAGAAGGGGAAGAGAAGAAGAAAAAGAGGACACGGAAAGAAGAGGGAAGAAGAAAAAGAAAAGAAAAAAAAAAAAAAGAAGGTATACGATGGAGAAGCAGAAGAAGAAACTAACCAGACAAATGATTCATGACACAGCAGAAAACTACAGTAAACAAAAGAAAATTTGCTGGAAAAGGAAAAAAAAAAAGAAGAAGAAGAATACAAAGTGGGCTGTGATGAACCACAGCCCCTCCACTCTGCCAGAAACATGCAGACTAGCCGTGTGTAAACGATCCCACGGTTAACAATTCAGTCTTCTGCCCTATCTACTCCACGACTCTTTGTGGCGTTGGTCCCACACTGTTCGTTCCCGCCGTTTCGTTCCTGCTCCCCCATACTCAGCCTCACCCAAATTCGTGTTCTGTTCACCGTCCTAGCGCCTCACAGCGAGTTAAGCCTACTTGTTAAAACGCACTACTGCCCACCAGGGCAGACACAGCCCTGCTGCTGCATCGCTTCCATGACACCTGGGGCCCTTGTTTTTCTTAATTTATATAAATGACATAAGTAGAAATCTCTCTCCTGGAACTACTATAAGGCTTTTTGCAGATGACAGCTTAGTATATAGAACAATCAGAAGCAAGAATGATACACGCATTCTACAAGAAGATCTAAACGCTTTACAAGAGTGGGAAAGAACTTGGAAAATGGAATTTCATCCCCAAAAGTGCCAAGTGTTGCGTATATGTAACAAACGCTCACCAATTAGATCAGATTATTCTATCCATAATACTATTCTTATTAAAGAAACTAATGCTGCAAAATATTTAGGCGTGATTATAGATAGTCGTCTCAAATGGAAAGAACATTACAATTTAGTATGTAAGAAAGCAAATAACATCTTAGCTTTCTTATACAGGAATATCAATGACTGCCCCCAAAAGGTTAAAGACGACTGCTACAAAACACTGGTTAGACCAGTACTGGAATATGGTTGCTCAGTTTGGGATCCTTACCATCTAAAGGACATTGATAACCTCGAAAAGATTCAGAAGAGAGCAGCACGGTTCGTAACAGGGAACCACATCAGAGAAAAGGGAATACTAGGAAGAACATGAGGAAATTAGAATTGAAACCCTTAGAAGAGAGAAGAGCTTTTATCAAACTTAACATCTTCTTCAAAGGCAGAGCTAAAGTAATTGATATTCCAATGGAACAACTAGTATTGAATAAAAGTAGCACCAGGAGTGGCGGTCAATGTTATACCATACCTGCATCAAATATTGACAGCCACTTACATTCTTTTTATCCCAGTTCTGTACGGCTGTGGAACTCACTGCCGGGTGCCATCAAGATTGCCACAAATGCAATCTCATTTAAAAAACAAATTGATTCGACAGTTTTGAGATCTGCATATTGACGATTTTCTATTTTTACTTCCCCAGATATTTTACTGTTACCTGGGCCTGAATTTGGCCATTGCTTTTAACTTCTTGAATATCGAGTGCGACCCCTTGTTGCCAAATTTGCTCCAGGGGCCAACAGTCTGAGTCGCACTGTTTTATGTTATTTTATTTTACTTTTTAACATGCGCGCTGGTGACCTACTCGTTTTTGAGTGAACCAGTATTTTAGGAAGAAGAAGAAGGAATCAGGTGCCAGCTCCGATCCAGCAAGCACAAGGCATCATTTACTAAGACCCTGCTGATGACAATTAATTGTTTGGTTTCCGTTTCCGTTTTGTTACACCCCAGCCAAACACTTTCCTATCTACTTGATGACCCTCCAGAGTGCCCTTTAAGCGGGTCACTGTGTACACAGGAAAGTCCTATTACGGAAAACCCAACAACAACAAAGCACAAAAACTCTGATGTGTATTGTCAACCAGCATTGTATATCGCTGTGTTAGCTTGACTGAGAACCCCTCTAGGTGAGACAGTCACCATGTCTATCCACCCGTCTATCCAACAACCCCACTGACAAGATAACTGGAACAGGGCTGATTAGCTGAAGTGGCAATCTCTGACAAACACTGATCAAACATCACGTTATGTTGCAATCTATCGTAACAAGTTTCAATTCCAACACTGATCAAATATCACGTAATGTTGCATTCAGTTCTGACTAGCCTCAGAATCATGTGATGATGCATTCTATTGTAACCAGTTTCAGTTCCACCACTGAATCAAACATCACATAATGTTGCATTCTATTGTAACAAGTTTCAGTTCCAAGGCTGTTCAAACATCACATAATGTTGCATTCTAATCCAGCAAAATTCACATCCAACACCGATCTAACATCACACAATGTTGCATTCTATTCCAACAAACCTCAGATCAGTGGACCATATTCTTTTACATTGTTCAATATTAACTTCATTATATAAAGAATCGAACGTGGGTGTGACTGTACATGATTCTATCAAAACAATAACCCACAAACCAGAAACTGTGCAAATAGCAGAAGTGCTTTCCACGCATCAAATCAATAGATTTTTTATAAACGCTCCTCTTCTCCTGGCTCCTTTCTTCCTTTCTTTTTTTTTTTTTTTTAAAGTCTTATATCACCAAGTGTGAACAGACCCTTAATTAAAGAACTCACTCACTCACTCACTCACCTCAGATCCAACACTGATCAAATGCCACGAAATGCTACACTCTCTTCAAACAAGCTTCAGTTCCACTTTTGTTGAGATGGCATGACAGCAGGAAAACTTACCATTTACACATCCATCATTACAGATGATACACAAAGAGACCGCAATGCACTGCTGATAAGACAGACAGGCAGAAAGAAAGAGAGAGAAAGAAATTAAGATGCCCTTAGACAAGGAAAATGAAAGCATGATCAAACATGGATGATGTTTTTAAACATAAAGGTGTGTGTGTGTGTGTGGTGTGTGTGTGTGTGTGTGTGTGTGTGTGTGTGTGTGTGGTGTGTGTGTGTGTGTGTGTCTTGCTCATTACCTATGAACACCCAAACCAAACAAAAAGTATCTCCCATTAATTGTAAACATGGCCTATCCTTGTACCAGCATGGGTGGGATAAAATCCTGTTATTCCATCTGCAACAGCAGCACAATGACTGAAAACAACAACACTACTTGCAAACTGTCCTTTCATAACAGGTATGACTGGCAGTGTGGTAATATGTTTGTTTGATTATGCTGTATGTAAATGAATCTTTTGTACTGACTTCGATGTGATTGCAGTACAGTATATGTGAATCTACTTAACCTAATTATGGTGATGGTTCTGGCTGAAACTGAAAAAGAACTTTCATAGCATGCAGTGAAAAAAAACAGGCGAAAAAAAAGGTTTGAGAAGCAGAAGAATACTAACCAGAGCACACAGACTCAGCATCTCCCCCATCAGACTGACCAGTCTGGCTGAGACTTGAAATTCGGTATTGGCCTCGTCCAAAAAATTTACCCAGAGCATCGGCCATGCTGCATTTCAGTGGACTATCCTCACACATGATGAGACGTCCGGTGAAACAACGTCCAGACTGAACTCCACAGGAGAAAAAAAAAAAAATCTGAAGTGGTGGTACTTGTGATTACGAGTATTCCACGAAACTGCTAAAAAAAAAAAAAGATCCAAAGACGTCCAGTGCTTTCCAGCAAAGTTAAGTAGCATTATACATTATCAGGCATGTAGTGGGTGAAATAATCCATGCCGAGGAGTGTTACATCAGCAGTCAGATGATCAATGTCTTCCAGCCTGCCTCCTAGAAAGCAGTCACACCCAGCACCTGCTGACACTGTGATTCAGTAAACATGGCTTTTCTTCACAATATGTCCTTTTCCTTGTCACAAAAATATGACCCCTGATAAATCAGTATGCTTCAATGAGCATTTATTAGTTAAGTAAGTTGTTAATTTCAGTTTGCAGTTCATTTTTTACTCATGTTCTGTTGTGTTCACACAAACACCTGCTGTAGGAACCAGCTTTCAGAACTGATCATATGCAAATCCTCCAACTGAAATGCAGACCGGACTGCCCATAAACGCAAACAAAACAATGGCAGTACTCCTGTGATATTTTCCTCTTCACTGCCAAAGACATTTAATTGAATTCCCTGTCAGTGTTTTCCTTTTTCTGCCTTTCACCCTTTGGTCACAAGGAAGAAGGAAGCCCCACACTGAATCTGTCTCTGAAACACGAGTAACAGCTCGTGACACGGCACCAATGAATGCACAGAGCAGCTTGAAGAAAAAAAAACACCAATATAAAAATATGTCCGAGCGAGCATCTGACCAACTCACTGCAACCAGCTACATTACATTTTAACTTTCACTCTGCCTAACATTCAGAACCAGCAGCATTTGGTGATCTTTAACTTTGTTAAAATCATCCGTTAATTAATACTCTCTTCCCCTCCTTCCAAATCCTCCAAAACCAGTACCCTGTGTCCGCAACATTGTGCAATCTTCAACTGTTCTTCCACTTATCGTCTCTTCCCCTCCTCCAAAAACCAGTCCCCTATGTCCACAGCATTATGCCATCTTGAACTTACACCCCTTCCTTTTCCATCCACCCACAAATTTCTTCATAACCATAACGCAATGTAATCTTCAACTGATACACTCACCCTTCCCACCCCAATCTTCAATTCATGCTCTCTCCTATCTCATCCTCTGATCACCGTAACATGCAAACCCTCACCATCAACTTCCACTCACTCTTCCCCATTCCCCCTATCTCCACAAGCCCACATCACACCACCAACACCTAACTTCTTTTCTTCCTACCCGACAACATGGACAGATCACACAAGATTGCAAATTGTCTGAAACAGTAAACTTAAATTACTGAGCAATAAACATAACTGTGTGTAAAGTAAACATTAACAGTACTTGAATGTTTCGAAAATTGTCTGTCCTGAGAAATTACCCCAACAGCTGTTTTTAGACTGCATCGATTTTTTTAAAAACATTTTCCCCCCCTGTGACGCATTGGGCCATAGAGTAAAGTCCACACCACCTGAGGCCAAAAGACTTGACAAACAAGAGAGAGCAAACAAGTCACTGCTACTGAACAATAACAGCTCAAATGCAGGAAATAATACACGTGATCAATACACCATAGCATAAAACAATCAAACACAGGAAATGAAACCCTCCAAGGAATGTTCAGGCAACTCCAAGGGCTCTGACAAACTGAGCGCTGCACAATAAACTTGTTTCAATGCGCAGCTTGCATGATACACTCCAGAGCATACACATTACTAATGTGTATGCTTGTAACTCCCACATTACTTGTTTGACAAGACCGCGCAGTCTCGTAGCGTCCACCACCACAGCAAGCACTGGCTCTTCACAGTCTACAGCCATCTCATAAAACACTGGCAGTGACAGAACCCGGGTGTTTACCAGAGAATGTGACTGCTAATACCAATGAACCTGCCCTGACTTATCTTACATTTCCACTTCCTCCTTCACCTTTTATCATCAAACAATGGCCTGCACTTCAACAACGGGACCCCACAAAATGGGGTGGAGATCGATAGAGAAGTGAAGAGGACAGGTGATATGAAACGTGTAAGTTATGCTGAATAAACTCTTCCTTTTTCATCGGCATGTGCAACTCCACATACACATACGCACCAATGCATGTGTGTACACACACAACACACACACACACACACACACACACATTTCATCCAGACAGGATCACACACACACAGACACAACACACACACACACACACACACACACACACACACACACACCACACATGCATACACACACACACCTTTCATCCTGACTTGATCACACACGCGCATGCGCACACACACACACACACACACACCTTTCATCCACACAGGACCACACACACACACACACACACACACACACACACACACACACCCTCTCTTTCATGCAGACAAGCTGATCATGTAGCAAAGAAGAACAGACTCGCTGGTGCAAAACAGACAGGCATAAGAATTATAAGATATCATTATAACAGTCACTTTCCAGACACTGCAAAATATCCATGCCTCAAGGCAACGCAACAGGCGCCGGCACCTCTCAGGCCTGATCATTACTAACGACTGGGAATGCTGAGTGCAACTCCAGCAGAAATTTTGATTCATTTTAATGGATTTCCATGGCATCATCTTCATTATCCTTCTTTCATTGCATTACATATGATGAGAAACAGAATCATGTTCTCAGATGCTTTGGCTCTTCCTGCCGTGTTCTCTTCTTCTTTCTTTCTTTTTCAAAGGGAGGAGAAAAAAAGTTCTTCTCCTAACTTATGTAAAGACCCAAACAAACTGTTGCAGAAACTTCAGAAAAGATTTCACATCAAGGCTGGGTCCAAGAAAGAAATGACGACTTATCACGAACAGCATTTACACATTATTCAGTTAGAAGAGTCACAGAAATTATGAAACAATAACAACCCTGCCGCAAAATTTTTGCCATTTCCCTCTGAAAACAGATCTTTTTTGTTTTCCATTTGTGTGGAAGGTGAGAGAGAGAGAAAGTGAGAGAGAATGTTGTGTGTGTGTATGGTGTGTGTGTGTGTGTGTGTGTGTGTGTGTGTGTGTTGTGTGTGTGTGTGTGTGTGTGTTGTGTGTGTGTGTGTGTGTGTGCGCGCGTGCATGCGCACGTATGCCTGCATGCATGTTTGTGAGTACATGTGTGTGTGTGTGCGCATACATGTGTGTGCATGCATCCATACATGTGTATCACTGTGCATGAGTGTGTGTGTGTGTGCATGTGTGCATGTTTGTATGAGCATGTATGCATATGTGTGTGAGTGTGTGTGTGTGTGTGTGTGTGTGTGTGTGTGTGTGTGTGTGTGTGTGTGTGTGTGAGAGAGAGAGAGAGAGAGAAGAGAGAGAGAGAGAGAGAGAGAGAGAGAGAGAAAAGACAGTTTATGTGTGTATGTGTTTGGGTGTGGTGGTAAGTGGAGATTAAATCCCTGGAAATATTTTTTTTTTTAAAAGGTAGTGCTGGGGCAGTTTCTATTCCCCAGTCTCCATTTACATCCCTGAATTTTCTAAGAATACAGAACTTGTTTTCTTCTCTTTTTTTTTTGGCCACCCCCAGCCCCTCCCTTCCTTCTCTGCTATTATCATCTTACCCCCATTCCTCACCCCTTTTCCTCACACACACACTCACATTTCAATCTTTTCACTTGAAAAAGGTTTTGTCTGCCAAATATGTCTATGTCAACAACTTTTGAGCGATTCAGTTCATGGAAGCTACCTCTATGCATGAAAAGCAATTCAGAGAAAACGTGGTTTTGGTTTCACAACATTCGCTGTCAAAATATCATTGTTTGGAAGTTTGCAACCCTGTGTGCCCGTGAAGTCTGCTTGGGCATGTTTGTCTGTTTCTGTCTCAGTGTGCCCGTGAAGTCTGCTTGGGCATGTTTGTCTGTTTCTGTCTCAGTGTGCCCGTGAAGTCTGCTTGGGCATGTTTGTCTGTTTCTGTCTCAGTGTGCCCGTGAAGTCTGCTTGGGCATGTTTGTCTGTTTCTGTCTCAGTGTGCCCGTGAAGTCTGCTTGGGCATGTTTGTCTGTTTCTGTCTCAGTGTGCCCGTGAAGTCTGCTTGGGCATGTTTGTCTGTTTCTGTCTCAGTGTGCCCGTGAAGTCTGCTTGGGCATGTTTGCTGTTTCTGTCTCAGTGTGCCCGTGAAGTCTGCTTGGGCATGTTTGTCTGTTTCTGTCTCAGTGTGCCCGTGAAGTCTGCTTGGGCATGTTTGTCTGTTTCTGTCTCAGGTGCCCGTGAAGTCTGCTTGGGCATGTTTGCTGTTTCTGTCTCAGGTGCCCGTGAAGTCTGCTTGGGCATGTTTGACTGTTTCTGTCTCAGTGTGCCCGTGAAGTCTGCTTGGGCATGTTGTACTGTTTCTGTCTCAGTGTGCCCGTGAAGTCTGCTTGGGCATGTTTGTCTGTTTCTGTCTCAGTGTGCCCGTGAAGTCTGCTTGGGCATGTTTGTCTGTTTCTGTCTCAGTGTGCCCGTGAAGTCTGCTTGGGCATGTTTGTCTGTTTCTGTCTCAGTGTGCCCGTGAAGTCTGCTTGGGCATGTTTGTCTGTTTCTGTCTCAGTGTGCCCGTGAAGTCTGCTTGGGCATGTTTGTCTGTTTCTGTCTCAGTGTGCCCGTGAAGTCTGCTTGGGCATGTTTGTCTGTTTCTGTCTCAGTGTGCCCGTGAAGTCTGCTTGGGCATGTTTGTCTGTTTCTGTCTCAGTTACTATTTGCCCTGACATTTGCTTCATCAGTTACTTTTCTTTAACAAAAAAAAAAAAAGATGCACTAATCTGTTCATGTTTGATGATGTATCTTCGCAGGCACATGAAAGTTGCTTGGACATCGTTGTCCTTCTATGTCCATGTGCCGTGAAGTTACTTGGCATTGTCTGTTTCTGTCAGTTGCCCGTGAATCTGCTTGGGCATGTTTGTCTGTTCTGTCTCATGTGAGCCCGTGAAGCTCTTGGCATGTTTGTCTGTTTCGTCTCACTGCGTGAAGTCTGCTTGGGCATGTTTGTTTCTGTCTCGTTATTCATTTGCCGATCATTTGCTCATCAGATTACTTTTCATTTAAAAAAAAAATCACTAATCTGTTCATGTTTTGAATGAAAGTACTCTTCGCAGCACAGAAAAGTTGCTGACTCTTCCCCATTACCCTGTTCTTATGTTATACAACCTGACATTGAAAGACTTTCTTCACAATTGCCCCTGTTCTTATAGTTATACAACCTGACATTGAAAGACTTTCTTCACAACTGCCAAGTGTCTGGATGTCTTTTTCCACACATGTTCACATGAATAACACAGTACTGCCCAGTTTCTGTAAATGTATGTCTTGACAATGAGTCTGCCTACAGACTCATATGAACACCACAGTACTGTCCCCTGTTTCTGTAAATATATGTCTAGACAATGAGTCTGCCTGCAGACTCATATGAACACCACAGTACTGCCCCCTGTTTCTGTAAATGTATGTTTTGACAATGAGTCTGCCAGCAGATGGATGTTATGTCATCAGCAGCTGCAGCTAGGTGAGCATTATACACTGGATTCCTTCCTGCACTGTTACTATCTGAACATCAGAACACATCATCAGTCACAGACACTAAATCCTACAGATGACAATTCTCCTACTATGAATAATAATGAACATCAGGTGATGAGAAGGTGAGGGAGAGGGTGGGTGGGGGTGGGGATTATGGGTCGAAGCAAACAACAGGCACTTGTTCAACAGTGTTCTTTAAATACATACCTTTTAGTACATTTTACTTCCTTTTTTTCTAAGAGTATTTACGTTTTTTAACTTTTTTTTTTATTGTCTTGCTTTGATCAAAAACATAATACAGAAATTTGCCCTTCTTTCCTTTTCTTTGATTTTCTTTTTTCTCATCCCTCTGAGTATCTGATAATTCTTTCACATCACATTCTGGAAAGAATCAAATATACCGACTACTCAGGCAAGGATAGGAAATTTGATGGGACGAGTCTTTTTTCCCCAGTGCCATGTACACCGAACTTTATGAAACAAAGTCTGCATTATTCCTTTCCAGGGGGAAACAAAGACCCATCCAGCAAGGAACAAGAGCAATGCACCAAAGCTAGAAATTCATCACAAAAGAAAAATAGCATAATAGCTAATCTGCTGAAATCATTAAGGCTGGTTAACATAGGCAGTGCTGAAGACTTCAGGCACAGTTATGCAGGAAGGCAAAATAGTTTGTAACTGCCTGATCTACACAGGGTTCATACAGACTTGTTAAAAAAAATATCAAGGACTTGGTACGAACTTTGTAAAGGCTTCTAATAGAAAGATTAAGAACTGTAGCACAGAAAATAGCCTTTATTCCTACTACCGTTGCTGCATATAATAATCACTTCAGCAGAATCTGGTTAGAAGCAGATAATAGGAAAGTGGATAGTTTAAAACAAACCTTTGTATCATTTTGTGATTTTATCATCCAAATGTACTTCACTCCATAAAAATGTTCATTTCCAAGCATTTTTAGGCTCTCAGGTATCTTATAAGCACCAAAAGGCCAAACTTCAAGGTTTTTTGTGTTTTGTTTTTTGTTGTTGTTGTTGTTGCAATCCTTGAAATGGGGTCCTAAAAATCCAAGGACTTTCCAACACTTTCAAAGACTTCATCAATGAACCCTGATTACACTACCACAGCAGCAGCAGCAGCTATCCCGGCTTCTGCATACAGATGCTCCTACACCTGTTCTCTGTCACAAAAAGTGATGAGTCAAAGACAATAAGAGGCAATACCAGGTGGCTGGGAGGCCACCCACTGAAGGAGGCACGACTTACACTACTGCTGAATTAGCCAGAAAGAGTTTTGCCTGGTCTGCTCTGATACTACAACTTAGCAGTTCACCAGCCGTTTAGCCTTTTACAAAGTCTGATTCCAAGTCCTAGAATTTTTAGGACCCCTTTTGAAGGACTACAAAAAACCCTAGAAACCTGTACTTTTGGTGTATATATATATAAATACCTCACAGCTTAGTTAAAAATGCCTGGACATGAAGATTTTTTGTGGAGTAAACTACATTTTGATGAGAAAATCACAAAATTATGCAGAGGTTTGTTTTTTTTAAAAAAAAAGGTCAAATGATCTGCTGAAACTGTCCACTTTCCCATTTTCTGCTTGTAACCAGATTGTGCTGAAGTGATTATTATATGCAGCAATGGAAGTAGGTACAAAGGCTATTTTCTGTGCAACAGTTCTTGGTTTTTTTTTTTTTTTTTTTTCAATCTTTGAAACTTTCTTAAAAAATCCTCAGAGCTTCAGCACATGAGCCTCAGCATATGACATCAGACTTCCATCTGAGAATAATTTGGCCATAAGAGTCAATGGTTGGACAAGACATCAAGCTCACCCTCCCTCACTCATTCCCCCCCCCCCCCCCCCCCAAAAAAAAAAAAAAAAAAAATCTCCTCCTACCCCTCTACACCCTCTCTCCACCTCATCTGGTCATGGCATCTAGCTACTATTCTGACACAGTGAAACCTGTGCATATGCCCATAAAGATCATCTGATTAAACACTCATTCCTTTAAAGAATTAGTTCTCTGGAACATTTCTCATTGTCTGCCATGTCTCCCCCTGTACATTCATCTCCTCGCAAAAGTCCCTCCCTCTGAAAACCACCCATTCCTAAAGATTTCCGGAAGTCATTATTTATGGCCCCACTGCATATATAAATATATGCAAAGGCAAGCCAACTAATGTTTAAGTACTGGTGACAATAAAGGCTCAATTGCTCTTCCTGGAAAGAGCATGTGTCATATCCTACACTGGTAAACTTTGTACCTAGATATATGTAGACATGGCCAACATGATGAATGTACAGAGACGACTTGGGCACAACTTCACCATCAGTAAGTGCTGAAGCAGCTAAGGTTATGACTAGCGATGGCATGAACGACCTGAAATGTTTGCTACTTTTTTTTCTTCTTTGTCTCCTTCATTTCTGGTTTCTTTTTCTTCTGTTTATTCTGTTTTAAAAATGGTTTTAGATCATCTGACTAAGAAAGATAAGACATGGATGAGTCAGTGATGATTTGAAGATCACTGATTTTGTTTTCGAGACTGACTGACTACACTTTTCGCATGTCTAAATTTAACCATACAAAAACAAAACAACACATTCATAAACATGTACATACATCCACGCACCAGCATGCGCGCACGCACACACACACACGCACACTCACACACATGCACACAAATACGCACACATGCAACTGTACACACACACACACACACACACACACACACACACACACACACACACACACACACACACACTACAAGTACAAACATTCCTCCGCCCTTTGATCCGTAATCACATTTACTAGCTTTTGTCACACTCATGAACACATATATATATACAGACACAAAGGAAAGCACACATGAAGGTAACACCTGCACACTTACACATACAGAGGTCCAGGACAATCCACAGACTATATCATATGCTGAGCTGGTCATGAAGGCTGGACTACTTTCAAAGACAAAACTGTAGCTGCCACCTTTCTGGAGTCAAAATTCGGGAAGCAGGGGATGTCAGGGGTGGGTGCAGTGAAGAGGGGGCAGTTCAGCTTTTGATTGGAAGTAATTCAAACACCACATTTTTCCGTTGACAAATGTGGGGTTTAAAAAGACAACGAATTTTCCACAGACGTAGTTGCCAATGTGACCATCATGTTGTGAGCTTCTTTCTGCAATTATGTATCACCCAATTCAAAAATGACCCCCACACCACCTACACCCCTACCAACATTTCTAAATAAATTTTGAAATTCTAGATTTTTTCATGCAATTCTGAATTTGTGGAATAATCTCTAAATTAGGAAAATTTCTGAAAAAAAAACTGGTGGGGTTGACATCCATGCAAAACAAGCCTCCATGATCTCAGACATGGGTGACCCGTCAACTAAAGGGTCAAAGGCCAACTCTCTCCGCTTTAGCTTGAGCCAATCCTCAACTCTGGATACGACCTGAAGCTGGGCCAGACCTTAAATCCTCACAATAATATTTACTACTCACCTTGCTGATCACTTCCACACCCCTCCCCAATCCTCCTGTCTTACTAGTCTCAGCTGTCAATTAGTCAACACGTCCTTGCTAAATGCTTGTGTAACTGATATGAAGTGAAGCAAGACCTGGGCCGACTTTCAATGTTTAGATGTAAATTCATTCTCATGATGACTGTTATTACGGGAGTATTGTTTTGTGCATATCTGTCCACTGTGTGGAAAACATATAAATTTGTCTAAAAAATGTGCAAGTATGTTTTGTATTCTATACAAAATCTGCATTACTTTTCATTTTGCTTTATGTATTCATTTGTATTCTGCTGACTTTGTCTTTTTTTTTTTTTTTTTTTTTTAGTAAAGCTGCAGCCTGTTTTTTTTTTAAGTGTTGGCTTTCAATGTGCAGTGTTTTGATGGGGACTCCCTTATGGTCAGGAGATTGGAGAGGGTGATGGAGCTGATGGCCTTCAATCCAACAGCCAATCCGTAAGTTATGCAGGAATATTACAAATCTTCCCCTGAACATGACCAGTACAGTATGAAGTTATTGTTTAAAAACTGATTATTCTCTATTTTTTCAATATAAACTTTCTAGTGATACAGACAATGACATTTCATCTTTTTCCGTTAATGCATCACAAAAAGAAAACAATACACGGGAGGTAACTCTTTCAGTTTGTACCAACTATTACTTCCTTTCAGGAAAAACACAAAAACCACTTACAATCACGAACTCACTAAGAGAAAGGATCCAAGGTGCATTCAATCTTGGTTCGTGTATGTGCTCTCCTAAAAGCCCAAGTTTAGTTTGTGATAATTCTTCCTCCCATGAAATGTTGCAGGAGAATGCCTTCTGCCATGGAGACTTGGCCAGAGACAATCTCCACCACAGTCCTGTGCTGCATGACAAACCATTTAGTAAGTCGACCTCAGGGTGTGGCCTTGAATGCAAGGATTTCCCCTTAAAATCAGCCATAAACAGGAAAAAAACTGTTTGAGAGGAGAAAAAAAAACAACCCTGTTCCAAGTCCAATCAGGTAGTTTGTGGTGTAGTTTCTACTGGCACTGCACACCATGTTTCGGCGGCATTACACTTTGCACAGTGTTTTTGTACTGTGTGCACTGGTCTGCGCATCTAGTGGTGAAAGGGATCAATCCCTCAAGTGTGGCTGCCTATGTGTAAGGTTCATGAAAACAGCAAGTCCTTACTGGCAATCCTCTCAGCTCATGAAATGAACTGAGTGACCTGGTGTTCGCTGACAAGAGGCGGAGATATATATATATAAAGCCTACTAGGTGACCTCCTGGCTGTCAGCTGGACACCCAACGAAGTCAGTGAACGTAAAATTGCTGACCACCGTACCACAGTGACACTTCACCTGATACCTATAGATGGTTCTGTCAAGCGCAGCAAGGACTAAAGTTCTGTTAGCTTTATATCAACCACATCAAGTCCGGAACGAACTAAAGTTCTGTTAGATTTAAATGTCGATCACACTGATTACCGGTCACTCATAGGCTCACCAAGTTTTCATTTAGGATTCGAACCCCCAGCAGTGACCAAGAGAGGTGAGCCATCTCGCAGATGATGTTTCCACAACTAAAGTGAACAGATACAGGCCAGATACTCACAGAATTTAAGTTTCATGGGACTGGTTTAGTTCTCACATTGTGTCAGGTCTCTGGGAGCTGACAGGTAGTTTCAACACTTGTCTCTCTCACAGATGAGATTAAAAACAAGGTTCTGGGTGCGACCTACGCTTTGTGCACCACAGCACCAAAAGATTCAAGGCTCTAACAACAAAACACAAACCCCAAAACAATCCATTTTGTTGAAACATAAGCAGAAAGAGGGGGAAATAAGCGTGGCAACACTCTAGTCAGGGTCAGGCCAACACAGCCCTTGGAAATCTTAAATACAAACAGAAAATGTTGTAAAAATGGGTACATCAGGCAATATTCTTTTTAAATACAGGTATCTCTAGTCTGTCACTAGCATCATATGCAGCTCGCACAATGACCAGCATCATTCCTCTCCTCCCTTTCTGATCCCCAACGACCACCCACCTATACACACACACATACACACACACACACACACACACACACACACACACACACACACACCAAAAAGGACAACTACAACAAAAAACACACACACACACACACACACACACACACACACACCAAAAACAACATACACACAGACACACACAGACACACACACACACACACTTGCATTATGTCATAATCTTTGAAAATGAACAGCCTCCACACCATTTCAAAACCTCTAATTCTGGCTTACTTCCTCACACTAGCCGAATGCGCGCAATTTCTGAAAATGGAAACTCTGTCCATATTTTTAACATTCTCTATCCATTGCCCAAACCCTGATCACGTATGTATACCAACACATGATGTCCACCTACACCAAACCAGAGATCAGGCATCAAATTTCAGTTGAAATGAAGCGTGTCCACCCCTTCACTGACGCATGAATAAATAATGAATATACAGGAATACTCTGAAGCTTTTCTTTCTTGTATCATGTGCTGCTGCTACTGGTGAAGTTTTACATCCTTTCCGAACACTCGAGTTAACAAAACAGGTTTACAGACAGGCAAGTATTACATAAATAAGTAAAGGTACATGTACTTTGATATTCACTTTCTTTTCTTTTTCTGCTACTTTACACGAGCAAAATTTGAATGATTTGGTGAGTTTTTCATGTTTCTTTTTCTGACACTATAGTCAACAAAGTAAGTTTACAGAGAGGTAGGAGTTAAACGAAAGCTTTGTGGAAAACTTCAGTCAATAAATCTTAAGCCAAAAAATTCCATAGTTTGCACAAAGTATGTGTGACTGCAAGTTTTTATGACAAACCTGCAAGACTCCAAGTTTTACGATAATCCTGCAAGACTCCAAGTTTTATGACAAAGTCAAATCTTTAGTTACTAGCATTTGATCATGATCAAATATATGTCAATAATAACCTGATGAAATATACAAGTGTTGATAAAGTGATAAATTATCTGTTTATCCCCCACGTATCAAAGAACCATGCCACTGGATTGCAAGTTAAATACAAGAAATTTAACTGACCTAACATGTCATTAAAATAAATCATTTCTGTAACTGCGTCCTTCTGATGTGCCAAACAAGGCCTATGGGTAAATGACAATTTGATTACAATGGGGGGGGGGAAACCACAAAAAAAAACATCCAGCTGAACAGATAAAACATGCCAGGTTCATCAGGTTGCCCTGCCAGTGGCTCACTGGCTGAGAGTTCATCTTCCCAATTAGTTTAGTTTTATTTAGACGTCTTGTCTTTTCACAACATCAAGTGCTTAGTGAATAAGAAAACATTAATGAGAAAACTTTTCAAGAAATGCTTCAAGAAAGACAGAGAAAGGACATAAAATGCAAACACTAAGACAGATATTGAGACACTATCCAAACATGTAGATCTTATTTCTCTCTCTCTCTCTATCTTATTATCTGTTTATCCCCCACGTATCAAAGAACCATGCCACTGGATTGCAAGTTAAATACAAGAAATTTAACTGACCTAACATGTCATTAAAATATATCATTTCTGTAACTGCGTCCTTCTGATGTGCCAAACAAGGCCTATGGGTAAATGACAATTTGATTACAATGGGGGGAGGGGGGGGGGGGGGGGGGGGGGGACCACAAAAAAAAAAACATCCAGCTGAACAGATAAAACATGCCAGGTTCATCAGGTTGCCCTGCCAGTGGCTCACTGGCTGAGAGTTCATCTTCCCAATTAGTTTAGTTTTATTTAGACGTCTTGTCTTTTCACAACATCAAGTGCTTAGTGAATAAGAAAACATTAATGAGAAAACTTTTCAAGAAATGCTTCAAGAAAGACAGAGAAAGGACATAAAATGCAAACACTAAGACAGATATTGAGACACTATCCAAACATGTAGATCTTATTTCTCTCTCTCTCTCTCTCTCTCTCTCTCTCTCTCTCTCTCTGTCTCTCTCTCATGTGCACGCACACACACACACACACACACACTACAGTATCTGAATTGTTTTTCTTAATATAAAAGTGATGGAGGGGAGGGAGGGATGGGGAGGATAGAGAAGGAAGGTAAGGAAGGGGGTGGGTGGGGTGGGCTGGGGGTGTTCACTGATTTTGTTGTTATATAATTTTTTTTCTGTTTATTATTTCTAATAGTGTAGTTATATTTCTTTAATCAGATATATTTTAAATTTAACCGCCTAAGCACCATATGTGTACACACATTCACACACACATGTATGCATACTTGGAACTCTATAACTTTCAGTCATGCACTAGTCTTATTCTCTTACACACTCCTTTTTTTTTTCTTTTTCTTTTTATCGTCTATATCCGATTATGGAAAGACGTTAAACGAAAGACACACACGCACGCACGCACACACAAAATACAGCAAAAATGTTAGATGTTTATGTGGTGAACAAATTTTAGCAAACACATCATTTTTGAATGTCAGAAGTTAAGACCAATCTTACCTGTGAATTTCTGAAAATTGTATTGAAGGCGTTTTCAAAAACGCTGCTAGTTTGTTTAATATGCGAATGATTTACTTCATAGTCCTGTAGGACATTTGTTATAGAATAGTTGATTGTGATTTTTGTTAATGCTCATTTTTCTGACTTTTTTTTCTTTTCTTTTTTTCCCTCCTTAGCCAAGAGACATAATTACATACATACACAATACGGTCCCCTCCCCTCCTCCTTGATCTCCTCCCTCCCCCCTCCCCTCCCCTCCCCCCCCTCCCCCCCCCCCCCCCCCCCCCCCCCCCCCCCCCCCCCCCCCCGTCTAATATCACTATGTGGATAGACGTTAAATTGAAGACAAAAACAACACGCACACGTTGACCACTGAAATAAACAATTTAGTACATTTCCTCTCAGTCAGAGACACTGAATAACATTTTTTGGGTGCCCTCCCACTGTGGGTTATATTATAATGAAAAGGTTGATTTTCTTGCAAAGAGAGGAGCAAAACAATCATCAGATTCGGATTTCTAAACTTCTCTATGTCAGTGCAAGAGTGCTATACTTTGGCGGAAAAAGTACAATTTTCTAATTTTCGTTTGATAGAAAGAGAAACTGGGTGTTTTGGTTTACACGATGAAATGAAAAATATCATGAAAAGTTAAGTAAGTACGATCAAAACATTTATCGTAGACGACAGATAAGTTCCTGATCTTTAGATGGAAATTGGACTGTTTTAAAACAAAGTATGTCAAAAATGTACATTGTTATATGTGGTCATAGCATATCAACTGATCACATTCTTTTGTGTAACTTAATGAAGAAATTCATTCCAAATGCGCCTGAACAGCCTATTCAAAATGTTTCCCTGTCAGCTAGTGAAACATATCTTTTCTTTTTGCACTTAGCCAAAAGTCCAATTGGCAAATACTTATAATAGATAAGTCAGTGGTGAGATGAGACAGAAGAGTTATATAAATATATGTTTGGTGGTGTGGGGTTTTTTTTTTTTTTTTTCTTCCATCTTTGATTAAGTGGATTTTCTATTTTTGTGTTATAGCTGCAGATAAGTTAATGTTTTTGACTTGTTGTGGTAACGTTTCTTTTTCCTGGCCCCATTTTTTTCTCCTTTTTTTTTTTTCTTTTCTTTTTTTTTTTTTCTTTCTTTTTCTTTTTTTTTCTTTTTTTTTTCTCTTTTTTTTTTCCCGTCTAATATCACCTAATGTGGAAAGACGTAAAACAAAACAAAACAAAAACACGCACACACACACACACACACACACACACACACACACACACACACACACACATGAAGTGCACACACACACACACACACACACACACACACACACACACACACACACATGAAGTGCACACACACACACACACACCACGCACACACACACACACACACAGAGTTTCATTTAATGCATTGATCTACTGATTTTAATCCACTGTGCAGTTTTTTTGTACCCTCAACCCAAAGGGCGGTGCACACAAACACTTGGCGGAGTCTGAATCATCAACTGCGCTGTTGTTGTGCTGAAACTAGTGAAAGTAAAATTTTGCAGTCAGCTGACAGCCTGTCTGTCACAACCATCAATCTGAACATGAGAGTAAATTAATTCAGTAAAGCTGGGTAACTTACTGTACTGTGTATTTTTAACACTTAATTTAGTCACACAGGCCCCTCCTGCCCCATTTCATTCATCTTAGCAGGAACTCATCACAATAAAAACTACACCAACTATCGTGAAACAATATTATCGCTATTAACATCAGTTCCTTTTACACAAAATCTAATATTCATTTTTTTTTAACTTGATTTTTGTTTGTTTTGTTTCATTTGTATTTTGTTTCCAAACGTTGTTCTTGAATAACCTCAATCTACACATGCATGTATTTGATAGCGCTGTGATCCACCATTTGACAAAAAATAAAATAAAAATCAGCTGGTCTAGTTAGATTTGGCCTTTCCAGAATCAGAGAATGTGTTGTATTAATAGTGACATGAATTATACCCCCCCCCCCCCCCCCCCCCCCCCACTCCCCTGTCAGTTTCCAAAGGAGTGCTCAGTCACTGTCTGAGAAAGTGTCCATTACAACATATTATGTCAATCTAAAAATAGCCCAGTCAGCCAGGTCCCCAAAGCCACACAGACGTAAAAGTCATGATCCCAGTCAGCCAGGTCCCCAAAGCCACACTGAAGTAAGAGTCATACAAGGAATAAACACACAAGATGTAAATGAGGGCACCATTACCCACAACACAAATTCACACACAGGTTGCTACACTAAAAATAAAAGGAAAATAGGTTGAAGTTAGAAGAAAGGAAAAACAAAAAGAAAAAGGGTGGCAGACGGATTGGGGGGGGGGGGGGGGAGGGGGGGGGGGGGAGGGGGGGGGGGAGGGGGGGGGGATGGCAGGATGCCATAATCCGACTGTTGCACATACAGAAATTTATGCAGATTACACACTCACACACACACACACACACACGCACGCACGCACGCATGCATGCATGCACACACGCACGCATGCACACACACACTGTATGCATGTGCATGGACCATGGTTGTCAAGTTGCCTATTTTTGGTAGAGTGGGCAGTTAGGATGGGTTGGATTGGATTGGTTTGGGTGGTTTTTTGGTTTAGTATGGTAAGATATGGTTTGGTTTGGTTTGGTTTTGTTATGTCATGGCCAGCATGTGTTTGCTTTGGTATGGTTTTGGCATGGTTTAGTTTGATTTGGTTTGGTATAGTCAGGTATAGTATGGTTGGTTTGCTGTTTTTTTGTTGTTGTTTTTTTTTTAAAGATTTGATTTGGTCTGCTAAAATTCAGTTTTGGTATGGTTTGGCATGGTTTTGTTTGGTTTCGTTTAATAGGGTTTGGTATAGTATGGTTTGTTTGATGGGTTTTTTTTTTTTTAAGATTTGATTTTGTCTGCTAAAATTCAGTTTTGGTATGGTATGGTATAGTATGGTATGGTATGGTATGGTATTGTATAGTATGGCATGGCATGGCATGGCATGGTAATTGGTATGGTATGGTATGGTATGGTATGGTATGCTGATTACATTATGTATATTGTGATATGTTATGTTATGTTATGGTATGGTATGGTATGGTATGGTATGGTATGGTATGGTATGGTATGGTATGGTATGGTATGGTATGGTATGGTATGGTATGGTATGGTACGGTACGGTATGTATATATGGTATTGTATGGTACTGTAATAACATGCTTATATATTTAATCATTTATTTCGGTATGTTTGGTTTGATAATAAAAATTGTTACTATCTGGTTTATTTTTACTAATGTGCATTAATGATGCATGTCTGTATGCATATGGGTGTATAACTGCACATGTGTCTAGAATCTCTCTCTCTCTCTCTCTCTCTCTCTCTCTCTCTCTCTCTCTCTCTCCCTTCAACTAACTTGAAAAGTGACTTAAATTAAGATGATGTTGTGGTGCCTGCACTCATTTTGGAATATAATGTTCAGCTATTTTTGTTTGATCTAAACCATCTTATCAGAAAAAAAAAATCATTTGTAAAATTACTGCACTGACTCCAGTTGTCAAGTCAAAGACTCACAACTTAAACGCTCTGTTGAAGGCTATAAGAGTAACTTTGTAGTGTAAAGTTTACAGGACGCGGTGTCAGGCCAAACCCAAGTATAATCAAGTCATCACTCTGCCATAGTTATTCACAATCCTGTTCATCAATGAGGACAAGGTGTGATCTTGTCAAAATGTTTACTATTTTCAGCCTTCGTGTTGCTCCTTGCAACTTTAAAAATTATGGGTCACTCTGACAACTGGTTACCAATCTAGTATACGTCATTTTGTGTCATTGGCACTACCATGATTTTGGGGTTAAGAGACGCCTTAGAATAAGAGACACTTCTTGATTTTTCACAAAAAATACTTTAACCATGATAAATTTAGGTGCTTGGGTATATAAGATGCATTCCTTTCACTGCACATAAAAGTGCTGTTTGCTAACTTCTAAATGTAAGCAGAGTACAAGTAGATAATATGACGACTGTTGAACACACAAAGCCAAAATATGCTGTGGTGTGCATGTTAGACCAATGTACACGCTTTTAATAATCAATCCAGGTAAATGTGAGCTGTGCAGACACAGACTTTATGGTCGCAAGTCAGGTACAGGATGATAAAAACTTATTTCGTGATACACAGAAGGCTTCTAAAAGACAGACTTAGAGAATTTGAGAACAAAACTGAAGCACCACCCTATAGTCTAGGAATCTACACTTCTCCCACGGAGCTCCTTTCAGCTTCACACCTCCTCCTCTCACACACCCATTCTCACAACCTTGTTCTGAAGCAGTTCCAGCACCAGCAGTTCACTGGAGTGCTCCATCAATTTAATGATCAGGTTGTCAGAGGAGAGATACTGCATGGCTGCTGAGTAATTTCAGCCAGTGCTGCCTGGTCTGATCCCAAATAGCCGTGACATGCACTGACAACAATCACTGTCAAGTCACTAGTCAGCCAACCGTGACATGCACTGACAACAATCACTGTCAAGTCTCTAGTCAGCCAACCGTGACATGCACTGACAACAATCACTGTCAAGTCACTAGTCAGCCAACCAAATTCAGTGAGTGTCCCTCTCCAGTGGGAAGCTACTACCGCATCCATTAAATGACAATCTGCATGAACTCGCTCTCCTGATCCTGAAGACAGTCTAGTAGCTAGTTCTTTATTTCTTTTCACTAAAATTTAACCAAAGCTGCACTGATAACAGATGCTTTGTAGCAACATAAGCCCCAGCTATCATTCTTACCCCTTGCATGAAAAAAAAAAAACAAAAAAAAAACTTGTGCTATCAATGCATCATCTTTGAAATATGTGCTTCAACAACGTCTAGCTGTGAGTATGGGGACTCGGCTGCGTTAGAAGAACAGAACACAAAGGCAAGCATGCTAAAGGAATCCCAGGGCACTCCATGAAAACACCGCATGCACACGTACCTTGTTCATCATGATGAGCAAAGGAGTAAAAGGAGCTGGACTGAGATGGTGGAATCTTCATGGCTGCAGTGGCACTGGCGACAGTAGCAGTCTCTGCCCCTGTACCTCGTCCAGGTCGGGGTGGTGGAGGAGGTATCTGGCTCAGTCGAAAAGAATCAGAACGCCCTGACGGAGCCTCGATTTCATTATATGTGTTTTCTGAGCTCTCCTCAATATTCTTTGGCCACTCCACTACAAAATCGTCACTGTCACCCATTTCGTATATGCTGGACTCACTGTCTGCAACTGGTCCACCCCCCTCGGCATGATTTGAGGAAAAAGGACTGTTAAATTCTTGACATTCACTGCCAAAATCCGAGTATTTGAAAGGATCATCATCTTCGAATGGGGTTTTAAAACCTGGGGTTGGGAGTGCCTCGAAGACAGCAGTAGAGAAAGAGGTCTGTCCTTCTGTGGCAGATTCACCCAGATGTGAAAAGGAATCCTGCAACACTAAAGTGTCATGGGGGTTGGGGGGGTCTCTGTTCACAGGACGAGGTGGGATAGACAGGGGCCGGGAAGTGATCACAGCCTGCGGAGGAAGGGGTGGTGGTGGCAAAGAAGGTGGAGGGATGTTGTAGGTAGGATCCAACTCAATATACTCACCTATGCGCTCGCCATATGTTGGCTCACAAGACTGTGGAGCGGCTCCTTCACCTGTGGGCTTTGGCGTGAACATCATGAGTTCGGACTGTGGCCTGACCATACCTGGTGTGTTTTGTTCTGGCCTTTTGGAGAACCATACTGCCTCATAATCTGAAGTGGCCTTTTTTCTGTCAGATGAACCAGAGTCAACATCTTTTCCAGAGGCATCCGCACCAGCACCACAAGCATAACCAGGATTTTCCCACATTTTAGTGGGCTGTAGCATGCTACCACCATGCTTGAAAGGAGGAGCCCCAGGCGGGGTGCTTTGGGATGTGAGAAAAGGATCAAACTCTGTTTCAAATGTTGAAGCACCCTGATGTGCTCCTTTCTGCTTCTGGATTTTGGCATACTCTCCATCAGCACCGGAGTCTGCTCCTCCGAAGACGATATCAAACCCATCAAATCCACTGGCAAAGCCGCTTGACTCCTGGTCCTTCTGAATGTCCGCTGGTTCCGACACCTTTAAATTTTGTATCACTTCACTGTTTTCATAGTCTTCATTGTCACTTGGCTCTGAGCTGTCATTTGATGCTGGTGTCCTTTCATTCACAAACTGACCAGCATCAGTCACAACCTTATCCTGCCTAGCACCCTGATATTCAAAGACACCGTGAGAACCGTCATCACCGCTCGATTGCACTCCAGGCCACGCCTCTTGTTGCCTTAACTGCTGCTTTCTTCTCTCTTCTGCTCTTCCTGGGCCAGCTTGTTCTCAACCAGTTCATTCACCAACTCCTCCACTTCATCAGCGCTTGGAGGTAGACTGTGAGCAAACTGTATTTCAGGGGATACTGGATCCGGACTTTTGGCTGAAAGTCTTCGAGGTCGAGGGCGTGGAGTAGGTCTGGGAGCCTGTGTAGGAGAGGAAGAATGCTGGGTTGTTGGATCAGTGGGAGGAGTCGAAGGCTTCGGTGTTGGGGATGTGGGTGAAGTCACTTTGTCACTGACACTGGATGAAGTGCGCATTGTTTTTCTGGGCGGGGGCTTTGGGCGGGACTCGGAACTGCTGGACAACCCATCCAGATCACGAAATGACGATGACTTGGATGTTTTCTTGGGGGGCAGAGAAGGAGGGCTCTCAGCAGGCCGCTGAGAGCGGGGAACATCGTACAAATCATCTTTATCCATGGTACAGGGCCATGAACGCAAGATGATGTTTCTTCTTCACTTCAAACTGGAAACATATCAACTGTGCCGGAACATTCTACCCATCTGCAACATCAGAATACCACCACTTATCAGCAAAGAGGAACTTGAAGTTGTTGTCCAAAATACAAACAAACAACATCAACAACAAAAATTTGGCATGGGGCTTTTTTACTCCATACAAAAGACTGTGAGAAACAACAAACTAAATCATAAGTTACAAGCTACATTCTCCAACACAGTTGTCTAATCATTCAATCAAACAACTGTTTCATCCATAAATCATTTGACAATTTACTTAATTTACAAATTTGAAAAAATCTCTCAAACAAATCTTACTTACATGTATATCATTAACAAAAGATAAGAATGCATGTTTTTCATCAAAAGCATCTCCCATAACTTGTGCAGGTCAATCATGAATCATCTTTATCCAGTTTTGAACCAGTATGTTTATCTGTATGGAGTGTACAGCTCTTTGTCTTTATGGAGTGTACGGCTATTGACTGATGATATACTGTTTTACATGTTGATCTACATTAATGTTGCTTCATTAAGTTTCAATAAAACACCGGCACTGCATAATTAGGAACAACATTGCATATTAGATTTTAATTAAGTGTCTAATAAAAACCAGCCGCCGTGGCAAACTGGTTAGCGTCGTGGACTGCCGGCTGGGAGGTCGTGGGTTCGAATCCCATCAGAGTCATGTGGGTTTTTCTGCCCCGACTGGCTCCTATCCAGAGTTGAGTTTGCTGCAGACTCAGTTGGAAGACTGGGACCACACAGTCGAGTTTCATCCACTTAATGGATGCGTTTCTGAGAGTGTTGCTCAAATTTCATGACCAACACTGCAGGTGCCTGTATCTCTCGGGCCTGGTTGACGCCGGGATATATTATGAAGGAAGCATAGAGTACAGCCTGTCATGTAGTCTCAGACCAAAATGGAAATCCGTAGCATCATCTTCATCATCCTCATTCTCATCGATCAGCATAAAAAAAAAGTCTCAAATTCTGTGGCCCTTCATGCCCTGCTCTCATGGTGACCTTAGTTTCGATGTCCTCTCCACGTCTGTGGCCTTGGTTTGGTTCCGTCGGGGTCACCGGTATCGGCGAGTCCATGGGGTCTGTCGTTGGACGGACGTGGTGGCGCCCTCCGGAGGGAGAGCTCACTCATGCCGGCTCCGCGACTAAGCAATTATTGTCGTCAGTAGGGGGCTTAGTAGGTGGTGTCCTGCGTATGTTAGATCAGAACAGGTGCCACTGAACACCACCGAAGCAGTGCAGTGTCTTCTCCGGTGGGATGCCTCTTGACGACTCGACATTGACTGCTCCTTGTGGATTGCCGGTGCCTGGGCTGCGGCGGGGCCAACCGGGCTGTGGCTGTGGACGGGGTGTCGGAATGAGCGGCGTGGGTGCACTGCCTCTGAGGTGGCGCAGAGGTTGGGACAGCAAAAAAAAAAAGTGTCTAATAAAAAGTTTCCCACAGGAAAAATGTCAGCAATAATATACAAACAAACAAAAAAAAAAGTCCCTCGCTAGGTTCAAACCTGAGATTCTCGGCATATTTTACCACAATTACATTCTAACCGTACTTGACCACAGCGCATTCTAACTAGTGTGGAAGTTTTTTTAAGAGTCTGTACAGATCACATCAGTCTTGGAGATTGCTAGCACTAGCAGCTGCACTGCTTCAGAAGCTTCAATTGTTCAGTTATCAAAATACAAAGTATGGATTAAAAGAATATTAAATGAACTTCTCAGATCTGAACTTTCAGCCATTTTCATCTGCACAGACAAGATCACATGCGCATGCATACGCACCAACACACTTACACAGGTCTCCTTTAATACTAGTTACTACACTGCCTCTCAAGTCACTGTATTAGCATTATGAGTTCCCTCACATGTGGACTATACTAGAGCGAACTACGAGAGTCATTCCTTACACAAGGTACATTATGTATCATACTGTGCAAGTAAAGAACTCACTTTTTGTCCTCACTTACTTTGATCCTATGAAGTTTATTGCAAATCTTGTGTGATTTTTTTTAAATTTCTACCGAGGAATTCAGAAATAGTCTAACACAAGAAACATTACAAATATCCTAAATCTCTCTATATATACAGCACATTTCCATGCTGAAAATGTTTTGTCCAAATGTTATTTGGATCCATCTGCGACACTTTGGTTGCCCACTTTCACAGTTAATTTCACCAGTAAAATAAGAACTTATTTTTAAGAACAGAATGTAATGATGTTCAAGGTTTCCTGGATAATTCTCATGATAATTCTCAGCTAAATGTATGGCTGTAAATAAGGTGTTGATACAAGATAAAAACAAACATACGTGCGTATGCATACATGCACACGCGACGCGCACAGGCAAACCACACACACACACACACACACACACACACACACACACACACACACACACACACACACACATACACACACACACATTACATGAACTCACCCACAATCTTTTGAGTATGTAGCAAAAGCAAGAGAAATTTCATAAAATTAGTTCAGTAAAAGTATCCCAAGAAAGACAAAAATTAAACTCTCCAGTCTTTCCGAATTTTGCATTCCTCTCTCACCTCCACTCTCTCCCTCCCTCTCTCGGTGGCATACACAAACCTACACTTACACCAAACTGTACAATGATGCACGCACATGACACTTTTTAAAGATAATAACAACTGTATCTGTGAGCAACACCATAGGATTTAAAGTTAATATACCAACACCATGACCTATCAAAACTTAAGTTGTTTACAGAAAACAAACAAACAAACAAACAAAACACAAAAACGGCGATATCATGCCATGATTACAAAGCAGTTGAACTTGGTACATGATTTTTTCCCTTCCCTCCTCTCTGTCTTTCTTACCAATTTTGGTCTGGTATAAAAAAGCACCAGCTGAGCTAACCACCACACATAATGATCCTGGGCACATAGGTCACAGCCCTTGGAACAGTTCACACAACAGGCTCATTCTGTCCTGATGGATTCTTCTCTTCCTCCACTTCACTTGTGATGTGAACAATGTACATGATTGTATATATATATCCCCCTCCACATAACACTCCTTCACTGTATCAATTTAGCCATCACACTGCATCTGGCTGCCTCGCTCAAGCCTTTTCGTGACTGTCCACAGTCATGGACCATCCTTCACTGTATTGCAGAGTTCTTCCTATCAGTGAGATCAGCCAGCCAGAAGTGTACCCTGTAGGGTGACCAAAGAGCAGAAATATGGGCTTATGTTATTACCTTCCTGCTACTGATGATTTTCTGTGTGGACCCAAAATGATGTAATTGGTCTCACATGCTAGGGCCTACCACCCTCTGAGTCACATGGGGAGGCTGCTGGTTCACACTAACAGATGGTGGCACTCATGTGCCATCATTCATGATAAGGATAATTCCCTGCCCTGCGCTGTGAGGAGGCTGTGACGGGTCATTACTTATTATTTTACTTATGCTGTGAGGCTGTGACGAGGCTGTGACGGGTCATTACTTATTATTTTACTTATCATTTTACGTAGGTGGAAGTTATCCACATCATTAGATATGCTCAACTGTATGCGAGTGGATGACAGTGTGTGTGTGTGTGTGTGTGTGTGTGTGTGTGTGTGTGTGTGTGTGTGTGTGTGTGTGTGTGTGTGTGTGTGTGCGCGTGTGCGTGCGTCTTTCTGTGTATGCACATGCAAATGTACATGATGTGTGCCCACAACAGTCCTCCCTCTGCCTAACCACACATTTACACACACACACACACACACACACACTAACACACACACACACGCACACACACACACACACAACACACACACACACACACACACACACGCCGCGCGCGCGCGTGCGCACACACACACACACACACATGCGCGCGCACGCGCTCACACACACACACAATGACATAAACACACAAGCACATTTTCATAAACAACATATAACAAATTTACACATCAAACTGGTAAAGCTAGGTTCAATATACCTTTACCACTTACAGATCTACTGACTCTGACCTATCAGAACACTACAAATTGAAAAGAAAATGTTTTTGATCTTCTTTTGTAAAAGCACAATGTCATATTAAACCAGATTCTTTTCTTGAGATGAAATTAACTGAATCTTCCCACATCACCTGACAGTGCTCTGGCTGTCACACTGCTGACTAACTTACCAACTTAACAGACACCAATTTCCTTTCTAATCCCAACGCTGTAACACGACACACTGCCCAGGTGGCAATTTCCTATCAAATCCCCTGATTTATGCATGTCTCCAGTCTTCCTGGTTTGCCACAACTCACAAAACCCTTTCCCAAATTCACATCCTCATTGCCCCCCACCCCCTCCACATTTCCACCCCCCAAAAGTGACAGTACATTGAGTACAGCAATGTACACCAAGCACTTTTCCTCATGATGCCCACGCACAGACATGAGACCTGATCAAGCGGAAAAAGCTTGAAAAATTTTAGAGGCTCCAGAAGCTCACATTCGATCATCAGATGGGAACCAGGGGCACACACACACACACACACACACACACACACACGCACACATACACCATACTCATGTGTGCATGTGTGCACGAGCAATACAAATACACACACACAGATAAAGACTGACAGAAATAGCCAAAGCCTCCTCAATGTTAGAGCTTACACTGAACAGAATCATACAACAACTGACAAGTTATGTAAAGTTAACTGCACATGGGGTTTACCCTGACAAGAAATCTACATCAAACACTGAGCTGTCATTGTGCCATTTTAGAGGCAAACCTACAGCCTACAGGCTCTGTAATTTTGACAATGATTTCCAGACATGTCAATGTTCTGTCTTGTCTTTTTTTCCCTCTTGTATCGATACATAGATTTCCGGAAACTTCCAGTAAACAAGAGTTATCGTTCCGCACATTCTCAATCACCGGAGATCTACATATAGATACACCTTTGAAAGTGAATTTCATGAGAAAATACTCTGGATGCTCTTGAAAGTAACAAATAATCGCAAAAGATGGTGTGATATTACAAATAATACAAATGACCAACACTTCAACAGAAAGGAGTTAACTTTTATAAGATTCTGAACAGGGGATGCCAATATACTGAGCTCCTGCTCAGTGCTAAGTATGCTAGTTTTTGTTTAATTATTTTAATCCTGGGACCAAACAGGGCCTTTTCAGGGCTGTCATCAGGTATGGAAAGCAACAGTCACATCCTGTAAAAACTTTAGAGAAATTCCTTTTCATGCTGGCAGCAATCTGGGTAATTTTGTACAATTCCTATGTCTGTTGTTCGAGATATCTAGGAGAGATCTTTGCTGAAAATTCATTTGTCTGTCTGGTAATCTGTTTCTAACAAGCATCACTAAGCAACCCAATTTATTATTCATATTTTGGCATTTAGAACTGTAGCAGTCATAAATAAATGTTAGCAAACCGTCAAAAATTCAATGCCTGTCTTGCGCTGAAGTGACTGAAGGTAAGTGATTGCTCGTTCATTTTAACCTGACAAGAGATCTAAATCAAATGCTGTCATTTAGTCATTTTAGAGGCAAACCTACAGCCTACAGGCCCTGCAATTTTGACATTGATTTTTTTCCTCTTGTATCGATATGTAAATCTCCGGAGTCTTCCAGTAAACAAGAGTTATCGTTCTGCACATTCTCGATCACCGGAGATATATACATATCGATAAACCTCTAAAAGTGAATTCAACGCCTACCTTGCGCTGACATGATTGAAGATAAGTGATTGCTTGTTCATTTTCGTTGTCCTAATTGTTTTGTTTCTTGCCTGAAGAAGACCTAAGAGGTCAAAACACTTTGTGTTTTGTCTTGTGATTCGTTTGTCCACGGGTTTTTTTGGCAGTTCGCCAACATTCATTTAAGATTTGTTTAGACCAGCCGCCGTGGCGAAGTGGTTAGCGTCGCGGACTCCCGGCTGGGAGGTCGTGGGTTCGAATCCCATCAGAAGTCATGTGGGTTTTTTCTGCCCCGACCGGGTCCTATCCAGAGTTGAGTTGCTGCGGACTCAGTTGGGAAGACTGGGACCACACAGTCGAGTTTCATCCACTTAATGGATGCGTTTCTGAGAGTGTTGCTCAAATTTCCTGACCAACACTGCAGGTGCCTGTATCTCTCGGGCCTGGTTGACGCCGGGATATATTATGAAAGGAAGCGTAGAGTACAGCCCTGTCAAGTAGTCTTAGACCGAAACGGAAATCCGTAGCATCATCTTAATCATCCTCATTCTCATCAATCAGCATTTAAAAAAATTTAAAAAAAAAAAAAAAAAAAAAAAAAAGTCAAATTTTGCGGCCCTTCATGCCCTGCTCTCATGGTGACCTCAATTTCGATGTCCTCTACACAGACGTGGCCTTGGTTTGGTTCCGTCGGGGCCGCCGGTATCGGCAAGTCCATGGGGGCTGTCGTTGGACGGACGTGGTGGCACCCTCCGGAGGGAGAGCTCACTCACGCCGGCTCCGCGACTAAGCAATTATTGTCGTCAGTTGGGGGCTTAGTAGGTGGTGTCCTGCGTATGTTAGATCAGAACAGGCGCCACTGAACACCACTGAAGTGACTCGGCAGCAGTGCAGTGTCTCCTCCGGTGGGTTGCCTCTTGACGACTTGACATTGACTGCTCCCTGTGGATTGCCGGCGGCGGGGCCGACCGGGCTGTGGCTGTGGCTGTGGACGGGGTGTCGGAATGAGCGGCATGGGTGCACTGCCTCTGTGGTGGCGCAGAGGTTGGGACAGCAAAAAAAAAAAAAAGATGTTTAGATTTCCATCTGCTGTTGTCTCACTTTGCAACTAGATGTAGCTGTCATGTTTTGTTTCCTTTTTACTAGGAAACGTCACTATTCAAGAATATCAATTATAATGGACAGCATCTCTGTGGCTGTCATTTTCAAGTTCCAGTGACAGTTCCTGTACCAACTGCAACAAAGTCATGCCTGAAAACAGGTGACACTGGTGTGCTTACAGTAACAGTTACTACGAAATGAATATCAATTTTTTGTTCTTTTTAACTATCAAATTTGACTCAAGTCACACAACTAACACATCCATCACGCAACATTCACAAACACACCGTCTCAAGATTCTTGGACAATTAACAAAGAAATAACAACAGAATGAAAATCACTATTTCCAACAATTCAGGTGGACATTTCAACTGAGAAAAAAACCCACCTAACTTTCAACGGAATTCAATTTAAGGAGGCCTTTAAACTTTTTTTTTGGGGGGGGGGGGGGGGCTGTCCCATCCTCTGCGCCACCTCAGAGGCAGTGCACCCACGCCGCTCATTCCGACACTCTGTCCACAGCCACAGCCTGGTCAGCCCCGGCACCGGCAATCCACAGGTAGCAGTCAATGTCAAGTCGTCAAGAGGCAACCCACCGGAGGAGACACTGCACTGCTGCCGAGTCACTTCGGTGGTGTTCAGTGGCGCCTATTCTGATCTAACATACGCAGGACACCACCTACTAAGCCCCTACTGACAACAATAATTGCTTAGTCGCGGAGCCGGCATGAGTGAGCTCTCCCTTCGGAGGGCGCCACCACGTCCGTCCACGACAGCCCCCATGGACTCTCACGATACCAGCGACCCCGACGGAACCAAACCAAGACCGCAGACATGGAGAGGACATCGAAATTGAGATGAAGGGCCAAAGAAATTGAGACTAAATGCTGATCGATGAGAATGAGGATGATGAAGATGATGCTACGGATTTCCATTTCAGTCTGAGACTACATGACAGGGCTGTACTCTATGCTTCCTTTCATAATATATCCCGGCGTCAACCAGGCCCGAGAGATACAGGCACCTGCAGTGTTGGTCAGGAAATTTGAGCAACACTCTCAGAAACGCATCCATTAACTCTGGGTAGGAGCCGGTCGGGGCAGAAAAACCCACATGACTCTGATGGGATTCGAACCCACGACCTCCCAGCCGGGAGTCCGCGACGCTAACCACTTCGCCACGGCGGCTGGTGAGGCCTTTAAACTTTGCTTATAAATGCTCAGTGCTAGGTGTACTTGTTCTAGTTCTATCATTGTAACAGCCCTGCGCCCACACAGGGCTTTTTCAGGGGTGTTACAAGCTGAGAAAACAGAAACTCTCATCCTGAAAAAAAAGACTTTTATTTTGATGTTGACTGTGATCTAAAGAATTGTGTGCATTACTGTTCAGGTTCAGGTACATAGGGACAATTGCTTTTGCAATTTTAGCCAGAACTGGCTTTACATGTCCCTTCTATGTTTTATCTGGCCTTTGTATGGTCAAGTCTTTAACTCGCTTAAGTCTTTATTTATCATAATCAAAATAAATAGTCTTCAATAATGTACTATCATCGATAGACCTTTTGAAAAGATTAGTATTTTGTGTGCGTTTAATGTTAGGGGTTAATTTATTCCAAAGATTTGTTACTTCATCTTCATCCGTCGAGTGTCCACAATCATCAGGTTGATTATTCCGACACTTTTGGGAGGTTGATGCAAAAAAAAAAAACACCACCTATTTACTGCAGGAGGCTGCTAGTGCTAGGTTTTGACCTGAATAGGTCAAGAGTCTGATGTCACAGTAGCCTCTGGCTGTTACTCTGTTACTAAAAGAAAATTTCCTTCGGTTAGTGCGACAATATTCATGATAGATTTTATCTACACTATTTCTGGTAGTATCAACTCTTGATGCAGTAAAAAAAAATTTTGAAATAGGAATATTGTCAACACAACTGAATATTTTTTTTGACTTGGACTTGGCACTCGCATTTGTTTGCTTATTTTGTTTGGGCCCTTTTTCAGACAGGCTCTAGAGTCTGGTCTCTGGTTTAGTTTTAACTTACTTTCAGCAGGCCTTAGCTGCCAATACTGGATGTAAAATGGACAATGTCCTGTGGTTTTCATTCTCATGGATGGTTGAACAATCTCCGACGAATTAATAACCGGAAAGTCATGCAACACCTGCACTATTACGGTTATCAGGAAATGGATATTAGGCCTAATCGTCTCAAGTCACACAACCAACGCATCCTTCACATCACACGCACACAGTTAGTCGATTGACACACTACGACACAACACACAGCAGGACAGTGACACACGCACTACAAGAAGAAAAACAAAAGAAAAATTCATCTGACTTCTTCTCGCTCATTCCACCTGTCAGATCAAGGCTAGTTCTAACTTTTTCCCTCCTTACTTTGATCCGAACAATGCCATCAACTTACCAAAACAACTGTCCACAAAGTTCCTGGTTAAAACGCCATGATCTAGCCTACCAGTGCTTCCGTGTACCTAGAAAAATAGGAACGCGCTGACGGCTGCTGTACGCTTCCTATTGGCTGGTTACAACTAGTTGTGGCTTCTGCCTGACAGGCAAAACAAGAAGAAGCAACAGGAGGCAACCACCAATATCGAAAGCATTCAAAGCCAAAACAACTTTCCTTGTGTCACAGAAACTTAAACTGTCAGTATCAATATTTCCGCAGTGTAACTGAAAGTTCATTCTTGTTTACCTAGTTTGACGGTAGATTGTGTTCTCAGTGAAGGATCAGTGTGGGCGTGGGAAAACCCGTGGGTCATAGGCCTAACGTAAATACCTACCGAGTGTTTCACACCAGATGGAAAAAGTAGTCAAAAGTAGCGTGTGTCCTCATGTGTTACCTGAATTTCATTGCAAAGACTGTGTGTGAGGGTGTCTGCGTAGTCTTTTCTTCAGTTGTTTGAACGAGGGTGGGACGAGTTGCATGACAAAACAAAACAAAAACAAACCGTTTCTCATCGAGTTCTCAACAGGGACGCAACTCCATTTTATCCACAGCAGCCACATTCATTTCCCTTTATCATTATTTTTTAAAACACTAATTAGCTTTGGGCCTAATCTTCATTTCTTTTGGGGGAAAACCCCGAGCGCGCATGTGTGTGTGTGAGAGAGAGAGAGAGAGAGACAGAGAAAAAACCAAAAAAAAAATTAAGTGGGCGAACCCCTGTTAGGAAGTTGTGTTAAATGGTAGATGAGAATTTTTCTTAAACTTGAACTTGACTTAGGGCGTAGTAAGCCTCGCGGCTTTTAATGCCCTAGTCTTTATTGTTTTCTTTAGATTTTTTTTTTCAGTGTTGATTGCGCATTTTCAGTTTCGTGACAATGGTCCACATCATATTTGAATTTTTTGGTCCATAATACCTTTTTCCTTTTTCCAGAAGGTCTTTAAATAGATTAATGTTTTTGCAGTTTTTGCTACTTTTGTTAATTTGTTCCAACTAGGAGCAATCCTGTTTGAAAAGAATTTTTTCTAACATTGCTGGAAACTTGTTTTATAAAAAACTTTTAAATGGGAATTTCTTGTTCTTTCGTCACTCACTAATGTGAAATTTTTTTTTTCTTTTTCTATATCACTAAACCTTTGAGTATTTTATATGTTTGAATTAGATCTGCCCTTAGTCTTCAAATTTCAATGATGGCAACTGTAAGTTTTCTTAACCGTCCTCGTAGCTTAAGGGGGCCGATATTTTTTATTAATCTTGTTGCTCTCCTTTGTACTTTCTCTATACTGATCGATTGTCGTTTTAGTAATGGGTGCCAGATATATTTCCATATTCCAATGGGGTCGAACCAGAGTCTTGTACGTCGAGTGAGTGTGTCTTTGTCTCTGTAGGTCAAGGATTTTTTGATAATACCTACATCTTATTAGCTTTAGCGATGGCATTTCTAATATGCCTGTCGAACTTCAGTCTATAGTCAAAAAAGTCACCCCGAGGTCTTTCTCCTCCTCACTCTTCTAACGTTCAGATTCACTATCATTCTTTATGTTGTAATTGTAATTAGGGTTTTTATTTCCATAATGAACTACTTTTACATTTACTTGCATTAAAGTAGGGGTTCCAGGTGTTACTCAATCTACCAATCTATCCAAATCCCTCTGTAATTCATCTTTATTATCGGTAGATTATAGATTTTTGTATCATATGCAAATATTTTACAATTGCGTTCAATCTAAATCAGGTAAACCATTATGAAAATGGTAAACAATTTTGGAAACCCGGTATACTTCCATAAAATTTCCCGCTCAGCACCTGAGTTTCTCTGAGAAGGCCTCTGTTGCCATCTGTTACAAATTAACCCCAAGCCCACATAGATTAATATTGCTGTAAGTTCAGTTACACATGGGTTCCATGCTCTGTTTTTCTGAATGCCCATAGAGGCCTAGCGAGCGATTCTTTGCTTACAGTGATTATACTAACGACTTTTCTCTTATCACTTCGCTGGGGGAGCTGCAATTGTCTTCAAAGGATAGTAAAGTGAAATCCTTTCCCCAAAAGGGTTTTTTTTTTTTTAATTTCAAACTGGGTGTCCAAATTTTAATTCAAGTAGTGCTGATGAAATCCGGGGCCATGCTGGCGGGAATTATGATACAGGAATCTCTACAATGTTCCTTGATTGACCTGGAGGGAGGTGAAAAAACGGTGTGCGTGTGTGTTTACCCACAGCTCTGTGCACATCATGTGCGATGGCCCAACAGAAGTTGAAGACTAAAAAAAACCCTGGGTAGCTCGTTGCATACAGAGTGCCCTTTATTCTTTTTTCAGACTGACTTTCACACACAAAACTCTCAATTCATTCAAGTATACTGTATTTTTAAACATCTTAAAATGTACAAGCCCGTATCCTTGGTTCAAGATTCTTATGTACACACCACACACACACACACAACACACACACACCCAACACACAAAACACAGAGATCATAGACTGATAGACCCACACTCAAAATTTTGATCAAAGTAACATAAAATTTTCATTTTGGCAATAGACATGTCTGTTGACACTTAATTTTACTTTAAAGAAAAAAATCTGAAATCTTGTACTGTACAATACATTAGAAGTATATGTTCACTACAAATTTTTGGTTATCAGTTTGGTGAGATACTGGAGCAGGCAAACTGCACGTTCAATACATCTGTCTGAATTTTTTCATGCAGACACACTTGATCACAGGGATTTTTTGACAAGGAAAGCAATGATATGAACCATTTACAACTATTGAGAAACAGAGAGCAAGAAACAGATCACAAACACCAAGACAAAAAGAGAGAGAGAAGCAAAGAGAGACAGAAAGGGTGGGTTCAGAAAGGGGGGATTTGAACAATCTCTCTCTCTCTCTTTCTCTCTCTCTCTTTCTCTCTCTCATGCTCACTGAAATGTGGGAGGATTTCATAATTAAACCCAGTCATAAACTAAAGAAAGCAGTCCGTAAATTTTCATGTCAGATGGATTGTATATTCCTTATGGATCTCACTCACACACAACCCCACACAACACACACACACACACTCACACGTGTGTGTGAGCATGCACGCGCATGCGCGCTACACACATACACACAAACATTCAGAGAGAGTGAAAAGTAAAAATCTTTAACCATTATTAATAATAATAGGTAGCTGAGGTCTGAAAACAGTACTACAGGTACTGGATACTTCTTTGTCCACTTATTAGGCAGCCAACTTCATAACTTGAAAATTCTGCTGCACCAGTGTACATGGCTGAAAATTCATGTCATTTATTCCAGCGCCACACAATGGGCCCAAATTCTGAAAGATGGAATGGGATTGTAATGTGTGTGTTATAGATGTAATGAATGCATTCATGCACTTGGCTTCCACTGATCTAAAGTTCATCTGAAGAGCTGGAATGATTCGACTCGTCCAAATGTTGTCTCTGAAGAAAAAATCTCTTCCTACCTGATTGTCTCAAGGAAAATCGAACCCCAACCTCGCACAACAGCCTGAGCCTTACCCATTAAATCATTCAGGCGCCACTTCATCTTCTTTTCCAATTTTAAAATTTGAATATTTTTTTTGTTTCCATCTTTGGGTTTTTGTTAGTTGTGTGTATGTTTGTGTGGTTGTTGTTTGACAGTGGTGGTGGGAGGCGTATGTGACGGGGGGAAGGAGAGTGGACAGCTGAAAAAAAGGAAGGGGTTGTAATGGTGACTTGGGGTGTCCCATCAATAGTGACATATTTGGAGATGAATGTACACATCTCCTACAAAGTTGCATCTGTCTGCTATAAATTGCCTGAATCCTTCTGTCCTCAATACCTGACTGGTCTGTTGTATTTACATGCATCTTGCTCGGGAGCTGCCATGGCTGGTGAACACATCGGGATTATTCCTGAGCCTAGTGTGCATATGGTCCTTCCATTGGGCAGAAGAGAGGTGGAGATCTCTAGAGTGTCCACTTCAGTGTTGTCTTCAGTGTCCTACCAGGATCTTTTCATCCAACCCCATCCACCTGTCCCCTTCCCCCTCCCTGTGATACCATAGTATTCTACCCCTGGAATGAAGAAAAGGTGAAGGGGACTCTATAAACGACATAGGCCAAGTGCTGCGACCAAATCCCCAGGGAAGGTCCACAGTACATTTGCTCATGGGCAGGGACATGGACAGCACACCCTGTGATGATGCCGCTTCTTTCCCTCAGCCTCAGCCCTGATGTGGCCCTTTGCGGTCGGCTGCTGGCTGCAGCTGAGCTCAAGCCTTTCGTGACTGTTCACAGTCATGGACCATCCTTCACTTCTTCACTGGACAGGTGTGTTCCCTTCATCCACAGTCCTACTTCAGGGAAGGCCTGTCCCAGACAACAGCGGGTCAGGACCCTTTGGGCTTCGAGCCAGGTGAGAACTCAGTGCTGGAGTCCACACCAGAGCCATTGGACAGATGAGAAATTGATGGACAGCGAGGCATGTTGATCAGTGTCGAAAAGAGCCAAGTAACAGAACCCAAGTGAATGTAAGGGAAGTAATCATAGAGGAAAAGCATGTTCAGAGGGAAAGCATGTTAAAAAACAAAAATTAGAGGAGACAGAAGGCTCAGTCAGGTTAGTACTGATGTTTGATTCGAGAAAGCCAAGAGGATAAAGGAAGGAGCAAATGGGGAATGGAATGAAAAAGTGATTTAAACAAGATAGAGTGGTGTGACTTAAGTCATGCTTGTCAGCTGCTGTTCACAGTGTAAAGGAATATGTGCATTGAGCATTGAAGAGAGGGAAGAGTGCTGATTGGCAAGTAAAAGGACTGGTAATCTAAAATGTCTTAACATCATGTTACCTGCAAAATTTAGGCCAGCAGCAATTCATTGGTCATGGCTTGCATGAGATTGAAATGGAACAGTACATAACACCACTCAACAGCAGTACATAACACCACTCAACAGATTTTAGCAGTTGTGCCAACTGATTTTTTGCCACAACTCCTTTGTAGATTAACAATGGTTTTGCCAACATTTGCTTGTTTGTTTGTTCTGATATGATTTTTGCACTACTTGTTTTTTGAAGATCACAACAACTGTAATATATTATTTTTCTAGCACTACTTTTCAATGTGTCATGATAGATCAAATAAGTTGTACCAAACTCTTTTTTGGCACCCCTCCCCCCCTTCTCTCTCTCTCTCCCCATCCACCTCCCCAAACTTTTTTCTCTTTTAGTCTTGAACTACTAGATCACATATTCAGTCATGATCTGGCAGAGCAAAAAAAAAAAAAAAAAAAATCATGCAAACGAACATTTTATCACCAGAATTCACAGAAGCCACATTACCATCGAAGCGAATTACACTGAGTAGGCTAATTCACAGCAAAGCACTGTCACCATCATCAGCTGTTTGCATACATAATAGTAAATGTCTTTTTTAATATCTTACAATAATCTCAAATATCATAACTGTACAACTGTTTCAGACACCATAATCTTGATATAATCACAGTATTCAGTGTCTGATTGAGAGACTGTACATGTTTGTCAGTATTCTGCAAAACAGCTGATGCCTCTCAACTTTTGTGCTCTTTTAGTGTAAGTAAACACAATGTAAATACCAACCAAACACTAACAATGATTTTTAAGTGTATGATTGATACACACCCATTCAAATAAGCATTTACAATTTTTTAAAGAAAAAACTTGCAGGTTAACAAAGAAAAAGAAAAATGAAAACACAAAAACCCCAAACCAAACAGTGTTAAAAATGTATCAATAAGTGGGAAAAAAGAACAAGCACAGTACTTCAAGAAAGTATATCATCATTGCCACAGCAGTTTGCCAGTTATTACAATGCTCACCAAACAGGCTGGGCAAAACAGTATGGCAATATACAACAAAAGCAAATGAATCTAAATACGTTAACACACAAATATGACCTCTGTCATGCTTGCATCAATACGCAAAGTTAACATAAAGGAAATCATGTAAATAAGTATAGGAGGGATGCAACGATCTCACAGCAGGAGAGGGTCGTTTTGATCAGGAGGGGAGGGCAAGGGAGGCAGGGGTGAGGGTAAAAGGATGCCCAAAGTGAAAAAAAAAAAAAACATGCTAGAGGGGTGAAACAACTTAAATACTAATCAGAGTATTTTTTGTACAATTCCTGGCGATATACTCTCTCTCTCTCTCTCTTTGATTTTTTTTTTAACAGGAACTCAATATTTATTATCTGGAATGCCCTCTTAGGATACTTCTTTACAGACTGAGACTGAGAAGAGAGGGAAAGAGAGGGGTAGAAGAGAGGAGACGGAATCCTTGTATCCTGCTCCCTATCAATCGCCCCACTGCAGGCACCATATCAGAGAGCAGGTGTCAACTCAAACTGTAAAGGTTACTCAAAAACAAATGACATTCTGCAAGTTGCACTCCATACTGATAATCAGATTTGGTCATAAGCATGCCAAAAAAAAATTTAGACTGATGGCACAATTTTGGATGGCAGCCAGTTCCCACAAAACAGTTTCACTAAGAAACTGCACAAAAAGAGAAAGCAAAAGAAAACTAGGGAAGCGGGAACCATTTGTACCCACTTAACATTAAAAAAAATGTTTCCAAAGTAATCAAAATCCTATGCAGATAGAAAATCTCAAGTTTCATATATAAATGTGGCCATGAAGAATCAAAATGCAAGACCCTCTCCTAAGAAAGATAAGATAAATGTTGCTTATAGCCCAGCCGACCGCAAAGGGCCACATCAGGGCTGTCACCACGTTAAAATCAACTCACCCCCCTCTTCTAAGAACCAAAAAGAAACCCATAAAAACTAAAGTGTACAACTGCACCAACCTGAAATACACACTTGAAATGCAGACAGTGCGAACAAAAACACAGCGTTTGCGTGGACAAAGATTTTATTCTCTCCGTTGCTCTTAAATTTTTTTACTTCTTTTCGTGACAGTAGCCATAATTCATTATTACTGTGGAGAGGCATTCCCAAGACATTCTGATTGGGTGATTGCTCTCTCTCTTCTTCTTCCTCTTCTTTCTTATTTTTTGGAGTTTAGCTTTCTACTGTTTCATTTTTTGGTTTTCCATTTTTTTCTATAATATTACTGAACATGGGAAACGGTCCCTCTCTCTCTCTCTCTCTCTCTCTCCACAATAACGTTCTCTCCTATTTCTCACTGCTTTGAAATCCAATTTTGTTTTGTGAACAAGAGTGCTGAATATGAGTATATGCTGCAAAGAGTGAACAAGAGTGCTGAATATGAGTATATGCTGCAAAGAGTATGTGAACATGATTGCCTCATGAATCACTATTCATTCCTCCGTGGGCTATGCTGATTATACTGTTCTGGTGACTGACGCTTCTTATATGTTCTTTCCGTTAAGAGATATTATGTAATATGTAGTTGAGTGTGTGTGTGTGTGTGTGTGTGTGTGTGTGTGTGTGTGTGTGTGTGTGTGTGTGAGACAAACACTTTTAGTGTGTATTAATGTTTTCTTTAATGGTAAAACGAATCATCACTGCCCTTGCTATGATTACTTCCATATTGTGTAGTAACAGTCCATGTTTGTATCCTTCATCCCTAATAGGAAGAAAATGTCCTAACAGGAAAAAGTATTTTCTTGCATTTCTTTTATGTTAGGAACAGATATCATCACTTAATCCATCAATCTCTCTCTCTCTCTTTCTCTCTCTCTCTCTCTCTCTCTCTCACCATTCCTGCCTCCTTTCTCTTCAAAGAAACACCCTAAAAAAAAAACAGATGACTTCTTGCATCACTTTTCCATTGACTTTCAAACTCTACTACTGTGGAAAAAAAATTGCTGGGGAAAAAAAGATATTATTCATAAAAGAAATCTAACCATGTCAGACAGTATACCAGATTCACTGGGAAACTATGCTTCATTGGCGTCATCAGCAAGTGCTTTGAAGCCAGTGATGAACAGAATGGCAGATCCAAGTTACCTAAACATGAAAGAAAATGGAAATGAAATGAGGCAGGGAACAGTAAACAATAAACAGTAAACAAGTGGGGTAACGTTTGCTCCCATAAGAAAACCTAACACAGAGCAACTTTTTATTCAAGACTGGCACAGCCTTTTAAACTTGAATAAAGTCAGACAAATACATACAAAGACGAACAATCTAATAGTGAATGAAAGAAAATGAAAAAGACGGCAATGTTACTGGAAAAACAGACACAAACACAAACACACACACAAAACAAAATATAGTTATGCAGATTTCAAGTTTGATCGACAACAGACAAGAAAATTTTCAACAAAATGTTTTTTTCAGATGTTGCATGTGGCAAAACAAAAATGCACAGAACAGTACACCCCTGATATCAGGGCACATGCATTTTTGTTTTTTAACCGTTTTAACATGTGACCTAATTGTTGAAAGATGCGTTTTCCATAGTACACAAAATCTGCATTGCCTCACACTTTGTTTTGTGTTTTCTTTTGTATTTTGGCCTGTAAACATAACAGGTAAGTATGTTTACATTGTCCCTTTTGACCTGTAAACATAACAGGTAAGTATGTTTACATTGTCCCCTTTGACCTGTAAACATAACAGGTAAGTATGTTTACATTATCCCTTTTGGCCTGTAAACATAACAGGTAAGTATGTTTACATTGTCCCCTTTGACCTGTAAACATAACAGGTAAGTATGTTTACATTGTCCCCTTTGACCTGTAAACATAACAGGTAAGTATGTTTACATTGTCCCCTTTGACCTGTAAACATAACAGGTAAGTGTGTTTACATTGTCCCCTTTGACCTGTAAACATCACAGGTAAGTATGTTTACATTGTCCCCTTTGACCTGTAAACATAACAGGTATGTTTACATTGTCCCCTTTGACCTGTAAACATAACAGGTAAGTATGTTTACATTGTCCCCTTTGACCTGTAAACATAACAGGTAAGTATGTTTACATTGTCCCCTTTGAGCAAGGCAGAAAGGAACATGTGAGACCGCTGACTTTCATCTGCAAAAATAACAATAAAGTCTGGTAAGCTTTCAAGAAGCTGACCAAATGATTTGCGCTGTCATATATAATAAATTTCGAGTGCAGACTGCGGGGGTGTTGCAAGAGTCACATGTACAACAAAATTGAAACTTTTTCTTTTCAACTTCAAGATTAATTATATTTACATACATCCAATATTCAAGAGAAAAAAAATTGACACAAACTTTCAAAAACTGTCTGAAAAAAAAACTGCAATGCCCAAATATATTCCCTACCAGAGGAAAAGAAGCCTGTACACAACCCCCAGAAATGTACTTATAAGTGTCTGACAGATGGACGTTTCATCAGAAATTTTTTATATCCTAAAGAAGCTGGACATGTTAACCCCTTTGCTGCTGATAGAATTTGCAAGCTGTTAGCTGTTAAATTCTACACGTAAAAAAAAACAAAACTATTGAATGCAATTTCACTTTTTTTTTTACTAATCAAAGTCATTGTCAAAGAACATAATTCCATAAAGTATAATTTAATTTTAAAAAGCCCACTTTCAAAACAGAAAAGGCTTGTTCAGGATCACATTTTCTGCCTCCTGAGGTTATTATTCATGATCTTATTTCATAGCGTGGAGGCTGAACAAAACAGGCACAAATCACGGCACCGACTGAATGTCAGTGACCTGTAAAACCATAAATTTTACGTAAAATAAATAAGGTACGACTTTTGAAAAAAAACAACAACAACAACAAAAGAATTTATTTTCAGCCACATGCTGTAAAATTAAGAAGGTATGGCTTAAAAAAGAAAAACCATCAACCACCACCAACCAAATAAATGAATGAAGTTGTTATCTGACACATGGAGGTTTGTATGTAGGTCACATCTTCTGAAATTCACTTAAAAAAAGAAAACGTCTGCTTTAACCACGATCATCCATTGGAGTCGCAGAAAAAGACAGGTTCAAGGGAAATAACTTGAGTCACTTTTGGTAACCCCCAAACCGTTTCTGTGCAATGCTGAGTGAAAGTGAAATAGCGTGTGTTCAGGATATACAGTATACATACACACAGCACTGTAACAAGCCAATGGTTAGGCATGCTGTATTTGTGATGCAGGAATCAGTAGCAAAGCTGGTGACAATGATAGTTAAATAAGTCAAGCATAAAACTAAACCAACAATTGTAAGTGGAACAGGACTTAGCCATGCCCCCCACGGTGCACATCTGACCATTCATGACATAACACACAGAGAATGGGGAAACCAAAACATTTCACAACTATGATGTTTGCACTCCAGGGCAACTTGTCATGCTGCAACTCTTGTACTCTGGTGACTTACTTCCACATATTTTCTGACAAGAAAGACCAGTAAAAATGTCCATATGGAAGAACATTCATTATTGGCATCCATATTCCAGGACTGGTTGTTAAAAAAAAAAGTAAGTATTTGACACTGAAATGTCTTTCAATTATAGCTGCCAGCCTGAATAACTGGGTGGAGAATACTGAAGCAAAATATCAATACACCACATCAACAAAAGATGTCTGTTCATCACAAAAAAATCAAAATTCTTTAGGATATAAAGATACATTTTTAAAAAAATCACTGAATCAATGTCAGAATTATCAGGCACCCATCCCTATACATAGTCATCTAACTGTAATTATAATCAAAGTTTGGTCACCTACTTGTAAACGAAAGCATGGTCACCAAACTGCAAGAAAGTACAATTTCATGCTAATTTTTTTTTTAAGTCCAGAGCACTTCCTGCACGACAGTATGCTTATCAAACCGAACACAGCATAGCACAAAGTAAAAGATGCACTGAACTTGCCCAAGTCCAAGCAGCAGACCACGTAGTCACTGCATCATAAGCATAATAAAGTAGCCAATCAAAGGAAGCATTACCAAAGCTTCCAGTCACGGAATGAGTAATTCAGAATAACCCAGTCACCAGGGGCTGAGAAAAAAAAAAAAAAAAATTCCAGATACATAAGCTTATCAACAATTTCACTCTTGAACCAAACAGTCAATAAAGCTGTCAGCCACAAAAACTTGTACATAGTATTTTAAGAGACGGAAATAACATGACATTCTCTGCAGCCAAACCAATCACAAGGGCCTGTTTGTACATTTCAATATGAGATTACAGCTGGAAGAATGAGGAAAACACAACCCAACCTCACCAAGCACTACAAATAAGAAGAAATTTTTTTTGTTTGTTAATCTCTTATGCTAATTCATTCACACACACACACACACACACACACACACACACACACGCACCACGCACGCACACACACACACACACACACACACACACACACACACAGAGATAAAATCCATCCCTGTTGTGTGGAGCTAATAACCACTTGGGAAAAACACAAGGTTAATGAGAAATTAGAAAGTTCTAGATGCCACAATGATGGCTCACAGATTTATTGTAATTAATTCATGTGCCCCACAATAATGAATGCCACTAATAATGGCAGATGCTGTACTGTCATGAATCACAAAACTACAGGGTCGAACTTTAATTAAGGACCACTTATACACAGTCTCACAAAACATAGCCCTGATGTGGCCCTTTGCGGTCGGCTGGGCTATAAGCAACATTATCTTATCACAAAACATAGAAAGAAAAACCGACAAACGACAGAAACTTTATAAGTGTTTAATTTCATTATCAGTGAACAACATTTTGTCACTTTCATCGAAAAAATCATTCTTTCTGATTAGACAGGGGAGCCTGAATGAGACTACCCCCCAAAATGACATTCACAAAAAGAGTGTTTCTTTACAGTCTGATCAAAACCGAGTGTGCCCCCCTCGTGCTGCCACACAATCCACACAGCGCTGCCTCATGGTGTTGACTGTTCTTGTAATGAGTGCCTGGGGAGGTTTGCCCACTCCTGCTGCAGGTAGTGCAACAGCTCCTGTCGATTTGCCGGAACAGGGTGATTTTCTTGAACTCTCCTCCCAAGCTCGCCCCAGATGTTCTCAATAGGGTTCATGTCCGGGCTGTTTGCCGGCCATGACATCCTGGTGATGCCAGCTTGCACCACAAAAGTGTTCACGGCTCGACAACGATGTGGGGTGGCATTATCGTCCAGGAACACAGCCTGAGCCCCAATCTGCTAGAGTGATGGGACAACCAAAGGCCGTAAAATCTCCTGCAGGTAGCGTTGGCCATTCAGGTTGCCATCCACATGGTACAGGGGTCTTGTGGTGACTGCTGATGCCCCCCCCCCCCCCTCCATACCATGACGGAGCCACCACCAAAAGCGACGACCTCCCGGATGACGTCATCTGCCAGCTGCTCCCTGGGACGCCGCCACACCCGAATGCGTCCATCTCGTGGCTTCAACTGGAACTTGGACTCATCGGTGAAAAGCACCATCCGCCACTGAGCCCGAGTCCATGTTCGATGAGCTGTGCACCAGGCCAGGCGACGTGCCCGGTGGGCCGCAGTCAGTTTTGGTTTCCGGACTGGGCGCCTTGCTCGAAGGTTGGCAGCATTGAGGCGCCGCCGTATGGTCATCTCACATACTGCTGTGTTAGTGGCAGCTTGGAGCCGACGCCTGATGGTGTTGGAGGTGATGGTCCTGGTCCGAAGAGCATGTCTGCGGATGAACCTGTCATCTCTTGCAGTGGTCTTCTTTGGCTGGCCTGGACGGGGTCTCTCTTTTTAACAGTTCCAGTGGCTTGAAAATGTTCTCTCAGCCGAATGATGATGGAGTGGGACACTTGTAGTCTTCCGGCCACTTCTCGAACGCCAACTCGATCCTGCAGCCATGCAATCGCCCGGGTCCGGGCAAAATCAGACAGACAGCTTGCGTCTTGGAGGCATTTTTGTGTTATGAAGAATTATGCACGTTGGGCTGCTTTTAGGGGCATTCCAGTCAGTAAAATGCTCTGCAATGCATTGGTTTTTGCACGTGCATTTGGAATTTCAGTGCAAAACCGTTTGAAGCAGTGTTCACTCTTGCTTAAAAAACAAGCAATTTTGACAACAATCTGCAACTTTCACCCCCCCCTCCCCCCCTCCCCCCCTCCCCCCTCCCCCCCCTCCCCCCCTCCCCCCCCCCCCCCCCCCCCCCTCCCCCCCCCCCTCCCCCACCCTCCCCCTTTGCATGCCGCACGTGACATTAAGACAGCTTTCGCAAGCTTTGCAGAATACCCTGTTAACCCCTTAAACCTTTCCCAGTCGAATTCTTCGAAAAAATGCATTGCTTGTATTTTTGGCCAATTTAAAAAGAAAGGGCCTTTTTTCGGGTGGTCCTTAATTAAAGTTCGACCCTGTATTAATTTCACCAATACACCTCTAAACTAGAATAGGAGTCCTTTCCTAGACAGCCAAAAAGGAAAAAAAAAAAAAAAAGAATAACAAATTGAAATGAAAATTTTAAAAAGCTTAACTTATGCATTTATAAACAATGTTTTTAAGTGTTACATAACTTGGAAGCCAGTATCAACTGGTGAAGTGATTAAATCTATTTATAAAAACATATATAATGTGAATAGATGTTAAATGAAATAAGTGATATTCTGTGTAGATAAGATGTCAAAATATCTGATACCACGTACAAATGTATAACATGACATAGATTCAATGTAATACTCCCTGTCTGAGATTAATGCCCTTATTATGATTGTCGATGGTAATGAAAAGTTTCAAAATGTGCTACGAACTGAAAAAAGATGAGGAGGCTTTCTGTAAACTTTTTTTTTTTCGGCTTGAACACCTTAAATTTTGATGAGAAACAAAAACATTTAAAGAAAAGAAAAGCTGGAAAAAAAATAATGCATAATCATTTGAATAGCAATAACATCAGACGTGGTAAAATTCCTTTTTTTCTTTTCCTTAAACTTATGAAATATAATCTCCTTTGCATGTCTTGTACATAAGACCTTTGCCAAATGAAAGGACAAGTAAAAATTAAAAAAACTTATATTCCCATTTAATTCAGAAAATTGTGAGGAATCTTCAATACATATCTTTACACTTGTTTACTTCCAGTCTTCTGTTTCTTTGTTTGAATCTTTTTAACTGACAGGGTGGAATACAATAACTCCTGTGAATGACCATGTATAGGCAATATTTATCATTGCAGATGGGGACGTTTTAAATGACTTGAAAAATGTTCATAAGCAATTTAAATTTGACTAAATTACAGAAAATGAACATATTGAAATACCATACATAGTTACTAACAAGTTTTGAAAGACAAATTCACACACACACACACACACACACACACACACACACACATATTTATACACACACACACACACACACACACACACACACACACACACACATATATATATATATATGTGTGTGTGTGTGTGTGTGTGTGTGTGTGTGTGTGTGTGTGTGTGTGTGTGTGTGTGTGCGCGTGCGTGCGTGCGTGCGTGTGCGTGCGTGCGTGCGTGTGTGTGCGTGTGCTTATAAAACTGCCAGAAATCTGCTGATAATGTACAAAATGTCATTATACCACACTCCTTACTGAGTAATCTAAAAGCATAGATTGAATAAAACAATAAATGAAATAAACTTAAATAATATGACAGAATAAAATCCTGTAACTCAGCAATGACAACAATATAGGGACAATTCAACACTGTGTATCACTTTGAATAGATGCAAATAAAAGCAACTTTATGTCAAAGTCAAAAATGGGATCACTTTATGTCAAAGTCAAAAATGGGATCACAAAATACCAACAATCTTTCAAATATTTCATGCAATATGTAATCTTTATGAGCAAAATTAAACAAGTAAATAAATATGAAATAAAACCAACATTAAAGCATTCTCAATAGTAACAGTTCTTTCTAAACAATGTTATAACATTCCCATATGTTATTACATCTTCTGGAGATTCCATGTAAATTCACTCTTGTACATGTACATTAATACACATCTGCTATCATGAGTTCTCTTTTTTTTTCAAACAAAGCACAGTTATTTTCACATTTGTCTGTAATACTGAACTACTATTTAACAGTGACACTCAGTTCAATCACACAAACAAATGTCATCGCAATTACACTGAATAAAAGGATTAGTTCGAAAGGCAAGATCTCTTTGAGTATTTCATAAAACAATCTGATAAATTCTGTCTCACTTCTTCCTATTCAAACTCACCTCAAACTAGAATCAAAGTGCAAATGTGATTGCATGGAATTTCAAATGTATTTGTGAGCATATTTTGACAGAATTTACAGATGATTCAAATCAACATAGCTGATATACTCTCGCTTCTGATTATTACCTGCAAGATTTGTCAAGATTTCTTTTCACCCTGTGTGTGTAATAAACTACTTGTGTCTTTGTTACCATGCTTGTCATGCAATTGTTTCAATTAAAAACGTGATGGATGCATATGGTGATAAAAACAATGGAAGCATTCGATTTTCTATTACATTTATTTTAAAAAAAATGGTTTGACTGAAGTTCTTAAAGACAGAAAAATAGTACTAACATGAACATCTAGCATTTCTTTTTGTCATATTGAGATGCTCACAAATATGCATGCAACATACACAAAACACATTTTCTTTTGAAAATAATCCAAACTTAACCTAAAATCAAAATTTCTTTTCATTTCCATTTATTAACACATGCTACTTTTACTATTTCCCACAAACAAACATGTATAAACACACACACACACACACACACACACACACACACAAACCGGTTAACATGTAAATCACTGTTCCATCTCAATCACACTGAAGTGTTTAAATGCAGTAAACAAGTTGATGAAATAGATATAAATCAAAAAGAAGAACATGATTTTCAAAGGCAGCCAATGCAGTACAACCGTGACTCATTCACAGTTATACACAAACACAAAAAAGCTACAACTAAGAGCTTACATGCACAGACCATCAGGAGATCTGTTTCACATTAGGTAATGTAACAAGACAAGGGGAAAGGCACGCATACTTAAATACTATTATTGTAGATACCCATCCCTACACATACACACACACACAAAGGTACATATGTATGTACACACTCATGCACACACACACACACACACAAAGGTACATATGTATGTACACACACACACACACACACTCCTAAATGGGTCAACAGTCAAAAACAGTTGAGAGTTTACATGCTTGTATATTGAAATCTATACACAAAATATGAAGATATCTCACTTGAACCAGGTTAACAAAAATCGCCACTCTTCATTTTGTCTTCCTAGTATGTACAGGGTTTTCCAAGTAAGAAAAAAAACACCTGACAGTCATGATACATAAACCTCCAGGTATACTAAATTAAGCTTAATCACAGGACATGAGTGTTATCTTTTGTAGTTGGTCTTGTCACATTTCTCACCTTATAACGTGAAGCAGAAATATTCTTGTTTCTTTTCCCCATCATTTTCTCCCTCTATTGAGCAATACACATTAAAAACATCACAGAGACAAAGAAACAAAAAATGCCCAAAATATCTGTCATGTTTCAAGTATACATATCTTCACAAATCATGACCTGAATTCTGATTTCACCATGTCTAGCAAGAGATTCACATGACTGTTCTACAAGACCATACTTGAATAATACAAGAGGCAAAGTTTTGTTGTTCTTTTATATACGCTGCACAATACTCCAACAGCCAAGTTTGTCAATATCAAAACTCATATTTAAAAGTTAAATTAACTGTAATTTCATGCGGATGCTATTTGAATAATGCACATTCATAGCAATTGCTTTGAAGAAAAAAAAAAAGTAATTCATACATGCGTAAAACGGACAATAAATGAAAACTTCCATGTTTAAATTAGAGTTCAAAGACCAAGGTCTATTACACTGAGCAGGTTCTTATCAGGAATGAGGTTCATAATCTCAAATGCCCATTTATATATAATCACCACAGATCTCATGACACTGAGAGAAGGGAAGAGGGAAAAATCTGTGTTGTGTGTGTGCGTGTGCGTGTGCGTGTGTGTGTGTGTGCCCCTGTGTGTATATGTGTGTGTGCCCCTCTGTGTGTGTGTGTGTATATGTGTGTGTATATGTGTGTGTGTGTGATGCATGTATGTGTGTGTGTCTCTGCGAGTACATGCATGTGTGTCTATGTGTATGAGCACCTACATGAGCACAGCACACGAGTACACTTGCAATCATCTGCAGTAATTCTCTCGGCATCTTTATACCCCGAATCACCAGAGCTAGCTGCTTCGCGGCCGACAGGCTTGGTGCCCGTCACCTGAGCCTGACATCAGTCTTGTATCCCTGTCACCACCAGTCCAGGTCAGACAGAGGTCCTTGCTGCACCACTCACCAGAAGGAAGGGGGGTGGGTGGGGGGGCTAATCCCAGTCCAGGTCATCGGGGCTGTCCTGAGGCACCACCATGAACAGCTTCTGGATGAACTTGTTGACAGCGTCTGAAATTTGAAGTGGTGGGGGGAGGGGGGGGGGTGGACGATACATGATTTTAAGAAGGCTCAACAGATAGGACTTCTTATGTTGTGATGGTGTGGAGTGGTAGAGAGTGCAGGCATAGACAGAGAGATGATGGTAGGTTCGGGAACTGAGGGACTGCAGCCAGTCTAGGAAAACACACGAGGAATGAGGCTTGAAATAGGGTGCACCTTTGTGGGGGTCCACTTGTAGTATTTTACACACACGCACGCACACATGCATGCACACATGCACGCACACACACACACACACACACACACACACGCACATGCACACACACACACACACACGCACACACACAAAACATGCTGTCAAAAATTTCATACGTCATTGCCCTAAACAAACGTCTACATATACATGGCATAATGAACAGAAACAGTAATCTCATTGTGCTCTGTGAGTTAAATTAAAATTCACTTGTCTGCAAGACTGAGCATAGAAATGAAGAAAAATATTGTGCATACGGCTTTAACTCGCCATTAAAAAAAACTCGTCACGTAATAGCTCAATATTCTAATCAACCAAATCTAGTGTCACTACTGGTTAAGCAAGGCATGGCAATCAAATGAGGAGTGGACATGCAGAAAAGAGCTGAGAACACAGAGACCAAATGAGAGAAAAATGGATCAAACAGTACCAAATCACTATCAACCAGTAGGGTTGGAGAGAGCCACCAAAATCAAAGGCAACAAACAACTGAGAATTGAAAGTAAACAAAAGATATGAAGATGAGATTGTGAAATTCAGACAGACCATCCTTGTTGAACATTTGTCCATAGAATGAAAGGAAGCAGATGTAGCTATACACTACAGGCCATAAAACATGGCCGAATAAAGCTTACACACTGATCACAGCTAGAATCGGTTTAACCTGGTACACTTTTGTAGAATTCTATCATAAAAACAACACAGCACACAACAGGTTGCTATTCTCGTCAATCACATCAAAACACTATGCGTTTCTGTATGATAGAAGCAACAAATGGCATGACTCACCGATTTTGGACTGAATGGATTTAGGCTTGGGGGTCCATCGATTTCCCAGCAAATACAGCACAGTGCCAACAGCCAGTATCATCAATGCTGTCAATGACTCACTGACTTTCTGGTAAAATGTCAACCCCACGATTGCCAAACTCACCACGAAAAGGATGGCTGGTAAAGCAATAGGTACCTACAACAAGAACAAAAATGATGTGATAAAGAGAGGACTGGTGAGGGTAATGTGATGATAATTTGTAAAAAAGAAATATGTTGCATCCCCTTGGCTCCACATACACACACACACACACACATACAGAGGTACGCATGTATACATGCATTCATGCACATGTGCGAGTGCGCACGCACACACATACACAATGCCTATTCACACACAGACGTAAAAACAGTCATAAAAGACATCAATTCAAAAAATATTCCAGGACAAAAAAAAACTCATTAAAACAATAAGGCAATTCTAATCATAGCAGTCAGCTAGGAATCCATAGAGCTGCCAAGAAGTCAAAAGTACAAAGTGTAGCTTTTTGACATTTTAAGCGCAGCACTACCAATTCAAGCATAGCACTCATATGCAACATAAAGAGTCGCATTCAAAAACACTTTCAGTTGCAATTCCCTTTGCATGCAAACATTACGTAAACTAGGAAGGCAGAATTCCAACATGGTCGCATAGTCTTGACTTGCCCTACAAAAAAATCCAAATGGACAACAATGAAACCGGCCAATAAGACAGCATGATCACCATTGTCTTTTAACAGTTATTTTTCTTCTGCATTTTCTTCCTCTCCTTCCTGAACTTGGCCCTTTCTTGATGAGTAAGTCTACAGTCTAAAGATCTACATTATCTCTGTTCCATTTAAACTGCTACTAAGTCTGTGAAGCATTTTCAAGGTTTCTTTTCAATTTTTGTTTTTGGTATAGCATTCTGTTACACTGTGTAGCAGCAAAGCAGTGCCAATGAAATTGTAGCATGCTGTCGATGCCAAAAGTGTAGCATTTGGCAACTCTAAGCCCATGACAAAACATTCAATAAAGACAGAGCCAAACATAAAAACAGCATATCAGGAGAAGTATTTAGTCTTGTCTTGTCTGTGTGGTACTGTAGGTAAGATGTATGTCAGAGAACACTGAAATTCTCTTTAATTACACAGGAATACTATGAAATCCAGGCCCAGTGATGACTTTCAAACAGAAACAGAAAAAGCACCAGAAGTCTTTTATGACATGAACCAAAAGCTCTTGAACTACATATTTTCACTATTGTACCAGGGGGTGTAGGGGGGGGGGGGTAGGGGTGGAGGAGGCTGGGTGTGGGGGGAATGGGGGAGTGAGGATGGGAGTTGGAGGGTGGGGGGGAGGTGAGGGAGGAGAGGGAGAGGGAGGACTCGTGCAAGAAGAATTTGGGGTCTGTGACGAGTGCTCTGTAGAATCAACCATTTTCTTTGGAGCTACATTAGCCTTAAGTTTTGTTTGCCAATGTTTCGCTTTGACAGATTCCTCATAAGATAAGATAATGTTGCTTATAGCCCAGCCGACCGCAGAGGGCCACATCAGGGCTGTCACCACGTTAAAATCAACTCACCAGTCATTTAAAAAAAAAAAAAAAAAAAAAAAAAAAAAACTTTCACACATCTCGTTAAATGACATCGTCTACAAACGAACCAGAAACTTTGTTAAAAATCCTTCTTCCGTAAAATCTCAAATCAGATGAAAAATGTTAATTTCTCTCAAAAACCCAAGGATCACGTCAGGCGGGACATCCCTGAACAGGATCTTCATGGACTCCGCTGTAAAATGTTTGTGTCTCACATCGTGCAAGTCCCAACACTCTAAAAGAACATGTTTCATTGTGAGTGGTGCATGACATGGAATGCACCACGGAGCTTCTTCACTCTTTAAAAGGTAAGAATGGGTAAAATACGAATGGCCGGTGTGCAGCCGGCACAGAACCGTTTCCTCTTTACGACCACCCGACGTAGATGGGAGGAAGTCTTTAAGGTTTGGACGGATCTGAAAGAGTTTGTTATTCGTCTGTGTGTTCCAATCCTCCTGCCAGAGGTCTCTCACATAATCGTTAATTTTGGGTTTCACATCTGAGCAGGGGATATAAGTGTTGGACAGTTTCTCTCTTGTGGCGTTCTTGGCTAAACGATCAACCATTTCGTTCCCGCCGATGCCAACATGGCCAGGAACCCAAGCAAGAGTAATGTTGTAACCGTCCGCCTTCAACTTGCTAAAAAGTTCAAAAAAAAGTAAAAGTTCTGGATGCTGAAGGTTGCGGCCAGCTATGGCCTCCAAAGCTGACAGCGAATCCGACAGAACCAGAAAGTCCCTCCTCGAAGAATGGGAGATTATCTTCAAAGCCAGTACTAGAGCAGTAAGTTCAGCAGAATAGACAGAAGCATCTGAATGTATATGTTCCAACAATATCTGAGAAGGAGCCCCAGGGCAGTAGGCTGCACAGGCCACTCCATCCTCAGACTTGGAACCGTCAGTGAAAACTTTTTGATAGGATGGGAATTTGGAACAGAGCTCGGCATACAAAGCCTTGTACGCCAGAGAGCTGGTAGACTCCTTACGGAAAGCTGCGAGATCAAAACGAATCTCTGGTGTGAAAAAGGTCCATGGAGGTTGATCCGGAAACTTGGAAAAATCGGAAACTACTCCCAGGTCTATACCTGCATTCCGCACGTGAGGCTGCATACGAAGCCCAAACGGCGGAATACATTTCGGGTTTGTTTCAAACTTACTTTGGAACGGAGGGTCAAAAACACAGTCATAGGCAGGATTCTGCGGTTCTGAGAACAGTCGGATGTAATAATTCAAAGACAGTTTCAGCCTGCGGTTGGACAGTGAAGGTTCACCTGCCTCTGCATACAGGCTGTACACAGGGGTGGTGCGGAACGCTCCAAGACAGAGACGAAGCCCTTGATGGTGGATAGGGTCCAAGAGTTTGAGGTAAGATGATCTTGCGGAGCCGTACACAGCACAACCGTAGTCCAGTTTGGAACGGACCAGGGCTCTGTAGAGGTGCAACAAAGTTTTCTTATCAGCGCCCCAGTCGGTGTGTGCTACGACCCGCAGAATATTCAGTGCCTTTTGGCAAGCAGTTTTGAGGTTTTTAATATGGCTGAGAAAGTTAAGTTTTTGGTCAAAAATGATTCCCAGAAATTTGGCCTCTTTAACAGCTGGAATGGGAGATTTCCCTACTTGAAGTTCCGGATCTGGAAAAAACTGACGGAAATTATGGAAGTGAATACACTGGGTTTTTGTAGCAGAAAAGGTGAAACCGTTTTCATCCGCCCACCGATGGATTTTATCTACGCAAAGCTGGAGCCTGCGCTGGACACTCGGGTACAGGCTTCCAGTTGCGTAGACAGCAAAATCATCCACAAACAATGAGCAGTCTGAACCCTGCTGAACTGATTTCACAATGTTGTTGATTTTAATACTAAAGAGGGCAGGAGACAGTATGCTCCCCTGTGGAACACCCAACTCCTGCTCGTGGACATCAGAGAGAGTGGTGCCAACCCGGACCTGAAACTGTCGTTCCGCCAAAAAATTTTGAATAAAAAGTGGAAGATGACCGCGAAAACCCAGATCGTGGAGATCATGAAGTATCCCCGACTTCCAGGTAGTATCGTAGGCCTTCTCCAAGTCGAAAAAAATTGCCACAGCATGCTGTTTGTTCAGAAAGGCATTCCGAAGTGTAGATTCCAGACGAATCAAATGGTCAACGGTAGTCCGATGTTTGCGGAAACCACACTGTTCTTTCGCCAAAAGGCCATCGGTTTCAAGTTTCCACATGAGCCTAGCATTGACCATTTTTTCCATCAATTTACAAACACAGCTGGTCAAAGCTATGGGACGGTAATTTGAAGGATTAGAAAGATCTTTTCCAGGTTTGGGGATGGGAATAATGAGGGCTTTTCACCAAGAGGGTGGAAAAAAACCTGTAGTCCACACATGGTTGTAGACCTGTAGCAGTATGTTCAGACCTTCTAGCGGAAGATGTTTCAACAGCTGATAATGGATTTCATCTATACCTGGAGAGGAATCGCTGCAAGAAAGCAAGGCAGATTTCAGCTCGTTTAACGTGAAAGGAAGATTGTAGTCTTCCATGTTGTCGGTACGAAAAGTTACAGGGTGATTTTTCTTTTAGGGCTTTGTTTTTGACAAAAGTGGCTGATTTATTAGAAGAGGAGGAATTCTTTTCAATGGTTGAAGCAAGCAGATTAGCAACTGCTTTCTTCTCAGTTATTAAAGAATCCGAAAACTTGAGATGGTTCACAGTGGGACAGGTGTTCTTCCCTTTGATTTTCTTAATGATGTTCCACACTTTTTTCTTGGAAGTTTTTGATGTCAGCCTGGAGCAGAAGCTTCTCCAGGACCGACATTTACTGATTTTAAAAGTGTGTCTAGATTTAGCACGGAGTTTTTGATGGGCTCGAGCGTTGGGACCGAAGGTCGTTGGTACACCTGACGCTGAGCCCGTTTTCTAACTTTAGAAATTTGTTGGCAGTCTGAATCAAACCAGGGTGTTTTTGGCATTTGAAGTTTATCGGAAGACACTGGAATACAAGCTTTAGCACACTTGATCACAGTGTTAGTCAGTGATTCAGCTGGGTCCGGACTCTGAAGAAAGTCAGTGTCCTGGAATTCTTTAGAAATAGTGGTTGAAAATAGATCCCAGTTTGCTTTCTTGTAATTTAGATGTTGAGAGACAGAGACGTGTTCAGTTATGACGGGTTGTAGTAAGACAGGGAAATGGTCACTTCCGTGCAGATCGTCATGGACAGACCACTCATAGTCCAGGACCAGCGAGGGGTCACAAACCGACAAATCTAAACACGAAAGTGAACCTGTGGAAGAGTGGAGGTAAGTTGCAGATCCGTCGTTCAGACAACACAAATCCAAATCCGAAAGGACATCCTCAATCAGCAGACCTCTGGATGACGTACCGTGACTACCCCAAAGAGGGTTGTGACCGTTAAAGTCACCCAACAGCAAAAAGGGTCGAGGAAGTTCTCTTATCAGACTGACAAGGTCCTGACGACAAACCGGGACAGAAGGAGGTAGATAAAGGGAACAGATTGTCACAGTCTTGTGGAGAGTGACTCTCGCAGCTACAGCCTGAAGGGAGGTAGACAGAGCGACCGGACTATACAACAGAGTTTTGTGTAGGAGAAGGGCAACACCGCCCGACAGTCCCAACGTGGATGGTTGTGCAGGTTTTGAAAGAACATTAAAGCCAGAAAGAGTAAAGGTCTTCTGGCTTTGAATTTGAGTTTCCTGAAGAGCCATGACAGAAGGTTTTATAGATCGACACAGAAGCTGTAACTCCTCAAAGTTGGAATTTAGTCCACGGATATTCCAATGGGATATTGTACTATCCATGGTGCAGAGGGCGAAAAGGAGAGAAATCAGGTCATCTCCTCCTCAACGTCTGCTTCTAATGGAGTGAATTTATTTTGAAGTTTCACTGAACTATGTTGTTCTTCAGACCTGCTGGCAGACTTGCCAACAGGCGAAGAAGGTCTGGATTTGGGAGACGGTGGAGGTTTCTTCCTCATCTCCACCGTCTCTACACTGGGTGGAACTCCCTTGCCCGCACGGGCACTGGACAGAGGAGTTCGAGGCTTGGGTGCTGGTTTTTTAATCTGCCCAGCAGCAGATGTTGTAGACTGCTGGGCAGTCTGAGGGGTGGCGGATTTTTTGCCTCCACCAGGGGCAGTCACTCTAGGTTGGGAGGTGGTGGACCCGCTTCCACCAGAGCTGACAGTTGTTCCTTGCAGTGTCTTGGAAAAAATAAATTCATCAGTCTGACAGCAGACTGACCTAGTGGAAACTTTCTTTACGGCCGAAGCATATGAAGATGCTGTGGGCGTCTGACTGCCCACACCTGCTTGCGGGCTTCAAAAAAGGAGATCTTCTTTTCTGTTTTTATTCGTTGAATGGTGGATTCCTGTATCCAAAGAGGGCAGTTTCGTGAAGAGGAGGGATGGTCGCCACCGCAGTTAGCACAATGTGCCGGATCTTTGCACGGCCCATCATGGGTTGCCTTGCAGCACACACCGCACACCTCCTGCCCAGAACAGCGGTCTCTGACATGTCCAAACCTCTGGCACCGGAAGCATCTCAATGGGGACGGGACATACAGCTGAACGCGGACGTTCAGGTAGCCAACCTTGATGACCGGAGGCAACACAGGGTTGCAGAAGGTCAGAAAGAGGGTGTTGGTGGCCACTCTCTCTGCACCTTTCTTGACTGTCACCCTGTGCACCTCCGTCACACCCTGGGACGCCAGTTTCCGTTTTTATTTCTGCCTCTGAGACACCCATTAGATCTCTGCAGCGAATCACACCTTTGGATGAATTTAACTGTTTATGGGGAGTCACCCTGATCTCCCTATCCACAAATTTTGTTGCCTTCAGCAGCTGTTCAGACTGTTTTTTCGATCTACATTGAATGAGGAATGAGCCATTTCGCAACCTTTTGACGGACTGAGGGTCACCTGCTAAGCCTTGAAAGCCCTTTTGGACAGCAAAAGGGCTCAGAGCTGAAAGGGGTCTTTCCTGCTCCGTCCCTTCCACCACGAGCCAGGAAGCCCAGAAACCTGTCCTCTGTCGTACCTCAGTATCTGAATCGCTGTCACCTTCGAAATCCCCTGAAACAGGGAAGACTGCCTTCCTCTTCCTTTTGGGGGGGATATTTTTTAAAGAAGTCATATTTAATTTATTGTAATTCATCCCTCCCTTACCCACCCACCTTGGAGTCCAACTAAGGGGCCAGGGCCAAGAAACCAATGTCTTGACCCCTTCCAGGCTTCGGGAGAGACATACGACAAGCAGAAGCAACCAACCCTATCCCCCCTGATCATGCTCAACTCCCGGGAACAGAGAGCTGAGCACTGCAGGGGTTTACTTGGCCAGCTGGGGAACTGCCCGTCTTGACCCAACCCCAAAAAGGGGAGCCGATTAGTACACCCGGGCCAAAGTGTACTCCCTGTCTAGGAGAGGTCCGAGCCAAAGTGATGTGTTGAGAGCGCTGGCCCCCTCAATCACCAGGATCTCATTCCCCTCCGACACAGGTCGCACCGCACGGCAAACGCGGCGGATCTTAAGGAGACCACAGAGAGAAAAGGAGTGTGGAAAAGAAGATTTGAAGGGGAGACGAAGATAGAAAAGGGCCAAAGAAAGGCAGAAAACAAGAAAAGGAGAAAGGCGGGTTACTCTTAGTCAGGATCCTCACCCTTAGCCTATCTGACATGGGAAGCCCTACCAGGGGCATCAACTTCTTACCACGTTTCGCTTAGGCCATACAGCATCTTCACCTCTCAGGCCTACAAGCAGTGTGAAAAAAACCAGCCTATCTCCCAAGTATTGATGCCCCCGTCAGCATAGCCTAAAGGATCACTGGACCACGCAAACCCTCCGACCACGACAAGGTCGCAACCCCCCGGAAGGAGATTCCTCATGGATCTGGGAAAAGAGACATTACCCTCATGGGAATGCTGTAAAGGTATGTGCCAGGTTTGGACAGGGTCTGATGTAGATAACAAAGGAATAAAGGGGAGCAGGCGGATGGGCATGACTGAGAAAAGTCAGAAACAAAAGGAACAGGAAAGTGAGAGGAGATGAAAATGGAAGAGCCAAATGAAACTAGGAAGTCAGATGCATGGATGGGGGTGAGGGGAACAGGGAATGGGGGAACAGAGGAGAAAAACTGTAAATATCATTAAACAAAAAAGCTAAAAGAAATTTTTCATTTTTGACCACAGTCAGTTCCTTGCCAAATATCTGAAAACAATAAGCTGCATAACGGAGGAGAAGATGATAAAAAGGGAAATAGCATCGAAAAGTTTCAAGACTTCACATTGCATTTGCAAACACTCCTGAAAGTTAGCTGTCACTAAGCCTGTACCTTGATGGGTCGATGCAAGTCTGGTTCTTTATACCTAAGGTACACCTGGCCCGCAAACACCATGCTCAGCACAGTGGCGAAGCCAAAACCCTCCATCTCAATGAGGTACCAGATATCGCCCGATGATTGGAAGCATAGTGACAGCGACAACTGCAAGTACAGACCTTCACCAGTTTTACTCTGGGAATGAACATGGTCTCATTTCAACAGCACCAACAAGCACGTGGAAACATGCACCCAAACACGCACCCATCCACATACAAACTCAAGCATACATACAGTCTTACATGCTCTCTCTCTCTCTCTCTCTCTCTCTCTCTCTCTCTCTCTCTCTCTCTCTCTCTCTCTCACACACACACACACACACACACACACACACACACACACACACACACACACACACCTAAAACAGACTGCTATGTTTATCTTTTTCATGCGGGTTGGTTAATGTCTTCATACCAGATGAAAAATGATAAACTGGGTGCTGTATACAAACTTTTCATTTAAAACTCTTTATATGGTTCTTTTACTGAGCTTTGGCTGCTGTCTTCATTATCTTCACAGAAATTGTAAACTAGATATTGCACACAAACTTTCAGCTTATCATTCAATACATGAACATGGCAGTCAAAGAGACTGATAACACGACAGAGGAAAATAGGCAGAAACACAGCACACCCACAGACACTTACAGAAACAAGGAGAATAGGCAGAGGAAGAAGGAGTTTAATATATTTATCTGTTAGAATCAGAAAAAAATATAAAACTTTCAATCAGATGAAGAAAAAAAAATCGATAAGATAAACAGATTTTTAGCCAAAACTGTGGTTACAAAAAAAAAAAGTCAAAGGCAAGTAGTTCACTTACAATGACGAAGAGTGAGGAGGCTGGCGTCATGTACTTGTACTGAATCATGGACATAAACAGAGGCATGTGGTTGTTCTGGGCCCCAATGAAGAACAATCTGGAAAGAAGGACATGATGAGAAATACAAGTAACTATTCTGGGCCTAATGAAGAACAAAATGCAAAATATGAAATCTGAATATAACAAAAAGATCGGCGTCATTATTCTTTTAGCCACCAAACATGTTCACACTTTTCTCTGAATATGCAGTACAACATCTAAAACCATCAATATAGCTAGCATATGAATTTCTTTTAAAAATAAATAGAATAGAAGGGCTAAAAATGGTAAAAATGTCCTATAGCTTATTGGCCATCAGCACAGTGAACTATCCGAGGTTCACCGTGTTCAGGGGAGAGCAGAGGCAGAGGCTATCCTTCTCCTTCCACTGCCTCTAACCTTCCCTGATCTGAATCATGTATCCCTTCACTGCTGGCTGGACTGAGAGGGCTTTCAAGCCAAAAGAAAAAACAACAACATCACACTAAATGAGTGGTTCAAACTTACAACCATCTGTCAACTCCACAGGCTGATACTCTAATCATCTGACATCAGCCCCTCAAAACAAACCAAACAAATGATACAATCTGTTTTTACAACAGGAAGGCATGGCATCAGAGACCACCATTCTTCTGACAGATTTTCAAAAACCAGATGTAAAGCTATCAATTTTAACACTTTAAATTAAAGTTGGGAGCAGCAAACTATACAAAAATTTGCCTCTTTCAACTTAACTCATTAATCCGCTCCCACTGAACCAACAGAAAGTCCAACCAATATTTCCAAAGAAAAAAAAGAATAATGCATCCACTTCAGAATTGTAGTTTTAGGTACTATTACAATTACCAGCACTACAACTACCTTTCTTTCATTTTAATCTAGTTTTCTTTTTCTCTTTTATCTTTTTTTAAAATCTGGCACAAAACAGTCCTTTAGAATACCAAAGTGGTTAATTAACAATGGAAAATCACTTGCAGATAAAAAGTAAAAAAACGGAAAAAAAACCCAACAAACAAACAAAAATTAAGCAGAAGAAGATGCAGAAAGTGTTGAGGTGTGGGGCTACAATCTACCTTGACATGGACAGAATGGTGCCATTGATGGTCCCCAACACAGAGATACCAATCAGAACTGGCATCAGCCACTGCATCACTCCCATTGTGTGCTCTGCAAATGTCTGGAACACACACACACACACACACACACACACACACACACACACACACACAACACACACACACACACACACACAACACACACACACACACACACACACACACACACACACACACCACACACACACACACACACGCATACGCACAAACGCATGCAAGCATGCAAACACATGCATGCATGCAAACACGCATGCATGCACGCACCCACACGCGAACGTACATGCATGAACATATACACGCATGCACACACACACACACACACACACACACACACACACACACACACACACACACACACACACACCACACAAATATGTACAGTCACACACAGAAATGCTATGTAACAGAAATACCCAGAACAGCAATGGGAATAAGCACTTCAGAAATCTCAATAATAAAAAATTATAATAATGACAAAATTCGAAACTTAATGATCAAAATCAATGGATGTGGGAAAACATGTTTTCTTCAACCACTTTTCAGTTATTATCCATTGAACAATTGTAAGACAATTGCTGCAGTGGTATAATTTCTTTCAATGACTAGTTAAATCAAAAGTAAGCATAATTTGCATAAATTGTTTCAACAACATTCAACAATGGTAGCAATGAAGAGAAGCTGTGAGCAATCTGATAACAGAACTTGCATAAGATGAAACGTCTGTCTCACCATTTCATATGGCAACTGTCTGATCAATCATGATAATAAGCAGCGCCGTTATGGGTAGTGTATGAGATAACCACTGGAATTACTGTAAACTTTGTAGACTTAAAAAGGGACAGAAATGATAATATAATAGCTTGAGTAGAGACACATACCTGCAGACTACAAAAACAGAAAACTGTTTTCTGTTTAGGTTATTCCATCAGGGAAGACCAAGTTTTCTACATCCCTGCATTGCTTTGTCTCAATATAAATGATCTGCTACCAAAATGCAACTGATTTCCATCAACAAACAAACACTGGTTTAACTAAATCTTGCAGATATTTCAGAACAGTAGGCACAATTCACATACCACAAAGTAAAAAAATACTTTTAACACACAAGGATATTGCTCTGGAGAAAGATCTGAATTACTGATCTCACTTAATATACTAATAATGCTTTCAGTTTACCTTACCCAAACTGGATCAGGCACGCAAGGTTGGCCTGACAAATACGTCTTTATCCAATGCCACAAGCAAAGGAGGTCAAATACACACCACGGCAACAGCTGTGGACCTTGTCATTTGCTGCGGAGAGAGCACACCAAGATATGCAATGTTGGCGACCAGATAGACGCAGATGACCGTGCACATAGAGATCATGATGGCCCGGGGCAAGTTTCTGCACAACACAACATTTAACATCATATGTCTCATACCTCAATTGCTATTTCTTCAACTGTCATCATACCTACATTTCAAATATATCAGTAAGGTTTCCAAGTTTTATCAATGAGCACTGCCACACACACCATTCTAATTTAGAGATCTAGATTTTTCAGTTCACAAAACTTTATTCAAACTAATGTGATAGCTCAAATTTCAACTGATAAATGACTGCTATTAGTTATATGTATTGCACAATTGTTAAAGAACTTTTTATTTTGCTAATTATTGTTTATCTTTTATCATATGGAGGAGGAATGTGCATGCGGGCTTTGGAAATCTGTTAATCTGTTTATCTCTGGCACAGACACCCAAATTAACAATACAAACATCCAAGGCACAACTTACTTGTGAGGTTCAACTAACTCTTCTGTCAAGAAGTTCAAGTAACTCCTGAAAAAAAAAAAGAAGAGAAAGAACACACATGTAATTACAAATTCTCAAACCTGCTCTTTTTATTGCTAGTACTGTCACCATAGATGATGATGTGCTGTATCGCTGTTGTTCCTGCTTCTACATTTGTTGTACTTTGTAGTTTGTTTGCTTTATAAAGGTCCATGCATCTCAAATGTTAACGACAACAGCGGACTATGGCAAAGAGACCCAACGTCTATAGCGCATGGTTAGCGTCAAGGCTTGGGAGCTTATGAGATCATGGGTCCGAGTCCCATCAAAGGTCTGTATTTATTCGATTTTTCAGCCTTGGCCAGTTCCTACCCAGAGCTTCTCCATGCAGTGTGGGTTTGAACTGGATGACTGGAACCACACAGGTAAGTTTCACTCATTCAACAGACAAGTTTCTGAGATGGTTCAAATTTTCTGACCAACAATAATACAGGTGTCTGAATTTCTGGTGCCTCTGGTTGATGCCTGGATGTTATGAAAGAAAGCATAGAGTACAGCCCAGTCAGGCAGCCGCAGACCAAAATGAAACTCTGCAGCTTAATCGCCACCATCCTCATTGATCAACTTTTCTTCTTTTTTTTTAAAATCTAAATTCTTCAACCCTTTATGTCCTACTCTTAAGATGATGTCAGTGTTGATTTCCCCCACCACATCTGTATCTTTCTTTTTCGAGTTGATAAGCTCCTTGGGATTGTCATTGGAAGGACATGGTGGCACTCCCCCCTACCCTCCCCACCTCCCACTCCACCTCCTCTCCCTAAGACAAAGACTGCCATACTGGCCCCACAATCAAGCTCTTCTTTCACCTGATGGGGCTCAGTAGGTGGTGTCCTGCACATGCTGGATCCAAACAGACACCCCTGAACACAACTGAGGTGATTCAGCATCAGTGCTGTGTCTCCTCTGGTGGGTTGCCTCATGACTACTTCATAATGATTGCTCCCAGTGGACTGCCGGCCCAAAGGCCTTGGAGGGAAAACCCTGGCTCAGGAAGAATGCAATGAGCTGGGATGAGCAGCATGGGATGCCAATGAAAGATGAGCAAGAACTCACACACACACACACACACACACACACACACACACACACACACAATATTCATTTCTTTTGCTCCTTTTGGGGTATGGAGGAAGGGTGAGTTTAAAGCAATAACAGGAAAAGGAAAACAAACAAGCCAAAATAAAACATAAACTGTAAGTCAATGCTGACATAGACCAACAATTTACAGCACTTGAGATAATCTAACATACTTTGACAATAGAAGCATTTGTTTTCGATTAGTAGAAGACATCATTTGACAAAAATTATAGACAGGTTTTGGGGAGAGAACTCTTTTTGGCAAATACATGTTGCACAAAGTAACGCATGATGAACATTCCATGATAAAATGAAATTCATTACCTACTGCAGACATGTCACATTTATTACATAACCTTTTTCTCTTGGAATAGCAATTCAACGATCTACTTCAATTGGTAATTTATGATTAGAACATCTAAATTTGATAAGAGGGTAAATATATTATCTGGTAAGCTAGAAATATATTTCTCCTCCTAGATCCTAAATATCAGATTTATAAAATTTGTAAAAAAAACAAAAAACAATTACTGCTAGTTTCAATGTCATGTTGTCACATTTGACAAAAAGAGCATTGCAAACTTATTTTTAACATTGCTACATAATGTATTGACGTCTGTAAAAGATTGATTGCTCTGAACACAGTCAAAACCAGATTGTACAAGTAACATGAAAGAATAGAACCTAACCGACATTTTTTCAACAGGAGACTGAACCAAACTAGCCCACAACCGAATCATTCAGACATAGACAGTAACTGATAAAGGGTAACATCCTGTTTCAACATAAACCATGTTCATCATTGTACTTCTTTTTAAGCGAAATATATATTTTTTACATTTTAGCTGAAATTTATCAATAACATTTAAATTTTCCTATCCCATATTTCACAACCATATAACAATACTGGAACAATCATTTTATCAAATAAATCTAAAACAACATGAATAGGTAAATCCTTTGTTCTTGCCTTTCGTATCAATTCAAACATGGCTAACGACGCTTTATCAAAAGTGTTTTTCTTACATTTAGCAAAAAACGCCATTCGATTAAAATCTACCCCTAAATCTTTGAAGCTGGTGACAACACACACACACACACACACACATGAACAAAAAACAGACAAAAAGACAAAACCCCCAAACAAACAAATAAAGACACTAACAAATTACAAACGTCGTAATAAGGAGAATCCTACAGCGTCCAAACACTACACAAAGCAGAACTGTTGAAGATGTTAAGAAGTGTGATTCATATCTGGTGTTTAATGTGGGCCAACATAATTAGGGTCTGTGATGTTTTTCCTCAAAGGAATATATAATTTCATTTTATATTAGTATACAGATTTTCTTTTTTGAGTGGAAGAGGTGGCTGGCAACTGCCAATGATCCTGAAATAATGTAACACGTAGTTGAGCGCCATCTAATTTCAACTCCATTTAAATATTTGATGAATACAATATTACATTGAAACTATCTGTTTCACTGCATTATATCTGATTATACTATTTAATTCATATACTCTAAAGCATTCTGGGAAATAAAAGTGTTTGGTGCAATATCATATTGCTTGAACAAATGAAGAGTAATTTCAATCACGAAAAAGAAAGAAGTAAATAAAATCAATGCTACAGTTGGAATAATTCCAACAGACAAAATACAGAAACAGAGTTTTCATATTCTGCAACAGTGTAGATGAAAGGGTGAAAGGTTACTCTAACACTACTGTTAGATCATTTTCATGCTGAAAAAAAACAAAACAAACATAACTATTGGTACGTTCACAACTGCAATGATGATCCTTTACCGACAAGTCATTCATGAATGGGTACATACATATCACTGCTCATTTATATAGATAGGTCATTCTCAGAAACATGTGCTGTTTTTGTGACATAGATATTCAAAAATAGATGTCAATGGAACTTAATGCACTTTTGTCATATAATAGAGCACTTTAGCACACATTATATGCTGTAGAAAAAATTATAACTGATCAGCTCATTTCCTTGTATTTGAAGAATAAAAATTCTATTTTTAGCCCGTGTCGGTTGTGACATGGAAACCAAAAGTAGCATAAAAAAGTGTTTCAAGATGGAATACCTAACAAAAAACACTGCAAAATGTCTTTTAAATCATAAATAAAACAAACCCAACAATAGAAAGTATGGGGATCATTGATAAAATACAATTCAAGCTCATTTTCAAATGACACTATAAGACAGTTTTGTATCCGCTCATTTGAAGTTTATTTTTCATTCAGTTCACCACCACAAAGACACCAAATTTGAATAAATTTTAACCATGCAATAAATATTCATGACACATAGCACATCTTTTTGTACAATAATTGTAGTAATCTATATTTCAACACTTAATATAAGTGAAATGTGTCGGTTGTGACACAGAAACCGTGTCGGTTGTGACATGGAACCCATACCAAATAAAACCCAAAACAAAACAAAATCTCACAAAAAGGCAATAAATATAACACTAGGGAACATAAGGAGCTGAAACTTGAAATATTGCCTTCCACTGAATATATATTTCAAATGGTAATGATATTTAGAGCTCTGTGGCAACACATAGTTCGCTGTCACACATACCTGAGCTGCTGTGTCATTGCTGATGAAGGGAGACAGCCATCATCTACACTATACACTATAATTCTATTGAAATTTGTAGATGACGGCCCTGTGCTCCATCTTCATGGTGTAGTCCTCCTCCCTGAAGACACGCTGGATGTCAGTCAGGGGAATGAAAAATTCTGTGGCCTTGTCTGGCCATTTCCACTTTCCCTCACCAACATCCTTCAGGTACACCCCCAGTCTCCCTCGGCAGTTTTCTTCGTGATCTGAAACAGATTCAAAGTAGATTTAAATCATAATGTGACGTTCTTGCACTGTAAGTTAAATGAAACTCAAAGAAAAAAACGACATAATAAAAACCTTCATTATTTTTTTAAACTGTGGGTCAGTCACATTAAACAAAAAAGCCGTTGGTCCTATCAGTCTCTATATTTACCTGGGCAACACACTGGACTGCTGTCTTGTCCTTGGGCACGGCAACCAACAGGAAGTCTCCTGGCTTTGTGCTGACATTTGAACAAGTTGAAGTATATAAATAGTTTTAAAGGGGGAAAAGGCTCATCGAAATTATACTGACTGTGGTTGTGAAGTCAAATTATGGTTCAGTATAAGAACTCATAATAAAAGCCGGCTTCTTCATGTCACTTTTATGAGACAGAGGGATAGATTTAAAGCATGTTGGCTAAATAACTTATTAAATGCTAGTAATTTAATACTTAAAAGCAATTTTTGTCATTATCATATCATATTACTGTTATTCAACAATTGTGACTACTATTAATTTATTGCCATAACCTCTATTTGTATAATTTTGTTACAAAATCATGATTTAGCAGAATAGTATCTTAATCTTAAGCATAGGTTTTTGAACTCCTGCAAGCACTTCCAGTATTATAGGGTGGATGCTTGCTGCAAGTATTTACTACTTTTTATCCCATTACTAAGGTGAATGTAATCCAACTTCCAGTCAAATCATTTCAAATGAAAAGGATAAGACAAAATGGCAAGCAGACGACAAAATGGTTTGGTCGCCATGTCAGGGCAGGACGGTTCTTCCCCTGTGTGTGTGTCCACATGATGCCTGGGAGATAGGGAGGGGTGGTGTGGTCTTCAGGTGGCAATCTTGGGGTGCAGACTTGATGGAGCTGCTGCCTGACATTGTAGCCCCCATGCTCAGGATAGATGGAATAAATGGGGCGCCGCAGAACTGAGGACAGGGCCAGAACCTGCCACATTCCCATGTAGGTGCCTGGCCTGAGGAGATCCCTCACCTCCGTCTCAAAGATCCTGCCAATGGCGTCTGTGGTCAGAACTTCTCCTGTGAAGTGATCGGAGTACTGAGCACAGAAGATGGGCAAATCACCAATGGCAGGATGACCCGTCTCTTACCGTGCCTTGAACCAAAGAAATTTCTTTCTAAAGAGGCATTGAAGTTGGCAAGAGACAAAGAGATGTCAGCGAAAGGACCTTTGGACTTGTACTGAGAAGCACAGCCATCAGTCCATTGGACAATGTGGGAGATGTCCAGCCTTCGAGTCTCCCGCAGATGGGTCAAAGCCTTGCTGGTGAAGGCTTGCACTGCGTGATGGTCATGTTTCTTGTCAGGTGAAATGAACACCAGGGATTCAGTGGTGGTGTCACTGCACACAGGGCATCTGTAATAGGTGACTGTTGGATGAATAGTCACCTGGTCATGGTGCCAGTGTGCAGCCTGAATCTCTTCCTGGTATGTACAAGAAAAGTTCTCAGCGAAATCCATGACCATACACACACACCCAGATGGAAAGGGTTTGGTCTTCTTCATTTCAGCAAACTTCTGAAGCTGCCAGTCTGCTCGGAAAAGATGCTGAGCCAAGAACTTCAACTCTTTGCAAAGTTCACCGACAAGTTGCTGGATGGTTCCTCTCTTGGTAGCAAGAACTTGGCGCGAAATGCGCTTACCTTTGGAGAGTACATTTCTGGATTCCCAGCAATGCCAGGTGAGTTTTCCAGCATGACAAGAAGTGGGCTGACGTGAGCATGAAAGAAGTGCAAGCCACAGTCAGCACATTCACCATAGCAGCAAGCTTTTTTCTTTGGATCACACGTAATGAGTGCAACAGCATGCCGCTCATGCCGGATCCAGCAATGTTTGTTCTGTGCAGCCGCAACAGAATTGAGTGTTTCCAGCTTCAGCTTTGTGTTTGTGCAGTATATACAGAGACACTGCCTCAGTTTTGCCTGTGCCATAAGACGAATGTTGGCTGGACGACACTTGGCAAACTTGGAAAAGCTGATTTCCTGGCCACTGGAAATGAACTCTTGATGCAGCTCTTTGAGTGGTCGACTCAGCACTGCAGCTGCTTTGCCACTTTTTTGCTGACCAACTTTTTGTCAGGAGTGGTAGTGGCCGACTCCTCAAAAAACTGCTTTGCAAGCGCATCAGCTGGATTTTCTTTTTTGGCTGTTGCTTTCTGCCCCTTCTCATGCCTTTTGATGGTTGTCCAGTTAACACCCAGCATGGCACTTCTGTCTTTGAATGTCCCAATGCCTTTGCAGACACTGAGAAGAATACGCCTGGCCTGCTGTCGGCTGAAAGTTGCCGATTTCTAAGACGCAGACAAGCGTTCATGAAGAGATGGCCCATTCGCTGATCAGGAAGAAGTGTGTTCATGGAACTGGCAAAGAGTTTTTTCTTCTTGGGGCTTGCCTTTTGAATTAGGGAAGCAACAGTACAAACAAACTTCGAGGACTCTTTGGAAGAGTGGATCTGGCCCTCTGCAGTGCCTTCCGTTGGGCCTCTGGGGACCGTTCTTCAAAATCTGTTGGAACTGTTAGTTGACCTACTGAACTACTGCTAGCCTCACACTGAACTGCTTTACTGTTCTTCTGCCTAGCCGCCTCCTTTTTCTCCTGATAAAGTTGTCTTCTCCTTTCATTCTTCTTTTCCTAGTTTTCCAGTGCATTTTTTCTGCTTGCCTTCTCTTCTCTTCCCTCCATTTTGCTCTCTGAGTTTCCTCTGCTAAAACATCTGTCCTAGTGAGCATTTTTTGTTGTTGGCTAGCTTTCTTTCTCTGCCTCTCCTTTTGCTTTCTAAGTGTATTTTTGAGTCTTTGGTCTGCCCTTTTCTCTTCAGATAGATTTTGTCTGTAGGCTTTGCATTTTTCTTTGTTCTCAATCAAGTACTTGTCATACTTGTCTGAGTCTTCTTTAATTTTCTGCTGTAAGCTTACACCTCTCAGCATGAGACAAAGCTGTTTTTTTAGGAGGGATGGGGGTAGGGGTAGGGGTTGAAGATTCAGTTGCTGTAGGCTTTGCCCTTTTCTGTGCAAGTCGTCCGCATCTGCGTGGTTCCATATTGGGATCTAGTGTCTTGGCTTCCAGAAAGGAAGATAGGTTGGGTTTGGGTAGGGAGGATAAGCCTAGACAACAGAGTTTAAGAAAATTGTAGCTTATATCAAAAGATATACGCAAAAAAATCTTAATCTTAATTAGTTTTGCAAGTATAGATTTAATAGCGCGCACACACACACACACACACACACACACACACACACACACACACACACACACAAAGCTCTACACTCGTAAACGCAGGCATACATACATTTGCATTTGCGCGCGCACGTGTACACACACACTCACACACACAATCTATTTACAAACACACTCACTCTCTCACATACACGTACTCAATTTCTCATTCACTCCGACAATATCACTTTGGTCTAAATTTACCTAAAGCGAAAAGACGCAAAACTAAAGAACAAACACGCACGCAACACGTGCGCGCACACAAACGCATTACACTGTAGGCCTACATGGATTGCTTGTTTTCACTTGGGGAAATAATTTTAAAAGAAACAAGTTGAAAAGGGTGTTCATGGTTTCTTGACTGGTGAGTTGATTTTAACATGGTGACAGCCCCGATGTGGCCCTTGCGGTCGGCTGGGCTATAAGCATCATTATCTTATCTTATCTCATGGTTTCTTGTGTGTTTGTGTGATGTGATGTGATGTGATGTGTGTGTGTGTGTGTTATGATGTGTTGTGTGTGTGTGTGTGTGTGTGATGTGAACTGAAACGCTATTTGCTGTTTGTGTCAAACTCTTACAGCTGGGGGTTGTTATTTTTGTTCAAGCACGCGTCTCATACATTCCTATATGAAATGGTGCAATGAGTGTAAATATAGAGGTCAACAATAACAACAGCAACAAAAAGCGAAATATCCAATCCCATGGTTTGGTTTCTGTCAAAAATCATAGACTAAAAGATTCATTAGTTTTAAAACAAAAGTAGTAAGCATAAGTAGGAGCATAAAAACAGATTTCGTAAGGAACTTAATTTTAAAACAAGGGAAAGCAGCTCTGCTTCCCTTTAGATTAAAAAAAATACAGCGAAACGTGATTAGAACGTAGTGACGTGTTTAGTTGTGACGAGAAACGCCGAGCAGTGAGTTCGCTCACGACTGAGCACAGTTCTAAACGGGCCCTTCTAAACTAAACGTCACAGCGAAAATGACGATTAGCTTGCACAAGTACGGAACGTGAATCACAGAAGTCGGACAACGATTGTGTAGACAATCGCTTCTCAGACATCAACAAAAGAAAATGTGGAAACAGAGAAGGGATAATTTATCATGACAAATGATCGGTCATGACAAGAAACCAAAATTGATTACATTTCCTGTCTCGACCCATATGGTTTGAGTGTTTTACGGCCAACAGTTATTATGTGAGATAACTAACAGAATAGTAATATTTTGGTTTGCATTTTTAATGGGACTGCCGAGTGATACATATTAATTAACATCATGAATGACAGACAAAACACGCGACATAGTTCTGTCCAAGTTACTGGATCTATCGGTCGAGACAAGATACCATAGAGCCGTGAATTCCGTCACTACTAACACGCTCTGTCGGAATTTTTGCTATCTACGAAAACAAAACCCCACACTACAGATAAAAAACAAAAATCCACAACCATGTTGCAAAACGTGTTTGTAATTGTTCCAAATGAAATACACTGAACATGTTTTAAAACAAAGGAAGATAAAAAAAGCTTTCTAAGAGTGTGTCGGTCGGCACAAGATACCATAGTGCGTACGTTTCTGGTCTTGACCGCGACGTTGTACAACAGAAAATAAATCTATTTAGATTTCGTTTAATATTCCCGTACTGCACATGAACAGCCACTTTCAGTATTTAAATTAGATTATTTTCCTGTTCTTTTTTTGAGTGATTTGAAAGGGTCTTTTCTTAAAACTGGCAAAACGTGTCCGCCGATAACAATCAAGAGTAGCAGACGACAGTTGACAGAGTTGACGAGTACGTGAAAACACATGCATTTCTAAGTACATAGTGCGGTTTTAAGTTAATTTAAAGAACCACTGACGAAACAACAATACTTTGGGAAGAGAGTGTTACTTTTCAAACGATTGAGAATGAAGATAGAAGCCAGTAAACTCACCTTGAATAGATGCAGTCGGCACGAAGCACTCGGTCGCGACCTCTCACGAACTAGGCAGAAGACAAAGACAGCAGCTCGGTAATATGATCACGATGTTCTTTCGGCGGGAAAAAGTAGATGCCAGAGATGTTTTAGGTAATGAGTCAGCGCTGGGGGAAAAAATATCAGCAGTGAATGAAGGTCTTGGATTTCCCAGCCGCTTTTCGTTGATCGGTCGCGACGATGAAAAACGGAAACGATGCTCCTCTTCAGGCGAAATTAATTACGTACGAGGATTAGAACAGCAGACGTCATAAATCGATGTATCTTAATGTTGCACTCTGTTTTCTTCATCAGTGTGTATTTAAATGCATGCATTACAATGTTTAGTTGTTTGTGCATGAAGTTTTTTATTTGGGCAAAAATCGGAAACCAAGGGTCACGACCGCGACGGGTATTTAATGTGCCCTTACTTGACTGGTAGTAATAAAAAACGTAATTGTTCTTTATGTGATTGTAAAAGGATGAGTGTGTATCAATTTGATATACTTTATTTGTCAAAATATCAATCTTTGTGGTCCCAAGAACTATTTGTTTGAAGCAGGCACCATCATGTCACAAATCCGCCATGTTGGTTTGACCATATTTTGTGACTAACATCGAGATTTTTAACAAGAAAAAACCCCAACAACTCACAGAATCATTTAAATTTATTTCTTTAATACAAATGCAGTCAATAAAAAGCATCATCTCAGTTTTCAATTTAATACAGCCAAATAATAGCTCGAGCAATTGGGTCACTATCACACCACACATGTTTCTGAGAATGACCTAGATCAATACCTGCAAGAAAGCAGGCGTGCATGTGCTCGCTCTCTCTTTCTCTCTCTCTCTCTCTCTCTCTCTCCTTCCTCCCTTTCTCTCTCCCTCTATCTCTCTCTTTCCCTCCCTTTTTCTCTCTCTCTCTCTCCCCCCACCCCCGTCTCTCTCTCTCTCTCTCTCTCTCTCTCTCTCTCTCTCTCTCTCTCTCTCTTCTCTCCTCTCTCTTCCTCTTGCCTTTCTCTCACACACTCACTCCTGACAGGAGACTTACCATCCGCTGTAAGCCCAAAAACCCTGAGTAGAAAGACAGTGCGATGGCTCCACCACTGAAGTCAGAATCAGTGAAGGTGTCCTGGAAGCTCTCCACATTTCTGCACAACAATGAAAACACAAACTGAACAAGTGAGCAGTAGAGAAAAACAATGAAAGGGAATGAACTTTTCTTACTGAAGTTCACCTGAAAGAGAAGGAAGAATGTACTGAAGGCAGGGACAGATATGGATATGCATGATTATCATCATTACTATCATTTAGATTACTTACGTAGTGCCTTTCCTCAGTCAGAGACCAAGCCCTAAGTGCTTTACGACCCACACTCTCTTTTATACAACAAGCTGCCAACCTTGGTAGAGCTGACTGAGAAATTGCCTGCTGGAGCGACATTCTGTCATTTCCTGTGTTATTCAGTCAGATATCAGTCACTCAGTTTTTCACTCACTCTTTCAATTTTTCAGAGAGGATGCATGTTATGTGTATACATGTCATCCACGTACCAACCGTCAAACTGGTCTCCTCTTCTGAAAGCTGGCAAAGCGATTTTAGGTGTATAAAAGATATTCTGCATTTATTTACACACAGAACCTTGGTACATAGTATCATTCAAAGGAATTTTCAAGAAACGGAGTTGGAACCAATGTTAACACTGAAGGAAAAACTTCCCCTGTAGCAAAATGGCCCAGCAGAGATTCAAACCTACAACCCCAGGATCACCAGGATTACAAAATCCTGTGCTTTTACCAACTGAGCTGTTCCACATGAAGGAAGGGACGGATCTACAATCTTTACTGATATCTTAATAACAATATTACAATTCCTTCAGAGTCTGATTCTCAGGATGAAGGGTAAGTTCCCAGCAGATCCTGCCTGTCTCTTCCCCCTCCCACTCCCAATGTAACCCCTAAAAACCTCTCCTCTGCCTCCTCTTCCTCCTCCTCCTCCTCTTCAGCCCCCACCCCTACCTCCTGCCTCAGTTACAATCTTGGTTCAACCCCCATCTCACCCCACCCCCCACCTTCTTTATGGGCCTGGCAAAAGTCAGAAATGTGTTGGGGCCACTGAGACCCAGTAAAAACAGACATGAAAAGACAAAAATGACTGGCAACACTAATTTTCAAATTTTTTTTTCTTTTTTGGTAAGTTCCTCCCTATAAGCCACCATGAAGGAAAGGACCAGCAGGCTGATGTTTCAGTAATAAAGGCATCCGAGTCACGGACAGGAATTTGCTTCTCTTCTCAGTGAGACTTTCACAAGACAAAGACATAGAAAGTCAAAGGCACACACCTGAAATATGCTTTCAAAAGAAGTGCAAAGCATTCACAGTGATTTGTTTAAGGCATGGCATATGATAATATTCCTCTGAACATTGCCACATGCAAGCAGCTAGGACCCACAGGCAAACGCTTAGAGGCCGGGCGTTAGATTTGGGGTGGGGGGGGGGGGGGGGGGGCTCAAAACCTCTTCTGTCCACCCAGCAGTAAATGGAAACTTGATTCAGTTCAGAGGTGGTTCAAGGTGGCAGAAGGAGAGAGATGGGCTCCACCTTCCATCATGCCTTGCTCTTGACACAGTGAACCTCTGGCAATTCACTGCCCCAACAGCCAAAAGGGAATGGGAACTTGAACCTTTCATCTTTAAGCAGTTGCATTGCGTGACCAATTAACAAACTGGAGCACAAGATAAATCAAGAATTGAGTCTGTGCCTCAGCAGCACACCATGTTGGTTTTTTTTGCATAAAACTCCCATGACTCTTGTAAGAGAAGGTGGCACATTTCAAATTTGATAACATCTGTCATTGAAAATACACACAATGGTTTGCGACAAGTGAATTTAGCAGCCGACCATTGTTACACCAAGTGGCAGTCACATTATCATTGATGTGAAGATGGAAGATCTGTCATCACTGCTCTCTTTGGATTGCAATTGCTGGGGCTGCAGTCCGTCAAGCCAGGGTGTGGCTGTGGACGGGGAGCCAGACTGAGCGGCACTGGGGTAACATCAATGGACTGACATGGAGGACGAGACAGCATTAAAGACATTTTTTTTTCAAAAATCATCACTGACACAGACTGCAATGTTATTTGTCTTCTCACTTCCAGATCTACGAGACACAATCAAGTAAACGAACATTTCTGTTCCACCTTCCTGCTTGTATCCATATTCCCCTGGCCATTATTCCGCAAAACAGTTCCAACTTGTCTTCAGCATCCCTTTTCTGTGCCTCAGTTAAGCTGTTCAAACAGGTGCTCCGATCACGCAGATCAGATCACTTTTGACAACTAAGATAAGCAATCATGTTAAAACAACTCCGATGTCACAGTTCATGTAAAATCACATTCAATATACTTATTTGAGATATTACTGTCATAACTCCAACAGCCCTGATCATGTTAAAACAACTCCGATGTCACAGTTCATGTAAAATCACATTCAATATACTTATTTGAGATATTACTGTCATAACTCCAACAGCCCTGATGTGGCCCTTTGCGGTCGGCTGGGCTATAAGCAACATTATCTTATCTTATCTGTCATAACTCCAGATGACAGTTTCAAAGTCATATTCATTTGCACATTTATTTATTTATTTACTTATTTTGTAAATCTGCCAAATCATTGGAGACTTTGTGTATGAATAAACGAAAGAATCAATCTCATAACTTTTTAGGACTGCAAAGTGGTTTTGAAGTAAAGGTGAAGAAGCCACTTTAGAACAGAATGAGGCCCATTAATGTTCAAGACATGGGCAACTGTCATTTTTGCAGTTGTGTGCCCAGCAGACTAATCCACGTCAACGCCATTACAAGTGAGCAGGAAGAACAAAATGGTGCCATGGTCTGCATGCTGGACTGACGTGCACACAGGATGATAAATGTTTCAGGATGTGCTGACACTGATCCTGTCATGACTGCAGATCCTGTGTCCATACTGGACCATACAGCTCGATGTCGAAATTAACCTGACCATGCCATATACAGTATGTTTCAGAATATAAAACACCCAGGTGAAAACGCAACCAAAAAGGATTACCAGGCACTCTGGACATTTTGGTAATGATACAAACTGGATATGAAAACAGTGACACACACACACACACACACACACACACACACACACACACACACACACACACACACACACACACATCCATGCACGCATGCACACATGCATCATGCATGCATGCACACACATGCATGCACACACACACACACACACACATACACACACACACACATACACACACACACATATATATATATATATTTTTTTTATAGAAAATATCCTCCTGATAAATCCTCCAATTCATTACTAGGATTTCCATGATTCCAGTGTCTTTCAGTGTTTGTCATACAGACCAAGGAACCAAACGGCTGACTATGTAGCCAACTAAGCAACTGACTAGGAAACTACAGTAATTCATAAACTAATGATACAGCCAACTAGATGTGATGGTGTGGAGGGGTAAGGGGTGTGCAAGTGAAGACAGGCAGATGGTGAGAAGTGCAGGGACCAAGGGACAACAGCCAGTCAAGAAGACGCAGTGGACGACGTGGAGTTTTTCTTCTTTTATTTCTCTCCCATGGCTAGGAGCTCAAACCAGGAACGCAGCCTGGGGACTCTCTCGCTCTCAGCACTCAGCGCGCTGAGCGCGCCCTCTCTCTGCCTCTCACGCCAGTCGCTCACATCATGGAACTCTAGGGGAACTCTCCCTGCTCCATTCTCACACCACGCTCTACTTTTATAACATCGTACCGGACCGCAAAGCCAGCGATACGGTGCCAGACACGAACCGGGCCTCGCGAGGCCGGAACCAACAGAAATTTGTGTTTTCTCTGGCAGCTTCAGTGTTGTCTGGCTCGCTATCCGTTCAAACTATTAACACATATTTACTATCGATGAAAACCTCAGAACACAAGGAATAAAATGCAGTAAGTCACATTTGACAATTTTGTTCCTGTACTAAATCATTGCTGATTAATCTCTCAGAGTGAAGCCACTTTTAACAAGCTTACGTCATATTTTCCTTTATTTCGATGAAAAATACCAAACAGCGTGAAATAATTTTGTAATGAATAAAAAGCTGGCATCTCGCTCTTTTTATGCATACAAACTTCATTTTCCGAAATAGTGTCTAAGTGGAGAATTCTGTTATTAAAAATTACTAGAAAACACAGCTGACTTTTCACTCCGTCGGGTCGTCGGCGCCTATTTTTGACACAATTTTCAACTGAAAAATACTCTGTTGAAACGGTCTGTTAAATAATAAATTCTACACATTTTCAGTTGTATTCATAACAGAAATGGAGTCATTAGCAAGATTTCGATCGGGAAGTCCGAATTTCGTAGAATGATAATTTGGATCAAAACTCCGACAGTAACCAAAGAAGGCGACTCGCTAAAGCGACCGGCGCTGTCAGTCATTTCGTATAGTCGCAAGCTTGTACAGAAAAGATCATAGGCATGCGATATACGAAATGAAAGCTTATGGACTTTACTTTTAACGTGCATCTTCAGATTCTTCGGTTTTCCTCTTACTTTTTGTAAAATCAAAAATTATTCAATATTCATTCGACAGACAATTGAAAATGGCGCCAAGATTGCTCGTGCGAAATACCAGTTTAGAGAAAATATGGGCTTCTCAGCCCAGTAAGGGGTAAGGGGTGTGCAGGTGAAGACAGGCAGATGGTGAGAAGTGCAGGGACCAAGGGACAACAGCCAGTCAAGAAGACGCAGTGGAGTTTTTCTTCTTTTATTTCTCTCCCATGGCTAGGAGCTCAAACCAGGAACGCAGCCTGGGAACTCTCTCGCTCTCAGCACTCAGCGCACTGAGCGCGCCCTCTCTCTGCCTCTCACGCCAGTCGCTCACATCATGGAACTCTAGGGGAACTCTCCCTGCTCCATTCTCACACCACGCTCTACTTTTATAACATCGTACCGGACCGCAAAGCCAGCGATACGGTGCCAGACACGAACCGGGCCTCGCGAGGCCGGAACCAACAGAAATTTGTGTTTTCTCTGGCAGCTTCAGTGTTGTCTGGCTCGCTATCCGTTCAAACTATTAACACATATTTACTATCGATGAAAACCTCAGAACACAAGGAATAAAATGCAGTAAGTCACATTTGACAATTTTGTTCCTGTACTAAATCATTGCTGATTAATCTCTCAGAGTGAAGCCACTTTTAACAAGCTTACGTCATATTTTCCTTTATTTCGATGAAAAATACCAAACAGCGTGAAATAATTTTGTAATGAATAAAAAGCTGGCATCTCGCTCTTTTTATGCATACAAACTTCATTTTCCGAAATAGTGTCTAAGTGGAGAATTCTGTTATTAAAAATTACTAGAAACACAGCTGACTTTTCACTCCGTCGGGTCGTCGGCGCCTATTTTTGACACAATTTTCAACTGAAAAATACTCTGTTGAAACGGTCTGTTAAATAATAAATTCTACACATTTTCAGTTGTATTCATAACAGAAATGGAGTCATTAGCAAGATTTCGATCGGGAAGTCCGAATTTCGTAGAATGATAATTTGGATCAAAACTCCGACAGTAACCAAAGAAGGCGACTCGCTAAAGCGACCGGCGCTGTCAGTCATTTCGTATAGTCGCAAGCTTGTACAGAAAAGATCATAGGCATGCGATATACGAAATGAAAGCTTATGGACTTTACTTTTAACGTGCATCTTCAGATTCTTCGGTTTTTCCTCTTACTTTTTGTAAAATCAAAAATTATTCAATATTCATTCGACAGACAATTGAAAATGGCGCCAAGATTGCTCGTGCGAAATACCAGTTTAGAGAAAATATGGGCTTCTCAGCCCAGTAAGGGGTAAGGGGTGTGCAGGTGAAGACAGGCAGATGGTGAGAAGTGCAGGGACCAAGGGACAACAGCCAGTCAAGAAGACGCAGTGGAGTTTTTCTTCTTTTATTTCTCTCCCATGGCTAGGAGCTCAAACCAGGAACGCAGCCTGGGAACTCTCTCGCTCTCAGCACTCAGCGCACTGAGCGCGCCTCTCTCTGCCTCTCACGCCAGTCGCTCACATCATGGAACTCTGGGGGAACACTCTCTGCTCCATTCTCACACAACGCTTTACTTTTATAAGCATGTACCGGACCGCAAAGCCAGCGACATAGTGCCGGAGCCGAAACGGCCCTCGCGAGGCCGGAACCAACAGAATTTTGTGTTTTCTATCGCGGCTTCAGTGTCGTCTGGCTCGCTGTCCGTTCAAACTATTAACACATATTTACTATCGATGAAAACCTCAGAACACGAGGAATAAAATGCAGTAAGTCACATTTGACAATTTTGTTCCTGTATTAAATCATTGCTGATTAATGTCCTAGAGTGAAGCCACTTTTAACAAGCTTACGTCATATTTTCCTTTATTTCGATGAAAAATACCAAACAGCGTGAAATAATTTTGTAATGAATAAAAAGCTGGCATCTCGCTCTTTTCATACATATAAACTTCATTTTCCGAGACAGTGTCTAAGTGGAGAACTTTGCGTTCAAAGTTTGATAGAAAACACAGCTGACTTTTCACCTCGCTGGGCCGTCGGCACCCACTTCTGACACAATTTTCAACTGAAAAATACTCGTGTTGAAACGGTCTGTTAAATAATAAATTCTACACATTTTCAGTTGTATTCATAACAAAAATGGAGTCATTAGCAAGATTTCGATCGGGAAGTCCGAATTTCGTAGAATGATAATTTGGATCAAAACTCCGACAGTAAACAAAGAAGGCGACTCGCTAAAGGGACCGGCGCTGTCAGTCATTTCGTATAGTCGCAAGCTTGTACAGAAAAGATCATAGGCAGCGATATACGAAATGAAAGCTTATGGACTTTACTTTTAACGTGCATCTTCAGATTCTTCGGTTTTCCTCTTACTTTTTGTAAAATCAAGAATTATTCAATGTTCATTCGACAGACAATTGAAAATGGCGCCAAGATTGCTCGTGCAAAATACCAGTTTTAGAGAAAATATGGGCTTCTCAACCCAGTACGGTTGTAATGAATCAAATACATTAATTTTTGTGACTTCAGCGATGTACATACAACTATGTAGGTTCTGAGGTATTCATGATTTAAAGAATTTACACAATAAAAAAAGGAGATTTGACCAAGGGAGGTAAGGGGAAGATAACTCTTGAACAAAACATTTTCATCCACGAAAGGTAACCGATAGAAGTATATACCCTGTTAGCACCCAGCTACATCCCCCCCTACTCTGTTACAACCAGCGTCCTCGCTGGCACAAAATGACATGAAAAACAAGAGTTATCGAGTAGGAGTGCAAAAATCAATCAATGAAAAAAAATGAAGCATCAGCTATCAAGTCTTTAGGGGCATGGCTACCCCCAAATCAAACCACTTACATCAATGCATCAAAACATCAAAACATCAAAACATCTTGTTCTCCCTCTCATTCTTTGCATTCACATTATTCCGACTATCAAGGGCTTGCTCTTTTAAACAGGGCGTCTGAAAGCCAAAATTCACATTGACCAGAATGGACATGTATTTTAAACAAAAATTCCACAAAGTCAAATACAAAATGACAACAAGGGATTCCTTTCATGAACAAAACCCGGACTTTGGGTACATAAGTGACTAAACTGGACTTGATATTTAAAACAGAGTTCCAAGTCGGACATCAGAAATCATTAGGAACATGTGTTAAAACCCAAAGCACTGGGTAGGTACCAAGTGACAATAATGGACTTGTTATGTAAACAAAATTCCAAGATGTCAGGTACTAAAAATGACTTTGCAAGGATTTGTTATTTTAAACATTCCAAGAAGGTCAGGTACGGAATATACTTGGGAGGATTTATCAAAACTCAAAACACGGGGTGCCAACGTGACAATAATGGACTTGCTATTTGAACAAAATCCATAAAGTCAGACATAGCACGATAAAAGTGAAAAAAGGATTTATCAAAACTCAAAACACGGGGTGCCAACGTGACAATAATGGACTTGCTATTTGAACAAAAATCCATAAAGTCAAACATAGCACGATAAAAGTGGAGAAAAAATAAAAGGATTTATCAAAACCCTTTTGAGTCAAGTCCCCAGGTCATGAATTTGGACGGGTTTTAGCACTTTGCGGCAGAATCTCAGCAAAAGTCATGACTTAAATTCTCTTTTATGACTTCCGGTGGCTAAAAGAGGGGTTCACATCATTATCAAACATGAAAACAACAACATACTGGTGGCTAAAAGGGGGGTTCACATCATTATCAACATGAAAACAACCAACATAGACTAGCTTGTGGAAAAAAAAACCCACAATGAACAAATGAACTGTCTGGCAAACGGTCTGCAACACCTCTTCCTAAAAAGGTGTTCGGCGATCAATTGGGGAATATATACAATCTATAACTGTCCTCTAGAAGGCCTGACCAAGCCAGTTACCCATTAAGAAAGTCTCTAATTGTCCAGGCGGGCATATAATTTAAACAAAATTCCAAAAATATCAAATACAAAATGACTAGGAAGGATTTGTTAAAATCCAAAACATTGGGTAGGCACCAAACTTGACTATAATGGACTTGGTTATTTGAACCAAAATCCCAAGAGGTCAGACATAAAATATACTCAGAAGGATTCCTTTAAATCCAAAGTATTGGTTACCAAATGACAAAATTCCATTAAGTCAAATATAAAGCGGCAAAAACAGATTTTGCTATAGACTCCTTTGTGTCAAGTCCCCAGGAAGGTATGATTTGGCTGGGTTTTGTCATTTTGAACAAAATTTCCCCAAAAGTCAAACTCAACCTAGTTCCTTCACAACTACTGTTAGCACAAAAAAAAACAGGGGCACATTGGGTAGGCACCGAGTGACAACAATGGACTTGTTATTTGAACAAAATTCCAAAATGTCAAGTACCAAAATGACAGAGGGGATTTGTTATTTAAAACAACATTCCAAGAAAGTCGGGTACAAAATATACTTTGAATGGATTTGTTAAATTCCAGGGCATTGGGTACCAAACGACAACAATGGGCTTGTTATTTGAACAAGATTCCATAAAGTCCGGTACAAAATGGCAAACAGAATTTGCTATAAAATCCTTAGCCAGTACTGCTGGCTTCTGGAAAACCGTGGCATACATTATCCAACCTAAAGAACAATCAACATTTATACTAGCTTGTGCAAAAAAAGACAAATAATTGGTTAACAACCAGTCCACAGCACCTCTTCTCAAAAGGAGGTATTCAGCGATCTTCATAAATCAGTCCAGGAATATATTTACTGTCTCGTGTAACATCCGACCGAGTCAGTTAAATGAAAGAGTTCCTGGTCATCCAGGCAGGCACTGAGGTCATACCTTTTTGTTGGTTTCCCTACCAGACGCGTAGGCCGCCGTGGGTCTGGCGTAGGTGGGCCAGTAGCACATTGGAGAACTGGGGAGAGCAGCGCGATGTGGTCACCCCGGCTACAGCGTCTCCCACCAGGCAGCAGGGCCAGGACGAGACCATCTCCGAGCATGGGTCCCACCTCCATCACCTCCGGCGGAAAGTCAACCAGGCTGGGGATGGACCACTGCCAGCAACCACACCCAGGGACGCCCTCACCCGTGGCCCACGACAAGCAGCACTCAAGGATGTCCGGTATTTCGTCCGGAACCATCCCACCACCACCCCTGAAGAGGCCAGGAAGGAAGCCCAAAGGTGGATGCAGGACTGCAGAGGTAGTTGGCTGGCCATGGTGTCCGGTCTTCTTGGGCTGTGTCTCCTTGGTCCCTTGTCTTCAATCCTGCTCGCAGCGCCAATTGTGATGGTGTGGAGGGGTAAGGGGTGTGCAGGTGAAGACAGGCAGATGGTGAGAAGTGCAGGAGCCAAGGGACAACAGCCAGTCAAGAAGACACAGTGGACGACGTGGAGTTTTTCTTCTTTTATTTCTCTCCCATGGCTAGGAGCTCAAACCAGGAACGCAGCCTGGGGACTCTCTCGCTCTCAGCACTCAGCGCGCTGAGCGCGCCCTCTCTCTGCCTCTCACGCCAGTCGCTCACATCATGGAACTCTAGGGGAACTCTCCCTGCTCCATTCTCACACCACGCTCTACTTTTATAACATCGTTCCGGACCGCAAAGCCAGCGATACGGTGCCAGACACGAACCGGGCCTCGCGAGGCCGGAACCAACAGAAATTTGTGTTTTCTCTGGCAGCTTCAGTGTTGTCTGGCTCGCTATCCGTTCAAACTATTAACACATATTTACTATCGATGAAAACCTCAGAACACAAGGAATAAAATGCAGTAAGTCACATTTGACAATTTTGTTCCTGTACTAAATCATTGCTGATTAATCTCTCAGAGTGAAGCCACTTTTAACAAGCTTACGTCATATTTTCCTTTATTTCGATGAAAAATACCAAACAGCGTGAAATAATTTTGTAATGAATAAAAAGCTGGCATCTCGCTCTTTTTATACATATAAACTTCATTTTCCAAAACAGTGTCTAAGTGGAGAACTTTGCGTTCAAAGTTTGATAGAAAACACAGCTGACTTTTCACCTCGCTGGGGCCGTCGGCACCCACTTCTGACACAATTTTCAACTGAAAAATACTCGTGTTGAAACGGTCTGTTAAATAATAAATTCTACACATTTTCAGTTGTATTCATAACAAAAATGGAGTCATTAGCAAGATTTCGATCGGGAAGTCCGAATTTCGTAGAATGATAATTTGGATCAAAGCTCCGACAGTAAACAAAGAAGGCGATATACGAAATGAAAGCTTATGGACTTTACTTTTAACATGCATCTTCAGATTCTTCGGTTTTCCTCTTATTTTTTTGTAAAATCAAGAATTATTCAATATTAATTCGACAGACTATTGAAAATGGCGCCAAGATTGCTCGTGCGAATACCAGTTTAGAGAAAATATGGGCTTCTCAACCCAGTACGGTTGTAATGAATCAAATACATTAATTTTTGTGACTTCAGCGACGTACATACAACTATGTAGGTTCTGAGGTATTCATGATTAAAGAATTTACACAATAAAAAAAGGAGATTCGACCAAGGAGGTAAGGGGAAGATAACTCTCGAACAAAACATTTTCATCCACGAAAGGTAACCGATAGAAGTATATACCCTGTTAGCACCCGGCTACATAGATATCTAGCCATCTAAAAAACATGATTCGAGCTGGTAATGTAGAGAGTTCTGTGGCTGTTAGGGTCTCAAATCTCAAAGGCCAAAATGAAATAGATATATATGTCATTATAAAAAAAAAAGACAAAACAATTATCAAGGTAATCAACTGTGAACAAAGACCTCTTCCTCTTCAAAAAAAAAAAAAAAAAGAATATAACCATTGTAGTGAATTACATAAAAAGGTTGCATCGCTTTTTCTTTGAAAAAGACAGAAATATTTATCTATGGTTAATATATCATGTTTCCAACGGCGGTTCCTGTTGTTTGTTTTCCACACATACACACTGAATCACACTGATAAAGCAAAAGGAAAAGAAAATGATTCTCAAATCTCAAAGGCTAAATAGATATATATGTCATTACCAAAAAAAAAAAGACAAAACAATTATCAAGGTAATCAACTGTGAACAAAGATCTCTTCCTCTTCAAAAAAAAAAGAGAATATAACCATTGTAGTGAATTACATAAAAAGGTTGTTGCATCGCTTTTTCTTTGAAAAAGACTGAAATATTTATAGATGGTTAATATATCATGTTTCCAACGACGGTTCCTGTTGTTTGTTTTCCACACATACACACTGAATCACACTGATAAAGCAAAAAGGAAAAGAAAATGATTCTCAAATCTCAAAGGCTAAATAGATATATATGTCATTATCCAAAAAAAAAAAGACAAAACAATTATCAAGGTAATCAACTGTGAACAAAGATCTCTTACTCT
>CM031602.1:20609453-20616953 GCA_018398815.1 Conus ventricosus | reverse complement strand
ACATAACTTAATTATGACAAGATTTTCTATAAGAAATATGGACAACTCTGCACAGGGAAAGTGCATCATCACATAAAAACCCAGGTTGTTGTTTTTTTGTTTTGTTTTTCTGACTGAATCTGTGTTGTTTTCTATTGCAACAATCAAACAGCATTTTGCTACAGAATATCACCATGGACCTTGTTACCCTGTTTTCTTTGATGTGAGCTATGCCAAAGCCACACACAGAACCTCCATTCATATCCCCTCATCTGAAAGACTAGACACAAACCACCACCACCTCTAGCGGAGAGAGAAAGAACGAATGAACAGACAAGAACACACCCCGTGACAGACTCAAACAAACTGGCCAGGATTCTCCCACTCCCAAGGTGAGTGCAATATCTACAAGAGCATCTTTCCCCAGGTCTCCAACATGACACCAAAGATCCCAAGGTTTTGTTTGCTCAGCATAGATCTGTCGTTTCTTACCACTTCCTTGCCCTTGCCGCCTTGCATCAGAAACAGTGTCCATTTCGGTTCTCATGGTGTCCTTTTCACTTTGTCTTTTTTATTTTATTTTAATGTCAGTGACCTTTTTAATTCAGTCAGCTGAGACTGCTGATAAGGCCACAAGACTGTAAAATCATGGACAGTCACACGAGCTTTTTTTTTCTTTTTTCCTTTAAGATACTTTGCCTTTCAATTGGGGGGGATTATTTTTCTAAGTATTGACTGCAATAGCACAAGATTTGAGGGATTAAACGACTAACGGTCACATCAATTTTTTTTTCTCTAAGTTTTGCCATCACAAAGGCAAATTTATAATGCACTTGTTTTATTTAGCAACTTATGGTGAAAACAAGTGTGGCTTTTTTAAATCTTTAATTAGCTGCTTTCTTGTTGCTGCAATATTTACATCAATTATTATTTAACATTCACTTTAATTTATTGAAGAATTTAAAAAAATTCACAATTTCTGTTGGAAAATAGGGCCTACTCGTTTTGGTATATTGAAAATATTGCTGATAAATTTAACTGCACAATTACAGCTCTTGCAAAAAGATGGCTTGACAGGCTTTACGACACCAACATGGCTCTGCAGCAGTGCAATGTCTCTTGATAGCCTCATGAAGACTTCAAACTGATTGCTCCCTGTTAACAGTCGGAACTAGGGTGTGACAGGATCAAGTCTGGGTGTAGCTGTGTATGGTGTGACTGAAATGAGCAGCCCGGGAGTCACTGAGTGAGCATGGAAGATGATAACAGTAAAACGTAAAACAAAATTCATTTCAACTTACTGGCTAAGAATCAAGTCTTGTCTCCATGATAACTTTTTCTTTAACCTGTACTATTTCATGTATCAATATGCAGACTGTGTGATTTCTTGAAGTTATTCAATGAATATCTTCTGACTATACTCTGAGGAAAGGCACCCTCTCTTAAAGACTTGGTGTGTTTTTTTTCTGGACCATCTTTCTTTGCATAAACATGCAATAGATGGATTTCCTATCAGGACTTCCTTTGTCTAAACAACCAGACTTTAAGGATCCTGGAGGTGGGTTTTTTTTAAGGTTTTACTATACCAAAATACAAGTTTTCAAATCATTCGTGTCTAGTTAGTGGATTGATTCAATAGTCATTACATTTTCTGTATGGTCTTGTACGAGTCTATTAATCTGTGTGGCATTACTAAAAAACATCCTGGTCAGAAATACTGTTAGCAATGTAATGTAGTTATACTGCAGTAAGTTTCTGCTGTAGTCATTGTGTTCTTTTATCTGTTATGTCAACAGTAGCTCAACTATGACATTTTTTAAAACTACCAGTACAACAGCAACAACAACAAAACCACCACCAATACCAAAATTAGCATTCTTTGTATGTCATATATAAATTCTTTGCATACAGTAATCAAATGAGATTTGTTTTTCATGTCTACTACAATACTTGTCATCTTTAATACACAAGCTTCGACTGAATTCATGGAAAACCAAGTTTTCCCAAAGTGTTGCATATGATTGTTCAAATCTTCTGTCAGTGGACCATGTTCTTTTTCATTGTTCAATATTAACTTCATTGTATAAAGAATCGAACGTGGATGTGACTGTACACGATTCTTTCAAAACAAAAACCCACAAACCAGAAATTGTGCGAATAGCAAAAGTGCTTTCCATGCATCAAATTCATAGATTTTTATAAACACTTTTTTTTTAAAAGTCTAATATAACCAAGTGTGAACAGACTCTAAATTAAAGAACTCATTCACTCACCACAATATATATATAAGACAAGGAACATTTAGCTGTATCCACTAGCCTGAAAGCACTAAGATCAAGCTTTAGCCGAGCTGTGGGCTTTTCAAAAGGCAGATGACGCATCTCCTTCGTGTTGCAAGTTTTAATGATGTGGCGACAGCTTGCCATAAATCAGCAAACTAGAGATATATTTATAGCAGCTGTTGGTTTCCCTGGTGTCTACAGCTCCAAGGTCCAGCTGTCTTTCTTTCGTGATCAGTGTTTATTGTCCTCTGGACGTCACCACACTGTGGCCCAAACCTGACAGTTTCATTTGTTTTAAAAATCTCTCTCTCTCTCTCTCTCTCTCTCTCTCTCTCTCTCTCTCTCTCTCTCTCTCTCTTTCTCTCTCTCTCTCTGTTTATAGAGTTGGTATGTAAACAAACACAGACATTTTGATTTTTAAAAAAATCTCAACAAACAAAAAAATAAATCTGTTCACAAACAAACAAAAAAGATAAATCTATTCCCAAACAAACAAACAATAAAAAAAGATAAAGCTATTCATAATCTACACAGTTCAACAGTAAGTTTCTCTCAAAACTGAATGAACTACAATTTCCTTTTCGTGAGCCAACAATGTCATGTCAAAAGTACAGACAATCAGCCATGACAGTTCAACCGTAAGAGCTGTCACCGAATCAACTCTCCACGCTTAGTGAATCAAAGGATCGAAACATACTGCTACGGTTGTTTCAATGTTTGTTACATCAACGGCATGCACATTGAAATTGAAGGTGATGTCAAAGTATATGAATGGCAGTACATAATGCAACATCAAGGCAAGAATATAGAGATACATGTAGACTACAATTCTCTCTTCCAACTCCATCAGAGGTCAAACCAGCGAGGTAAAACAAAGCATTTTTCACTGTTCATTATTCAGATATCATCATAAAAGCCACACTTTAAAATATGAATTGTTAAAGACTCCAGGAACTGACGATTCACTTCTTTTGATAATGGAAAAAAATGGAAAATCGGACCCACTGACATCTCACGTCTTCCGCTCGAAAAGAAGTCAGAAGTCAAGCAAAGTTGGAAGGAAAAATCTTTGCTAAACTTTTGGACAAGCGCAACCACTTAAGTACACAAGGGCCCTGATCACAGAAGCAGAGTTGAACCTGTTTGAACCAGATGAGTAAGCTTTCTTCTGGTAAGACTAAAGGCAGACAGCTTTCTTTTATTTTCATCATGGTCATGGTTCTTGCTTGGGCACATGTTTTTGCTGCTGTTGAAACACACATGTTTGCGATCTGCCAGTGTCACGATTATGGTTTTAATTGTAGACTTTCAATTTAATAAAAGGTTTGTCTTTCAGCTCTGTGTGTGTGTGTGTGTGTGTGTGTTGTGTGTGTGTGTGTGTGTGTGTGTGTGTGTGTGTGTGTGTGTGTGCATGCATGGAAGTGCACACACACATGCATGTGTGCAAGAGTGCTTATGTGCATGCAAGCATGCACGCATGTGTGTGCACATACCTGCACATGGTAATTCATACATTTCATCTGATAATATAATTCAAGGAATGCATCACATCACACAAAAAAAAGAAAAGAAAAGCCAGCAAACAAACAAACAAACAGATTCTCTTCTCTGTAATTCAATCAACTGTTCAACCAAGCGGAACAAAACACAGCCCACCTCGACCCAAATACACGAAGCCGATGATAATGATGATGGCAAGGGCGATGAGCTTGGAGGAGGTGATGACCACCTGCAGCCTCGTCACCCACTTGACATTTCGGCAGTTGATCATCACCAGGAGGCCTGGTCACAAAAGGAAAATAACTAACGCAATTAAACTACAACAAGACAGGAATTCTGGATGACCCAGACCTTCACCAAACTAAATGCACCTCATTCAGCTTCCATGGACAGTAACCATCCTTCTGAGGGCAGCAACAATGCTTCCAAGAACAGTAACCATCCTTCTAAGGACAGTAACAATGCTTCCGAGAACAGTAACCATCCTTCTACGGACAGTGACCATGCTTCCAAGGACAGTAGTAATCCTTCTACGGACAGTAACAATGCTCCAAAGGACAGTAATCATCCTTCTACGGACAGTAACAATGCTCCAAAGGACAGTAATCATCCTTCTACGGACAGTAACAATGCTCCAAAGGACAGTAATCATCCTTCTACGGACAGTAACAATGCTCCAAAGGACAGTAATCATCCTTCTACGGACAGTAACAATGCTCCAAAGGACAGTAATCATCCTTCTACGGACAGTAACAATGCTCAAGAGCAGCAGCCATCCTTCTAAGGACAGTAACAATGCTTTCAAGAACAGTAACTATCCTTCTAAGGACAGTAACAATGCTTCGAAGAATAGCAACCATCCTTCTAAGGACAGTAATATTGCTTCCAAAAACAGTCATGATGCTTGCCAGCGTCACGAATGAACAACTACACCACCCTCTCTCTCTCCCCTCCCTCCCTCTCTCTCATCTCACTCACTGGCAGCCACACTCTCTCTTAAGGGGATTTAACCACATATTTTTCAGAATGAAGGCTACAATGTGATGCGTTTCCAGTGGTGGAAAACAAGCTTCACATAACACTGCATTGCAAACAAACAGTTCACATTACTGGACTGCAAACAAACGTTCATGTAACACTGCATCGCAAACTAACACTCACGTAACACTGCATTGTAAACAAACAGTTCACATAACATTGCATTGCAAACGTTGAGTATGTACTGTATGCACCAGGATCTGATCTGCATTAAAAAACAAAAAAACAAAAAGCGCCGAGGCATCAAGCCAAGGTCATAAGTGATATGCATCAGGATCTCGTCACAAAGTACGTAATGGGTTGCTGTCTGAAAGGCTAATGGAGTCCTCTCCCTTGAATGCATTCATGATCATTAACATCGCTTCATTTGATCTGACTTAAACAATGTGTGAGACTAAGCACACCAATTTTAATTTTCTATTTTCATATGGTATATCTTTGGAATGATTAATTCCTGAAAAAAGACTGTCCACCTTAACTGAAATGCAAACCTGCAGTAATCAATTAAAACGTTAATATTTAAAATATAAAAAAACAGATAAGAGAATTATTCAATGTTGTTAAAAGCCCAGCTGATCATAAATGGCAATATCAGGGCTATCACCTCATTGATGCCAACTCTCAAAATAGATTTTACACACACACACACACCACACACACACACACACACACACACACACACACACACACATTAAACACACACACACACACACACAACACACACACACCACACACACACACACACACACACACACACACACACTAAGGACAACAACAAAAACTCATTAAAACAGATTTTCTAAAAACAGACCAGAATTTCGTTCAACTCTTTCATTCCTAAAACCTTATGTTAGATGAAAAATCTCGATTTATTTCAGAAACTCAAAGATCACATTAGGCAGCAACATCTAGGACAAGATTTCCACGGAATCTGCTGTGAAATGTTTATAATCTGACCTCATGTATTTCAAGTCCAAATACTCTATGAGAAAATGTTTTACTCTTAAGTGGTACATCACATGGAATACATGGGGAGCTTCTTCACCTTTTAAAAGATAAGAGTAGGTGTAACATGAGTAGTCTGTGGCCTGTGTTTTTGTCTTTATGGCTGCTGTAGAACATAGTAAAAGCTTTTTTCAGGTTTGGACAGATCTGGAAGAGTTTGTAATCCGTCTGTGGGGTCCAATCCTCTTGCCAGAGGTCTTTGACATGAGCCTGAGCTTTGAGCTTGAGGTCTGCGCGAGGGATAGAGAGTCTGGTCAACTCTAGTGACATTCTTGGCAAGTTGATTAATCCCCTTACTGTCTCCAGTGCCGACATGACTAGGAACCCAAGCAAAAAGCTAAACTGTATCCATCACATTTGAGAGAAGTGTGTACTCCCAACAATTTCAGCACCTGAGAGTGGTTAAGGTTACAGCCAAAGCTGAAAGCGAGTCTGACAGAATGAGAAAGTGTTTATCTTTTGATATAAAGACCATTTCAAGAGCCAGGACCAAAGCTGCCAGTTAAGCACTGTAGACGGACCTTTTCAGTGGGAACGTGTCGTGAACCTTCTTCAGATCAAAAAAAGATAGCAACCACCACATTATTTTTTTAATAAATGCATTGAAGATGGTGGTTTCAAAATGGACTAAATGGTCAACTGTATAATGGCACGAGCAGAAACCACACTATTCTTTGGCCATCATTTTCTACCTTTTAAATAAGACCAGAGTAAACCGTCTTTTTCGTTAGTTTGCAAAGGCAGCTGGTCAGAGCTTTCAGGAGATAATTCAAAGGGTTCATAAACCTTTTCCAGGCTTTGGAATAGGAATGACTGGCGCTTTCTGCCAGGAGGGTGAAAAACACCCTGTGGTCCACATATGATTGTAGACTTTCTGAACAGCCTGGAAACAGCTTTCCGGGAGGTATTTCAGAAGCTGGTGATAGATGTCATCCAGACCAGGAGCAGAATTGCTGCAGGTTTGCCGAGCCAATTTCAGTTCATTTATCAGAGAAAATGGAAGATTGCAGACTTCAGTATTGTGAAGTCTTCTGATTCTGAATTTTAGCATATATGCACATAGAATCTAATAGCAATCTTAGCAGAATGGGGTAACACTAAAGAAAACAACATAGGTATGCATGCTTGTGTTCATGACTTACAGACGATGATCACGGCGATGAACTTCTCCGCCAAGGGTGGCACTGGGCAGTCTGGGAAGATGGGTTGCAGAATGTACAGCGAGGCAATAAGACTCAGCGCAGCAATCCCTACGGACAAATCAACAGGAAGTTGATCCACAGGCACATGAATGCCGGGTAATCCCCAAACGCTCGTTTGATGTAGATGTACTCGCCCCCTGACTGCGGGATGCTGGCCCCCAGTTCAGCGATAGCACAAGGCGCACAGTGTGTTATAAACTCCACACACACTCCACATGACGAGCGACATGCCCACTGACTTGACATGGATGAGGATGCCCACGGAGAGACGAAGATTCCTGACCCGATGATGATGCCAACGATGATAGCCACACTTTGGAACAGGGTGATCTGCTTCTTGAGTGCCACCTGCTCGACAACTTCAACACTGGGTACTTTCTCTTTGCCCATGGTGCTGGTGATTGTGATGGAGACCCCTGGTCCTGATGTCACCACTGCACATAAATATCAACAGTACAATGCATCAAAGCACGAAGTTTAAATGCACTTTCTAG
>CM031602.1:20599453-20606953 GCA_018398815.1 Conus ventricosus | reverse complement strand
CGTGCTTGTGTGTGCGCTCGCACATGCATCTCAGTCTGTGAATTTCTACAACTGACATTCAAACACCTTACTACAAACAACTGTCGTCCTGCCCAACCTTTGCTCTTCTATTTCACTGGCCAGTGACATACACTGAAACCTGTCACTAACAACCTCTACAAATCCTTGGGGGAAAACGGAATAAAACCAAGCCCTTGAAAGAGAGAAAAACGTTATTGCAGGGCAAGTTCACTTTCAAAAATCAGTTCCAGAAAAAAGTCTTTTAAATGTTTAAAAAGGGAGGGAACCTTTCAGGTCTTTAGTGGAAGATTTTACTGAGCTTGGCATTGAGAATGCCAGGTGCATTCACTTCCTGTGCTAGTCTGTAACTCGGTGACATTTTCTCAATGAATGAGAGAGAAAGAGAGAGACAGAGACAGAGAGAGATAGAGAGATCAATTTGTTGTATTCTCAATTATTACCAGATTAGCCTATCATCACGATGACCATCATGAGAAGCACAATTTTTGTTAGTAATATCACGCTGTTTTAGATAATATTGCCATTCTTATTGAATGTTGGTGGAGTATCAATGATATGTAACCTTACACTAAATTCTGCTGTCATGCTATTGATGAAGAAAAGATCATACTGTGATAAATACGATTATATCTTGCTGAAGAAAACAAAAACAAAAAAAAACGAAGAAGATCGATCACTTCTGATTACCAAGTCATGTATCTGGTTTTTGAAGTTAGACACTGAATAACAAGTAGGATAACTCTTCTCCTGCGATGAAATATTCACACGCCCCAAAACTTATAGGTGTTTAATTATCTTATGACATATCCCATAACTTACAAGTGTGTAATTACCTCATCTTCTCTTCTTGTCTTATTTGTTGGTTATTTACTGCACGCTTACTGTTCCCTGCCTCATTCAATGTTTCCTCCCATTCCAGTCAAACCAAGGTTATCTGCCTTTGTTTGTTCTTCTGTGTGCTCTGTTTGACTACTTCAGAGATCAAAAAGGCTGTGCCAATCTTGAACACGTGTTAATTTGTGTTTGTTCACTACTCCAGTTGCTGCTCTGAACATGGGTCTGGTGCAGGGGTATATGGGCAGGCTGGGAACATCCCTCTGTGTGCTCTGTGTTGGCATTTGTCCTAGATAAGCAATATCTGTTTGGAGTTACGGGCATGTTATCCTCTCATCATGGGTGCAAAAGTTACCATACTTTGTTATTTACTATTTACAATTCCATTCCTCATTCGAGATTTCCTTTGACATTGAAGCTTCATTTGTTTTTCTCTTGGGGGAAAAAAAAAGACTGATTCTCTCTCTCTCTCTCTCTCTCTCTCTCTCTCCCTCTCAGTGACTAATTGCTTGTTTATATTTTGCATTGGTTCTCCCTCTTTCCTTTCAGTTGTTGTTGCTGTTGTTGTTTCGCCTAGGACGCTGGATGCAAGGAAAAGTACTTAAGCTCATTGCACTATCCTGAGTTTAACATTTTTCTCTGAAATCTTTCTCTTTCTTTCTCTCTCGCCTGTCCTTATAAGAACAGAACAAATAATCAGTATATTCATAAATAAGATAAAACAGTGTGAAAGGAAACCTTTCATGGCAATGCTCAACATCAGAACGCATCAGTCAATCTTTAAACAAATGTCAATGTTAATGTGTGTACTGTTTGCTCCTTTCTTCAGATCTTGTTGTGTACAGGTGTGAGGTCAAGGCATACATGCAGGCTTGGAGCCTGGAACTTTTTTTGCTGTTTTCTTGTTTAGTTCACTGAGCCTGGGGTCTGCATCTGTGGTAGGCAAATTAGGCTAGCGCCAGAACCAGCGATAGTTTAGAGCAACGGGCAGGTAATCAGTTCACTATGGCAGCAAAAGTTATCTCCCTTATTTCTCATGTGAAATTTTGTTCAATTATGCACATTCCATCATACTAATATAACAAAAAAAGATTGAAGAAGAAGAGAAAAAGTAAGAAAGAAAACAACAAGCAGTGGATGCAATGTCGGAAAACACATTCTATCTGAATTAACTGACCATGGTTTGCTCTGCACATAGGTGAAGCACTGAAATCAGGGAATCATTTGAGTCCCATCTGTCTGATCACAAGACCACAACAGCCTGATACGACTCTAATCTCCCTTCAGACGCCCATAAGATAAGTCTGAAAAAAAAAGACGTTAACCTTCATCCAATCTGGCAGGGTTATGGAGTCAATAAATTAACCGATTAGACTTCCAAGGTCTATCTAGATAGGTACTGAAAAATGCTGAAGGAATTGAAAAAAAAAAAAGTTTGCACACAAGAAAAAATGTCTGTCTAACAAAGTTTTAGCCAAACTCCTCGATGTCCACAGATTCATGGGGACTGTCACTAAACGGACGTGGTGATGCTTGCTGGAGGGAGACGCTCGCCCATGTGCCTCCTCCACTTCTTGTTGTTTTTGTCAGTAGCATGCACTGCACTTCAGAAAGTATGTCCTGTTGGAACATTACAGAAGTAACTCAGCAGCAGTGCAGTGTCTCCTCTGTTGAGGAACCTGATGACGACCTGATATTGTTTGCTCTATGTGAAGTGCTGGTTCCGGGGCAATGTGCGGGAGAGACAGAATGGTCAGTGTGAAGGTAGTACTGTTTAAGAGACATGAAATCAAAGAAACTGCTTGAAACAGTTCCTGAAAGGTGCTGCTGATTTAATCTGTGCATTGCTTTAATCAAAATGTACAAGCTCTGCATTCCTCATATAAATGCTCTTTTCTTTTTCTCTCCCACTTTGGTGTGTTACTGTTCATCAAATACGTTTTCACCTCTGGTAAGAAGTGAGAACTAAGCCTTCAACAACATTCTGCAACATACCTGAAGGTGTAAGAGGGAAAAGAAAACAACTCTGTTATGTTGTTCTGAGTGAGTGTGTGTGTGTGTGTGTGTGTGTGTGTGTGTGTGTGTGTGTGTGTGTGTGCATGAACATATGTGTGTGTGTGTGTGTGTGTGTGTGTGTGTGTGTGTGTGTGTGTGTGTGTGTGTGTGTGTGCGCGCGTGCGTGTGTGTGCGCATGCATGTGTGTGTGTGTGCATGTGTGTGTGAGTGCGAGCGTGCGCGCACACGTGCTCGCAACGTGATTTACGATGTCATTCCACTTTATCGTTTCTGTAAATCTGTTAATTTATCTAATCCTCGTTCACAAGATTTTGTGCACACTTTAAAAAAAAATCACAGCAACCAAAACGACTTCTTGTTTCTTGGTCGCCTCGCGCGAACCTATGGATGCAACCCCCAAAAAAATCGGTTAGCTAAATTTAGCAACAAAGTGTTCGGACTGCTCCAGCAATGTAGTGCCAGGAAACAATGCTGTGAATGCACATCTGCACAACCTATAGCTGATCTCTGGAACAGTTGCACAGCCTGTCAGAGCCACGTGGTGAAGATCCTTCCGCGCTGCGCTTGTCTCACAAGAGAAACTCTCGTTGTCGCCTCCACAGTAGGCCTACCACCCCCCCCCCCCCCCCCTCTCTCTCTCTCTCTCTCTCTGTGCGTCTCAATGCACCACACAATCAATGTTTATACCTCATCCCTTGCAAGTATGCGCTTTACGTAGAAGCTTTTATCAAAATTCTACGAATGTTTTCCATGGTGATTGTTACTTACCAGCTACAAACTGTGACCAAACGATTTTGTAAACAGCTTCGGGCGAGTGTTGGTCGTGGGAGCACAGAGCTTGCGTGCGCGTGGAGAAGGGCGAGTCTTGATTTGGCCACATAGGCTTTCGGTGTCTGCACCAAAACACGGCTCGGCTGACGTCGCGCGCTAGGCCAGCCTAACCAAGCAAACACACACGAGAGGTGTGTGGGTGTTAACGAATGGGGACTAGCCTTGTGTGTGTGTGTGTGTGTGTGTGTGTGTGTGTGTGTGTGTGTGTGTGTGTGTGTGCCGCTGTGTGTGTGTGTGTGTGTGTGTGTGCGCGCGCGGCCATGTGTGTGTGTGTGTGTGTGTGTGTGCGCCGCTGTGTGTGTGTGTGTGTGTGTGTGTGTGTGTGTGTGTGTGTGTGTGTGTGTGTGTGCGCGCGCGCGCGCGCGCGGCCATGTGTGTGTGTGTGTGTGTGTGTGTGTGTGTGTGTGTGTGCTCGCCAGCTTGGCCAACACTATGAGTGTCCTTTGTTATCCTTCGCGCTTGGCATCAGTAACTAAGAGCTGGCGCGAGGCCGAGTCAAAGAATATAGTACACTACGGACCAGTGTACTATATTCTTTGGCCGAGTCACGCAGTGGAGTGATGATGCAATGCGTCAAAGCTACTACCGACGCCGTGGACTAACGGCCACTTCTGGTTGAGCTAGTATGTTTGTAGTACAGACCGTTCTGCCAGTGGGAAGAAACTCGAGGAATGGAGGGGGCGGGGGGGGGGGGGGGTGGACAGCACCTCCCCTCTCCCCGAGCCTCTCACACCCTCCGTTGCCCCTCACTGAGAAAAGTCACCCATGCTGCGACGGTGGACCTAACTTCATATAGCACTGTAGAAAGCGGTGGGTGGAATAGGCGGAGCGGGATGGAGGTGGGGAGAGGTGAGGATGCAAGTAAGTAATGCAAATAACGTTGCTTTTAGCCCAGCCGACCGCAAACGGCCATGTCGGAGCTATCACTGGGTGAGGAACGCATCCAGACCATGACACCTATATGCCCTTCTGTCGTCATCTGTTCATTTTTTCACGGGCGATGCCGTGACTCGACCACTGACCTCGTCTTGACTGACGGGCGCCCCCAGGCCCAGCTCATATGACGGGTGTCTTTCCCAAACAGCTCACAGCTATCGGACACCTGTCGAAGACCAGGATATTTAAGCTAACGAAGCTGGCTTTTATTTCTTCTCTGTAACCATATTTAGCTGGAACACATTTCAACCACATCTGCCAGCGCCTGTAGGGCGCTGGACTTCTTACCAGAAATTCCGAGCTGATGTAGACTAGGAGATCATACCAGACGTGCCTTCAACTCTCTTCAGTGTTCTTCACTGGCAACCACAATGTCCACAGGCCTTTGGCACGGAGGCCCGATTCTTCAAGCTGCCAGCTTCTTGTGGCACAGTTTCTCAGTCTCGTGGATGTGGCTTCTTCCGAAGTTCATTCTGCTTTCACATGGCATAGCGAGTTCTTACTGTGTATTGTTCTTTTTTTTTTTTTAAAGGTATTTATAACTCCGCCGAACAACGTGGACAAACGAATCACAAGACAAAACACGATACGTTTCGACCTCTAAGAGCTTTCTCAGGCAAGATGGACGACACTCACGACAACGTAAATGAAGAACGAGCAATCACATATCCTTAAAGTCAAATTCGGCGTTGCAACGCCCATCTTGCGCCGAATAAACACTCTTTGAATTTTGCTTCGATTTGTTTACATTTCCGCTTGCAGTCGCCTCACCTTGCATACAAGTGGGAATTGTTTGTGTGGGGTATTGTGTCCAGTCTCATGCCACTCTTTCTGATCATTTCCTGGTGTGTTTTTTTTCATTACTGGGCCAATCAGTCTCGTTTCCTAGCCTGGTCCGGTAGTCGCCGCTGTACCAGACGTGACCAGGACTTCGCTAATTCCTGTCGCGTAGAACGTTGTCACTGGACTCTGTGGTGATGTGGTGTAGGAGCGTACCACAGAGAGATGAAGCACTTCAGTTTGGTTGTGCCTTCTACTGATGAGCCGTGCACGGTCTTCCGGCCTTTTGTGCTAGCACTGCTTTGCATGATCAGCCTTCATACGTATCAGTTTGTGTGCCCCAGCAGAGTGCGGACACACAACCAGATCGCCCGATTTCCCGGACCCCCAGATCGATTAGGTCTTGTTTGTATGCGAGGACAGGTCATATATATACAGACCTGAGGATGAAGATGATCCCAAGAGTGTCGCTGGACTGACTTCCGTCTGGAGTCAGTCTTTTGATATCCTCTTCTTTTTGTATCTCCTATATCCCTCCTCGCTGACCGCCATTTATATTTCTGTCGACCCCAGACCCGACCTGTGTCAGGCTGTTTTCTCGACGATCTTTCAGGCTCTTAGGTCAAGCCCCGCTCTCACTGCCTTCCGCTGAATTCTCACTGTCTGCCCTCCTTCAGTTTGGGCTGGATTTACTGATTTCACAACGAGTAACGTGTCTCCCAGCCCAGTCTTCAAGCATGATTCGTAACCATGGATTCCGCTTGAACACAGTAGCCTTCCCGTAGGCCGACGCAGACTATATGTGTGTGTGTGTGTGTGTGTGTGTGTGTGTAAGCACGCGCGCGTGCGTGTGTGCGTGTATTCAAATTGACGCAATGATGGCATCACGTGATCACGAGTAAGCTTACGTACACTACAGCCGCAGTTTTATTTGCAGGTAACGCCAGATTTTGACCTTCATCCTACTCCTGCCCTCCCCTTCCTGGCCCGTCCCGATCACCCCATCTGTCCCGTCTTTCCCCCCTCCCCCTCAGCCCATCCTTCTTTACTCTGCTGTGCGAGGCCATGATCAATCATGAGATGTGCAAAGACCCCGCGGGACCATGGGGATTCAGGGCTGGCTCATACAGGACGAGAAGAAAATCTACAACTAACTCCGAGGTGGGAAACAGATTGAGCTGAAAAGAAAAGAAAAGGAAAAAAACAAAGAAGAAAAAAAAAAGAAAAAAAAAGACCACCAATGTCAAGTGTGGAGCAGCGCAGCCCGACCTTTACTGCAGATTTTTTTTTTTTTTTTTTTTTTTGGTTGTTGTTGCGATTTACGTATTCAGGTTTTCACCTTTGGCGGCAATGACACGGCTTAAGTCATGATGGTGCCAAAAACACACGCCATGGCGCGCGCACGCACACACACACACACACACACACGCGCGCGCGCGCGCGCGCGCCCGCGCGCGCGCATGCACGCACCCCCTCCCCCCCCCCACACACACATACGCATGCGAGTGCGCGCGCACGCACATTAAACACACGCGCGTGTGCGCGCACCCGCGTGCATAGGCTGTGAATAGTAGGTCCATCCCATTTAGTACTATTTCGGGAAGATAAATGACAACATTAAATGACAGACAACATTTTTGTAGAGAATTGTTCGTGTAACGCAAAATATGAAGTTTATTAATCTCATCATTTACTTCTCTCTTCTTTGTTTTTCTTTCAGTTTCACACGACATAACGCGGTCAACATCCCACATTATTGATTTTTTACCGGATGGCCTTGCTAATCATCAGAATCCCCAACATCATCACCATCACCCGTAGTGTTCCAAATCACAGACCGTGTAGGATTGTAAGGTACAGGATCGTTCTTGATTAGTCAGGCGCAACAGAGTAAAGGCGTTATGATTAAGCTGTGCTAGACTGCTCCTTTAATATGCCCCCCCCCCCCTCTCTCTCACACATACACATACACATACGCGCGCACGCACACACACACACACACAAACACACACACACACGCACGCACGCACACACACACACACACACACACACACACCACACACGTACACACACGCACGCACG
>CM031602.1:20584453-20596953 GCA_018398815.1 Conus ventricosus | reverse complement strand
TCTGTTATTAAAATTGTTTTTATTCAAGCAGATAAGTTTTAAAGGTTAACAACAACTGTGCTTTAAAGTACTTTTTAGTAGCTAATTTGTACAATATTCATATCACTGATCTATAATTTAATAATTGATTCAGGGAGGTAATTACATTTTATTCATAATTCAAGGGAGACTAATCACTTTCTATTTTCATTTGTTTGCTTATTTTGATTGTTTATGATTAATCTGTGCAGTGTGTGGAATAAGGAAGTAGAAAGCAATACTCTAACAACTGCTGCCAGAGAGCGGGAAAAACAGGGGGTCAAAAATCTGGCCTCAGCAGGGCTATCTGATCGTTTGGCGAAGCGCGTTTCAGTGGTGTTACAGGCTCCTTGCAGCGGCCTTAACTTATTTTATGTTTTAAACTAATGAAGGATGAAGTAGCTCGGCTTATTAAATATACTTTACGAGTTGGATTGGGAGAGGGAGCCGATAACGATCAGTTAAAAGAGAGGTTTGAAGAAATTAATTACTGTTCTTTTTGAGGCATAAATATGCGAGTAAGCGTTGAAGCAGGCCATCAGTAAATACTAGATTCTTGGCCCCAACCAGTTCTAAGTTGTTGGCCATTTTAGTTGATAATATTGGCTCATGAAGATGTTAATCTGACTGTTTCTCTAGCTCGGAAGGAGTAGCTATTCTCGCTTTAATGAAGATCAGGTTTTACGATTAGAAAAGACTATGAATAACAGTATGAATTACAATTTTTTTTTTTATTTATTTTAAATTTTTAGATTTAAAAATGGCTGCCGAACTCAGTGAAGCTGATTTAAAGAATTGTAATGAATATTGTCGAAAACAATGAAAGTTGGTAAACATTGATTTTTAGTGAATTTGGTTTTGTGGATTGTTGTAACAATATAATAAATGATCATAGTGAACTATTTGGTGAAGCAGTCAAACTGATGTACATTGACTGTAGTGATCGAAAAAGCTAAAATTATTAGCAGGTTGTTATGGTAAGGTTAACGTGTCTTGAAATGTTGCAACTCTTTGGGGAAGGATAAAAGCGCGTTTTACTTCCTTTTATTTAATCTTATTTTTTTTGAATTTACATAAATATTGTGGCTTTAAAAATGACGGACCAAACATGGAGAATTCAAGACGGAAAACTATATACGTTGGAAGAATTTTTTGGATAGTGACAAACAATTAAGCAATATGTTTAGTCAAGTAGGTCATGAATATTATGAACCCGACAAATGTATCAGGAAAGCGTGACACATGCGTATTTCTAATACCAGAGTTACTTCTTCAGATTAGTGGGAAATAAATTTTAATAAAAAAGCCGCCAGTAAAAGTGGTGTTAACATTTTGATGATTATGTAACTCCCAATGGCAGTAACATAGAAGTCTGGTTTCCAACTAACTGAATGAAGTAATCAGTTACCTCGACTTTAACTCTTGTATAGTGGCTGATTACATGCTTTCCAATTACCATGCGGTGAGGGAGGCTAGTTAAGGGGTTCTGGCTCGGTCTGAAGGAACAGTCCTTGAAATAAATTAAACAAGTTCTATCCTATCGTAGGCAATTCGTACCCGTCCTCTCCCAAAAGTGTTAATGAGCTTAAGAGTTAAAACGAGCAAGTCTTATACATACATAATTTGACAAACATGTGTTTTTTGTGGTGTGTTTTAGCGCCATTTACATACTGTTAAACAATCATGCCAAAAGGTCTCCAATTATGAAGCATACAACAGCAGCTGAACTTTGATAAAAATTACCTTTCCCAGTAAGTAGAGAAAGCATATCTCAGTTTGAAGAGCTAAACAACCAATACTGTACACGTATACACATGGTCTGTTAGAAGCCAATCTAGTGCCTCTAGAGGTTTCTCCCAACGCTCCCACTTTAGGTGATTCACTTAAGATCATTGTAGACTTGATACTGTTTGCTGATAGTACAAAGAGCACTACTGTTATTTTCTTCATCATCAATTACTTTTTTTGTTTTTTGTTTGAAGTTTTAATCGTTGCCAAGTCATTACTATAACGATGAAGAATTGTAACCTGCACTTGTTTTCCCCCACTATTTAATTGTTCAACATAAGCAGACTGTTAGGATTTTACATTCAAAGCATAAATCTAAATCAGGAGCTTGTGTAAGAAGGTGTTTAGTTAGAATTCCTTTCTATATAAGCAGCTGCCAGTCATAAGAAACATTGTAAAGTGGTGTGAACTGTGAAACCAAACTCCTCACCTAAACCAGGGTCTAAAGTATAGTTTAAAAAGTACACAAATACAAATGAGTTCCATACGTGGTTTATGCTGGACTTTGAATCAATCTTGCCGCAGTAACTATCCGGTCCACAAACAGCATGAACAAAAACTGCCTTTTTTTAACCACCATCAGATCTGTCTTATGCCTTTGTTGTTGTTAGTTCAGCGGGGCACAAACACACCCGAGATTTACAGAGGCCCAATGCAGCCTAGTAGATTTTTGAGCAGATGAAAACAACTTCGCAAACAATTACTACTCCAACCAGCTAAATCTTTTCAGGAAATTGTTATGACTCATGAAGACAGACGTTATGACTCAGCAACTTCATTGTTGGAATGTCAACAGAGAATTATTAGGGGACACAGTGAGAGACCACGATCAGTACTGCAAATTCAGAGGAGCTGCATCACAATAGTTGTATCTTCAGCTAAGGTGACCCCAAAAAAGGAAACTGCCTATCTTCTTTCATAACTTACGAGGCTACGATTCTCATTTTATCATGCAGCAGTGACTTCTGAATATAAGAGGATTACTGCATTGCACATTCATCAGAAAGTACTTGACTTTTACTCTTGACTGTTTATCCTTTAGGACTCTGCCCAACATCGATGGCTAGTTTGGATAAGTTAGATGGATCGTTACAATAAGACTTTCCAATTACTAAACAATATTTTGACCAACTTTAGTGCGGTAAAGGTTGTTTACACTATGAATACATGGAACTCGTGGGACAGGTTGATGAAGGGGGGGGGGGGGGGGGGGGGGGGGGGGACTTCAAAATATTCCCCTAAGGCGCTTTCTTTTTTGTCTTAGAGGCAAAGACATAAACCGACTCTGAATATGATTACTGCGCAGAAAGGAAAGCCTGGGACTGAATTACACTGTCGGAACAAGGGCGATTATCACGATAAATATGATGGTGGACGTGTGTTTATTTGGCAGAAGTCTTTCAGAATTACAGATCTACATGCATGAAAACATTACAGCTGACTCATCACTTACATCTCTTGCCCCAGGCCTTTCTGGATGCTTTTTAAGTCTAACAAACATCCAGATTGATTAATTTCTGATCTACCACATTCAGATGATTGAAGACGGCTAAGGGGAGTATTAGCTGGCCTCAACAGGATTCCTTACTGCATAGCTATAACAAGTATTTATATGTATGATCCCACTAAAGCCATCCAACTATCTAATGTACTTAGACGCCAACAATCTGTATGGATGGGCCATGAGTCAACCACTTTCATGAGAAACTTTACACTGATAAAAGGGCCTGATGATGTTAATACTGTGTTAGAATGCTGGTCACGCTTTACACTAATAATCCAATAGGTAATCTTAGAAGTAGACTTAGAATATTCTAAAGAATCTACACGATCTCCACAACGATTACACCCTAGCCGCAGAAAGAAAGATTAAAGATGAGCCCCACAGAACCTCCTAAACTTGTTGCCTAGAATCTTCGACAAAAAGACTAAATATGTGTGTCATTACAGAACTCTAAAGTTTACCTAAAGCACGGGCTCTTGAAAATAAGAGCTGTTCACAGAAAATTACCTGTTATGTGATCAAGAAGCCTTTTATAAGGCATTACATCAAGAAGATACTGATCTTAGAACCAGCCACTGACGCTTCAAGAAAAAGACTTTAAACTGATGAATAAACAGCTGTTTTGGCAAAACTATGGAGAACCCACACCAAACGCAAAGATGTGAAATTAGTATAAAAAGAAAACATGCATTATTTGGGTCTCTACACCTAACTATCAAGACTCAGAATATTTAACGACAGGCCTGTTGGCATTTTGATGAAGAAAAAGGATGTTAAGTTGGTCAAACCGGTGTTTAGGCTTTACCGTATTAGAGGTTATCAAAGTATTGATGTTGCTTTTCTGTAAGACTACTTTAAACCACTGTACCCAGAAGCAAGAGTCTTTACAACAGACTCGGATAGTTTTATTGGGATTGTTCCAACTGAAAGCTTCTATAAGGATTTAGAAAACACTGAGGTAGCAAAGGAGCTGATGGATGGTACAACACTGCGATTACCAAAGATTCCGCCTTTACATTCAACTGCAAACAAGAAAGTGATTGGAAGATGAAGATGAACTTAATGGGACAGTTATAAAGAAAGAAATGTTGGTTTGCGGTCGAAGATGTCTTATCGCGTTGCTAGCCAGGACTTCTGTAATGAGAAGGCTATGGGCATAAGTAAAGAAGCTTGTAAAAAAAATATAAACTCACGACAACTACAAGCAAGGCTATTAGAAACAAAGTTATTTTATACCCCAATGTTAATCTGCGCTTCTACTCTTTTCAAGTTAAAACAACTGCTGTAACAAACAATCACTAGTCTCTAACAATAACAAGAGAACTTACGTTCAATCCTGAGTTTGGCATATGTGTAGGGCATTGGAGAACTTTAAAAGATTAACTTGGTGAATTGGCTTGTACTTAACTTAAGCACCTAAATAGTATCTAACTAAGGAAACCTAACTAGTACTTACTTAAGAACCATAACTAGTACTTACATAAGAACCTAATCTAGTACTTAAAAACTAGAACTTAATTTTTTTGCACTAACTTGTAATTTACTTGCACTTAACTTAAAAGTTCTTTCTATAACTCATTATAAATTGTATTATCTGTTCTTATGTCTTGTAATTTATCTTGTTCATTAAAAAACTATTCCATAGAAAATGCGTCTACAGCAGGAGGTTGTTACTTTTTGGCAGAGGGTGGTTCTTCTTCTTATACTGTGGGAGTTAGACTTTGTTTGCTAGGTATGGTGTTAGGTATTTGTATGCAAAAAAAACACCATCAACAGGCAGCTCCTATACATATTAATACATCTTATTGCTTTGATTGTGATTGTGTTGTTGTTAATTGAGCTGTGTTGGTGGTGATGTTGTATTACTATCTAACAAATTTTTGTTTTGCTGATGGTTTGTTTTTGCAGTCTGGTTCCATTCAGATTGTTTACGCCCCGCCTCAAACACTTCCCGGATGTTTTAGGCTTAGTAAACATTACTCACTTTGTGGTACATTCACTTGTGGACCACTCACTGGTGTACATTCTGCCTCCTGCGGACTGTCCTGCGGCGTCTTCTCGCTCATTTTATTTATTGCAATTAAATTTATAATGATCAAAATTATAATATGATAAAAGTAATTAATCCCATGATGAATGGGCATAAAATGTCCCAATCTGTAATACATGTCACTTGCAAGGAGTTTCTAGGACTTCGTTTAAAAACGGAATCTTGTTGATAGTCATATTTTAAATCTTCTGATCACGGCGCCATCTTCTTACTAATTAGCATATAGATAATCATTGTCTGGCCCACCGATCTAACATTTTTGACCTAGCTGTGTTCGTCCTAGGTTATAGTACTCTCAACGTCTGAAGTAGGACATTGCTGAATCTGATCTAAACTTAGTTCAGTGCCTAATACTGTTTAGTTTTTCCACACGCAGCAGAGAGTATAATCTTTATTTATGGCAGTGGTCTGCTGAGTTTGTTGCTTGCTCCTCACACTTAATAGTTCGTCACAATCCATTTTTAAAAAACAATAAAAAATAATATAATACTTTTAAAACCATGAGTTTAACGCTGGGTTAATTATGCAGTGCCTATTGTTTAGTTGTTATAGGTTATTCAACCCTTGCAAAATGTTTGTTAGGAATAAAACAACCCAACATGGGAAAGATAGAGATTCGCCAAAACTAGTTTGCCAAAACCTTATTTTTAGCTTTAACAACAAAAGATTATCTGATTAAAAAGCACATAGACAGTCTTTTCGTATTTATGATTGTTTTATTTATTTTTTTAGTAATAAAAAGATGGAGTGAAAAAAAGAGTATAATACGATTTACCACTCGCTGTAATTTGCGGTCTTAGTATGGCTATAGTGTGGTTAGCAAAAAAACATGATTAAAAAGAGGCCGGCATGACCTAGGAAGGTTATGACCATCGAGGATGTTGTTAACGGTTATAGTTGTAATTACTGCAGGGCTTGCGTTCAAAAGATTTCTTGTTAATCAGGGGATTATCCCAGAAAATTTAATGCATAGAAAAGATTAATCATAGAAAATTAATTTAGAAAAAGATGTCAGGGCATTGGTTCTGATTGGTTGGGAGGGGGCTATTGTAATGCTTTAGACTTCTCTGGGAAGCAATTATTTGTTAGTAATTGCGGTTCGATGAAGAGAGAGAACGTAATAACATGGCAATGAAGATTTTAACCAAGGCAGAGCTGATACGAGAAAAGACGATGTCACTTAGACTTTATTAAATAAAAGTTTAAGAGAACCTTGGGGCATGCAGAGAACACATTTACAGGACGTTGATGCCAGCATGAATGAGTATTACTTAGTGACAGGAAACAAGTTTCTACATCTCCACCGCCAGAACTGTCAGATTTTATGAACATCTGAGGAACAGAAGACTGCAGAGATATTTTTATTGGTTGCTGGACCTCAGTCTATCTTGTGCTCACTTTCTTGTGTAAAATAAAAATGCATTTTTAAAATATGAACAAAATATATATTCTCTAAGGGTTAATTGAAAGGGAAAGATGCTATTGAAAAACTGAGTAAAGCTGCTAGAGTGTCTGATTCAGATGCGAAAGACTGGCTTTCAAAACAAGCAATTTGGCAAATATATCTGCCTGCCCCAAAAAGAATAATAAGGCCTAGATTTGTTAACTCAGTTCCAAATGACACCCACCAGATGGACTTGCTGTATCTTCCACATGACAAAGTTAGAAGAAAAAAGTTTAAGTATGCTCTGACAGTTGTAGACATGGCTTCAAGATACAAAGACGCTGAACCTTTAACGGATAAAAGCTCAACTGCTGTGGCTGTAGCTTTACAACAAATATACATGAGAGGTCCATTAAAGTATCCTAGGATGATCCAGGTTGATGATGGAAAAGAGTTTAAAGGTTCTGTAAACCAGCTGTTTTAAAACATCATGTTACAGTTAAGAGAGGGATCCCAGGCAACCATCGATCACAAGCCTTAGTAGAAAACTTTAATAAGAATCTAGCTGAACGCCTGTTTACCTATCAATATCACAGAGAAATTATGGATAGAGAACGCAACACAGAATGGGTTAGGAGGTTGCCAGCAGTCTTACGTGTCATGAACAATGAAGAATTTAAAGCAACAGGCTTAAACCAGTAAACGCAATCAAATTAAAAAAAATTAGCATTACTGAAGATGCGCAGGGGATTCAAAAACTCTTGCCGTTTGGACTAAAAGTAAGATACTTGTATGCTCCGGAGGGGGAAAGGGGGCCCGATTTTTTTAAAATTTAGAGCCAAGACCCTTTTAAAATGGAGCTTGGGGACAAATTTAAGGTAAAGCAAATTTAGGGAAAAAAACCCCCCCCGTATTTTGGGTTTAAGGAGCTTCTCTTCTAGCGGGGGTTTATTCGTCAAAAAAGGCCCTTTCCCCCCCTAAAAGACCCCTTTTTTTTCTTTAAAGATTTTCAAGTTGACCACCAAAAACCAGTGGTTTAAAAAAAAAAAAATAGTATTTTTTTTTTTGCTAAACTTATAATTTTTTTTTTTTTTTTAAAAATTTAAATTTTTTTTTGGCCTTTTTTGGGGTTTTAAACTGTAAAGTGTTTTTTTTTCCCAAAAATTTTTTTTTAATTGCATCATTTGTCCCCGCCCGCGAAGTAAAGGGGTTTTTTTCTCCACCCTTTTAAATTTTAAAAATTTTTTTTGCCGTAAAACCTCAACATCAGCCATAAGCTTCTAAAAATTCTTCACTGTAATGTTTTCATCCTGTAATGATTTTGGGTTATTTTTAATTTTTAAAGAACAAAAAATTTTTTCTGATGCTAGGGGTAAAAAATGGGCGGTGTGCTTTTGTAATTTTTGGAAGGGTTTAATTTTTTTTTAAAAAAGCACTTACAATCATGACACGCGCCTAAACCTAAAAAAAAGACCCCCTAATTTCTTTTAAAAAGGGGGGGCGCCCCCCCAAACCCAATAGCAAAAAAAGGGAAAGCCAGACCCCCTTTTAAATTTAAAGCAGGGTACAGTGATGAGCCCGTAATTTCCCAAAAAAAAAAGGGATTTAAAAACTTTAGCATATTTCTTTTTGGCAGCCCTTTTTCCTAAAACCCGTCACTTTTATTTCCTTTTTAAAATCCCTTATTTGCTTTTTAAACCTAAACCTTTTTGGAAACATGCCCCTTTTTTAAAAAAGTTATTTTTTTTTTAAAATTTTTCTTTTACCTATCTTCTTATTAATCCCTTTTGTCAGCACTTAAACAACCCGAGTAAAAACGCAAAAAAATCAACATACTTTTAAAGAAATAAAATGAGTACTGTTAGTTTGCCTTTGTAAAACCCTTATAAATAACTTTGTCAGGGTGATGAAAAAATGTTTTTTTTCATCCCCGTTTTTGTAAAAACAATAACAAAATTTAAAAAAGGGGGACCCCAAATTTTCAGCCCCTTTTTTGTAGCCTCTAAAAACGATGGTTTTGGCAAAAATAGTAAAACTCCCTCCCTAGGAGTAAATAAATGTTTTAACAAAACAAAATAAAGAAGAAAAGTTTTTCCCCCCACCCGTTTAACCCCCCCCAGATAATGAACAGTGCGGATCTTTTGGAAGAAAAATTCAAGCTATCCATCGTTTTTATTGAATTTTTTCTTCTACTTTTAATAAGCCCCGTCTTTTTCCGGTTTTTTTCTTTTTTTTAAATCAAAAAGAAAAGAAAATTTTTTTTTTTCTCCAAATTTAACAAAGCATTCCGGGTTTAAAAAACTCATTCGAACCCCGTGATCAGGGAGTACTGGCGGGTTCCGGAAAAACCACCCCTGGGAAAATCCCAAGGCCCCCAAAGTTTTTTAACTGCCTTAAAAAATCGAAAAATTTTACCAAATTTTCCCAAAGTTTTACATAAGAAATAGTGAGAGGGTATTCGGAAAGGAAAATTTTTAGGATCCGAATGATCTCGGGCCCTTTTTTAGGTAGGGATAAAAACCCCCTTCTCCAAAGGAGGTGGAAAATACCCCCCAAAAACCAAACCCTGATTTTAAAAAGGACAACAACACATTTTTTAAACCCCAGCTGGCAAAAAGGTTTGGAAAAAATTTTTTTAAATTAAATTAAGGTCATCTGGTCCAGGACTGAGTTGTTTGGGTTTCAAATGGGTTCCCCTTTTTTCATCCATGCTGAAAACGCGTTGTTAAAAAATCAGTACTATCTGGCTCGAAGGAACAAGGGTTTTGACTTTCCCCTGATCTTTTTTTTAAAAGCTGGGTTTTCCCGGGAAAAATGATTCGCTGAAGAATTTTGATGGATAGGAGCGCTAACAAGGGGGAGCAACCTCCTTTATTTGGAATAATCGATCCAAAATTCTTTCAAACCTTTTTAAAACTGATTAGCCGGCTTTTCCCTTAAACTTAAGGAAAAGTTTCCCGATTTTCCTTGAATTGACCTTAAGGACAGATTTGAACAGAAATTTTTCCAAGATTCTTTCTTCTTAGTTTTAAAAGTATATCGACACTTAGCCCTACACGCCTGATGTTTAACTTTGTTCCCCACCATAGGAAACCTAGTAAAAGTCTTTGGAGCACCCGTTTCTCTTACCCTTCAGAGTTTTGCACTCTTTATCATACCAAGGGTCTTAACATCATTTGGTTTATCACGGGACTTGGGAATAGCTTCCTTAGCACTCTCTACTATCACTTTAGTGAACTGATAAAACAGGATCATCATAACTCCGCAACAGATTCATAGGCAGTCTACTTAAAATCTGTTTGCTGATAAAGACTCCAATCTGCAGAGCGAAACTTCCATGTTTCCCGGGGGACTCCTGCATTTGCTTCGTAAAAGAAATAAAAACCGGAAAGTGATCACTCCCGCTTAGGTCCGTATGAACCTGCCATTCTAAGTCCAAAAATAAGGAAGGTCACAAATGGACAAATCCAAGTGAGTCAAAGAACCAGAAGGAGAACAAAAGGTCGGTGAGCCTGAATTCAAAAGACAGAGATCATGATCCGATATAAAATCTTCAAGAACTTTCCCTTGAGAATTTGTGCGGTTACTTCCCCACTGTGGAGAATGACCATTCAAGTCACCCAATAAAAGAAATGGGCTAGGGAGCTGAGAAATTAAACCATCCAACTGACTCTTCGAAATCACAGAAGATGGAGATAAAATACAAACAACATATCGTAACAACCTTGTTTAACGAGATACGAGCTGCCACTGCCTCCATATCCGTCTGAAGTGAATTTCTGTATGTAGTACCGAATTATGAATATAAAGAGAAACGCCTCTCGTGAAAGTCTGCAGAAGCTGGCTTGAGTAAGCAGGAGAAACCAGGAATCTCATGCTTCTTACTTGCAGTTAAAAGGGTTTCCTGAAGAGCAATTACCGAAGATCTATACTCTGTCAATAATAGCTCAAGGTCTCGACAATTGCTTTAACTCCCCTTATACTGGAGTATGTCCATGTTAGGTTGTTAAAAGAATATCTATCATCCCTCTTCTCCAGAAACTTCACTGTCCACCAAAGAACTAAACGGTTCTTCAGGACAAGATCAGAAGCCGATGCTCCGATAAATTCTAAGTTGTTTGTTGCCATGCTTGGAATTGGCTCTTACTGGACTGAAACCTGCTGCCAAATACTTCGAGATTTTCCCTTAGGAGGGTCTGGAGTCCGAAAAGGACGCTCCTCACTGCGTGCCCGTCCCGCACTGTTGCCATTGGCCTGCGAGCGAGGGGACATCTCCTTCCTCCGGTCCCTCACCCTGACCTCTGATCCACAGCACCCTGCACAACCGAAACACCTCCTCCCTCACCAGCAGGGACCGAAGCCTGTTGTACACTGCCGGATGTAACACCATTACATTTCTGAGACAAAACCTCCACCGACCGTTCAAGCACGGTAAGCCGATCCAAAACCGATGACAACATTCTGTCAATTTCTTCTCTAGAGTAGTGAATGGAGCTGCTCCTAAGATTATCACCCGATGACTGGTTCGCAGAATCGTTAACCACCTCTGTGCATAAGTAGCAGCCGAAGGAGTCCTGACCTCCACTAACCTTCTAGCCTCCGGAAAGGAACATTTCCTCTCAATCTTTACTTTCTGAATCTCGCATTCCTTTTTCCACACTGGACACTTTTTGAATTTGCTGAATGATCACCCTTACAATTGATGCAGGATACAGCATTTGTACAAGACCCATCATGCTTCTTCTGACCACAGTCACGGCAGATCTCCTGACCCCGACAGGCTCGACTGGAATGCCCAAAGCGTTGACACTTGAAAATCGCAAAGGGGATGGTACAAAAGGTGAAACTTTCACACGAACATAACCCACTTTGACAACTCCGGGGGAAATGACATAGCAAAAGTCAAGAATAGCGTGTTAGTTTCAATTACGTTACTTCCTTTAGAGATTTTGACTCTATGGACCTGTAACACACCCTGACTTTCCATCTCAGTCCGAATTTCTGATTCAGCAAGTCCAGCTAGATCAGCACATCTAATCACCCCTTTCGAATAGTTGAGAAAGGGATGAATAGAAACCTTCACTGTGATCTGCATAAGCTGAGAACCATCTCTTTCAACAACAATCGAGACGCGCTTCTGTCGCACAATTGACAAGATAACTACCTGATCTGAGTCTTTTGATCATTTTGAAACCTGTGGAAGAAACTCCTCAAACCACTTACAAATGGCAAAGGGAGAAATCCGAGCTATGGATTCTTTTGGCTTCCACCAAAAGGAAGCTTGGCCATGTGTTTTGGATACCCTTTCTCTTTGCCACCTCTCTTATTTCCTCATCTGAGTCTGAATCTCTACTTTCTTTTGGAATGACTGCTTTGATAACTCATAGGGCGTAGGCTCAATGACGGCAGGAATTTGACAGTCACCCTAGGAGAGCTGCCGTGCTAGGGAAGGGACAATGGATGGCCCAACGAAGGACATGTGAAGATGAACTCGCAGGGCGTCCATCTGCCTGATACCGTCCCTCAAAACCAGACAGGACTGCTGTAGCGACTCATTAACGCAGAGCCATTCATCTCTCGGCCAGTGTCAGCACCTTAGATTGCGGGTGACTTAGGGCCACCACTCCGATAGATCTCAGAAAAAGAAGCATTGAAAAGGAAGACTGGAATAATAGATGAAAGAACAGACTGAAGAACCGGGAAGGAAGAAACGACGACATAGAGGCTTGCAGATGATGTGGGGAGACTTTATGGGT
>CM031602.1:20571246-20576246 GCA_018398815.1 Conus ventricosus | reverse complement strand
CACGGAAGCAAAAAAATATCGATTTTGTTTAAATAGCTACAGAGAATTAGATTGTTTTCAGTTAAGCTGCACAAGCTGTGTCTTTCCTTATCCCTGATGGTACCGGACCGCTCTTGAAAGAATACGTCTATCAAACGTTGTTTAAATTCACTTAAAAGCACCGTAATATTCACAACACCTTGATTCAACCAAACTTGGTAGAAACCTGCATTTGAAAGCATTTCTTACTTCAGTTACCCAGCATCTTTTACCATTACTATCCAATGACATCATCAATAAGATTGTTTAGGTAATCTGTCATTATCCATATGCAACAGTCTAAGCCAGTATCAAATGCATCGTATACGTGAATTTACAAACAGTGGATATCTACATAACTCTCCATAAATCATTTTATTCGGCGTTTTCAACGGTAATCCAGATATCTCTTGCAGGCTAATAAATGCACTTTCTCAATATTTTCTAACCTTTTAACCCTTAAATTTCTGAAGAATACAATAAAACGGATTGAACTTTAGCATCAAATATTCTGAAAAATGTTTTTGGTGACATTTCTTTACATTTTCTGAATGCTTGACAAAGCCAGTATAATGCCTTCTTTCCTTTGGCAGCTAAATAATTGGTATCAAGTCTTAAACTCATCATAGCTGTAAAAGAGAAACCTAAATAACAATAAATATTAATAATGTCAAAACCTTTACCCTCGTAAAAACCTTTTTTCCCGCTGCCCCATAATCTCCCTTCCTGAACACTATTACTTTGGTCTGGTCTTATCTTTGTTAACTTTTTAATTTCAATTGTCAAAAGGGTTCTAAGTGAATTTAACTGGATTGTAAGCCCCCTGGAGTCGTCGATATCAAAACCCCCATCATCTGCAAACGACAGTATGAAGAGTTCAAGCAAAGTAGGTAACAGTAATACACCATAGGAACCTGTGTTGTGTTTATTTATATGATTTGCCAACTACATGTAATTAATAAAAAGTGAAAACAAAGTAGCGCTCGTGACACAACCCTGTCGCACATCTATAGGGCACTTAAGAAATCTGAAAGAAGAAACTAGGGACTCATACATACCTTCCAAAGCATTGAAAAATTTCCCTCTTATACCTTCATTTTTATATCACTTCCAATAATTATCATGATTAACTGAGTCGAATGTGTTGTTTTTTTCATCAATAAAGCAAACATATAGTTTCTGTCTTTTTTTTCATTAAAACATTTCTGGACTGGGGCATAGAGATTGAATATTGATCGACCGTTGAATTTTTTTGTTGTTGTTTTTCCTTCGAAATCCTGCCGGGTTTTCAAGGATGGTATTTTATTCTCTAAACCATGAGCTTAACCTGTTGTTTAAGATAAATTGTAAACACATAATGACGCCAAAAGTGAAATCCCTCTATAATGTTCTGGCTGGTCATGGTCACCGTTCTTAAAGACTGGTATAACAATTGCTTTGGCCCATTCTTGTGGATAATCCCCAGTATCAAAAACCTTGTTAAAAAGCTTGGTCATAAATTTAGTAACTTTATCACCTCCTGCTTTTAACATTTCAGGACTATAACCGTCTAAGCCTCCCGACTTTCCATTATTTAGTTTCCTTAAAGCATCTTCAACTTCTTTTTCTTTTGTCATTTCCTTATTCAAACAGTGATTACTTGCCTCATTTATATTATTATCAATGTTGTTATCGTTAAGATTACCATCACAACCTTGTTTGGAAAACTCGTTGAAAATGATTAATCCAGTCATCTAAACTTATGTTATCACTTGCGTTCTTTCTCATACTACCATTGCCAAGTACGTATGCTGCTAAAGATATATGTCTTTCTACGGAATTCACGTTTCTTTCTTTTGAGCAGTTTCTTACAAGCATTTCTATGTTTAACATATTCTTGTCTATCATCATTCACACTTTTCTTCTTGAGTCTTTTGCTTCTCCTAAAAACTTGTAACAGCCTTTTGCAGTTGGCCTTTGCGTCCCTACATTCTTGGTCATACCATGGACCTTCATTCTGTGAAGATATATAGCACTGTTTAACCATGCAGCCAGCAGCATTTTTCAAACAATCATTAAAAACTTCTAACGCATCATTGACATCATTGTCTAGTTCTTGAATAGCAGCTTCTAACCAACTTGCAAAATCATCACTATCAATGTTGGCCACAAACAAGAGGTTCTTTTTCTTTGTCCCATACAACCTTATTATTAGGGGCTGACTTACCAGCTTCTGGTTTTTGCTTAGGCGTCTGTTCAACATTGTAACGCACACAAATTGACACTGTGATAGGCAAACGATCAGAATCTACCATCTCTGAGACAACGAAAGATTTCCATCAAAGTTTATACAGGAGCTCATCTGAAATGACAAAATAGTCAATAAGACTGGAAGCGGCTGCTGAAATAAACGTACAACTATAATCAAAGCCACACACATCAAGACCAACAGTTTATGAAGCAGTCAAAAACATTACAAAAGTCAATAAGTTTTTTCACCAAAGAAATGTGTTTCATCATCTTGTGAATATCTCTTTACTGCTTTTCTTACTTTATCAAAGTCTTCTGTCATCAGATAAACTAAAGTCAATATACTTGTCAGCCGTCCTCGAGTTCAAATCCCAGCATATCAAAACATAAAAATCATCAAAAGATTCACACAGATTTAACATGCACTTTTCTAGCAATTCTAAACCAAACCCGTTGGTTTCAAATTTCCAAGAGGGTAAATCGTAAGGAGTATGTGTGGCAATGAAGAAAACATCTTTATCGATGTTTAAAAGTTCATTGGATAATTTCAAAATTACCGTATATTTACATCACTATGGACTCTCAACGAAGCCCAGAAAACACTTTTTAACTAACACCATCACACACCCAGCACACTTACCCTGTTTTGATAGCTTTCTATCTTTAGATGAAAATATAAAAATTTTAGTATGGAAATAAACCCTCCTTTATTTCACCATCTATAAAAGTCTCAGTCAAACACACGAAATCATGCTTTTGTGTGAAATTAACGAACGCTTTATCCGCTAATTTTGACGGCAAATCACTTACGTTATAATTAAGAAATGTGATGGGTGACTGAGATATTTGCTTTTCATGTTGCAGAAACAGGGTATGTTTCCAACTCTACTCTGTGTCTCTTTTTCCATGTGTCCGGCCTAATCCCTATTCATTATTATCGTTCGCTGATGCTTCTCCTGTGGAGGAAAGCTCTCTATGATCGCTTTCATCCCTGCTGTAAGTGCTGTCTGTCCGCCCAATTCTGAAGGCGTCCCTAATGCTGGTCCGGCTCAGGGAGCGCTGCTACGTTGTCCGGGAGCGTAAAGCACGACCTTCATCATGGTGTTCTCTGGACCGGTTTTGTTTGGTGATCTGTCTAGTTCTAGGGCGTCACTGACGCGAGGCAGACTGTGGAGCAGAATCCGCCTTTTCCTTCGCCTCCTGTTCTGGATCTGACAGTTCTTGTAGAGAGTCATTTGGGTCGTTCAGTTCCTCACTGTGACATTCAACCATTAGTTGTTCAACATTCTGGTCCTGGTTCGGTGGTTGTTCAGGTTGTTGGTCTTGAACTTTTTGTTGTTCAGTTTGAAGCTGCTCTGTTTGAACATTATGATCTTGAGATTGCTGAATGTTATCTTGTTAAACGACCTGTTTTCCCTGGCCCTGCATATCATACCCCCTGCCCACTGTCATCTCGTTGGTTATCTTTAAGATGATACTGCTGATCTTCCATATTCGGATCACATTGTTTCCTTCTTTCTGTTACTTCATTTGCTGGCGTTCTTGTTGCTGTCCTGATGGTTGTGGTTGACTTGGCCGGGATCGCTCCTCATTTCTTACAGAAGCTTGTACTTTACTCCGATGGCAGTGTTTGTTTTGCTCGGTTTGGTTTCTCCGCTGCTTTTCGAGTTGGGGTTTTGTGTTGCCTTTTCCCTTGCTGTGTTTTGTTGAGTTTTGTTCACATGGTTAGGTGACCGACGTGGGGTGGGCAAGGCCCTGAATTCATGGAATGTTTCCAAGAGTCTCATTGGCGACGTTTCCTCCCCTTGTGCCGAGTTTTGCCTGTTCAATAGTGGGGGCCACTGAACTGAATCTAGTAAGGGGTTGGGGGGTGGGGCCACTGAACTGAATCTAGTAAGGGGTTGGGGCGGGGGGTGGGGGGTCCATTTCTTGCTGTCTCTGGTTTGCAAGATGCCCATCGAAGAGTTCACGTTGTTGTTGTTGTTGTTGTTGTTGTTGTTGTTGTTGCTGCTGCTGCTGCTGCTGCTGCTGCTGCTGCCGTTGTTGAAGAGAAACAAATGGAAAAGGTTGTCTTGTTTGACCAAGGTACGGAGGAACACACATGAAGGGACTTCGCAGCTGTTGTGACTGAGGGGGTCACACGGAAATCGTTCTTCCACTTGGTTGGAAACATAGAGGACTGCACGTGACTGATTCTTGCTTGGGTTAGACCCTAAAGGGGCACAGGAGCCTGCAGCTCTTCTTCCTCATGGCGCCTAGAGGAAAATTTTCTCTTGTGACTGTGGGGAAAAACGTCATCACGGGAAGAGAAGCCTTTATCGATGTTAAGATTAGGACTATAGGAGTAGGGGATGCCCTCTACGTAGACTCTACCATTTCTGAATATCGGCACCTTTCCTTCCCTTTTGAGTTGCTGGCTTATCTCCCTTAGACGAACAGTAAGATCTGTTGTAACACGACTCTCTTCTTGCCGTAACCGAGCTCTCAGTACACTGTTTCTCAGGACGCCAATCTTATCTTTCAAATGTGTAAAATTCACGATCAAAGGGCGTGGCTGATTTCTGTACCCTTGTCTTCCTAGTCGGTAGGTGTACTCTATGTCATTTGATGACCACCTTTCATCACAAGAGAAATAGTTTTAAATCGTCACGATTTCTCCATGTCACTCACTTTTTCTTTATTTTCCCAAGGAACCTTTTCATGTACTCCAAAGAACTTCAAATTCTTTTCTCGCTTGGATTCTTCTATTTTTT
>CM031602.1:20566246-20568746 GCA_018398815.1 Conus ventricosus | reverse complement strand
CAGATTGGGGCGGGCTGCTGTCACAAAGTATGATTGTTTTCACACACACACACACACACACACACACACACACACACACACACACACACACACACAACGCACGCACGCACCTATTTTTATTATTATTATTATCCTACTTTTTTATTACTATTTTTTCCTTTTACAATGTTGCACAAAGAAAAAAAAAGGATGGAAAAAAAATCTCCTTACCGCTCAATCTCCCACATACACCCACCCACCTACTCTTTCCCTCCTTCTTCTTCCCAAGCTGTTGACAGAATGTTGATCGTACGTGGCTTATGCATGCATCTATTCTTTTACCTGGCTACGAAATGTTACACAAAAATCATTCAATAAAGCATGCATATTACAATTATACCAAAGTGTTTTCATGTCCGGGACTATCAAGAAGAGACGGGGAGACGGATCAATACAGATATACATAACAACGGAAGATCAGACTGACAAAAAGTATTGTCAGACAAGAATAGGTTGGATGTTCACGCGCTGAAAGAATGCACATATTTGTCCATGCATTGTTTTTCAACAGCTACAGTAGCAGTTACATCCATGAAAGTCTTACCAGCATACAAACAGTGTCATAAGTCATGGTAAAAAATAGAGTACTAGCAATAGCCCTCTAGTTCCAAATAAGCTGATTAAATCGCTAAACAAGTGATTCATACATCAACCATTTCATATGGAAGTCTTTATAGTTCTTGTTTACAGACGCATTAGGCCTTTTCAATCTTGAATCGAAATTTCAGTATTTTCAGAAAACCTGTAGCATTTGGATGGCTGTCTTTTGATTTACATGTGTACAAATATTGTTTTGCTAAAAAAACTAATGAAGTCTTCACTTTGTTGTTCGTTTTCTGTTGTTGTGGTTTCATCTTCCACGTCTCCTCCCTCCTCCCCCCAATCTTTTCCTCCTCCTCCTCCTCCTTCTTCTCCCCCTTACTAGCTTACACTCACATCACACATTCCAGGTCTTCCTCACACAGTCACCGCCCAGTCCGTCTTGTCGCAGTTACAGCACCGCTGTCCTCAGGGAACAGTCAATACCAAGTCGTCATGAGGCAACCCACCAGAGGAGACACTGCACTGCTGCCGAGCTACTTTGTCATGATATTCAGTACAGCCAGTTCTGATCAAAATGTGCAATATTTCAACCCCTTATTGACCATGAAAATGGGTCGCTGGGCCAGCGTGGGTGAGCGCCGCGTCCGCCCGCCCCTTTCCTTACCCTCCAGAGGAGATCACCAATCCCATCCAACGACAGCTGACATGGCCAGAAATTCACGCGGCTTTGTAAACAACGTATTTATTTTGCTATGAAATTTGTAGACAAAACTGTTTTCTCCAAGAACATTAATGTTGGGCTTCTGGCTGCATTAGAAATGGGTTCAGAGTATCGGTCACACTGGTAACTAAGAGTTTATTGACGTACCTAACGAGAACGGACTTTCAGTGTGGATTTGGATTCCTGAATTTGCATCTTGGTGGATGCAAAACGCGACAGATTTCTCCTGTCTGCCACAATACATTTCATTTGAGGATTTTTTTTCTTTCAATCTGTTGAACTCCTTTTCAAAGTTGATTTTTTTCTCTTGTGTATGTGCGTGTGTGCGTGCGTGCATGCATGCGTGCATGCGTGCGTGCGTGCGTGCGTGCGTGCGTGCGTGCGTGCGTGTGTGTGTGTGTGTGTGTGTGTGTGTGTGTGTGTGTGTGTGTGTGTGTGTGTGTGTGTGTGTGATCGACTTTAATTGGTGGAAGGTTTTTTCTATTTGATGTACTTCGTTTTAATTGCAAAACTTTGTCTTTACTGGCGGCATCCGTTTCAATTGTATATCTTTTTTTCAATCAGTTGTAATGTATTCTATTCTGGTGGTCGAAGGTTTTGTTGTTTTTTTCCTATCGGTGTATTCCATTTCAAAGATGGACATTTTGCCTATTGGTTGCAGTCCTGCATTTTGATAGCAGATATTTTTTTCTGATCTGTCAGAAAAATGTCAGCAATCAGTAATGAAAGGCTTTTCCCATCAGTTGTAATTCACTTCAAAGGTGGAATTTTCTTTCATATCCGTCAAAATCAATTTTAGTGATGTAAAATTTTCTGGTCTGTCGTAGTCTAATCCATTCCAACAGCGGAACGTTTTCTTTTCTGTTGTAATCCATTCAGTGGTAGAATATGTTTCTTGTCTGTAAGAATCCATTCTTATGATGGCAGTTTCAGTTCCTGGCAGTTGTAGTTAATCCATTTGAACGTTGGAGGTGTTTGTTCCCCCTGCTCTCTGTTGCGATCTATTTCAATGGTGGAAATGTTTTCCTGTCAGTTGTAGACTAATGCATTTCAACTGCGGAAAATTTCCTTTTTAGACAGAATCCATTTCAAGGGTGAAGTTTTGTTGCTTTTTCTGTCTGTTTTCATCCATTCTGTTGTTGGAAGTTGTTCGTGTCGGCTTGACTCCATTCATTTGGGTGTTTTCACTGTCGGTTG
>CM031602.1:20548746-20561246 GCA_018398815.1 Conus ventricosus | reverse complement strand
ACACACACACACACACACACGCACGCACGCACGCACGCACGCACGCACGCACGCACGCACGCACGCACACACACACACACACACACACACACAACACACACATACACACACGAGAATCTAAACCAACAAAAGCGTGCACATATATACCGATACACACATGCACGCGCGCGTGCGCATTAAACACACACACACACACACACACACACACACACACACACACACACACACACACACACTTACAAAGTGTAACAATTTACTCAACGCTGTAAACCTGACCAGAAACAAATTAACACACAACAACCACTTCAAGTTTCACCGACGTCAAAATTCTCCTTATCAAATCTCAGTTCCTTGCTCTTTCTGAACATTCAAAGACAGTTGTATGGAAACATGCTACAGTCAAAAGATCATGACGTAGTATTGTACATGACAGTCAATATAACAAAACTATTGCCTGCCTTGATTTTCGGTCAGTATAATAGTCAATCGTGATCATCCTTCAAATGGTGATTATGGCTCATCAGGATAAGTAAATACTTCGCCGAAGACCTGGCACTACTCTCCCACACTCAACAGCAGATGCCAAAGAAGACGAGCAACGTAGCAGCCACATCAGCACAAGTACGGCTCAACATCCATAAAGGCCAGAGCAAGATTCTCAAGGCCAACACTGTCAGCACAAACTCGATCATGCTGGACAGCGAGGTGCTAGAGGAAGTAGAAGCCTTTACCTACCTGGGCAGTGTCATCGACAAGCAGGGGGGCACAGACGCCGACGTCAGAGCAAGGATCGGAAAGGCCAGGGCAGCGTTCGTACAGCTATGGAACATCTGGAGCTCCAAGGAACTGTCAGTCAACACCAAAGTCAGGCTCTTCAACACCAACATCAAGGCAGTTCTATTGTTCATAACGGAGACCTGGAGAACTACAGTCGCCACCACCATGAAAGTGCAGGTGTTTATCAACAACTGCCCGCGCAAGATTCTCACCATGCCGGTGACCAGACACCATCAACAACAACGAGCTCTGGGAGAGAACAAACCAGCTGCCCGCAGAACAGGAAATCAAGAAACGACGTTGGGGCTGGATTGGTCATACGCTTCGAAAGCCTGCAGGCAACATCACCAGACAAGCCCTAACATGGAACCCCCAAGGAAAACGAAAAAGAGGTCGGCCAAGGAACACCTGGCGCAGGGACCTGGAAGCAGACATCAGGAACCAGGTGGAAAGAAGAGCCAGGACAGAGCTGCCTGGAGGTCCTTGGTTGTCGGCCTGTACTCTAGGAGGGGTAATCGGCGATGATGAGGAGGAGGAGGAGGATAATTGAATAAAACTCACCCACACTCGTATTACTGCAAACAAGGACTGCAGCACTTTAAAGCCGGATTGCTGTGTAAAAATCTGAAAATTGCCAGAATCTGCGTTTTACTGTCATAATTGACCGTTTTCACTGCTCACGGCTATTCATGGTCATAAGGTTGGTTTCATTGTTTGTTTGTTTGCTTTCTTGCTTTTTTCTTTCTTTTTTACCCATGAGCTGACGTCAGAACAGCGTCAAAAACAGTGAAAAATATTCTTATTACGTGAAAATAATTTGTTTTTACATCGTAATTACCGGTTTTGTACGGTGATGATAACATTAAAAAACAGTATTCATGACCTTTTGAAGCTGCAATCATTAGACGGTTGGTTATCAGACAAAAATCAATTATCTGACATGCGACCTTGGTGCCTCATTAGAATAATGTGTTAATAAATACAGTATGACTGTGTAACATTGCTTTCTCCCAATGACGCAATGCATTTGGTTTGAAATTGTATTTGACCTGTTTTATGACTTCGATATTTACGCATGCGGTCGATCATTGGCACCTTTCCAGTCTTTGTGCCGATTGAAGAAAACAACATAACCTGATCGATTGTCACGCACCGTAATACGAGTGAACGAGAATGCCAGAGCTCTTTGCACGAAGCAGTTCCGACGTAATAGTAATAATGTGCGTGTTGTCTTGATTTTTCGGTCGCAGTGTGCTGGTCTAGTGACACGTAGACACCGTTGGAGACCCAAGGTTGTGCAGGCTGTTGATCAAGGCCATACCTTTTGCGGTGACCTGGAGGTCTGAAGATTGGTAACAGAAGTAGTCATGAATGACGGCTCCAATGCAGTCAACGGTTCTTAATCGGCACAGCAAGCACCTGTTTTTCTTTTACCGGTAGATGGTGCGAATTACGTCCTATTTGTGACTTGCTCCTAGGACAAGAGCCTTACTCCTTCCCCCTCCCCCTCCCTCCCCCTTTTTTCTAGTTTGATACCTATCTGTAGGCTTTGTTTAAAACCACGGAATTACACAATGATTACATGTAATTGTTATATAGTTATAGGTAAAACGGTAACGACCTTGGGGGAAAGGTATATGCCTATAAAGGAAAAGAAACGTTGAATTGATAAGATGGGTGAGCCAGTCGAATATATCGCTTCTACCTTCTCTCTCTCTCTCTCTCTCTCTCTCTCTCTCTCTCTCTCTCTCTCTCTCTCTCTCTCTCTCACCGCCCCTGCCCCCTATTTCACCTCTTCGATATCCTCCCATCCAAAATTTCTTTTAAAAACACACACACCCAAAACAAAAACAAAAAACAAAACACCAACGTAGCAGCAGCAGCAGCAGCAGCAGCAACAACAACAACAACAACACACAACACACACACACACACACACACAAACATATATATACACCACACACATACAGAGAGAGAGAGAGAGAGAGAGAGAGAGAGAGAGAGAGAGTAACGTTGATCCAGTTTCTTAGTCTTAGCTTTCAACAGCATTCTCGCTAATGGGGTTCGTGAGACTATAATTACCCTCGGTGGAATCTAGCTTCAGAATCATTTACGCCTAACAGTTGTCAAGAGATTGGCGTTCAGAGAGAGACGGCGACAAAGAGACGGGACGACAGACAGGCACAGAGTTTCAGTTTCAGTTTCATCAATGAGGCGTCACTGCGTGCGGACTAGTCCATATTATACGCTACACCACATCCGCTTAGTTTTGAGACCACACTACGCTGATGGATAAATGAATTAACAACTAAGGTGAAAGAATTTTATAGACACAGAATGACAGGGAACAAAAGGAGGTGTAGATTAAACATGGAGATATATTTGGTTCTGTTATCAGCCTTCATATTCTTTATGCTGAATAGAACGGTTGAGAAAACCACCATTAACAAAGAAGAGAGAGAGAGAGAGAGAGAGAGAGAGAGAGAGAGAGAGAGAGAGAGAGAGAGAGAATGTGTATGTGCGCACGCGCATGTGTGTGTGTGTGTGTGTGTGTGTGTATGTGTGTGCGTGTGTGTGTGTGAGCTCACGTGCGTGCAAGCTTGGAGATCAACGTCATCTAGACTTCAACAACGCTGTGCCTTGCGTGATCTATTTGCTGAAGTCACTTCCCTCTATTCAAGTGCAGTGGACTTACACTTACCGACACTTCAAAGCCCTCGATAGTAAGATTTAATCGATGTGTTGACGCAACGTTTATAATTCCATGACACTTCATCCTAAGAGGACGAAAATCACGGCAGCGTCTTTCACGTTCCAGTCAATCACGGAACTGCAAGGTTTCAGATATTTCCGGAGTGAGCCCAACCAGGAAGAATGGCTCTTTTGACCCTGTTTTAGCCGGAATGGTGCATGTTTCTCTATTACGTGCACAGCTAGTAACGCATCATAAAAGGCGTCTAACGCTCCAGTAGGATGAACACACACACACACACACACACACACACACACACACACACATGACTGATGTAATGTAGTAATGTACTTTATTTTTTTAAATGTCAATAAACACCCTAAACACCGCAAAAACATTATTTCACTGTTTTACAGACTTAGATTAAACGCTTTCAAAACCAAGTTCATAAAAAAACATTCAATGTGTATGCGGGGCTGTTGATAGTTGTACAACAACACATATTTTGTACTTTTGTCCTTATTTTGAATCAGCTCTATCAAAATTCAGAAAAGATGAATCTAAATGTATTTTCCCAGAACCTGTATTTCTTTTGAACTTTGTTCAGAACTTAATGATAAGTCCAGTCGGCTCAGTTTTATGATTTCTGCATATTTTAGACTGTTTTGATTTGACTATTGCAGTTTGATTTGTTAATGTTGCTTTTTGCTAAGGATTGTTCTTACGTAGTATTTCCACTAATATTTAACACACACAGGCGCGCATACACAAGCGCGCGCACACACACACGCGCGCACACACACACATGTACACACACACACACACACACACACATACGCAAGCACGCATGCATACTACAAATACACATATACAAGTAAACGCCCACTTCCTGTCTAATATCACTTTAAAGTGAAAAGACGTTAAATCGAAGAAAAACAACAACACATGACTGAATTCTGAATTGTGCCATACTTAAATCGTGGCAAAACTGGCTCTATTTTCATCCATGTCTATGAAAGATCTATAATATATGGTGGTGTGGTCTTTGGTTCGAGCTTTTGGCGGTTTATATAGCCATGTGATCACTGAACTTTTCCAGTTTAAGGTCATTTACATTAGCGACCGAAGGCTTGTTGATGGTGATCAAGTATTGTAATGAGGGTAGCAATGCAAAAAAAAGTTGGCACAGACCAAACAATACGGCAATTGATCGCTATAGGCGACTTGCGGTTTGAAGGGATCATAGTTTAAAATCACCTAATCGCGATTGTTTTCACTGATTCACCCATCACATGTATGTACAAAGTCGTCAGACCAGTCAGTTATATGAGGAAGTAGGATTTCTGTGTACGCAGCCAGTTACAAAGGAGTTCACTCTGGATACTTTATCTCAGCTCAGAAGCAGTCAACCTTTTGTGTGATCTCTAGTTGTTCGTCTTTCAAAGAACTGACACGTGGCAGGCAGGCGCGCGCGCGCGCGTGCGTGCATGCGTGCGCGTAAGTGTGTGTGTGTGTGTGTGTGTGTGTGTGTGTGTGAAGGAGAGTAAAACAAGTTGACAGACTTTTCACACTGGGAGAACTTTAATTGCACACACACACACACACACACACACACACACACACACACTTAGCAATGCGAATTCACCATGTCCAGATATATCACGACAAACAGTGCAATTAATTGGGAGTCATGACCATTTCGTCTGTAATTTGCGAGCACAAACGTGTTTCAGTACATCCAAGCAAATGAAATGTTTGGGGTTCATTTTAGTAGTTAAGCGCACATCAGACATTTTGTTATGTAAATGATCAACATCGAAATGGGCAATGTGTGATCGATGGTCTGATCACGTTGTTCACCACTTACATTGAAGCTCTCAGCGTAGAGAGAGAGAGAGAGAGAGAGAGAGAGAGAGGAGAGAGAGGAGAGAGAGAGAGAGAGAGAGAGAAGAATGGTTAAGATAATGGAGAGAAGGATAAGGGGAGGTGGGGAGAAGGCGGGGGCAGTTGAAGATATGGAGAAAAAGGGAGAGGGCGGAGGCAAGAAGAAGGAAGAAGGAGGAGCGGATGGAGGGGCAGGTGGAGGCAGAGAACTGTGAAGGACGGAAAGAAGGAGGAAGTCCATACGGCCAAGAAAGAGAAGTACGGAGAGAAGAAGAAGAAGGGGGGGGGGGGGGGGGGGGGGGGAGTAGGGGCAGGAGGAGAAGGAAGTGGACGAACAGAAAGAATGGAGGAGAACGAAAAGAAGACTGGAGGAGGTGACGGACTAGAGAAGAAGCGAAAGGACAGAGAGATTGATTGACTGATCCTTAATACGCAACGTTGAAGATTTTAGGCCAAAGCCTAGTCTTACAATCTGTCCATGTCATACATACATTATTTCAACATATATCATTCATACTGACAATTCAGCACAGCAACACTGCAATCTAATCCTACAATGATAAGCAGACTATTCATAAGTGTAATAATGACGTGGTGGATAGTCCAACAGAAGGAAACAAACAAACAAACAGACAAAAAACGTACAAGCAAACAAACAAAACTACAGAGAGAGAGAGAGAGAGAGAGAGAGAGAGAGAGAGGTCAGAGGACGGGGGGAGGATGGGGGTGGCAGACTGGGGGAGAATGTTTCTTGAAAAGTTTTAACGTATTCGTATTTTGTAGACTAGGTGAAAGTGAGTTCCAGATATATGGTTCAGAGTAAGCTAGGCTTGTTCTGTATTGGTCAAAAAAAGACGGAAAAGGAGGTGGAAGAATGGAGAGGAAAGAGAAGGAGAACGACGGCGTGACGGAGAAGAATGTTGGGGAACGAGGGAGGAGAGCGAGAGGAGGAAGAGGAGGAGGAAGAGGAGGAGATCGAGAGAGGAGAGAGGAACAGGAGAAGAAGGAAGAGAACACTCAGCGAAGTGACAGACGAACAAAGCGACAATGGTTTAGACTGTAGCTTCACATACCTTGTCGCTCTCGATCACATTCCCACGCCTGCCACTTGCAGCCATAGGCGCTACGTACAGATTAAGTCAGTGCAGCTGTCGACCTCGAGTAGCTTACACACCAGTCACAGAGTGACAAAGAATGTCGGAATTACATTTTGCCCCTTTACAGGGCCTCTGCTGGCGTCGCGAATGCACGAGTTGCATACATGTCTTGCATGACAATTTACCGATTTGTAGAAATTCGTCTTCCCTTTTAACAGCGCGCGCATGCGCCCAAACACACACACACACACACACACAGAAGTAGGGACAAGACCAAAATTACATCTCAATGGCCACGCCTTGGCTTAAGGCTGTGTCGGACCATACCAAGGTTACATCAAAATGTTGTAATGCTCTGCATAGTTATGCGGGGATTGTCTTCAGTCGTGACAAGCACCTACCATAACATTATCAGTCTCCAAAATACCTCGAAGTCGGAGTGTGGCTGTCCACGTGGCGGGGTAATCAAAAACGGTCACACGCGTAATGTTCTCATCCCCAGCTGATGCATTTGTACCATAGTGTTCAAGTACTTCGGCTGTTCGGATGGGGTGTTCGGCAATCTGGCACGCGGCAAACTGGCATCTCCCCGTTCGGATGATCCCTGGAGTCTTTTAGCCAGGGTACGACTACAACATCTCAGTGGCCAAACCATGTAAGAAAACGTTGGAGAATTAAAGAAATAAACAAAGTCATTAGTTTCCGATTGTATAGGTCTACCTAGGTACATTAAGTCTCCTTTTGCTTAATGCATTTCGCACGCGCGGGACCTCTATGTCTCAATCTCATTCGAAAAAGGAACTATCCGTTTTAAATCAAGTAAATCTTGAGGGCGGAATGGATGGAAAATAATTTACAGGATTGGGAGAGGGAACAAAAACCACGCATACACATACACACACACGCACATTCTCTCTCTCTCTCTCTCTCTCTCTCTCTCTCTCTCTCTCTCTCTCTCTCACACACACACACACACACACACACACACACACACACACACACACACACACACACACACACACACACACCACGCACACACTAATCTTGCGTCCATAGACCCATGGGGATTCTCGCGACAAATAAAGTTCGAGTCTCAATCAGACAAGAATCATCATCATCATGGACTGCACTCTCCCTGGCCGCAAGCACTTTGGCCACGGGGCCAACTGTACACATTGTTTGATAACTATAGACTTTACTGATTGACGGATACACGTTAGCTGCAGATGGAGACAGATCGATCATAAAGTCCTTGCTCTCACTCTCACTTTCAGCTGTTACCCGATCGATTTGTGTGTTAAGGTCCTGGCTTCGGAGTTGTCTACTTGTGGCCATTGATTATCGCCCCTTACTCTACAAAACGGGACAGCTTTCGTGATCTCCGTTTTTTGTTTCCACACACGGTGTCCTGATGAAGATTCTCAGCGCTTCTCTCCCTCTAGAACTTCACTCCTGACCATTCCCCTACACCACCACCCCTCTGTGTGTGTGTGTGTGTGTGTGTGTGTGTGTGTGTGTGTGTGTGTGTGTGTGTGTGTGTGTTCTTTATAATATGAATCATCACAGTTTTGCAAAAATTACTTTGATGTTGTGTAATAGTGTTGATGTGTAAATATCCTTAGTACGTGAAGGGACAGATGAAAAAAGAAAACCACCTTGCTTATCCGTGACCCTTGGGAATAAAGATTAATAATAATCAGTCAGTCTCTTTTCCCCACCCCCACCCCACCTCTCTCTCTCTCTCCTATTTCAACCCTCTTTAATTCACTAAAATTCTAATGATTATCTTTAACCTCCCTTAACCTCTCTCTCTCTCTCTCTCTCTCTCTCTCTCTCTCTCTCCATATATATAGCAGGTGTATATATTTCTCTATAAATTGAGTAGGACTCTCAGAGTCCCTTTATGGAGGCCAACCGAACTATTGTTGAAAAGCTTGGGCTCAGTAACAGCCGATTTTCTCAGAATGCTGCGCTTGCATGTTGAGGATGGGATACATGCATGTCTTCACCTCCAGCTCCCTCTCTCCTCTTCCCCTCCCACCCACCCCACTTCCTCTTCCAAAACTCCTGTATCCTCTCCGCCCGCTAATTCGCCCCTGCTTTCGGAACATGGCATACGTCAGACTTAGCACTCGAACAATGTTACCTGACAAGGGCGTTAACTGACACCGCTTTTACCGTACGTCATACGTCGTACGTCAGAATTCACACCGGCTTTCTTTGCTTACAATGCGAAGGCGATATACTTCGGAGGGAGGGGGTGGGGGGGGGGGGGGGCTGACTCTCACGCCATAATTAGCAATTTTCAGGTTCATATGCCCTCCACCACCAAGGTGACTTACATAGGATCAGACGATAGTATTTAATGGGCAATATTGGCAGGGGGGGTAAAAAGAAAAGAAACGTGAGCCCACCGATTACGTCTGTAAGCTACATTATGCCCATGCCTTTTCTTTTTCTTCTTTTTTTTTTTTTTCAAACACAGATACACCGACACCATTTTCTTCTGACGCCTACACTCTCATCTTTTTTATTGTGGCTGAAGAATCTCGCGGGTACTTCGACACCGTTTTCACTCGCGTGTGGAAACAAGTGAGTCTGTGTAATCATGGAGTTCGGTTGTCCGTGTGTGTGCATGTGTGTGTGTGTGTGCATGTGTGTGTGTGTGTGTGTGTGTGTGTGTGTGTGTGTGTGTGTGTGAAACTTCAACACTGGGCATGATCTCAGCAATACAAGCATCAGTGTAATCAATTTGGGGAGACCTGATGATAAATATTATTAAGACCTTTCCAGCCGTCCAAAGTATGAAAAGGTTACTGAATTATAACTGCCGTAAATCAGCGACTAACGCTTCCAGAAACTGTCATTTTTAAGGGTATTTTACTTATAATATCTGCTTTATACAGCATAATTTTTGCTTGGGTTCCTGGTCATGTGAGCTTTCTAGGCAATAAAGTGGTTGATCAACTTGCCAAGAATGCAACAAAGAAAGAGTTGGGCAGATTGTCTACCCCTCACACCGATCTAAACACCAAAATTCAGGCGTATGTCAAAGACTCCTGGCAAGAGAAATGGAATTCACAGAATGATAACAAACTCCAAATCCGTCCAAACCTGAAAATGTTTTCACCATTTCCAGGGACGACCGTAAAGAAGAAATAGTCTTGTGCCGTTTGCACACAGGCCACTCCTTCTACTCGCATTCTTACTCTTCAAAAGGCGAAGAAGCTCCATGGTGCATTCCATGTCACGTACCGCTCACAATGAAACAAGTTCTTATAGAGTGCTGGGACTTATATGATGTCAGACATAAGCACTTTACAACAGACACCATGAAAAAAGTGTTCATAGATGTCACACTTGATGTAATTTTTGAATTTCTGAGAGAGATCGTCATTTTTCATCTGACCTAAGATTTAACGGAAGAAAATCTTAACGTGATCTCCCTTTTTTTTTTTTTTAGATGGTGTGTTTTAATGAGCTGTGTTGATGTGTGTGTGTGTGTGTGTGTGTGTGTGTGTGTGTGTGTGTGTGTGTGTGTTTAATATGACTTGACACATCAACGTGGTGACAGCCCTGATATGGCCCTTTGCGGTCGGCTGGACTATAAGCAACTCTCTCTCTCTCTCTCTCTCTCTCTCTCTCTCTCTCTCTCTCTCTCTCTTATACACAGAAAAAAGACATGTTAGTGATATCACTTGCAAGTTCAGTAAAGAAAAAAGTTACCCTGTGTGACATAGATCTGACCATTATATGGATCAAACCCCTTTATGCCCTTTCTACCACGCTGGGGCGGAGATAAAAATGAATGTATTTCTTGATATAGAGAAGATAGACCACATATACACATACGAAATGAAGACATATCTTTTAGATTCACTACCATCCTCTCTCTTGTCTCTTGTCATTGATGATTTGGTGCCATATACAGACATCACATAAAGTTAAGGACCAGTCAAGATAATAGGGTGCATTTTCAAAAAATTATAAAAAACCAACGAATAAGATTTATCATGTAAAACTCGGTGGCAAGGCTGAGGGGTCAATAGTGAATACGTCAACTGCTGTGTGGGCTGCACGTGCGCGTCACGCAGCATGCTGGGCGCGTTTGAAAATCTACAATTTCAGCAAAACTGGAGCGTGTTTCAGTGGTCAGTGCGTGATACCTGTGGCTTTGTGAAGGGCCAAATTGAGATGCACGTGGATTAATGGATATCTGGCTATGATTTATACTCCTTGGTTTGCCTACATAAGCAGCAGCATGCTACCACGACAAAAGTTAAATGATTTCGACCGAACCCAAGCAGCAGCATGCCACCACGACAAAAGTTAAATGATTTCGACCGAACCCGAGCGATTGCCTGGCTGCAGGATGGAATTGGCGTGCGCGAAGTGTCAAGCAGGCTTCAAGTGTCGCACTCAGTCATCATTCGGTTGAGACAGCGGTTCCAGGTGACAGGAAGAGTCCAGGAGCGGCGTCGCACGGGTCGTCCCAAGAAAACGACAGCAAGAGAAGACCGCTACATCCACCGCCAAGCCATAGTGCAACGAACGAACTCTGCCAACATCATCAGACGACGTCTGCGAGCTGCCACTAACACCACAGTCAGTTCGCAGACAACACGTAATCGCCTCCATGACGTCAACCTTCGTGCGCGTCGTCCATTACGAAAACCAAGGCTGACCCAGATCCAGCGAGCCAACCGTCATGCCTGGTGCACTGCGCACCAGAGGTGGCCACGTGCCCAGTGGACAGAGGTTCTGTTCACTGATGAATCACGGTTCTGTCTGACACCCAGTGATGGCCGAACCCGTGTCTGGAGGCGTCCACGGGAGCAGCTTGCTGCCAATGCAATTCAAGAAGTGGTCCCCTTTGGAGGCGGCTCCGTTATGGTTTGGGAGGAATCAGCAGGCATCACAGAACCCCCCTTTACCATGTCGACGGTATACTGACAGGGCAGCGGTATCTGCAGGAGATCCTTCGACCTCTGGTCGTCCCGGCGCTGCAGAAGATTGGGCCTGCTGCTGTCCTTCAGGACGACAACGCCACGCCACACAGGTCCAGGGCCGTCAACGCCTTCGTGCAGCAGGCGGGGATTACCCGCATGGTATGGCCAGCCAACAGTCCCGACCTTAATCCCATTGAACAGTTGTGGGCCGAGCTCGGTCGGAGAGTTCGAGAGAACCACCCTTTGCCCGCCAACCGACAGCAGCTGCTTGGATGGTTGCAAGAAGAATGGAACACTATTCCTCAGGCCTTTCTGGCACGCCTGATCAACTCCATGCGCCAGCGTTGCCTTGACTGCCTTGCCATGAATGGTGGACACACGCGCTTCTGACAATCCATTGACATTCATGAAGTTTAACCTCTCTTTTTCTGTGATTTTGTTCAATGTTTTTCGACTCACATTTGTGTGATTTTCGATTTAGAGGGTGGGCCGATTTCGAGCGCTGCGAATTGTGCATTTCTGTATCGATTGTGCTAAATTTCATTTTAGGCACATATGGATTGTTGAAATAAATGTATGTCAAAGATGGATGGAATCAATTTTCTAGTTTCTATTTGGCGTGCAATTTTGCAAGTGGTCCTTAACTTTATGTGAAGTCTGTATTACCGCAATTGTAAATGAATCCCTAAGCACATGTTATTTTCCTTTTGTATTCAAAACTGCAGTTGTTAGACCTTTACTTAAGAACCCCCCCCCCCCCCTCCCCTTAATGCTGATAATCTTAAAAACTACAGGCCTGTTTGTAATTTACCCTTCTTTCTAAACTCACTGAAAAGATTGTCCTTCTTCAACTTCGCAATCCCCTACACTGCAGCAACCTCCTATACCCTTCACAGTCTGCTTGCTGCTCTGGCCACAGTACAAAAACTGCTCTCCTAAAAATTGAGGACGATTTCTTTTTGGCCCTTGATGATAATCAAGTGTCTCTGCTCTCTCTTCTTGACTTGTCTGTTGCTTTTGACACCACTGATCACTCGATTCTTTTGTCTCGTCTGCACGACACTTTCGGTATTTCTGATAAAGCACTGTCATGGTTTCAGT
>CM031602.1:20481246-20546246 GCA_018398815.1 Conus ventricosus | reverse complement strand
GATGTCGACTGTCGGACCTAGTGGTTGACTGTAGTAGTAGTAGTATAGTATAGTAGAGGGCTGGCTTGTAGCCTAGGCCTGTCCGGCCTTTTTACGCCCCTTCTTTTGTTATCATATTTGTTTTGTTTTGTTTTTCTAGGGTCAAACGGCATGCTTATTCAATCCCTATTAGCAAAAATTGCTTCAATCTATTTCCATAAATAAAATTTGAAATCTGTGTTGTTATCCAGAAAATTCTTGAATTTATTAATATCATTAGTAAATTTAATTTCAACAGGTATTGAGTTCCACAATTTAACAACTCTGTTAGAGAAACTGAATGCTCGTTTGTTAGTATTCTATGTTTAACAAAAAGTTTACCTTGTGCATTTCTTGTCATACTAACTGGTGAGAAGGAAAAATGTTTTCAAATTGATACATTGTCCAAACCATTCATTATTTTATACACTTGTATTAAATCCCCCCTTAACCTTGGGGAGTTTCTGAGGTAAGAATCGATCTGGTAGAATAGTTATCAGTCCTATCGATGTGCAGGATAGTCGAGGATACTGGGCATGGCTGCTATCATTTGTATCGTGTTGTTTACAGGATTCCTAGCGCAGAGGCGTGGAGCTGCCTGCCTGAACCTGCCGTACCATTCTTAACCCATCGTTACTATTTTCTTTCAGGTTTCGAATCGGGTGTGAATGAAGCCACACTAGGAGATAGTGGTGATGTAAGTGCGTGTGTGCATGAGCAATTGTATTTATGTGATCGGCCAGGCTTGGTCACTCAAAAAGAGACATTGATTCCTTTTGTTACAGACTCCACCTATGTTGGGATATTAATTCTTCAATCAAAGTTAGCCATCGTCGTACATCAAGAATTCATCAAATTCATCAAGTAAATATCGTCTCCATTATCTCCGATAATCATCGAACAAGAAACGAAGAGGACAATATTGTGTTGGTGCCGATGAAATTGTTGTTAGTAACTATATCGGTGCTTCGGAAGAAGACGAAGAGGACAAGCGATATTTGTATTTTTTTTACCGATAGGCTATATATATTTTGCTTAGTAATTATATCGGTGCTGCAGAAGAAGAGAGGACAAGTGATATTGTGTTTCATGCCGATATAATTATTTATTATTATATCGGTGCCCAGAAGAAAACAAAGAAGACAATTATATTCATGGGCAGGCGTTGAGCACACAAGCAATTCAGCAAGAAGATCATCAAGGTGTATTGACGGAGTGTGTGATCGTGAACAGCAAGATTGCAAAGTGACGTGGACAGTGCTCAAGAATTTCAGTGCGGTAAGGGAAGAATTCCGGGCACGGTGACCACGACGACGTCTTCTATAATCAGATAAGCAGAGAGAGAATGTAACACTAAAACGATGCAGCACACACGCACATAGATACACCAAAAATTTGTAAGTGGCGAGAGAGAGATATATATAACAGTGCATGGTTTGTGAGTTCATTAAGTTAAATCATTGTCCGCGTAATTTGTGAACCCATCGTCACTCATTCACACCAAATCATCCTTCGCTCATACACACGACATTCATATTCATATCATTCATCATTAGTTTAATAAAATTTGTTGAATCGTATCCATCCTCGTGAGTGTCTCCAAGTTGAGAGGAAGAGACTTGTGGAGAGAACATATTCACCCATACACACCACATCCCCACAAGGACCGCGACAAATGGGGCTCGCCCGGGGATTCTAGCCACATCCGACCACACTAGCGCCACTCACGGCATTCATCCTCACCCATCATCTCTATCATCACCTATCTTTCTACCCCTCCCCTTTTGGGATTGAACCAAACACTCCGTTGGGAGTAAATCACTAACCGACAGTCGGACTAGGCCTCCGAACGGGATTCGAACCCTAGGGTGATAGCAGCGGGCGGTTGGAGGGTGCGGTATCTTTGGATAGTGGGTTAGAGCACCATCCGTCCATATCCATGGTTTATCCTGCACACCAACCTATGTTGTCATAGAATATACAATAACCCGTCTGCAAGTAAGTTAGTAATTTAGTGTTGTGTAACACTGGTAATTATTTTACCTTGGACCGAAGGTGTGTCTGGGTGACTGTGAAAAAGTAACGGTAGGGTAAGAGAATATATTGTGTATTATATTGCTCTTGTACTGGATATTACAGGCGTCAAATCGTGTAGCATTTTTCAGCCTGCTCCAGCCGAGATAGAACTAGATTCATCCGAGCTGTGTAGTTCAGTCATTAAGATTAGAGCAAAATCTTTTTTGACTGGCGGGGTATAGAATTGATAGTATAGGGCGAAAGTGTGTCCTACTATTGTAGTCCCTGTGAGTATTATCATTTTTGTCTATGGTGGATAGACAGGTTTGTTTCCTATTACCTCATGTACGCTTCTTTAAGCAGGTAGGGCTTAGAAAAAGTGTGGTGTATTCGCCCTAAGTCTGTAATTGGGTGTGCACTTGACGACTGGGTTAGTCGTGGTTTCTAATTGTTGTCACGTGTCGTCTGGACACAGGCTAGTGTCAGCCAACCGTATAGCGCTGCAGAGCGCAACGATCACAGGAAAGCCAGGCCCCAAGGCGGGAGAAGAAGAGAGCACCAAATAAGGCCTGAATAACGTTCTGGGGGAGGAGCTTTGATCTCATTGCATATGATTCTATTTTACTTCTTGATCTATCTGAAGCGTACAAATTTAACTTGTGTTTCTGTTGCTTAGTGATTTGTATGCTGTAGCCAGCGACAGCGCTAGTTGACGTCATAATTATCAAGCAGGAACTAGAAGAAGTCGTCATATGTTTGTGACGCCTTAGACAACTTAGCCACCGTGAAAGATTTATACGTCAAGTTTTACTTTTCTAATTTTCGTCACTTGCTGTCTTGCGTACCGATTCCAAGATGAGCGGACCCGCCACAAATACTCGTTCGACCGCCGGCCGATTCGATCAAGGTGAAACCGAAAGCGATTTATTGACCCGTGCACTGGCCACCCAGAGCGCGACTCCGAGCGCGTCGTCAGCAAGTATAGCATCCGAACGTTTACCTTTATTGAAGAAGGAAAGTTGTTGGGCTTATCCGGCGCCGACTTAGGGGCAGTATGTTAAAGAACAGAGGGAAACCGCCAAACAAGAAAGGAGAGAAAAAGAAGAGATTGAAAGACTAACAGAAGAGAGAAAGAAGAACTAGAAAGACAGGAAAGGAGAGAAGAAAGAGAAGAGAGGTTTAGAATGAGAGAACGGGAAGTCCGCGTGAATGAAAATAATGTAGCGGCACAGCAGTCGTATACAAGGATGCGTGACCCTAAAGGGAGTAGAGGTCCTAAAAATCAGAATGCCCTATTTTGACGACAAGGATGACATCGAAAGCTACCTGAGTCAGTTTGAGAGAGTAGCCCGAATCCAGAAATGGGAAGAAGACACATGGGCAACGCGTCTAGGGACACTGCTAAAAGGTAAAGCACGCGAAGTATACACCCGTCTCAATGATGAGGACGCTCAGGATTATGCCATACTAAAAGATGCCCTATTGAACAGGTATCAGTTGAACTAAGAATCATACAGAAGAAAATTCCGTACCTGTAAGAAGGAAGGATCCGAGTCGTATAGTGACTACTTGGTCCGTCTTAACCGATATTTCGACCGTTGGGTGGACTTGTCCGGAAAAAAAACGCACACTAGAAAACCTGGAAGACCTGTGCTTGCAGGAACAATTTATACACGGTATGCGTCCCGAGTTGGCCACATTTATCAGAGAACGTGAGCCTGAAAAACGTAAGGAAAATGGCAAAACTCGCAGAAACTTATGAACAAGCTCACTCTGTACCGCGTCCGCGCGTACATTTTCGGGAACAGCAAGCGCCGCGTCCGCAATACCAGATACCGTACTCCACGTAATCCAAGTCAAGGACGACATGTTCCGCGAACACCGTTCCAAGGAAACCGCGCCATGAATAGCAGTGAGTACAACCGTGGACATGAACATGTGCGACAGTCTAGTACGAATTTCCATCGTGAAAGAAGTCCAAGTCCTGGTGCCGACAGGGATGCTATAGATGCGGAAGTTATCAGCATATGAAGAAGAACTGCCCGGAAGCTGAAGTATGGCGTGAACGCAGTAAAAGAAAAAGATATACGGCCACGATATCAAAAGAACAAGAGGGGCAAACTGTGTAGACAGTGCAAACAGATTGAATTCGATAACAGTGCATCGCCTATGTAGGAGGCGTTAGAACTGAAGGAATTCGTGACACTGGAGCATCTATAACAGTAGTGTCGCAAGATTTAGTCCCAGAAGAAAAGCTTACTGGAGAGAAGAAGACCGTTACATTAGCATCAAGGAAAAGAACAGGATCTGCCAGTAGCAAGAATAGAACTTGACACTCCATATTTCGCAGGAAGTGCTGATGAAACTTGTGATGAACCAACCAGTATACCCTGTACTTATTGGAAATGTTATACTGAACCAAGGGAAAAGAGTAAACGTGCCAGTTTACCCGATAAGAGAAGTCATAGCGCCTGTGGAAACTAGACAACAAGCAAGAGCTGAGAAACCAGAATCAGTGCAAGAACCTAAGCAGCCAGAGATACAGAGGATGAGACCTGACATGCTGAAAAAGGAACAGCAAAATGACAGCACATGAAGCGTTTCTTGACGCAGCAAAAGACAACAGCCAACACGGGAAATCGTGGTTTGTCATTGAGAAAGATATACTGTACAGAAAGTACACGGGAAGACACGGAAGATGCTTCAAGCAAGTGTTGTGCCGGAAAGTCTGAGACAGAAGGTGTTACAAACAGCGCACGACACACCTATGGCGGGACACATGGGTATAAGGAAAACCAGGAACCGTGTGATCCAAGACTTTTACTGGCCAGGCGTACTCACTGATGTGAAAAGATATGTTCAATCATGCGACATATGCCAGAGGACCGTGCACAAGGAAAGTTAGAAAAGCTCCACGGGTGCGTACACCACGGATTGACACACCATTTAAAAGAGTAGCTGTAGACATTGTAGGCCCGATCAACCCGATGTCGGAGAGCAAGAAAGATACATCTTAGTGATGGTAGATTATGCTACCCGATACCCTGAAGCCACTGCACTACGTAATATAACAACAAAACAGTAGCAGATGCGTTATGGGAAATGTGGACAAGAACGGGAATTCCCAGTGAAGTACTGACAGACAGGAAATCAATTTGTCAGTCAGACCATGAGAGACGTGATGAAAGTACTATCAGTCAGAGCTTGACTACTACGCCGTACCACCCACAAGCTAAGGGTCTAGTGGAGAAATTTAACGGCACATTGAAGACCATGCTGAGCAAACTTGTTTTAGAACAACCAAGATGTGGGATCAGTTCATCCCAGCACTATTGTTTGCTTATAAGAGGTTCCCCAAGAATCAACAGGTTATTCACCCTTTGAATTGTTGTATGGCAGACAGGTGAAAGGCCCAATGCAAGTGTTTGAACAAATCTGGACAGATGAAGACATGGATGAAGAAATCAGATCGACAGCACAGTACGTCACTGATTTGAAGACGCAGATATACGAGACGTGCAAGATAGCGCAAGAAAACTTATCCAAGGCAACGCAAAGGCACGCCAGCTACTTTGACGCAAGAGCACAGAGTCGCAACTTAACACCAGGAGCGAAAGTACTCGTGTTGCTTCCAGTCAAGAAAAACAAATTACAGTTGCAATGGAAAGGTCCATATACAGTTGTGAAAAAGCTGAACAAGGTGGACTATGTGATCAAGGTGAAGAGAACTGAGAAAGTGTTGCATGTCAACTTACTCAAAGAGTACATCGAAAGGAACAAGTTAAAATAAAGAATGTCTGGCAGTAGTATGGGGAATCAAGAAATTTGAACGCTACCTGTACGAAATCATTTCACGCTACAGACTGATCATCAACCTCTCCAGTTCCTCCAGAGAAGCAAACCAACCAACGGCAGACTGATGAGAGGGCACTACACCTGCAACAATACTGCTTTACTGTTCAAGTAATCCCAGGTGTTGAAAATTTTGGTGCTGACTACCTCAGCCGTAATGAACTAGGCTATTGAAAACGCTTCCATAATCGTAAAGGGGGGGGGGGGGGGGGGGGGGGGCAGCTTGTGCATACAGAATTTTCAGTGATGGGTGATTCTAACTCCCATTGTTTTGCCAGAAAGGAGGCAGAAATCGTGCGGAAGGGTAATGTATAGTCAGGGAATTTGACTATGTTGACCAGGAAGGTTTAAAGTGTATTTTATTTTTTTAAATTATTTCGTTGTTGGAGATTGGTAAGATTATTTCGCTGTTTTCAATCTTAAAGGGGGCTGTGTCCCCGTTCATACGGCCTTTATAGTGTTGTGATACTATTTTTATTCTGTGTTGTTTTGATTAGTTTTAGAACACGGGAGTGCGACGTAATCGCACACATTTTAAGTTACGTCATCGCGATTGCGTCATCGTCCACGACTTATTCTAGCACAATAACAAGACGGCAAGGCGACAAGTTGGAAACGAAGATGTTCGATTGGTCAAAAACATACGGTATTGCGTTGTCTGGAGATCCAGATTGTCGTTGGTCAACGTCACAGGATGTCGACTGTCGGACCTAGTGGTTGACTGTAGGAGTTTCTGAGGTAAGAATCGATCTGGTAGAATAGTTATCAGTCCTATCGATGTGCAGGATAGTCGAGGATACTGGGCGATGGCTGCTATCATTGTATCGTGTTGTTTTACAGGATTCCTAGGCGCAGAGGCGTGGAGCTGCCTAGCGCCTGCCTGAACCTGCCATACCATTCTTAACCCATCGTTACTATTTTCTTTCAGGTTTCGAATCGGGTGTGAATGAAGCCACACTAGGGAGATAGTGGTGATGTAAGTGCGTGTGTGCATGAGCAATTGTATTTTATGTGATCGGCCAGGCTTGGTCACTCAAAAAGAGACATTGATTCCTTTTGTTACAGACTCCACCTATGTTGGGATATTAATTCTTCAATCAAAGTTAGCCATCGTCGTACATCAAGAATTCATCAAATTCATCAAGTAAATATCGTCCTCCATTATCTCCGATAATCATCGAACAAGAAACGAAGAGGACAATATTGTGTTGGTGCCGATGTATTGTTGTTAGTAACTATATCGGTGCTTCGGAAGAAGACGAAGAGGACAAGCGATATTTGTATTTTTTTTACCGATAGGCTATATATATTTTGCTTAGTAATTATATCGTGCTGCAGAAGAAGAGAGGACAAGTGATATTGTGTTTCATGCCGATATATATTATTTATTATTATATCGGTGCCTAGAAGAAAACAAAGAAGACAAGTTATATTCATCGGGAGGCGTTGAGCACACAAGCAATTCAGCAAGAAGATCATCAAGGTGTATTGACGGAGTGTGTGATCGTGAAGCAGCAAGATTGCAAAGTGACGTGGACAGTGCTCAAGAATTTCAGTGCGGTAACGGAAGAATTCCGGGCACGGTGACCACGACGACGTCTTCTATAATCAGATAAGCAGAGAGAGAATGTAACACTAAAACGATGCAGCACACACGCACATAGATACACCAAAAATTTGTAAGTGGCGAGAGAGAGATATATAACAGTGCATGGTTGTGAGTTCATTAAGTTAAATCATTGTCCGCGTAATTTGTGAACCCATCGTCACTCATTCACACCAAATCATCCTTCGCTCATACACACGACATTCATATTCATATCATTCATCATTAGTTTAATAAATTTGTTGAATCGTATCCATCCTCGTGAGTGTCTCCAAGTTGAGAGGAGAGAGACTTGTGGGGGAGAACATATTCACCCCATACACACCACATCCCCACAAGGACCGCGACAGCGACATTTAGCTGTTCGTATTCAGAACTGGTGAGACCACTGCCAGGCTTACACTGTTTATGTCGACAGTAAGTGATGAAAAAGTCACTTTTGACTATACTAAAAAGTCCCCCTCGACTGCAATCTATCGCATCACTCGGTACGACTCGTTAAACAGCGTCCTACGCCATCGCTCGTTGTCAAGCCTACTCCTTTCAAAACCGTTTCTTCCTCCACTCAGTCATTTCCGGTAATAACTTCCGGCTCGCTTTCGTCGTATCGAAGCAACACATCTATCAAACTCATCTCTCTTTCTGTTATTTTTAAACGTCTGAACAACTAATTGTCTAACAAATAACTTATTGTCTTACAAATGACTAATTGTCTAACAAATGACTAATTGTCTAACAAATGACTTATTTTCCAACAAATCGTCCCCGCTTTAGTGATGCAAATGAAGTCAGCAGTCCAGGGAAATCTTTCCTTCTGAAGAGTTTTCAGCAGTACTGTTGATGAAGCCCTCTCTTGGGGAGACAGTCTGCCAGTTGTCTATGATGCCAGACCACTTCACTTCTTTCACAATGCCTTTCTCCATCAAGTCTTTTATCCCACTTATCTCCACCTCAGACGTTTTTTTTGTGACGTGTTTTTGTTGACTGCAGAGCATCATGTAAAGACTTGCAGTCGGTCATGCAGACTAGAGGTAGACCATCCGTGGTTGCTTTTCCTGTTGTGATCTCCATGAACAATGTGCAATGAATATTGCTTCATCAATTCCTTCTGCCATCGCCAGTGTCTCTCCAGCCAACGTGCTTCTGACTACTCTGCGAATTTTCTTTGAACTCCAGCAAAAATTTGGGAAAAATGTCTCCTTCCTCGTTTGCTAAGAAGATAATGAATCCACCTTTAGTTCCTCCATCATTGAGATTTCCAAGTGAAGCATCAGTGTATACCATCAGTTTCAATGGTCCTGATCCCAAATGATGAAAATTCAACTCTACATGTTCTGACTTGATTCTTTTGATGACTTTATTTGCTTCTGTCAGATGTTCTACCTTTCCATCTTTGATATTTGAAGCAAGCTGACAAGCATCGAATGACACATCAGGACGACTTTGTCGACTTCCATAGAATCTGTCCAACTTTTGATCTGTAAGCCTGTTTCTCATGTGCTGTCATTTCATCCTGTTTCTGTTGAGTTCTTTTCTTTTTGATGGGGATCGCTCCAAGATATCTGCATACTTGGGTTTGCTGTAGAGAGACTTTGTTTCCATCAATGACAGTTCCAAGCCAATGTACTGGAAAGCTTTGTTTGGGTTTCCTTTCCAACCTTGAACGTTTTTCTGATTCATCAACAACAGTCTTTTCAAAGTGTTTTGTTCCGCCCCAGATGAAGTCGTCTACATGCATGCTAAGACACCTGTAACTTCATTTCCTTTCATCCAGAAGAAGACTGCTGGTCAACTTTTGAAATTCTTCCTCCGAGTTTCAGCAGTACATCTTTCACTCTTTTGTACCTTGCAAAGAAGCATCATTCAGTCCGTATACGCATTTTTGCAGATGCCACAACTTTCCTCTGCTATTTGCTTCATTGGTGGTCTCACAAAAATGTCTCTGTCTATTTCTTTCCTGAGAAAGCTGTTTTGATGTCCATAGAGCATGGAGTCCACTTCTTTGTGCAAAGACAGAGAGAATCACTTCAATGATTCACTTGTGCAAGTAGGAATCCTTCTTTCATGTCTTCATTTCCAATTTCTTCAAACCCTCTTGCTACAAGTCTAACCTTTGTTTTTACTCCATCCTTTGTTTCTTGAGTGTACAGATCCATCTGGTGGAAACACATCTTTGTCCATTGTCCTCTATTTCAGTGTACACGTGATTCTTTTTCCAACTTTCAAGTTCTTCTTTCTTTGCATTTCAAAAGAAACTTCACCATGATCATAACAGTTTCATCTGAATTTGTAGTTGGTGTAGGTTCTGTATTTGACAGTACAAGTCCACTCACTTTCGTCAAATCCACAGACATTCTTTCACCCTCATATTCTTCTGATTCCAAACATTGAATATTGTACCATTCTTTTCTCCTGTTGCTTTTCCAGCTTTGCTCAGCACCTTGCTGAATTTTTGTTCCAGTGTCCACATGATCATATGCAATGATCTGTCCTGTTCAATTCTTCTGGATCAATTCAAATAGCCATCTCTGTGTCATGTGGATGATGTACTTCATCTTTTCCAAGATTCTGATTCAGTGTCTAGATCTGACGTTGATCAGGAATATTTTCTTCACTGTGCAGATTTCTTCATTTTAGTTCCTGTTCACTTCGATGTTGCTGACAATCATGTGCAGCCTCACTCGCCAGTTGAGGGTCTTTCCTTGCCATCTTCTCCTGCTCTAGATCACCTTTGACCTTTGTAGTCTGCTCTGGTGAACACGAATCAAGTTCCACCATGACGCACAAGATCACGCTCCCATCTTGTCCAATGACGGTTCCTGGTCTTTCCATTCATGACCATCAGTCGCTTGTAGTACACTCTGTCTCCCATCTGTACTGACCTGACCATGGTCGAACCTGTTTCCTCAAGCTCTTCTGATTTTCTCTGAGCTTTCTGCTTCTGTGAAAGCTTTCCTTGTAGCATGCAAACTTGCGATATGCTCTCCCACTGTCCTACTTCTGGTGATTCCTCCAAAGCAGGGAGTTCATCTGTTAGTGTGGATGAAAATTTGGATTCTTCCCAAAGACCAGCTGATATGGGCTGAAACAAGTGTGTTCACCATGGAGTTTTTCGCTGCCAAAGCCAACACAAAGCAGTCTCAAAATCCATGTCTTCCTTGTCTGCCCTGACTTTCTGCATGATGTTTGTCAGCGTCTGATTGTGTCTCTCACACAACCATTGCTCCATGGACTGTATGCACAGTAGTTTTGACTCGATGTTGAAGTTTTCACACATTCCCTGAATTCCTCATTGTTGAACTCTGAACCATTGTCACTGAGTACAACTTTTGGTGGCCATGTATTGCAATCCAGTGCTTCATGAAACTGTCAACAATGACAGAAGCCCGTTTTCTCCTGATGATTACTGCAGCACGAATCTTGTGTATTCTCAATCATGTGAAGTACCAGACATTTCTATCCAATTCATGCAGATCCACAGCCACAGTGTGATATAGTCTTCTGCTAAGGCATCCTACCACTGCTTCGGTGGGTCTCTTATGACGTGCACACACATCACATTTTTCAACAATTTCTGTCATATCTCTGTACACTTCTGGATCCTTTATCCCAGCATTTGCATCAGTTTCTTCAGGTTGGCAGTAAGGCATGTCCAAATTGCTTGTGAAGCTTCAAAATAGTCTGCTCTTCACTTTCATGCATTTTCCTTCCAGTAACAGGATTTCACTCTCCTCACCGGGTTTTTGTTTTCCTGTTTGCCACAATGTCGATGCAGTAATGCCCTGTTGATGTGTAGTTCAAATCCACGGTTATGAAACAAAGTACCTTATCATTGCACATGTCCAAACACAGCCTCTGCTCTTTGAGTGAATCCTTGCTCAACAGAAGTGGTAAGTCAATGTCCACAACTTCAGTTTCAATGTTTCACTTGTATCACCAATTTGTGCTGTATTGTTCCTTCATGAGGACTTGACTTTGCACCATCACCAAATCTGAAAGTCTTAGCACTTGCACCAGTCTTATTTGCTTCTTTTTCTTCTGCTCCAGCTGATCAACATATTCTTCGTACCATCTTTTTCCACACACAGTCTTGGGACATGCTGTATCAATGATCGCACATCCAAAGGACTCTATTAAGAGTATCTCATTTTCAGGTTTGTGTTCTTTGTAAACAAGCCAAGTGACATTCTTCTTCATTTTCTTCTGCATCTGGCATTTGATTTTTCTTGTTTTTGATGCTTGTGGGGGGAATCCTTAGCCCAGTGAAACACACTCTCACAAATAGCACATCTGGTCTTTTGCCATTCCCGTCTAATGGATTTGTTCCTTTTGTTCTGCTGTTTTATGTTGTGAACCTGTTTGCTGATATCTAGAGGTTTCTTTCTGAACTGCTGATATTTTTTAACTCTTTACCAGAAAATGCTTCTTCTTTTTTCCCCTTTGATCTTGATTTCGTTCACTGTGCTTACTGTCGAACTGTCCCCCAAATATTCTCTTCAAAGCAGATTTCATTGAAGCAAATTTTCTGTCAGAAACCCGCTGTTAAAACTAATTGTCTTTCTTCACTGACAAACCTGCATTGTCCACAGTTTAAATGCAAGCACTGAATCTGGATATTCCATTTTGTATTTTCTGCAAATATTGATCTTCTTTCATACTCAATGATAAATCGCACATTGACATGTCTTGTCCTTTCCTCATCTTTCAAAGTCTGAATATGCTGTGTAAGCCAAGTCAACCTCATCTTGTAGAAAAAGACTATCAATGCAGTCAATAAAATATCCATCCCATCTCTGGTTCAGCCGTGCAACATCGATTTCTAGTGCTTTTGCTCGTGCTTGCCCGTTAATGACAAAGTAACGCTATGCTTGTTCTCTGGCTTGACGTCCGTTACTAGTTTTCCATACTTCCAGTTCGTTTTTTCCACGTTTCATAACTTGTATCTGCCCTAGGCTCGGCGGTGTTTTATAGCTCTGCGCCATGATTTATACAACTGGTGGACTACTATATGTCCTGCACTTTTGTTTTCGTTGAAGTCGGACCGTCAAACTCGTTGTTGGCTATCTGTATTCAATCTGTACTTTCGTCAACAACGTCAGTTGTAGATCTGTAGATTAGTCTACCGATGTAGATTATCTGTAAACCACGCTCTGCTACCATGAAAGTCACTTCTGACTATACTAAAAAGTCTCCTCGACTGCAATCTACGCATCACTCGGGACGACTCGTTAAACACGTCCTACGCCATCGCTCGTTTTCAAGCCTACTCCTTTCACCGTTTCTTCCTCCACTCAGTCATTTCCGGTAATAACTTCCGGCTCGCTTTCGTCGTATCGAAGCAACACATCTATCAAGTGACGCGCCTTGCCTAATCTTGTTCGTGTCTAGGATTATTGACGCAGCTTGTCGGGGTTATTCTGATTTTGTCAAGGAGTAGTGCGCATCGTGTGTTTTTGTACTCCCAGTTCTTATAGAACAGGGAAATACTTTAGAATGGGAACGAAGAAATGCTGTCTGTGTGTCTGTCTGTCTGTGTGTCCGTGTCAAAATGTTTTTCCACTCCTCCAGACAAAACACTGGCCGATCTTTCTGAAAATTTGTAGGTATGTTCATTATGGCCACGGATGATGCCCAGTGTTTTAGTTTACCGCTATAGCCGTTTCTAACGGCTGTAACGGCCTGTAACGTTTTTCTCTTATGGAATATCTCAGAAAGTACTTGCCAATTTATAAGCGGTTTGGATGTCTCGTGACAAATCGAGCCTCTGTCCATATGTAAGTGATGTAATGCTGAAAATGGATTTAAACCAACCGTTAAAACCGTTATTCTGCCGTTATTTCTTATATATAGGTGGATTTTAATGAAATTTGTATAGAAAGGTTAACACACCACAAATGGCACTTCTATACATGTTTCAAAATTTGACCGTTAAAAACCGTTATTCTTGACATATTGTCCGATTTGGATGAAATTTGATATGTACACAGGCTTTAGCCCAGTGAGGACTAAATACCGTTTCAAAAGTGTATATCGTTATATAACGTTAAACCCTTATTTTGCCGTTATTTTTTATATATTGGTGGGTTTTAATGAAATTTTGTATAGAAAGGTTATCACACACAAATGGCACTTCCATGTAGTGTTTCAAAATCTGACCGTTGAAAACCGTTATTCTTGACATATTGTCCGATTTGGATGAAATTTGGTATGTACACAGGCTTTAGCTCAGTGAGGACTAAAATACCAGTTTCAAAAGTGTACATCGGTTAAATAACCGTTAAAACCGTTATTTTGCCTTTATTTCTTATCTCACAAAGCACTTGGCCGATTTATAAGCGGTTTGGAAAACTGGGAGTACGTTTATATGCTTCGCATCTTGTCTTCTTTCTGTCGAGGATTCATGACAGATCAGTAACATCTCCATGATGAAATTCAAACTGATCATTAAGTGGATTTTAAACAGAAGGAAACTGGATGGAAGACTAGCTTGTTCTCTCTCTTCTCTCTCTCTCTCTCTCCTCTCTCTCTCTCTCTCTCTCTCTCTCTCTCTCTCTCTCTCTCTCTGTCTCTGTTTGTATGTTCAAATATCAGTACATATATCTGTTGGGCTATAATGCTTCTGTACACTTCCTTACAATTGTTTCCCGTTCGTGTAAGTTTTCTGTTGAGCGTAGCGAAGACTATTATAGGACCTACGACTTCAATATATGTTCAAACGTATACGTGCAACATAAGAGCCCATGTCCTCCTAACTCCCACCTCTTTCCTGCTTCCATCCCACGCCCCACGCCCCCCCCCCCCCCCCCTCCCGCCCCGTCCCCTCTCCTTTGGCTCAAATGTACATGACCTTGTCGCCGGAAGAACAGACTAACTTCAATGTTACAGATCGCCCCAAGCATACTTACGAGCCTTCAGCCATATCGAATTTCTCGACGGTTCATACGGCGATCTCCAGTTGTAAGCCCTCTTTTCGTAGTTGAAATCCCAACCCCAACCCCTATCTCCACCCCACCCCACCCCCACCACCCATCCCCCTCAAAGAAGAAGAAGAAGAAGAAAAGAAGGAAGGAAGCAAGCAAGAAATAACCCAGACAGGCTTAAGAGGGCAACCCAGTGATGAACTTGAAGCGTTTCTCCCCAGTGCCCCCATTTCTGAGTCACTGGAGGTGGATGAGGGCATGGATCTGGGGAGGGGGGAGGGGGGGGGGGGGGGAGGGGGAGGGGAGGAGGCGGCGTTGGGTTGAAGGGTGGCAACAATAGGATGAGTGTTGCGAAAGAATGTACTGTATCCTGAACCAGAGGACAAGGAGGACATTGAAGAGGCCATTGCAAGGTTCTCATCCCCCCACCCCACCCCACCCCACCCCCCTAAAATTTTACCGTTCGCCCTGCATGTTCTCTGTGACAAATGTTCAAGCTCAAGAGGTCAGGGCCAGGGTTGAAGAAATGTCTGCTTGTGCAGGAATGCAATTTCAGATGTAGCTGTTGTATGCAGGTGTCATCTCAAGGAAGCGTGTAGGGACAGGCTGAAAACTTTCCCTTTTTAGAGGTGCAAGTTTTCTTGTTAAATCTGTACGCCTCGTATTTGCACTTGTGCTAGGCGAATGGCTACCATAATCAACATGGCGTTGGGAGTTACTTGTATCTCTTTGGTTCTTTCACCTTGGGGGTAGACTTTACCTGCCCTGCTTAATACCCTGTGGTCTTACGGATGAGCAAGTCTATCGACTTGCAGCTTCCACGTCATGAGAAAAACATCCAGATCATTGACGGCACCCATCTTTCTGTAGGTATGTGAGAGCTGGACACTGACAAGAACAGAAGATCTTCAGCGAAAACATCGAGGCATAGGTAGGTGGATGTTAATGCTTGACTGACGCGGTTTCTCTGAGTCTCATGCACGCGCGCACGCGCGCGCTCACACGAAGTGACACACACACACACACACACACACACCACACACACACACACACACACACACACACACACACAAAGTAATACTGACTGACTGAAACCAATTTATTGTCAGATTAACTCAAGGTTGTACTGACAAAGTAATACACACACCAGCACACCCATAATACAGCACACCCATAATACAGCACACCCATACACACACACACACACACACACACCACACACACACACACACACACACACACACACACACACACACCACTCACATAGAAACACCCACAATCATACAAAGAAACACACACACACACACACACACACACACACACACACACACACACACACACACACACACACACACACACACACACCACACACTAGCTAGCTAACTAACTAACTAACTAACATACTTACCAGCCAAGTGATCAACTAACTAACTATCTAACAGTTTGACTGACTGATTGACTAACTGGCAGGGGTGGGAGACCTTCCGTATAGCAAATTTTTCCGGGTTTTTTTCTTCTCCATTTTCCGTGTGCGCATTCCATCTTCCATCTTAATTTATAAGTTCAAGAATGATGATTCATGTTGTTGTTGTTGTTGTTGTTGTTGTTGTTGTTGTTGTGTGTGTGTGTGTGTGTGTGTGTGTGTGTGTGTGTGTGTGTGTGTGTGTGTGTGGTGTGTGTTGTTGTTGTTGTTGTTGTTGTTGTTTTTAATCCTACCTGGCTTAAATTAAGCAGAGAGTCAATGTCTGCACTAGCACTGGATTGGAACAAACACTGAGCAAAATTAAAAGCTGCAGTGGGCCAAGTGTTACAATAGAAATAATAATAATAATGGTATTTGTAATGAGCAAAATCTTGATAAACTCAACTCTAAGCGTACGAGACGGCTGGTGGCACTGGGGCATCTGAAAAATAAAAATCAATGGTTCGAGTGGATGAACCTGGAAACAATAGATCAGTAACCCCAACTGAACAAATCTTGAGAAGAAAATCAGTAGCTGCAATGAGTGAACTTGAAAAAGTCTTTATCAGGTAAAGCAGCAAGGTGAGTATGGAACTGGAAATTACTGGCTGCAGTGAGACGAATCATGGTAACAGAAGTCAGTGACAGCAGTGGGGTCAGCTTTTCAATGACAACAGTGGGGCGATTCTTGGAAACAGAAATCTGTGGGATCAGTTTTTGTACTCCCAGTTCTTATAGAACAGGGAGTACTTTAGAATGGAAACGAAGAAATGCTGTGTGTGTGTGTGTGTGTGTGTGTGTGTGTGTGTGTGTGTGTGTGTGTGTGTGTGTCTGTCTGTCTGTCTGTGTGTCCATGGTCAAAATGTGTTCCACTCGCTCCAGACAAAACTACTGGGCCGATCTTTCTGAAAATTTGTAGGTATGTTCATTATGGGCCACGGATGATGCCCGATGTTTTAGTTTACCGCTATAGCCGTTACTAACGGCTGTAACGGCCTGTAACGGTTTTTCTTCTTTACGGAATATCTCCGAAAGTACTTGGCCGATCTTTGTAAAAATGAGCAGTTACGTTCATTATGGGTCACGGATGATGCCCGATATTTTAGTTTACCTCGTTATAGCCGTTACTAACGGCTGTAACGGCCTGTAACGGTTTTTCTTCTTTTTTTTTTTTTTTTTGCTGTCCCACTCTCTGCGCCACCTCAGAGGCAGTGCACCCACGCCGCTCATTCCGACACCCCGTCCACAGCCACAGCCCGGTCGGCCCCGCCGCAGCCCCGGCACCGGCAATCCACAGGAAGCAGTCAATGTCAAGTCGTCAAGAGGCAACCCACCGGAGGAGACACTGCACTGCTGCCGAGTCACTTCGGTGGTGTTCAGTGGCGCCTGTTCTGATCTAATATACGCAGGACACCACTACTAAGCCCCCTACTGACGACAATAATTGCTTAGTCGCGGAGCCGGCGCGAGTGAGCTCTCCCTCCGGAGGGCGCCACCACGTCCGTCCAACGACAGCCCCCATGGACTCGCCGTACCGGTGACCTCGACGGAACCAAACCAAGGTCACAGACGCGGAGAGGACATCGAAATTGAGGTCACCATGAGAGCAGGGCATGAAGGGCCACCGAATTTGAGACTTTTTTTTTATGCTGATCGATGAGAATGAGGATGATTGAGATGATGCTACGGATTTCCGTTTCGGTCTGAACTACATGACAGGGCTGCACTCTACGCTTCCTTTCATAATATATCCCGGCGTCAACCAGGCCCGAGAGATACAGGCACCTGCAGTGTTGGTCATGAAATTTGAGCAACACTCTCAGAAACGCATCCATTAAGTGGATGAAACTCGACTGTGTGGTCTCAGTCTTCCCAACTGAGTCCGCAGCAAACTCAACTCTGGGTAGGAGCCGGTCGGGGCAGAAAAAACCCACATGACTTCTGATGGGATTCGAACCCACGACCTCCCAGCCGGGAGTCCGCGACGTTAACCACTTCGCCACGGCGGCTGGTCGGTTTTTCTTCTTTAAGGAATATCTCAGAAAGTACTTGGCCGATCTTTCTGAAAATTTGTAGGTATGTTCATTATGGGTCACGAATAATGCCTGATGTTTTAGTTTACCGTTATAAGCGTTACTAACGGCTGTAACGGCCTGTAACGGTTTTTCTTCTTTATGGAATATCTCAGAAAGTACTTGGCCCACCTTTCTGAAAATTAGCAGATATGTTCATTATGGGTCACAGATGATGCCTGATGTTTTAGTTTGCCCCGTTATAGCCGTTACTAACGGTTGTAACGGCTTGTAACGGTTTTTCTTCTTTATGGAATATCTCAGAAAGTACTTGGCCAATTTATAAGCGGTTTGGATGATCTTGTGACAAATCGGAGCCTCTGTCCATATGTAAGTGATGTAATGCTGAAAAGGGATTAAACAACTGTTAAAAACCGTTATTCTGCCGTTATTTCTTATATATAAGTGGATTTTAATGAAATTTGGTATATAGAAAGGTTATCACACACAAATGGCACTTCTATATAGTGTTTCAAAATTTGACCGTTTAAAAACCGTTATTCTTGACATATTGTCCAATTTGGATGAAATTTGATATGTACACAGGCTTTAGCCCAGTGAAGACTAAAACACCAGTTTCAAAAGTGTATATCGGTTATATAACCGTTAAAACCGTTATTTTGCCGTAATTTATCATATATTGGTGGGTTTTAATGAAATTTTGTATATAGAAAGGTTATCACACACAAATGGCACTTCCATGTAGTGTTTCAAATCTGACCGTTGAAAACCGTTATTCTTGACATATTGACCGATTTGATATGTACACGGGCTTTAGCCCAGTGAAGACTAAAAATTATAAAGTAAAACATTGGGCATCATCCGTGGCCCATAATGAACATACCTACAAATTTCAGAAAGATCGGCCCTGTAGTTTTGTCTGGAGCGAGTGGAACACATTTTGACCACGGACACACAGACAGACAGACAGACAGACACACAGACAGCATTTCTTCGTTCCCATTCTAAAGTACTCCCTGTTCTATAAGAACTGGGAGTACAAAAACACACGATGCGCCACTACTCCTTGACAAAATCAGAATAAGCCCGACAAGCTGCGTCAAGAATCCTAGACACGAACAAGATTAGGCAAGGCGCGTCACTTACTGTCGACATAAACAGTGTAAGCCTGGCAGTGGTCTCACCAGTTCTGAATACGAACAAGATAAATGTCGCCTTAAAGGAATACAGGTAGGAGAAGAATCTTTTTCTCATTCAGTACCTCATGTTTTTCCCCCATACAGCTTATATTGTAATGTTTCCTGATTAGTGTATGAATTTATCGGAATTCTCACTCCCAATGAAGTTAGAATATTCACCTGACATTTCGAAACATTTTGACTGAGACAATTTCTGGCAGTCAGAAGAATATCATTACTCATTTTAGTTTGGTCCGGCGCGCTTCGTATCATTAACAAGTTAAAACTTGTTTGCTTCAAGTAGTAAATTTTCTTGATCGACATTTTATGGATCCATAAGGATTATTGAAAAGAATCTTTGGTTCAGGAAACTTTCGACAAATGCTGAACTGCCCCCCCCCCCCCCCCCCCTCCTACCCCTTGCCCCTCCACATATCCCTTTCCTTACCTTCTTTTCAATTTCCTCTTCTTCCTCCTAATAATAATGACAATAATAACACTAATGATTATTTACGGCGCTTAATCTTAGATAAGCTCTATTTGTAAGCGCTTACAAATACAGAAAAGATTTAAGAAAACAGAATTGAAGCCAATAAGAAGATAAATATTGCAATAAGTACCATGAACCTACAAACAAGAGTGCGTATTGACACACACTCACGCACACGCACACGCACACACACACATACACACACACACACACACACACACACACACACACACACACACGCACGCACGCACGCACACACACACACACACACCCCACACACACACACACACACACACACACACACACACACACACACACACACACGGACTCTGAAATCACTAACATTGCTTCTAAACCATCCTTTTCACCAATTCCCAGGTGGGTGCAAAAAAAAGCCTCTTTTGATATCAGTTCCAATGAAATATCAAAACAAGATGCAAAGCATATAAACGTACTCCCAGTTTATCCTGAATACGCGTGAGATATTCCATAAAGAGGAAAACCCGTCTTGGCCTGGTGTAACCGTTAGTAATGGCTATTCTGGTAAACATCGGCTATCGTCTGTGGCCTAAAACGAACATACTTACAAATTTTCAGAAAGATCGGCCAAGAACTTTCTGAGATTTTCCATAAAGAAGAAAACCATTATGGGCTGTTAGTAACGGCTCTAACGGTAAACTTAAACATCGGGCATCATCCGTGACCCATAATGAACATATCTACAAATTTTCAGAAATATCGGCCACGTACTTTCTGAGATATTCCATGAAGAAGAAAAGGCGTTACAGGCCGTTACAGCCGTTAGTAACAGTATAACGGTAAACTAAAACATCGGACATTATTTGTGACCCATAATGAACATACGTACAAATTTTCAGAAAGAACGGCCAAGTGCTTTCTGAGATATTCTATAAAGAAGAAAAACTGTTACAGGTCGTTACAGCCGTTAGTAACGGCTATAACGGGGTAAACTAAAACATCGGGCATCATTCGTGACCCATAATGAACATACCTGCTAATGTTCACTAAGATCAGCCAAGTACTTTCTGAGATATTCCATAAAGAAGAAAAAAGCGTTACAGGCCGTTACAGCCGTTAGTAACGGCTGCAACGGTAAACTAAAACATCGGGCATCATGTGTGACCTATGATGAACATACCTACAAATTTTCAGAAAGATCGGCCAAGTGCTTTCTGAGATATTCTATAAAGAAGAAAAAGCGTTACAGGCCGTTGCAGCCGTTAGTAACGGATATAACGGTAAACTAAAACATCAGGCATTATTCGTGACCCATATTGAACATAGCTACAAATTTTCTGAAAGATCGGCCAAGTACTTTTTGAGATATTCTATAAAGAAGAAAAACCGTTACAGGCTGTTACAGCCGTTAGTAACGGCTATAACGGGGTAAACTAAATTATCGGGCATCGTCCGAGGACCCATAATGAACATACCTGCTAATTTTCACAAAGATCGGCCAAGTACTTTCTGAGATATTCCATAAAGAAGAAAAGCGTTACAGGTAAACTAAAACATCGGGCATCATCTGTGACCCATAATGAACATTTCTACAAATTTTCAGGAAGATCCGCCAAGTACTTTTTAATATTTTCTAAAAAGAAGACAAACCGTTACAGGCTGTTACAGCCGTTAGTAACGGCTGTAACGGGGTAAACTAAAACATCGGGCATTATCCGTGACCCATAATGAACATGCCTGCTATTTTCACAAAGATCGGCCAAGTACTTTCGGAGATATTCCACAAAGAAGAAAAGCATTACAGGCCGTTACAGCCGTTAGTAACGACTGTAACGGTAAACTAAAACGTCGGGCATCAACCTTGACCATAATGAACATACCTACAAATTTTCAGAAAGATCGACTCAGTAGTTTTGTCTGGAGCGAGTGGAACACATTTTGACCACGGACACACAGACACACAGACAGACAGACACACAGACAGCATTTCTTCGTTCCCATTCTAAAGTACTCCCTGTTCTATAAAAACTGGGAGTACAAAAAGAGATCCCCTATATATTAAAAGAATTTGTCAATATTCTCTGGATGAAAATTACAGAAATCACATGGAGATTTTCACTGATGGCTCAATTTTAGACGATAATGTAGCAGGTGCTGCTTTTATTATTCCAGATTTGAATGTAGAGAAACTCTATAATCTTGGTAAAAATCTTTCCATATTTAGTGCAGAGCTCATTGCCATTTTGATGTCTTTGGAATTTATGTTACATTATCCCCTAAATTCTTGTCGAATTCTTGTGTGTACCGATAGCAGATCGGTTCTGGGTACCCTCCAGTCCCAAAATTCAAAAAATTCGACTTGAGATTATATTAGAAATTAACCATGTCATTCATCATTTACCACTTAAAGGGATCACTGTTACGTTTTATTAGGTACCATCTCACAGTGGAATTGTATCAAATGAAAGGTTGATCACGCAGCAAAAAGAGCAGCTAGAAATATGGAAAGCACAACTTCACTTAATATACCTTTAGATCTTTCAGAATGTTATTCCTTAATTGACAAACAGACTGAGAAAAGCTTCCAACAATCCTTAAAGAACTCGGAATCTCAGTACTATCATAACTGTATTGCATACAGTTCTGGAACACAGAATAAAACAGCAAAAACTTATCTAACTCATATACCTAGAGATGTAAGAAGCTTAATCCACAGATTACGTTTAAATTCACTGAAAACAAAATTCAGTAGAAATGTTAGATGTATGTGTGGAAACGCACTAAGTGTTTCACATTTGTTAATTCATTGCCCCAAAACAAAGAACTTGATTATCATGGCTGGTGGTAATAATAGATCGACGTCATCACTCTCTAAAATCTTGAATGATTATTCGTTTCTCAGATTAGTTAGTCAAAGTTTCTTACAGAGTCCAGTTGGCATTTTACTTTAACTGGTTTTATCTAGGGTTTTTTTTTTCTTTGTTTTTTTTTGTTTTTGTTTTTTTGAATAAGCTTACGTAGTAGTATTCAAAGTTCTACACGCTTTTCCCCTATCCCTCCACCAATCTTTTCATAAGCACACATTCACATACCACACACACCTTTAACACATCGTCTGATATCACTTTTAGTGAGAAGACGTTAAATTGAGGACAACACACACACACACACACACACACACACACACACACACACACACACACACACACACACACACACACGATCCCAAACACACAGTCTCACAACAATACACACAACAGCAGGCACGCGCGCGCGCACACACACACACACACACACACACACACACACACACACACACACACACACACACGCACGCACGCACGCACGCACGCACGCACGCACGCACGCACGCACGCACGCACGCACACACACACACACACACACACACACACACACACACAATCCCAAACACACAGTCTCACAACAACACACACAACAGCACGCGCGCGCACACACACACACACACACACACACACACACACACACACACACACACACACACACACACACACACACACACAAGTCGCAGAATTAATTTGATGGGGAAGGGGAATAAAGATCTGCTATTGACAGGTGAAGAGGATTGTTTTAAAAGATGCCTTGAAGGAAGACAGCGAGTTTGAACTATGCAAAGATATTGGGAGTTGATTTCAAGAAACCGGACCCTTAAAAGAAAAGACCGATCGCCATAGGTTTTAGTTCGAAATCGAAGGATTTTAAGCAGAGCGTTGTCGGTAGAAGAACGCAACTGTCTAGAAGGAGATCAGAAATGCTAAACCATTCAAACATTTAAAGCACAGTAAGGACAGTTTGTAGTCTATTCGTTTTTCAACCGGCAGCCAGTAACGAGAAAGAAGTAAGCGAGTGACATGAGAAGATCTGGGTTGTCTGAGAATCAAACGAGCAGCATTGTTTTGTACTTTTTGGAGACGACTGAGAAGATTCTGGGGACAGCCAGCAAGGAGAGAATTACAGTAATCAAGTCTTGATAGAATGAAGGCAGAAACAGGGGTTTTTGTGGCAGCGACAGAGAGAAGATGTCACACAGAGACCCACACGGCGAAGCTCAAAGTAACAGACACGGCAGACTATGGAAACATATTGCTGGATGGAAAGTGCTGAGTCAAGGTTAACACCTAAATTCTGTACAGATGAAGATGTCTGAATAAGGCAATTTTCCAACTGAATAGAGTTTGGGATACAGTCAAATAAAAGAAATCTTTTGGGAACAAAGAAGATCATTTCAGTTTTGTTTATTGTTGACCTGAAGTTTGTTAACTGTCATCCAAGATCTTATGTCAGTGACACACGACTGTGTGAGATGAATTGCAAAAGACAGCTGAGAGATATCGCTGGATGTTTAAATTTGATTGTAATCTGAAAAGCAGTGGTGAGACAGGTTGTGATGGGCAACAATGTCGGAGATCGGGTGGGTGTAAAGTACGAAAAGAAGGGAGCCCAAGACGGATCCCTGGGGAACTCCGTACTTGAGGATAGCTGGTTGAGAGGAGAAACCATTTACAGAGACAAGCTGAGTTCGATAAGATAGATAAGACTGAAACCATGACAGTGCTTTATCAGAAATACCGAAACTGTCGTGCATACGAGACAAAAGAATGGAGTGATCAGTGGTGTCAAAAGCAGCAGACAAGTCAAGAAGAGAGAGCAGAGGTACTTGATTATCATCAAGGGCCAATAAGAAATCGTCCACAATTTTCAGGAGAGCAGTTTTTGTACTGTGGCCAGAGCAGTAAGCAGACTGTAAAGAGTATAGGAGGTTGCTGCAGTGTAGGGGATTGCGAATTTGAAGAAGGACAATCTTTTCAAATGAGTTAAGAAAGAAAGGGTAAATTACAAACAGGACTGTAGTTTTTAAGATTATCAGCATTAAGGGTGGGTTTCTTAAGTAAAGGTCTAACAACTGCAGTTTTGAATACAAAAGGAAAATAACATGAGCTTAGGGATTCATTTACAATTGCGGTAATATATGGCACCAAATCATCAATGAGAAGAGACAAGAGAGAGGATGGTAGTGAATCTAAAACACATGTCTTCATTTCGTATGTGTACATCTGCTCTATCTTCTCTATATCAAGAAATACATGTGTTTTTGTCTCCGCCCCAGCGTGGTAGAAACGGCATAAAGTGGTCTGATCCATATAATGGTCAGATCTATGTCACATAGGGTAACTTTTTTCTTTACTAAACTTGCAAGTGATATCAATAACATGTCTTTTATCTGTGTATAACAGAGAGAGAGACAGAGTTGCTTATAGTCCAGCTGACCGCAAAGGGCCATATCAGGGCTGTCACCACGTTGATGTGTCAAGTCATATTAAAAAAACACACACACACACACATCAACACAGCTCATCTAAACACACCATCTAAAACAAGATGCGAAGCATATAAACGTACTCCCAGTTTTCCAAACCGCTTATAAATCGGCCAAGTGCTTTGTGAGATAAGAAATAAAGGCAAAATAACGGGTTTAATGGTTATTTAACCGATGTACACTTTTGAAACTGGTATTTTTGTCCTCACTGGGCTAAAACCTGTGTGTCACGGACAAAAAAATAAACAACCAAAGTCGTGGTCCAGGTTGTTTGGACATAAGCTCAAACCCAAATATTCTGAGCGCTAGGCAGACGGGCCCACGTGTCGGGTCCAGCCAATTAAGCATAGCTGAGAGGCTCCACGGAGACGGTCTGTCCAGCCAGACGGACTAAGTAGCTGACCGACGCCTCGATGTCTGGTCAAACGAGTCTCGACGCCCGGATCAGACTCATCCAGCCAATTTGGGCACAGCGAGGAGACTAATCCTAATCCTCTACAGAGACGGTCTGTCCAGCCAGACAGACTAAGTAGCTGACCGACGCCTCGATGTCTGGTCAGACGAGTCTCGACGCCCTGATCAGACTGATCTAGCCAATTTACGACGTCGCCGGAACGAAGAGAGGGGAAGGTAGTGTGTGGTGGGGGTGAAATCAAGCTAATCAATTAAATGACCAATTGACCACCACAGAGAGTAAGGCGTGTAGGCGTGACTGTCATGATTTGAATATCCAATGGAATTAGAGGGAGATAACTTCGGGTACGAGGCGGTAAAAATACTGACCAATGGCACTCGCCCTTTGACAGATGAGTTTTAGGATAAGATAGGAATGCGTGAGTGAGGGGGTGGAGGAAAAAGACGAACAGAGAGAGAGAGAGATGAGGAGGTTCTAGGTGTAGTCTATGCACGAGAGAAAAGGCAGAGAGATGAAGAGAACGAGAGGGGAGAACGAACAGACAGAGAGAGAGAGGAAGAGGTTCTGGGCGTAGGTCTGCTCGAGGGAGAAGCAGAGAGATGAGGGGAGGAGAGAGGAGAACCAAGTTGAGAGATTAGCACGAGATAGTCTGCAGCGGAAGGACAAAGGAGAGATGTGGAGAGAGAGAGTTGCTAACTAATGAAGAGGAAAAGAAAGAAAAGAAAAAGAAAAGAAAAGCAACCATGTCCATTTGATAGAGCAGACTAGAAGAGAGAGAGAGAGTGCAATGCGTTAATGCAGGAAGAAAGAAAGGAGAACAGATTGATGTTGATAGTCACTGTTCCATCTTAACCGGGGTTCGACCTCATACTTGGCCAGCGTCACTTCGTCAAGCGAACCCACAGACCAACGCCAGTGCCAGCAGTCTAACCTGACCAGTGCCGGCAGTCCAACGCCAGTGCCAGCAGTCGAACCTGACCAATGCCAACAGTTGTGTCGTGCTTGTGAAAGTGACAGTGGAAAGAAAAAAAAAGAAAGAAAAGACAGTGATTCGTGAATAGTTAAGATCACCTGGCCAGGTAAAGTAGAAATCTATTTATACCCGGTTAGTTAAATGATGATTTAGATAAAATGATTTTGTGAAGTTCAGGAAAGAGAGAATGTTTTATTTTGTTTGATTCCATATGCATTGATGTTTCGTTCTATGATCATGTGTAGTAAAGTTATAGACTTTACTAGTGGTTTGATGTGACGAATGCATGATAATGAATGAGATCGTAAGCAAGCTGTGAGTGTGTTTGGGCTGTGCGCTAGTCCTTCCTCCATCGACATCACCCGAGGTTGACAATTTATTGGCGAGCCTGCCAGGATATTCTGGCCCATTTATTATAATTGTTCAACTTCTCAGAGAGGAAGCTGTGGTGGGATTCAAGTGTTGTAATCCTAAGACAAGGTGTTGTCTTACTGTATGTTCCCAAGATAGTTAAATACTAGGCTTGGCATTGCTTCCAAGATAGTTAATACTAGGCTTGGCATTTCAGCCCCAGAGTACTTATTTCGCACAGATTGCCTATAATTCGCTCTCATAGTTGGGTCAGGCGCTGGGCGTCTTATAAAAACTAATTACGTTGTCCCAAGCTAATATTATCATTCATAGGATTGTGCTATTACCTCACTCGTGTCGGTAACCACCAGTTTGGCTGTCGTAGTAATAAAATCTTGTTCAGAAAAAAAAGAAAAAAGAAACAGAAGATTAATGGCAGAAGAAAAAAAAACCCCTATTGAACAACTTGTGAGTGTCGCTCGTGATTTAGGCTATTCGGGAGAAGAGTTGCGAGCATTCGTTGAAAACCAGCAAAAGATGGAAGGGAATGAACGAGCGGAAAGACGCCGTGTCGCAGTAGAAGCGCAAGAAATAGAAAAATTAAGGATTCAGGCTAACGAAAATCAGGCCAGAGAAACGCAGGAAACAGAAAGACTAAAGGAAGCGCAGGAAACAGAAAGACTAAAGGAAGAGCAGGAAATGGAAAGATTAAAGGTTCAATTAGAGTTAGAGAAAGTGAGGATACAAAGGGAGACCACCGAGGATGGGAGTTCAGTTTCCAGTGACTCTGTGCGCAGTTACGCCCCCCGACCCAAGTTGCCAAAATTCTCTGAAGGAACCGATTCGATTGATGCATACATCAGTCGTTTCGAAACGTTTGCGACCAGTCAGGGTTGGCCTCCAGAAGAGTGGGCAGTCATTTTGTCAGCGCTATTGACGGGTAAAGCATTGCAGATTTTCACTGCGTTACCAGCAGACCAACAATCTGATTTTGGTGCTGTGAAGGAATCGTTGATGAAGGGATTTGACCTCACAGAGGAAGGATTCAGAAAGAAATTTCGTTCAGCTAGATTGCAAGCAGGTGAAACGTACACTCAGTTTGGTGCACGTTTAGATCACTATTTTGAGAAGTGGTTAGAGTTGAGTGGTACGAAAAAGGATGTTCGCTGAATTGAAAGAGCTAGTTATGAAGGAACGATTTTGTCAGGTTGCGGCCCTGAGTTAACTATACATTTGAAAGAGAGACAGCCAGAGACAGCAGGGGAGTTGTTGAAGTTCGCAGAGGTGTATAGAGAGGCACGTTTGGGCACTAAGGTGCAGGAGAAACAGGTGCCAGGCACAGGTGAGAAGAGTGCAAGGAGACTAGGAGAGTTTTCTGCAAAGTCTGCAAACCCAGTGGTGGGGCAGAAGGAAGGGCAAAGGGACATTAGGTGTTTCATTTGTCACAAGAAGGGACATGTGGCGAGGGATTGTCGCATGAGGTTTCCAAAGGCCCGCAGCCTTGCAAAGGTGGAAAAGGGGTCGCCAGGGGAACGACCTGCGGGGAAACCCAAAAGGGGGTTTCAGTTGAAGAGGTGGAGTGGGGCCTATGGCTAGCACTGGACGCAGTCATGCAGGGATGGGGGGGGCACTAGGGGAGGGGTTCGTTACCATGAAGAAGGGTGGAGGGCCCCGAAAGGGGGTGAAAGTTTACGGACAGGGGTTTGTTCTTTTGGGGTGTACGAACAACGCTGGTGAGAAAGGGGATTTGACGGGAAAAATCCAGACTGTCTCAATCGATGGCACGTGGGGGAGTTTCCAGTTGTAAGATAGAAGTACGTACCCTTTTACTTCTCAGGCGTTTTTCTGCGCGGGTGAGGGGAGAAACCCCTTCAGTTTTTGATCTGGAAATTTTCCCAGGTGCAAGGATCCGGGGGACCCGAGTTGTTGACTGCTCAGGGGCAGCAGTTAAAACAGGGAGCAAAAAGGGGGAAAAAGGTTGATAAACCTTTTAGTCTTTCCAGCGGGAAGTCAGGATAGATGTGTCCCCTGATGAGTTTGGGGGCAGGCGGGAACAAGACCTTCGCTCGTGAAGTTTTGGGGAGTTGGCAAAGGTGGAGAAAAAACGGTGGTTAGAGGAGGTGAGACGTTTTCTTGTGAAAGGGGGCTGTTGTCCCGAGTGTTCCCCAGGGGAAGACAGGTAGGTGACCACTCGTTAGGGGGTCCGCATGTTATGTGACACTGTCTGCGGGGGGTGAGCGCTCATGGGGGTCATCTCGGCCCCGGTAAAACGGCTGAAAAATCTTTATGATTTTCTTTGGCCAGGAGCAGGGCAGAAAAAGCGGTTCTGCATGTCTGTGACGTTGTCAAAGGTCGCACGAGGGGTGAAGAGGAAGGCCCTCTTAAAAACCCCCCTTTAAGTGACACCCGTTCAGGAGGTGGCTTTTGATCTGATTGACCCAATCTCGTCCCGTTTCCAAGGTGGGCCCCAGGATGAGACATGCAAAGGGTTCAAAGGAAGGTTTGCAGGGGGTGGGTCGTTCGAAGAAACAATATGCGGAAGGGGGAAGCATCCCCAAGGTGGGGGAAACAAGTCCCGGGGACGCTTTCCCCGGGGGGCCAAAAAAACTGCTGATGCTTTGGGAAAAAACCTTTTACCATCCTGAAAAGGTGGTCGGATTCCGAATTGATTGTGAAGGGGAAACAAAACTTTTTCATCGAAATTTTCTCCGCAAAAATATTCAGCGTGAGACTCAGCCATGGCGCGCACAATCATTGATGGGTGAAAGAGACCCGCAGAAGAAGGGGAATTTGTTGCCTAAGTTCCAGAAGAGTCATACAGGGAGTGTCCCTGATGAAGGGAGACAGAGGAGTTCCTAGGTTTTGTTGCGGGAAAAGGGGACACAAAGCAGCCCGAAAAAGGGGAAAAGGGGAGAAGGGATGAAATTTAGAGAGACCAAAAAACCCAAAAAAGAAGTTTAGAGTCTGGGTTTTATTGGTTTCTATAGGGGTTTGTTCCCAAAATTTGCAGCAATCACGGTTTTCTCAGGATTTTTGGCAAAGGAGGGAAACCCGGGGTGGTGAATGGTCAGACGCGCAGAGCAAGACTGCGACGGGGTTTGGAAAAATAGGTTTCCCTTTCCCCTTTGAAGCACCGGTATGTCAAAACCATTTTTGTTTCGGACAGATGCATCAGGCGGTGGAATAGGTCCAGTATTGTTTGCAGGAGCATGAAGGGGTCGAGTTCCCTGTGAGGTATGCTAGCAGGAAGTTGACAAAGTGTGAAGAAGGGTACGCAACTGTAGAGAAGGAGTGTTCAGCCGTTGTGTGGGCCGTGCAGAAATTCCACAAATGCTTGTATGGGAAAGAGTTCGTGATAGAGACTGATCATCAACCACTCAAATCCTGCAGGAGGCGCAGCTGAAAAAACAGCAGAGTTCTGCGTTGGGCAATGGCATTGCAGCCCTACAAGTACCGAGTCCAGTACATTCCAGGTCGACAGAATGTCGGAGCTGACTATTTAAGCCGTGTAGTCTAGCAAGCTGCAACTCAGAGGAAGTCAGTCATATCCGGGGTGCTTTGTTGATAATATGTGTTGATTACAGTTATGTTGATTGGATATGGGTTCATTCCCAGTTGGCTATGGTTCATATTTTCTGTGTGAGACTTGTCCATATTTTCTTTGTGAGACTTGTTCATGTGAATGTAGTTATGCTTGGAGCATACAGTCGCTTGTGTAGTGATGCATTATTTGCAATAAGTGAGGATGGAGATTCCTCAGTGAAGTGTCATGGATCGTGATCATATTATATTGTGCTTTTCATAGAAATTGTGAAGAGAAGATGTGGCAAATCCGCAGGTAGGGGAATTGCATAAGTGCGCACAGAGGTCGTTATAAAATGAGTCGAAATAACGCAAGAGCGCACGTCAATGATAACTCATTGGAGTGGTATTCACTAATGATATATTTTATAATTTATAAACCGTTGGTTGTAAAGTATTTTTCAAACTTTGCATGTGTAGCTGTGTGTCAGCAAATTCGGTTGTTGTCTTTTTTGTACCGTTGTTTTGAGACAATGCGGTGCATAGTCTTTTGCAAGGGGGAAATTGTCACGGACAAAAAAATAAACAACCAAAGTCGTGGTCCAGGTTGTTTGGACATAAGCTCAAACCCAAATATTCTGAGCGCTAGGCAGACGGGCCCACTTGTCGGGTCCAGCCAATTAAGCATAGCTGAGAGGCTCCACGGAGACGGTCTGTCCAGCCAGACGGACTAAGTAGCTGACCGACGCCTCGATGTCTGGTCAAACGAGTCTCGACGCCGGATCAGACTCATCCAGCCAATTTGGGCACAGCGAGGAGACTAATCCTAATCCTCTACGGAGACGGTCTGTCCAGCCAGACAGACTAAGTAGCTGACCGACGCCTCGATGTCTGGTCAGACGAGTCTCGACGCCTGGATCAGACTGATCTAGCCAATTTACGACATCGCCGGAATGAAGAGAGGGGAAGGTAGTGTGTGGTGGGGGTGAAATCAAGCTAATCAATTAAATGACCAATTGACCACCACAGAGAGTAAGGCGTGTAGGCGTGACTGTCATGATTTGAATATCCAATGGAATTAGAGGAGATAACTTCGGTACGAGGCGGTAAAAATACTGACCAATGGTACTCGCCCTTTGACAGATGAGTTTTAGGATAAGATAGGAATGCGTGAGTGAGGGGTGGAGGAGAAAAAGACGAACAGAGAGAGAGAGAGATGAGGAGGTTCTAGGTGTAGTCTCTGCACGAGAGAAAAGGCAGAGAGATGAAGAGAACGAGAGGGGAGAACGAACAGACAGAGAGAGAGAGGAAGAGGTTCTGGCGTAGGTCTGCTCGAGGGAGAAGCAGAGAGATGAGGGGAGGAGAGAGGAGAACCAAGTTGAGAGATTAGCACGAGATAGTCTGCAGCGGAAGGACTAAGGAGAGATGTGGAGAGAGAGAGTTGCTAACTAATGAAGAGGAAAAGAAGAAAAGAAAAAGAAAAGAAAAGCAACCATGTCCATTTGATAGAGCAGACTAGAAGAGAGAGAGAGAGTGCAATGCGTTAATGCAGGAAGAAAGAAAGGAGAACAGATCGATGTTGATAGTCACTGTTCCATCTTAACCGGGGTTCGACCTCATACTTGCCAGCGTCACTTCGTCAAGCAGAACCCACAGACCAACGCCAGTGCCAGCAGTCTAACCTGACCAGTGCCGGCAGTCCAACGCCAGTGCCAGCAGTCGAACCTGACCAATGCCAACAGTTGTGTCGTGCTTGTGAAAGTGACAGTGGAAAGAAAAAAAAAAAGAAAAGAAAAGACAGTGATTCGTGAATAGTTAAGATCACCTGGCCAGGTAAAGTAGAAATCTATTTATACCCGGGTTAGTTAAATGATGATTTAGATAAAATGATTTTGTGAAGTTCAGGAAAGAGAGAATGTTTTATTTTGTTTGATTCCATATGCATTGATGTTTCGTTCTATGATCATGTGTAGTAAAGTTATAGACTTTACTAGTGGTTTGATGTGACGAATGCATGATATATGAATGAGATCGTAAGCAAGCTGTGAGTGTGTTTGGGCTGTGCGCTAGTCCTTCCTCCATCGACATCACGCGAGGTTGACACTGTGTACATACCAAATTTCATCCAAATCGGACAATATATCAAGAATAACGGTTTTCAACGGTCAGATTTTGAAACACTACATGGAAGTGCCATTTGTGTGTGATAACCTTTCTATATACAAAATTTCATTAAAACCCACCAATATCTAAAAAAAAATAACGGCAAAATAACGGTTTAACGGTTATATAACCGATATACAATTTTGAAACCGGTATTTAAATGCCTCTCAAAATGAGCCTTCAGCAAGCTTATAGTCTCCAAGGGGGAGACAATCTCCAATAGGGAGAAAACTCACTAACATATAACTCCTGGTCAGATACCGATATTTCGAAACCTGATTGTTTCTCCTCAGTGACCACGGAAAGTGGTAATTTGACTCCTCTGTCTTAAGAGGTTATCTTTTTATATTAACGGCCTGTACCGCTTTTTCTTCTTTATAGAATATCTCAGAAAGTACTTGGCTGATCTTTGTGAAAATTAGCAGGTATGTTCATTATGGGTCACGAATGATGCCCGATGTTTTAGTTTATCCCGTTATAGCCGTTACTAACAGCGGCTGTAACAGCCTGTAACGGTTTTTCTTCTTTTTAGAACATATTAAAAAGTACTTGGCCAATCTTTCAGAAAATTTGTAGGTATGTTCATTATGGCTCACGAATAATGCCTGATGTTTTAGTTTACCGTTATAGCCGTTACTAACGGCTGTAATGGCCTGTAATGCTTTTTCTTCTTTATAGAATATCTCAGAAAGCACTTGGCCGATCTTTCTGAAATTTGTAGGTATGTTCATTATAGGTCACGGATGATGCCCGATGTTTTAGTTTACCGTTACAGCCGTTACTAACGGCTGTAACGGCCTGTGACGCTTTTTCTTCTTCATGGAATATCTCAGGAAGTACTTGGCCAATCTTTGCGAAAATTAGCAGGTATGTTCATTATGGATCAAGGATGATGCCTGATGTTTTAGTTTACTGTTATAGCCATTACTAACGGCTGTACGGCCTGTAACGTTTTATGGAATATCTCAGAAAGTACTTGGCCGATCTTTGTGAACATTAGCAGGTATGTTCACTATGGGTTACGTATGATGCCCGATGTTTTAGTTTACCGTTATAGTCGTTACTAACGGCTGTAACGGCCTGTAACGCTTTTCTTCTTTATGGAATATCTCAGAAAGTACTTGGCCGATCTTTGTGAAAATTAGCAGGTATCTTCATTATGGGTTACGAATGATGCCCGATGTTTTCGTTTACCGTTATAACCGTTACTAACGGCTGTAACGGCCTGTAACGGTTTTTCTTCTTTATGGAATGTCTCAGAAAGTACGTGGCCGATATTTCTGAAAATTTGTGGATATGTTCATTATGGGTCACGGATGATGCCCAATGTTTAAGTTTACCGTTATAGCCGTTACGAACGGCCCATAATGGTTTTCTTCTTTATGGAAAATGTCAGAAAGTTCTTGGCCGAACTTTCTGCAAATTTGTAAGTATGTTCATTTTAGGTCACAGACGATAGCCGATGTTTACCAGAATAGCCATTACTAACGGTTACACCAGCCCAAGACGGTTTTTCCTCTTTATGGAATATCTCACGCATATTCAGGATAAACAAACAAAACCCTAATGACTGATAAAAACTGACAATCACAATAATAATGGCAGTTCATCATTTCCGGCAGTCATCCCTGCGTCATCTTTGTGATCTGTGCTACGTCATATCAAGGCATATGTACGCACAGGTCATAGTTATTGTGTGTACGGCGTTCTATGGTAAGATAAGATGATTATGAAGCAAGTGAATCACTGTCATCCCAAAAGTCAGTGTATCACTGTTTTCGAAAAGAAAATTGCTTTTTTTTTTTTTTTTGAACGCAAAATCTTGAAGTGAATGAGCTTTTGAAGCTACAGTTAGTAAACCATTGACATATATCAGTCAGCACTTAGAATAGAATAGTTGTCAAAATGATCGAAAGAGTGGCGAAAATCCGAAACGAGTTTGATTCATACAAAACCTCACCGTTCATTGAAAACGCACTCTTTGGGGAAAAACAGAAAGAAAGTGGCACGAGATCGCGATCTGTTTATCATGTAAAAAGTGACCTAGATAGTGAGAGCAAAACGTCTGGCATAACAATGTAATTGGCACTAGAAATGACCTTTTTTTCTTTTTTTTTCTATTTTTTTTTTAACACCAGAACACTATTTTGAGCGTTGGTATACATTCAGATCGAGAGCCCTCCTTCCTTTACCTCCCATCCCTGTCCATTCACCATCCCTCCACTCTAACGCACACCGAGTTCCTTCCCAGAGTCATGTAACGATGACAGCTCTGACTAGAGTCATGTAACGATGACATGCTCTGACTATGTACGTGGCCTTAGACGCTTTCACAAAGGCCGCATTCTGTGTCGGTTAATTCTACAAACTATTTGCATAACTCTCTCTCTCTCTCTCTCTCTCTCTCTCTCTCTCTCTCTCTCTCTCTTTGCCCAACGAATTTTTACGTAACTCTTCCGCCCCCTGTGGTATGTATTGATAAAATGAGAGTCAAACTAAGCAAAAGTTACAGTCTCGTTACTTTCCTTTTAACCACGCCTTTAAAAGGAAAAGATGGACTCAGGAAAACCAGTTTCAATACTATGCAGCCTTCTGTGCGCAAGCCGATTTTCCATCTGATGCAGAATCGAGTAAACCTTAGCCGCTTTCCCCTTCCGCATCGTTTTCCCCTTTTCTCTCCACTGAATCAGCAGCAATGATGGTCACGTGTGGATCGAGATGAACTCAGGAGTCAAAAGAGAGCCATTGGGAAGCTCACCTTCCCCTTCCCTTTAAACACACACACCTTCGCACAGAGATAGACACAGACAGACGCAGACAGACAGACGCAGACAAAACACAGACACAGACACACACACACACACACACACACACACACACTCAGATGGCCCATACAATTTCGAAAATTATTAAATCTGAATGTTTCAAAGTGCAACTTCGAGAAAAGGGAAAGGGAAGGAGTTTGAGAATACATCATGAGTTAAACCTGCAAGCACCATGGATTATGCACTACGCCCCCCCCCCCCCCTCCCCACCACCACCACCACCACCCCACATACCCTCTTCCCCCTCCACTTTCTACCTCTGTGTGTGTGTGTGTGTGTGTGTGTGTGTGTGTGTGTGCGTGCGTGCGTGCGTGCGTGCGTGCGTGTGTGTGTGTGTGTGTGTGTATGTGTGTGTGTGTGTGTGTGTGTGTGTGTGTGTGTGTGTGTGTGTGTGATGCAGTTTATTCGCTGAGAGAGAAGCTGTGTGCAGCTGAACAGTGTCAAACAAAAAACAACAACAACAACAAACCCAACCCTCAACAGTTTCTGTACTTACAAGGCGTTTTGTCAGAAGTGACTGTAGCTACAAAGTTACAGAATCCGTGAGTATTTGTAAATTGACGGCCAGACTTGTCATGATCTGATCATTCGGTGACCCTGTCAAGTAAAGGGAAATCACTGACGATTATTACAGAGTTTTATAGATCCTACATCCCTTATCCGGTTCGGGCTAGACAGGTGACGTATCCAACCCATATCGCACGTTCTCGCGCGATTTCCTTACACAGTACCGGTTTCGATAGGGGACGTGTCTACGTACCAAACTCGAGTTACACACAACCTTACCCATGTGCGTTTCACAACAGCACAACTCAGATTTCAGAGAAAGTAACGTTCCGGTTGTCTTTTTTAAAGCCTTTCCTTAGCCACGTGTGTAGGTTTTATTTCATCAAGTTGTAAACATTCAAAGACACCACCTATCCACAGGCGAAAGCCTGGCGACCAGGCAGCACGTGTCGCCCGCCAGTCGGCCTACTTGTGACAGAACAACGATATTTGAGATGGCGGCCCCACTTCAGGCGTATTCCAACTTAAAACATCTACTTTCTGGCTATAAAGCAATAGGAGTATATCACAGATGCTTTTTAGAAGTGTTTTTAATCAATTGTGTTTGAGAAATTGCGCCAAGCGCTGACACAGATTTCAATGGAGGTCAAGGCTAACTTTTCCGTGCCGTACGGCGGAGAGTGGAGGGCGAAGTGTAAACAAGTAAACAATCACCTCACGTGGAATCCCATGTTTTCTGGCACCATATGAGGCACACAACTAACAGAGGCGGTCGCGGTTTTACCTTTTTTCCGGCAATTATTACCTTTTATTATTTTTTTTAAAAAAAAGGCGAAACGTAATGGACACACAAGGTGTAAAGTAATGCCGATTTAATGTAAAATATGAAAAAGACAAATGAATTTTAGACGAATATGTCTTCTTTGGGTGAAAAAAAAAACACCAAAAAAAAAACAAAAAAACAAAAACAATGCTCCCTACATTGCAGTAAGTATAATAACGACAATGTCTCGGAAAAGAATGTGTAAGCACAGGTGATAGGGAGCACAATCGTATCTCCACCTGCTTGAGAGATTGTTCGGTTTTCAAAATCTGGAGAGAAAAAAAGTTTGAAAATATGCAGCTGTAAACTGTTACCTACAAATGCCAATGTGTGTGTGTGTGTGTGTGTGTGTGTGTGTGTGTGTGTGTGTGTGTGTGAAAATGAATACGTGTTCGTTTTATGTATTTGCCAGTATTTTATGTATGTCGTCTTAAATTCAATGAGTTACTTCGTTTCATCGTGTTAACTAGTGAGTTTGAGCATCACTCTGATCACTTGCGCAGTTTTGACATATATTTCACTATAGAGTGTATCAGATGGCACTCCAAGCAGGCTAGAGTAAAACACTTTATTTCAAAGAAGATGACGTTTGTTTTTATCAATGAAGTGTAACAACAGACCACTTCTGTTTATGGGACAATAAGCGATCAGCTTACACGATAACATGAGTGTCTATAACTTCTTTGTATTTAACAGAACTAAGAACTGATTTTATCATGATGAAGGCATCATGTACGATTATGACAATAAGAATTTTCATCGCATTAAGTGAAATAAATGAATGCGCGCGCGTGTGCGTGCTTGCGTGCATGCATGTCTGTGCGCGCATGTGTATCTATTGTTATTTATCTGTCTATTTGACTGTATTTGATTTTATCTATTTACTCATTTTTTAAGCTATTTGTTATTTGATTATTTATCTCTTTATTTGCTTATCAATTGACTTTAGCTTAGGTACACTTGATAGGTTACAGCTTTCAGTAGATTTGTAACTCTTTGGATGAACTGTTTATTGTCTGCAGATGTTCTTTTTCAGTAGTGAAAGTAAATCTCAAGAGGGTGATAAACGTTCAGAGCTATACCCTTTTACACATATAATCGACAACGACACAAAACGGTTTTGAACTTTCATCTGATTTTATTTCTCTTAAATCACGGACCTGTGGCATGCAAAAGCCCAACGCGCAAAATCATCTGGTTTTATGCCGCGGCACTCCAAAGAAAATCTGTGTGTGTGTGTGTGTGTGTGTGTGTGTGTGTGTGTGTGTGTGTGTGTGTGTGTGTGTGTGTGTGCGCGTGCGTGCGTGTGCGCGTGTGTCTTCCTTCTCCATGTGCATTGACTGTTCTGGTCGCTAATATAGAGTATGTCACCATTTGTCACAGTATTCATGAACTACATTGTTTAGGAAGAAAAACATTGGGGGTGGGGGAGGGGGAAGGTTGCACATCTCGAAAGCCTGAAGAAATAAACAAATTTCGTAGTCTTGTCGTTATTGCATAGGTATTGGAAATCTACACATGTAGGTCGAAACATGTGTTAAATACAGGCAGGTGCTTTCTTTGTTACCTCCCTTGGTTGGGGGGGGGGGGGGGGGGGGGGGGGGGGGGGAACTCGCCGGGGACGTGAGTCGGCGGCACGTGCAATCTAAAACAAAACTGACTTCATGTATGTGATCTGTACGTATTTCGATACGTGTCTGCATTGGGCGACACGTAACGTCTATTCTAAAAGTGCCGTTGTCAACAAAACATAACTTATCTCAGTTCAGATGTGGGTTCTGTGGCACGCAGTTCCTTGTGTTTCTGCAACTCTTGTGTGTGTCTTGCTTCGACAGTTTCTCTCTCTCTCTCTCTCTCTCTCTCCGTTTCCTGTGGGTTGCCCAGTGGTGCTGGGGCTGTGGCAGAATGGGCCAGGTTGTGACTGGTTAGGGAGCCGGAATGAGCGTCATGGATACAGAGCCACTGAGGTGACACAGAAGACACGATAGAGAAAAAAAAAAAAAAAAACCCTGAACAGCTGCTGAATCACTAGTGCCAGTTCTGATCCAGCATGCAAAGGATGCCACCTTCTATAGCTTCTGTTGATGACCACGACTAGTTGGCTGCTTGACCAGTGTGACTGGGCATCCCCATCACATGATGACCGTAGCATTATATTGTCATCATCATTGCTATTCTCATAAATCATCGTGAATGGAAAAATGCTCAGGGCTTTGAGGACTTCCATGCCAAGCTGTTAAGTTAGGAAAATTTTGGTCTTTCCGTATCTCTGGCGAGTTCCTGTCATACGTCTTTGGTGCTCGCTCCGTTTGAGTGGGTAAGGGCATACGAATGTAGCAGGAATGCCTCTGCTCACTCTCTTTCTCAGTCTCCTTCGCACTCACTCTGTGTGTGTTTTGTGTTCTAAGCCACTGTCACTCGGAGCAGTTTACAACAAAAGCATTTCTTTATTTACAAAGGTGTGACAGAGGTACATGTAGGAATGTGCCCGGAACCTAAAAGTCATCAAAACACCACTGACATAAGTTTAACACAAAATATTCTTGGTATGTGTTTCAACAATGCAAACATGTGAGAGAGAGAGAGAGAGAGAGAGAGAGAGAGAGAGAGAGAGAGAGAGAGAGAGAGAGAGAGAGAGAACTTCAACACAAAATGTTCTTGGTATGTGTTTCAACAATGCAAACATGTGCGAGAGAGAGAGGAGAGAGAGAGAGAGAGAGAGAGAGAGAGAGAGAGAGAGAGAGAGAGAGAGAGAGAAGACGAACTTCAACACAAAATATTCTTGGTATGTGTTTCAACAATGCAAACATGTGAGAAAGAGAGAGACAGAGAGAGAGAGGGATGGAGAGGAGAACTGTGCAAGGAAAAATAAAAAAAGGAAATAAGCACTACCAAGACAGAAACCCCCAAACATCTAAATGACATCCACAATGTATCACATCAAAAGCACACCACATCAGCTTACTTGTGACCAGCCTGGGTAAAACTATGGTTGTGTTGAGACACAATCAGCTTATACTAAGTAAGTGTCAAAAACAAAATCATGCAGGTAAAGAACAAAAATATTGAAACGTCATTCAATCAACTACATTTGCACCACAATCAAAAATACAAACACTTGCTGTATAAAACATGCACAGTGCTTGAAAATTGCACTGCCTACTATTCTGATCTGAGAGCAGTGGGTCTCAAAGTAAATCCCAAAGACTGGCAATGGAGGTTTTATCAATATACACAGTGTGAACACATCAGAAAGACAAAAAGGAGACAAAAGAAAAAAAAATAGTTGGAACATTGGGTGGCAGAACAGGGACATTTTCTTGCGTAGACTTTCCAGAAGTTACAAAAACCTTGAGGGTATTTCGAATAACTGGAGGACCCCAAGAATCTAGCAGAGATAGGGATGGTCCTGTCTCACAGAACCAGGTCCCTAAAACATGAAAATGCCTAATAATGAAAGTTGTACAGATGCTGTATTGTAATTGTACGACTCTAAGCATTGTTTGTAAATACCAAGAGTAAATCATTTCTCAGGTTTATCCCTCATGAAAAGCTCAGAAAAGAAGAAAAAGTGGCACACAGATGGCCCAATTCATCAACTTATTTTTCAAAAATAAAATCAGGGCTTCCTGATAGTAACACAAGCCATTAGCAACTCAAACAGCCACACTGAACATATAAACAGCTGAGAGCATCAAAACACCTACCCATCCCAAACCTCCAATGCACCCCCCTAAAGACAAAGGAACATTCTTTTTCACCCTTTGTCACGTCATGAATGACAGGCACAGAGTTTCCCCTCTCACACAGCAGAAAGACATGTTTAAAAATGGCACATGCAAAAAATATTTATAATGTATGTGCATGCATGCAAAAGTACCTCCAGGCGTTAATGCTACCACATATGCAGACAAAAGTTTCCAGGTTTTTTTTTAATCATCATAACCCAGGAGACCACACAGAACCTCTTCAGGACTGTGAAACTTGTACAGGCAAAAATGAGAAACACCCTGAACAGGTCAGATCTTCAAATAAGAAACAAACAAAAGCAATAATGACCTGGCAGCAAAACTACTGACATGACATAAAAGACTGGGCTTTGCTCAGGGCAACAAGCTTCTCCTTGAATTCTCACATCCAGATTAGACAAACTATTGAAAACTGGCCTGTCGTAGACTGTAATCAGAAAAGAAGTGTAAAGTAGTTTCCAAGACAGAAGAAGGGTTCACAAAGGCAGAAAAACAGTAGACAACAGTGACGAAACAAATATCGAAGACAGTCACAGAAAAGAGGAAGTTCCAAACACAAAATTTTCGGAAGACAGGGGAGATACTTGCGGTGAAAGAGCCCCAGTATCCCCTTGGGGACATACAGACTTCAAACGAAAGGTAAAATTGGCATGTGTATAAATGTGTTTGCGTCCATACTTGTTTCAAACTTATTGCACTGCTTTCAAAGACATGGCTAGTACTGAATACAGCTGTATAGCTGTTTTCTTCCCATTTCCGCAAAAAAGGTCATGAACTGCCAACTGTAGAATGCTATCCAGTGGTGTGGTACTGTCAAGTCAGTATTCAAACCCAATCTCCAGCACATTTTAAAAAAAAATAATAATAAAATAAAAGACAAGCCATAAAATGAGTTCAAGTATCCTTCACTGAAACAACATTTCAATTTTTTTTCGAAAGAAAGAAATGAAGAAAGGAGGAAAGAAAGAAGCAAGGAACAGCAGCGTATCTCCACCCCTCTCACCTACTGACACGCCCCCCACACCCCCAGCCCAACACACACACACACACTACCACCACCATTAAAAATACCAATGCAAACAAATTGAGAAAAGGGAAAATATACTTTGTTGAAGGTTGTCAACCAGTGTCAGTAACCTGCATCTATGTGCTGTAGTTCTCTAACTTCACATATTCATTAGGATGCACCCAGTTTCAATGTCTCCACCCCCCCCCCCCCCCCCCCCATTAAAGGGGATAGGTGATGCAGAATATATCAAGTATATCAATATATCAAGTGGCCCTCAAAATAACATTTTCCATGTGTGCATGTGTGTTGTGAGAGTACTTGCAGGTGCGCATGCGTGTGTCCTTGCGTGCATGTGTGTGCTTGTGTGTGTGTGTGTGTGTGTGTGTGTGTGTGTGTGCGAATGCACATGCATGTGTGTGTGTGTGTGTGTGTGCGCAAGCGCATGCATACGCACTCACAAGTATATGAATCCTTATTTCCATCTCTCTCCCTTACACACACACACACACACACACACAACCATGATTTTGAGGGTAACTTGAAATTTTGCTTGTTTGGTGTGTTTGCAATACTATTCCTTCTGTGTATATATACAGTTTTCCACTTATTTTTTTTAATTCTCATCCTTCATCTTCCCCTCCCTCCTCACTATCCCCACTCTCATCCAAAATTCATTTTGAAATTGTTAAAAAAAAACAATTGCTCATAAGCTTTAAATTGCTAAAAAAAAAAATTGCCCATAAGCTTTAAATTGTTTTTAAAAAATTGCTCATAAGCTTTCTGACATACTTAATAACAGAAACATGGGATTATGATGACAAAAATTATATGACTTGCATGCAAGGTCTCTCGTTAAACAGTGATGAGTGAAATAAATCTCAATACCCTTCACTAAAATGACATTAGGATCAAAGTTTACCAATTGAAGGAATGTGAAGAAGAAGAAAAATGGAAAAAAAAATGGGGGAAAAGTGTATGTGCATGGACACAATCAAATACACACACACAAAACACACGCACAAATAACAGTTTGCAGAGATCATATTTAAACAATGAAAACACAGAGTGTTTCTCAGTTTGCAGAGATCATATCTAAACAATGGAAACACAGAGTGTTTCAAAAGCTTTCCAATCAACACTGTCTTTACGTGGGTTTGAGCTCCCGTTTTTTTTCCATATGAGATAAATGTGCATACCAAATGTACTTACACTTACATTTATTCTTCTCTAAACACGAATTGATTCAGACTTGATTCTCCTTTTTTTAGTCCACGATGCCAACTACTGTCCCAAGATGGCTGGACAGAGAGGCCTTGAAGAGTTAATCACTTGTGGAGACTGATCCTGCAAACACCTCATTCAAGATTCACTCATGTGGTTTGAAGGTGTCTTGCACACAGACACACACACAGAACCAAAATCAATACCCTGCTCTACATTGCTTCACATGTACATATGATGAAAACAATCAATCATAGACTATCCCAAAACCAAACATAAGTCAACGAACTGAAGATTCCTTAGGCATCCCAAACCAAACATAAATCAACCCAGAGAAAGACAGTTCTTTATGCATCCAATACACGACGCCATGAGACTTCCTACTTCATACGAAAACAAGCTGCACAGCACTGAAAAGACCAGCAACACCTTATTTTCCACCTGCAGATTACGACATACAAGAATGAGAAAAGAACATTTAGTATACAGAGCATGCAGGAAAACATGCCAAAGAGGAAAATATGCAGAGTAGTAAACCAGAGCCTGCCCCAGTCTTTACACCGTCACTTTGAATGGTTGCTAGGTGTCAGCACAGAACATAAAATACTCCATTAAGCATATGAAAGGCAGCAAACTAATGGAGATTTAGTGAAGGAAAAGATGAAGCTGCAAGCGTTATTCTGATTAAATTGTGTTAGGCATGCACACATTCACACGTAAATGGCCTGTCTGTATCACCTCCATACATTGTCACCAGTAGTTAAAACAGGACAGCATTTCATTTTGTGAAATATATAAAATAAGTCCGAAGACATCGTTTCAACATCGAAACAAGTGCAGAACAGGTGCTGAAACACAAGCACTGGCCGTTGGCGAAGAAAGAACAGAATCATATGTTACAAAGTAGATTGGCCAATGTGGGAGCATCAAAAGATTATGCACTTTGCAGTCAATGCACGGTGGTGCGGAAGCATCAAAAGATTGTGCACTGGAAAGAGTTCTGGCCACCAAAGAAAAACAAGAGGATCATACACTTTCAATGTCTTCTGGCCGTCAAAAGAAGCTACACCGTCACTTGAAGGCAGAACAAAGAATATTGTACCTCAGAGCATTCCCGTTACATTTACTGTTCCAGACTATTGCTCACTTTTTATTTGGTGTGGAACACCTCTGTTGTTAGAGGTGCCCAGAAAAAAAGATCAATGGCAGTTACAATCATTCCATAAAACCGGTCTGGCTAACTTTTCCCTCTCATCACTGCGTGTTCTTGTTAAACATTTCAAAATGTATACCAGCCCTTATCTGTTGACCATTATCAGCCCCTTCCCCTTGAAATTCATGTATATTGTCTTCAACACTTACAGTATTATGTGGAGTGCAGTCCTGATTTTCTCAGGAACTTGTAGGGCATGCAGGACTCTTTAGGTTTACATCATGCATTTATCATAGATTTTTTTCCCCCAAAGACATTGGCTGCTTGTCTAGCTAATAATCGTTCAGAAAACGCAAACACGAAGTTCTTGGGGTAACATGCACTAGAGCACAAAAAATACCACTTAACTCATGGTAGCAAAAGAGATTTAGGTGATTAAAATGTCTGCAAAGCGTGATGGAAATGGTCACGCTCTCTGGTATTGTCTTGTGTCAGAATACAAGGACAAATTCTGTGAGAAGATTAACCCATGTATGCATAAATAGATATTTTTTTTTAAAGTCTTTAAAAAAGTAACAAACAAAGAAAAGAAAGAGACAACTACTCTTGGATCAGAGCCAAACTACTGCACCAGTTAATCAAATCTGTCATGAGAGAAAACAGCTCCAGTCACTGGTCACTTGTCCCCGACTGTGGAGGCATTGCAAGGAAGAAAACAGAACCAGTCGTCTCCATCCCTGGCTGGTGCAGGTATGTGCCTGATCTATACAGTGACACAAAACACGTGTCTTGCAGTGCAGACTGGCTTTCAATGAACAGGTTCATGAACATACATAGACTGTGTACGGACAGCATTTCCAGCTTTCAGTTATTTCAAAAATAAAACGAGACTTTCTGACCATGTGTAGCAAGGTCTGTCAAAATTTACAAGGTTTTTATTTTTAAAAAAAAGAAGTATTATTGATATTGATATTTCTGCAACTGTTTTCATCTACGATTTACAACAAACAGAAACCACTACAGCAAAAAAAAAACAAGCAATGTAAGTAATGAACGAAATTCACGCAGAGGAGACAAATTTGTATATAACCTAAGTTGTTCATAGTAAACAATGAAAACAACCCTAATAGCAAACAGAACTTGTCAGGTTCCAAGCCCTGAATACACAGCAGCAAGTGCTCATTAGCAACATCTGGGCAATGTTCAAAAAGCTCTACAAAAGCCGTACCAGCCTGCTACAAAAGCTTTATACTTTGACACAAGGTCAAAGCACTTTTCTCTGTCTTTACATGCGGGTGAGTGAATGCACCTGCTGTGTGTGCATGTGCTTTAATTTTTCTTCAAGTCATGAGATGCACTCAGCCAGAATGGCTGTTGAATGAAAGTCGTTATTCATTTCCAATGAATCTTTGAACCACATGGGTCTTCTCAAAACAGCTCTTTATGTATTCAAGCCTTCGAACTTTCAGCTGCACATTTGATTATTCAGAGTGAAACCTTATGTTAGTAATCGTGTTGCGGACTTCCTATTTACGATGAAACAAAAACAAGGAGAAAATTTAAGAAAGTGGAATGTGATGTGGAAATCGACAGTCACAACATTAATACCACTGATGAGAGAGTCAGTGACCTGGGCTTTTGTTTGTTTGTTTTTAAATTCAACCACCATGTGAACTCTTGTTCAGTCCTTCCATGCTTGATCCTTTCTCAGGTGTGAAAACTGAAACAGAGGGTAGTTGACAGCAAACTAGACAGGCAGACACATACACTTTTTGTGACAGGTTGTTTTCAAACGAGATTCCAATTCAATGGAAAGGTCGCTCTCTGCTTTAACCTACCCGAGTCCAGTTCAATGGAAAGATTGCTCTCTGCTTTAACCTAACCAAGTCCACTTCAATGGAAAGATCGCTCTCTGCTTTAACCTAACCAAGTCCACTTCAATGGAAAGATTGCTCTCTGCTTTAACCTAACCAAGTCCACTTCAATGGAAAGATTGCTCTCTGCTTTAACCTGAGTCCAATTCAATGGAAAGGTCGCTCTCTGCTATAGCCACTCATCATCTTTAAGACTTCATTAAAGGTTAAATACCTCATCATATTGATACAAAAAAAAAAAGAAGATAAACCTAAATAAATCACTGGGGTGGGTGAGGCTGAAGTAAAAAAACAAAACAAAAAAAGAATGAAAAGGAACAAGCACACAAACTCTGACATCCAAAGGTACTGTTCTTACTGTAACCATCACTGGACTCAACACGTATGTCAAGGCAAAGCTCTGCTGAACACGGTCACTGGATAGATGGTGACCAACCTCCCTCCACGATATTGATCACACGGGCAGACTGTGCCAGATGGGGAGCCTTTCTGGAATGTCACCAGACCAGCTTCCTCATCATCATGTCCGATGTGGTGGCCCACACCAGAGCACAGAGGGGTGGTGGGTTCAACAGCAAAAACACAACAAACCAAAAACACAAAACACTAACATTATACTGAAGGTGTTAAAAGCACGAACATGAACAAGATGAGCAGAATGAAGACAAGAGCAGAACCAGAAGAATTTTAGCCAGTGAATCAGAAAAAAAAAGAAAAAAAGATGCAGAGATGAAACAATACATGACTGCAGCAACACAGTGCCGTTAAAATCGAACAAGCCAACCATTATCTACAATTCACCATGAGACTCAGGCACTGCTGGGCAACTCAGAGAAACTGGAATCACCATCCAGCAATACTTGTTGATTAATAATTGCTTTCTTTTTTTTTTTTTACATTTTCACACAATTAGGATGCAAGAGAATCAGACAAATCATAATTATGACCTTCCAAATGGAGATCCGTTATCTTTCTCACACAGTTTTCTTAATGTGGTCTTTTTGAATGCATGGAAGTTTGTTAACTCTCCCTGGGCTTCCTAAAGCATATATTAAGATAACTTTCAGAAGCATGTCCTGGCTGTGACCTAGAATTCCTTTCAATGTAAACATGGAATCAGTATGAAAAGGAAGTCTGCTGGACAATTCACATCCCACATTGTCTGAATGTGTAGCACCCAATTTCTAACACACATGTCAACGTGCACATCAGTACAGCAGTATTATCATAACAGTGGTCGTTGCATTAAAAGAGCAAAAGCAAGAAAGCAAAAACCTGTGATGACATAGTACACACCACAGACCAATCAAACCAGAAGAGTGCAGAACTGTACAGTAAGCATAATGCAGCAGAGTTCTGTACTATCATAGTACACGTGCAGTGTCAAGCAGTCCAGTAGCAGAGCAAAAACCCTATACAACAAAATTTCAATGCAACACATTAGGTCAGTCCTCAGGAGAGGGCTTGCATGAGGTGCAGACACCTGAGGCCATCAGCAGCACAAGACGATTGTTCTGGCAGACACAGCATGATATGAAGGATGATATGCACAAAGTCCAAAGCCTTGGGATCACAGACACGTGGGGAGACACTTGAGATCACACACCGGCCATCTGCTTCGCGGTGAACATGACATTATCACTGCGGATTTACCTTCCTGTCATGACAGAATGTCAAGGGAGACAGACATCAGCACACGCTGCATGAACGTCAAGATCACATGATAACATACAATGGAGAAAAACAAGACTAAAAAAAAAACACCATGAACTGAGCACTTAAAAGGAAAAGAAGAGAATAATCTGTAACACCCATTCAACTGCAAATGCCTATTTTCCTCACTTTTCAGTCTATCCAAACATACTGCATTCACTAAACACAGAACGTTCGGTCCCTCTCAATTTGTCTTAGGTACTTTCCATTCAGTGTGGTACCATCCAAATTTCTAGAAGAGTATTAACAGGAATCCCCTTAAAACAATAAGGTTTCAAAGAGATGAGAAGTTTGTGTCCAAAACTCCAACAAAGTCTTTTGTCAATCACATATTCTCATCATTGAAGCACATGCATACATGCATTAAAATCTCTTCATTTTCACATGATGACATTTTACAGGGCTTCTTTTACAGGTAGAATCACCACAGTTACAATTTAATTCTGTGCGGTCTGATGTCTGGCTGGGTTTTCATATTTGCTTTCTTGTGCCTTCTGTTCCATGGCACATATTGACACTTAATAGCACATGTCTCATTAGCCTTCCACAAAACAACAGTTTACTCCATTTAAACCTGCTTCAATTATCCCAATGTGGAATACATTACTCACTAACTGGTCAGAGTTTCTCTGTCTGAAATACATGAATAACTTAATGGTTCTAATGTCTCGAGTGAGTGAAAACTAATAAATAGATTACAGGTCCAACATATCCATCTGGAATATTTGAATACGCAATTGGCTCAGTTCTCAATGTCAAATAAGCATATAATGAACCAGTTCAACTGGAGCAATCTGGAATAATACCTGGTTCAATTATCTCAATCTGAAATATGTAAATAACTGGTGCAGTACTCCTTTCTCAATCAACTGAATGACTGCTACAGTTATCTCAATCTTGAATCAGTAAAGAGAAACTGTTCAATTCTCTCATACCAGAATAGATGAATAATTAACACTTCAATTGTTTCAGTTTCAAACAAGCAAACAACTAATCGGTTCAACTATATTGACCTGGAATGAGTGAATAACTGGCCGGTTCGATTACCTGAATCAGAAGTAAGTACATGACTGTCTGGTTCAATCATCTCTCGGTGAAAAACTGGTTCAATCATATCAATCAGAATGTGTGAATTGTACTGGTTCGATGATCTCAATATGGAATAGATAAGTGATTCAATTCTCTCAACCTGGGATATGTGAATAAGTCACAGAACAATAGCAAGCTGGAGTATGTAAAAACCCAATCCAGTTCTTTTAATGTCTGACAATTGAATAAATAACTGATTCATCTATCTCCGTCTGAAATAAGTAAATGATAATTAGTAGGATTATCTCAACATACAAGAAAAAAAAATGGTTCTATTGTTTCAATTACAACATGTGAATAGCACCTGGTTCAATTATCTCAGTCTCCAGAAAATGAATAATTGGCTCGTTCAATCATCTCAGTCTGGGCAAGTGAATAACTGCTTCAATAATTTCATCTGGAATAACTGAATAACTGGTTCTATTCTTTCAGTCTGGAATAAGAGAATAATTGGTTCTTTATCTCAATCTGGAACGATGAAACAACTATGTTGTTCACTTATCTCAAACTAAAACAATGAAATAACTATCTGGTTCACTTATCTCAAACTAGAACATTGAAATTAATAACGGTTCAAACCTATCATAGAGACACAAGAAAAGATTATACATTGCTTTTTAATCTTAATCTAAACTTAAAATTAAAAAAGAAAAAAAAACAACTAAAAGGGAAACGTGGCCTCCTCCCCATTCATATTTTCCTCAATAAATCAATCAACATCAAATGCATACATTTATCAACTGATGCACGCATGTACGCAAAAATAAGAGAAAACAAAAATGAGAGAGAGAAAAAAGAAGAAGACACACACACCATATTTCTGACAAAACAGAAGATATTTCACCAGCATTTGTAAATATCAGTTTCATCAAAGCAATATGTACTTCATCAGACCTGCCCCCCCCCCCCCCCCCCCCCCCCCTCCCCCCCCCCACATGCCTGTCAGACTGTGCTATTATCCTATAGTTCGTGACATACACTTTCACCAGTACATTCAAAAATGAATTTAATCCAATCTCTTCAAAACTGGCCCACGTATGTGTTGTGGCGGTCACATTGTGCATTCTTGTGCTGTAACAATTGTGAGCTGTGGCTACTGTGGAAAAGTTTGTCCATCAAAGCAGCCCATGAGCACAACAAATACAACAGCAAATTAAATTATTTGCAATGTCTGGCTTAGGTATGTGTGTGTGGTGTGTGTGCGTGTGCGTGTGCGTGTGCGTGTGTGTGTGTGTGTGTGTGTGTGTGTGTATACAAGAGAACATGTGAATGATCAAACAGCACGTTAAATAATTTCATACTACAGTTCTGTTCATCATGCACACACACACACACACACACACACACACACACACACACACACACACATATACACACACGCATGTACGCACGCACGTGCACACACACACACACACTAAAAACAACAACACTGCACAACATAACATGCACCAGTACATGTCAATACACAATAAATGAATGGAAAACAAACAAAAATTCCACCCCAAATCATATCACAACATTGAGAAGAAATTGGTCCACCTGCCGGCACAGTGGCATGGGAATCACAAGTTACCCTGAACCCACGAAACAGAAAGACGCCACCCGAAAATAATGAACATGACCATACTTCAACACCCTACGGAGTAAGAAATCTGATCTAGGAAAAACACTGGTCCATAGAAAGAGATTCTTTAAGCCCAGTCTGAGACAGTACATACTTTTTTCTTGATGTAATGTTCTGAATTAAGTTCCCATGTGATATCTGCTGAATGCTTGCACTTTGGCTAGAGTAACATGTAACGTCTTGTCAATGGAAGCACTTCATCTAACGGTTTAAGAAAACTGGCTTTGGAAAAAGCAAGTGCAAAATGTACATTTTGCTGGTGAGAAAAAAACCCACACAAAACTAAATAAAAGGAGAAGAAAAAGATACCAACAACCAGCAGTGCTCTGTGAAAGTTTTTTTTTCCTGTGATATATGGTCGCAGTATCATGGAAATAGCTCGTACCATTAATGATAATTACAAGAATTAGAACTGAATAATAATTAGAGATGAAAGCATTCACATAAAACTTGATAGTAGGTGCATGACATATGACTCACTGTATGATTATGAACAAACTTGCAGTAAATTACATGAAAATTAACATAAATGTTTAATAACTAGGTTTAACACTTTGCGTTGCATCCAAGACAAGTTGGAGGGGGGTAGGGTTGGAAGAAGTGGATGGGAAGGTGGAGGAGAGATAGCAGAATGGGTGAGCCCAAGGGTACGTTTTGTTCATACAACTTAGGCCAATCCTTAGCTGATTCAAGCTCATGACAATAACATAACTATGCCCATGGAGACATAGGTTTGACAGACATGTATTTGACAAGAAAATTTGAATAACATACCTAATACATAAACATAAGAAAATTGTTTTGTTTGTTTGTTTCAGTTGTATTTTGGATTACAATTCACACATTGAAAGTTTCACAATTTGAATCACCTTGAGAGTGGGAAGCGTGCAGTCCAGTTTAATTCCAACCCAAAAAACATTAAATCATTATTTCAACTTAAATTATTTTCTTATGTTTATGTATTAGGTATGTTATTCAAATTTTCTTGTTACTAACAGGTGATTGATAAACATTTTTCAAAGATTCACATACTGCTGACAAACATAAATCCTTTCCAGCCAAATAAAGTACCAGAAAGTTATCGCATATCTAAATATTCCAAATAAACATATGCTGTTTCTGTTCTGTTTTTGGTTTTTTATCTATGGGTTTTGTTGTGGGTGGGTTCTGTTGTGCATTTTGATGAATACCAAAAGTGCAGGCCCTGTCAGATGTGGGTGGAGGAGGTGAGAGATGGGAGGTTGGGAGGAGAGGGGAGGACATTGTGAATAAGATTTTTTTTTTTACAAACAACTATGATCTGAATGATAAGAAAGTAGATGAATAATAACACACACACAAAAAAAGCCAAGCAAAATAAAATTAAAAAAAATTCAGAATGACTTTCATTTCGAAGATACAAACAGAAAGGTGTGTTGTGTTATATTTACATTCCCCCTCTCACCCTCATCCCTCAACACTTTTGTCTTTGATTCATGGAATGGCCTGAGCAGTGAAGAGAGGGCTATGCCCGTGTGTGTGTGTGTGTGTGTGTGTGTGTGTGTGTGTGTGTGTGTGTGTGTGTGTGTGTGTGTGTGTGTGCTAGCACAGACCAAGCAAGACAAGTAGATCCATTTGCATGCCATTTTTTTTCTTTTCTTTTTATTGGGGGGGGGGGGGGGGGGGGGGGGGGTTATCTTTTCTTGTTTTGTCCTTATTTGGTTTGGTTTGGTTTCTTGTTTTCTTTGTGACACTGTCAATCATTCTGTGCAGTGTAGTGCAGAATTATGGAATGGAAGATTGATCCCTCATCAAAACTGCATCAGAGTTGATGAACATATACTCTGGGGATTGTGTACAACATGTCAAAGTCTATGCCACTAAATAATTTTCTGTATGTGTCAAAATGCATTCTACCAAGTACATAAATACTGTTGTACACACACACTTTAATTAAGTCATGTGGTGCGATCCCAATATCATGCAAACAAAATAATTTCAATAACATCCTCACATCCAAAATGAGCATGTGTGCACATATAACACAACTAATGATGTTTCAGACAACACAAATAAGTGCAAAATATATTCCTTCTGATTGACATCTTCATAACAGCATATACAACGATTGTTCTGTTATTTTTCTTTAAATGAAAAAAAACATTAAAAAGCGATGAATAATTTTATAACAAAACAGATTAAGCAAGTCTCCTTTCACCCAGTAAGCATGTTGTCAGTCTACAAAAATTGCATTCTGTAAAGTCAATGGCCAATTCAAAAATTGCAAAAAAGGACGTTAAGTAGTCATGGCAGTTGCAAAACAGCAGGCCGTGTTTGGACAAAAAAGATTCAGTTGGGAAAAACACACACAACAAAACACATATTTCATATATCAATATCATAATAATATGAAATGCAAATGCAGTGCAGTAACTCTGCGTCTGGTCTAGCCTTTTACACACATCCATATTATGGAAAGCACAAAGACCTGAATCATTAATGACCAAAAACAATTAACAGCTAACCAGTTTTAAATAAGTAGGTAAAGAAGCATAAAAATAATGTACATCTGAAGACAACATATTCATATGTCTGGATTACATAACACAGGCTGACCTAAGTTACTGATGCCTCTGGAATACTTGTTTAATTCTTACACATCAGTAACATTAGCCAAGGTCCTCATTACATAATAAATTCATCACAATACGTGTCTGAATCCCACAATCACTTTACCAGATGAAAAAAAAAAAGAAATGCCCCTCTAACTCAAAGCACTGCAACAAATGAAAGACATGACTCGCATGGCTGGTATTCATCCCAACAGCAAATTTATGCCATGATACATATGGGCCTCTTGCCTTGACACGCAAGATGTGGAAATGTTTGTCGTGGGCAGATCGCTTTAGAGTCACCACAATACACCGATCACACACAAGCTATGAACAAGAGGAGTCAGTGGAGGAGAAAGAAGAATCTGCTGTCTGTATTTTCAATGACTTACCGTTTGCTGCTATACACTGTGAACTGACAAGACCAAATATGTTCACTAATTCTATCAAAATAATTGTCGATCTGCACCTCAAAGCAACATTCACCTATTCTATTGACAATTTGCATTACGACTCTTGGGTGTAACTTCATTAGTCATGGTATCTTCCAACACATACGCAGCATTACTTTTTTTTTCAAGGGGCTGATGACAAGGCAGGATGAGGTGCAGTTAGCAAGTTTCAACAAATACTGACAATAGATATGCACAAAACACTTTTTTTTTCCTCTCTCACACACAAATACAAAAAGCAAGAACATTTACTCAAAGGTGGTGATCACAGACATGTGGTGTCTTCCAGTTCTCTCCCATCATCGCTATCGGTGCAGAACTCTGCACCTCCCTCTAAGATAGCTTTGGCCTTGGGTATGACGCCCTTTGAATGACTCTCCATCTCTGGAGCTTTTCCGTTCCCTCTGCTCTGAAAGACGGGGCGAAAATGCTCCACTGTCAAGTCTTCATCTTCATTGTCGGCCACGTCATCCGAAGATGAGCTGTCATTATCATCAGCATCGATCAGTTCCGTTAACACCTGCGCAACAGCTTCTTCTGTTCGCTGCTCATCCGTTACAGTTCCTGTGTCCTCCTTTTCTGCACCGTTGACCTCACTGACAGCAAGCGATTCAGTCTCTGCGAGACCGACGCCAACAGATGTTGAGGAGCTTGGGCCAACAGCGGGTGTGCTGGATGCGGACATTTGTTGGCGCTGTTCCTCCTCTTGGTCCAGGCAGTGCTGCAACCCTGCACAGTACTGCAGCAGGAGGAGCATCAAAGCTTCAATCTTCTCGTTGGATTTAGTGAGGGCTAGCTTGACGGCACTGCGACTGGCATGGGAATCAGCTTCCTGCAGCTGCTGCGTCAGCAAGACTTTGTTGGCCGTTTCTTGGTCTATGTCCATCTGCATCTTGTTCACCTGGAAAGGACACATACACACAAATGGAGGCAGATGTCGAGACATGCATAAATACACACAAAAATGGACATGCATGCATGAAAAATGACATAGACACAGATTGTAACCATACGAGCACACACAGATGCTTTCGATCTATTCATTTTGTTTGGTATGCTCAGCAATGTTGACAGTAAAAAAAAATTTAAAAATCAAAGTTGGATAATCATGGTCTATCCAATTCTTTGCTACACCTTCGACCTTTACAGACAGCATGATCTTTAGTTCATGAGGTACACTGCTGTAAAATATATGTTTTAATTAATTCAACATTGGTGGGAAACGACACATCCTGGAGGAGAGCTTGACATTTGACAATCTACATGACAATTAGCAATGCCCTAACAAGCGCTTGCCATCCCTTTTTCCCAAATGCTGACTGTTCAGCTTTTTTCTCTACCACAGGTTTCACTTTGAAGCACTTTGTTTCAGAATGGAAAAAAAAAAAACAAACAACAACAACATGCACATGGTTGGCCCCATTCCAAGTGTTTCACTTTGAAGTACTTCATTTCAGCACAAAGAAAAACATGAGAGACTCCCTCCCATATGCCTCACAATGAAGTGTTTTATTTCAAAGGCACAACGTGAGCGACTCCCCCCACCTCCACCCCCACATGGTTTACTTTGAAGTAGTTTATTTTGATATAAAAAAAAAATGTATGGGTCCGTTTTATCATTTGCTTTCTTTTTTTCTTTTGCGGTTTCATGTTTGTACAGTGGGGGACATCAGAGGTGATAGCATGTTTTCTTTTATGGATGTTGTAAACCAGTATCACTTTTTCTCATTTCTCCTACTAAGTAATGTTTCTTTTTCTTACGATTATTTGCCCAAACAGATTATTCCTAATCAGCATGGAACATTGCCATATTATTAGGATTCTGTACTGAAAAAAATAAATAAATAAAAAAATAAAAGAAAAAAGGGAGAGCAGGGAGCTAACCACACTTCCATAATTGGTTACGCCAACAGAGTGGTCACCCTTTGTGAATTCAATTTATGAATCATTCTCAAAGAAAGATTGGTTTTCTCCCTTTCCTTGGTGAGGGACTTGCTGTTTTCCGTGCTCATGGATCCTATCAAGTGGTTTCTAAGCATGCTTTTGCTTCGGTCAAGGAAGCTTCTTTCTCCCCTCCTTCAAGAGAGAACTTAAAGGTCTACTTTAGAGGTTTTCGATAATTGGTCAGCTTATGCAGAAATATGAAATGTTTGATAAATTGGTAAAATAAACATCCGATTCGCTCCCGATCACACGAAATCGATCGGCGAAAGTGGGCATTTTCACCTGTAAACAAGAAAACGGGAGGTAATCAACTAAATCTTGGCATGGCTTAACTGCTCTTGGATGTGACGTCACATGATGGTCAACGACGGCGACAGAAAGCGATTCTGATGGTTCTTGCACATCTCGCTCGGTATTTAATTTATCATGTAAAAGCAGTGACTATGATTGCGACAGCCAATGTGACTCTGGGGATGTTTCTGCAAGGCCTGTACCTTATCAGTTTGAACGCTAAGTTCTAAAGTTTGAACTCTAAGTTCTTTTTACCACGTCAGTTCAGTTCCAGCTGGACGCCCGAACACAGCATTCCGAAGGCGTACGGACTTTACCGAAGTCTTGAGGGAGGCTACCGACTGATGCGATCATGCGTGGACGGCGAGCGGAGATTCTCCTTCCTCAAGCCTTAACATGTTCTTTCAATTTAACAAGTGTGATCTGTCCATAGATAAGAACAGAATAAACGTGCGACTATCGTACTCATCTGTACGAGCTTACCACTCCACCTTCAAAGTATACGCGCACAATGCAGATGAAGTTTTTGATCCACTCAAACGGGCTCGGCAATTGTCGGAATAGCTCGTTTCCGCGGTCCAGCTGGAACTGACGTGATAAAAAGAACTTTAGCTGCCCGGCATGGTTGCACGAACCGAATCCACTTCTTTCGAGTATCTGGATCAGATGGAAATGTGTGCAAAGAATATCCGTCTCCTGCTGAGCTGCTGCACTCGCCTACAGCACAATATCTGCCACCCCCTCGTGACTTTTTAGGCTGTGGCGGATCGCAACTCGTGTTGATTTCACTTGGCGTTGGCTTGTTGTGTAGGTCGCGGCTGATGGCCAGTCCATCAAGTGACGTCACGGTTTTCGGTCTACCGCGCGGGGTTTGAACAGGTGTGCAAAAGTCGTTTTTTATCTGTTAAATTCTTCTGTCGATTTAAAAAAAAAAAGAATACCATACTGTAGTTATATGACATGTAGACCTGTTTTTAACAAATTATCGAAAATCTCTAAAGTAGACCTTTAACAGAAAATGTCCAGAAGCTGCGCTCTACTACCACCTCTCCACAGCATTCAGCTCCATCGTTATACACTATGGCATCTCTTTCTTCATTAACTAAACCCTTCTTTACAGATATGAAGACACACGTCTGCCCCTCATACCACAGTTTGTGCCCTTGCGCAGATGCCCATGAGACCTGCGTTGACACAAAAAGTTCCCCATTCGAATCTAGCAGTTCGTGTGAGCACTGGTCAGATCAATGTGCTGTTCTCTCAGAAATTTCGACACCAGTGTGAAACTCCAGGACAGCCTGCTAGTACTGGCTAAAAAGTTGCACACCAGTTCAGTATTGATACAGAGGTCTCTGGACACAGGTCAGCGTCTCCCCCCAACCCGCTCTGCACTCTTGACCCCTCCTTGCCTTACAAAGAGGTGTGGTGGCTGGGGCAAGCATCTTATTTTGTTTTACTTTTTCACTTATTTATCATTTCACTTATTCATTTATTCATTCATTTATTTATTCATTCATCTATTCATTTATTTCTCTTTTTTTTTTCATTTCATTTTATTCATTTATTTATTTTTGTTTTTTGCTGTCTCATTTTTCGTGTCACATCAGTGGTACTACATCCACACCACTCATTCTGGAACCCCCCCCCCCCCCCCCCCCCCCCCTCCCCGTCCTCAGCCACATCCTGGTCAATCCCACTACAGCCCCGGCAATCCACAGGGAGCAGTCAATGTCAAATCCTCATGAAGCACCCCCCCAGAGAACACACTGCATTGCAGCTGAGTGTTCAGTGGTGTTCAGTGGTGCCTGTTCTGTTCCAACATGCACAGGACAATACCTACTATGCCCCCTACTGACGACAATAACTGCTTAGCTGTGGAGCCAGCATGAGTGAGCTCCCCTTCCAGAGGATGCCATCACATCCTTCCAATGACAGTCCCCATGAATTTGCCAATACCAGTGACCCCAGCAGAACCAAACCAAGGGCGTAGGCATGGACAGGCAATCAAAATGAGATCACTGTGAGGGCAGGATGTGAAGGGACTCATAACTTCAGACTTTTGTTGCAGCTGGTCATGCTGATCGATAAGGATGAGGATGTTGAAGATGATGTATGGATTTCCATTGAAGTCTAGGAGTGCACAATAGCGCTGTACACTAAACTTACTTTCACAATATATCCCCCCATCAACCAAGCCAAAGAGACACAGACAACTGTGGTGTTGGTTAGGAAATCTGAGCAACACTCTCAGACATGCATCCATTAAGTGGATGAAACTATGTGGTCCATGTCTTTCCAGTCACACATATAGCAAACTCAGCTCTGGGAAGGAGCCAGTCGGGGCAGAAAAATCTCACAGATTAATGGCTCTGATGGAAACTGGACCCAAAACCTCCCAGCCAGAATTCTGCCATTCTAACCATTGTGCAACAGCAGCTTTTAAAGCAAGTATTTTTGTTGGGGATATACATTAGGTCTTTTTTTTTCCAGCTAAGCTTGTGGTTGGATGGTTTTGCCAACAGGAGGCGATTCAACAGAGGTCCCTGCTGCAAAAGGGCAAGCCTCAGTGAATGCTGGCTGGGACACCTGGGCATCCTCTGACAGTGACCAATCCCTTCATGACGCCAACATGTTCAGAGAGGTTGTGGACTAATATGTGGTACGCGCAAAGATGTAGACGAGTTTGATGATGATGATGATGATGGAAATTTGGATGCTTCAGTCTGAAATGAATCTTGCACAGGAAAATGTGTGGTTGAAATTATCTCGGTTCTTATCACAATGACCAACTAAAAGCATTGATGTCCTCTCCAGAATGACACTATCCAGTAAGTCTCTTATAATTCTGGTTTCTCTACTTAGCCTGTAAACTTAACCTATCCTTCAATCAGAATGGCACTTGTCCTGTAAGTCTCTTATAATTCTGGTTTCTCTGCTTAGCCTGTAAACTTAACCTATCCTTCAATTTTATTTTGTTTCATTTTTGTTTCTCTGTAAGCAAAAAAAAAATCTTTACCTCTAAAAATCATTTTCTCTTCTTTTTTTTTTTCATGAGGGATATCAGTAGCCTGGTCATTTTTACCTGATCTGTTAAGTTTACCTTTACCCATTCTCCTCAGTGTTTCTGCTCTTAATGGTAGGAAAAAAATATCATTTACTTTTCAAAATCTCGTCGATGAATGTGATTAAAAAATAAACACAACTGTAATATAAAAGCAGAAGCCTGCGCTGGTATCACAGAAATGAGACAGATGCACACACAGGTGCAACCGAACACTCACGGACACATGTACGAACACATGTAATCATACATACGTGCATACTGTCCTTGTGCACGCACACACGGGTGAAAACGCACACGGAGAGTACAACTTAAAAAAGATATAACAGATAAAAATGCTGCACAGACCATTTGATCGAGGCGAGCTTTGCGCTCGCTCACTTGCAGTTGGGAGAAAAGTTGTCTGCCCAGCTGTTTCGCCGAGTTGATGGCAGCATCGTCCAGAGTGCCGTGCAGGAACTGTAAGTCTGTTGGCATGGCTGGCTCATTGGTTTCTCTTGTCTGCAAAGCGTAAGACATCTCTACTGTTACCTTCACTGTCGCTGGTGAAGTGTCAGCTAAAGGCGTGTTTCACCAGACTGTGCTGGTTTTAAATACAGTTATATTCCTGATCCACACTTGAAAACAAACATTGTTACTGTCAACTGATGTGGCCATATGAAAAGGGAGCAGTTACAAACAGGATTACCTCAGAGTGATGCTTTTGAAAACAACTTGTTTCTGTTCTTTAATGATATTGGAAAAGTCTGGGAAGACAAAGACAATTGGAAGGTTTCTGGAGGGAGGCGGGAAGATGCGTGTGGGCAAGAAGGGTCAAGAGGGGGGGAGAAGAGATTGATGTTTTTGAAATGAGTTTAACATTCACTTTACCAGTGACAAACCATCAGTAGTCTTTCTTTTTTGTTTGCTTGGAGGTTTTTTTTTCAAGTTTCTTCTTCTCTAAAACTGTTTCCCTTTTGAGAAATGCACTTGAAAGAAAAGCATTTTAACATTTTATCACACAATCGTGATTCAGTTTATCTTTGAAAATTAAAAAATTGTTTGAGATTGAATTTCAGCAATGGCCTTACATGATGGAAAGCTCACACCAACACACAGCAGTCACCTTTGACTTATCCTTGGAGGTGGAGCGACGTGACGATTGTGGACTGGTGTCTGGTTTTGCTGCATCAGCTGAAAATCAAAGTGACAGGTTCATGAGGAAAAAAAAATCGAAATGGCTGAACAGAGATGATAATTTCAGAACCTACAAAATCACACACACTAAGGTAAGGTTCACAACAAACAGGCACACAACTAAAACACTGCCATCCTCTAAGATGACAAAGTTCATTGGCAATTTTTCAGGATATGCTACTACCACTGCATTTTCTTGGAATCTCTTTTAATCATAAAAAAGCCAGCACTGAGTTTGCATTCCGCCATGTATATGCATTAGATCACAAGGTTTCATTTTACCTCCTAGGAAACATGAATAAAAAGATCTGTCTCATTATAAATGTTCTTAATTTGTTGATACTGGGAAAAAGCTTTCTAACTATATAGAAATGCTTCTGTTTCGTGCGCATACTTTTGTTAACTCCTTTGAGTCTGCTCAGAATACGGCTACTGCGAGTCTGTTGTCGTGGTGACTGACTCCCCGTTTCTTCCTCCATCTGTTTGCGAGCTGCTGTAGGCGTTCTCCAAAACTCCCCTGGAGCCGAACGTCGCCTTGGACCATCTCTGTGCACCAGTCAACACATACAAGATAAGATAATGTTGCTTATAGCCAGCAGACCGCAAAGGGCCACATCAGGGCTGAGTCAACACGTACAAAATTCACAAACTTAAATCAAGTATAAGAGAGACAAACTGACTTAGTCATAACAACAGCTGGTACACGATATTTTCTGCTTCTAAGACATATTTTTAACAAAAGCATTTAAAACCAAAACCCTGTACTGCAATCACCACAAAATCAGCAGAAGAAGGAAAACGACAATTATCAGTAACCATAACAAATTGTGGAGAGGCACTTACGCTGAACACAGCGTCTCGGCGCGACACTTCTCGATGCATTTTTTGTGACTGATCATGTCGCAGGTGTTGCATTGGAAGGCATTCTTCATCCAGATCTGAGTCACAGAACAAAATATATAGAACGATTTTATCTAATTGCTTTCTTTCTCTTTTTTTCTTTTAATGTTAATGTAAACTGAGCTCAACAAAAAGTTTCAGTTAAACTAAGATAGTTATAGGTCTGGCATTCACTTTCATACACACACACACATCAAAACATCGCTCGTGTGTAAAGCATGTGCACACACACACACACACACACACACACACACACACACACACACACACACACACACACACACATACACACACGCACACACACAAATACATACACACACATGCAAACACGCCTACACACACACACACACACGCACATACACTTCAAACCATGCGTGATCTCCCTCTCATCTCTCTACTCCCTGTCATCACTACTTCCTTCAATCAATTCTTCTCTTAGTTCTTTCTATTTTTCAGAATATAATAAATATTTTTCAATTTTTGTTTAATAATCTAAATGCAATGTCCATTCTATTTCACATATTGAGCATGACTTGCTTTAACAGAATAAATCAAAGGATAAAGACTTTTCAGTTTCTCCCTAGCCCTCTTACATTCCCTGAAGTTTTCTACTTACATTTCTTTTAATTTCTGAATTGTTTACAGCAAACCAAATCATCTTAACTGGTCAAATGTTCTACAAGTTATATCACATAAACATAAGATCAGTCCATTTACTTCATGCAAACTCGATGCCATGAGAAAAATTTCAATAGAAGTTCAATACATTAGCAGCTGAAAGGAAAATTTAAATGCACACCTTTTTCCCACAGAAGTTGCAGTAGGTAGCCGAGTTAAACTGCACCCTTGTGAATAAATGTCTCCCTTCTCCACTCCTGTCAACAGTAAGGGCATGACAATTGAAAGAGGAGAAATAACTGCGAAGTGTCCATTTACCTGAACAGGTTACCCCAATATCAACATCAGACAAATACCACTACACGGGCTTTCCTAAGCATGATCTGTTGGTTTTCAATGCAAGAATATTTGGCTGATTCTGCATATGTTTGTGCAAAATTTTAGCTCTGACCGCACATCCCAGGTTGTTAAATAGATCATAAGCCTAAATGAGATGAGTGAAACTGGAACTGTCGAATTTCATCCACTTTAAGGAGATGTTTTTGACAGCATTGTTCGAATCGTTTGAGATGCTGGAGTACCATGAAATGAAAAGTAGAATACAGTTTGTCATTAGTTGTTTAGCCAGACTGGAATTATTGCGTTAAAAAAGCATAGAGCACAACTCTGTCAGGAAATCTCAGACCAGACTTGAACTCCATAGCACCATCCTCATCACTGATCTTTGTGATCATTATGGAAAAAAAAGCGTCAAATTCTCTGCTCTCATTGTGACTCCAGTTTCGATTTCCGCTGTATGTCCCTGGCTCTGGAGAGCTGTCTGTGTTCTCACTGTTGTGCAGTTCATGGGGATCATTGTTGTATGGACATGGCAGCAGCCTCCCCCTGAAGGGGGCATAGCAGTTAGCGGTGTCCGCAGGGAGCTTAGTAGTTTGTGTCCTGTGCATGTTGGATCAGCACAGGTACTGATGAACACCCTCAGAGGCAGTGCAGTTTCTTCTGTAGTGGGTTCCTCCAACATGACGTGATACTGAAAACGCCCAGAGGACTGTTGGTGTTTAGACACAGCTTTATTTTTCTGTCCCATTCGAGACACTTAGTTAAAGGGCCGAACAAACAAGGCTTACACATTTCTGACCCAACATTTTTGTTGTTGTAGTCCAAGCAGAGGCATGTATCAAACTTGTGTACTAGTTAACTAGGGAAAATTAAGTTCCCAGAAGTGATGACGTCATTTTTGCACAATGGTGTGTGTGTGTTGTCATTGTTTGAATATCGCCTGACCACTTGTGTACAAGCTTTCATGCCGTATCTACATTATCTACAGGAAAATAAACCTAGTCGAGTTTGGTATTAAAAGAATTGTTGGGAATTCGCCTATTCAGTCATCTCAAGAGCACACATATATTACATTTTTCATGACCACCACTGATTATCAAACTAAGAGCCCCATTTGTGATGGCCGCTCATCAATGCTGAACACATTGTTGCCAGACTGGCTGTTCACAGATGACATTCAGTTGGCCGAGTACAGCACGGTTAGCTGGCTGGTGGGGAGCAGCCTGCAGAAAACGCCCCTTTCCCTGACCTGCATTCACGGCTTGGCCTCTGCAGCTGTGGGCGAGCTGTAAACTCCCCTTCCTCTCAGAACTAAGTGGCTTGCTCTGAACAGCCGTGTTATAGACTGTTGCAGAACAATGCTTGGTGTGGTTGTAAACTGGGTGAAATGAGAAGCTTCTGATCAGTACCACTCTGAGGGGAAGGGAAAGTAAAACAACATACAAAGAAATCTGCTGGTTTTTATTACAACATAAGAACAGTACAGCCCAAACAATAGCACTGCTGTAGTCCTTTTCACTTTCAGCTGCACCCATGATAGAAGTCTTTGTCATCAATATCAAATTACATAAGAACAGTACAGCCCAAACAATAGCACTGCTGTAGTCCTTTTCACTTTCAGCTGCACCCATGATAGAAGTCTTTGTCATCAATATCAAATTTCTTCCATATAATGTGAAAAATCTATTCCTTGCTGAAGATAATCTCTATCCATCAGAAAGGCAATCATTTGTGTGTGTGTGTGTGTGTGTGTGTGTGTGTGTGTGTGTGTGTGTGTGTGTGTGTGTGTGTGTGTGTGTGTGCGTGTCTGTGTCTGTGTGTTTTATAACTGTAAGAATATCCACTAGAATGTGATGGAAACAATAACAATGAAATTAAAAAAGAAATGAAAGTGACAGTAATGAAAGTCCCACTCAAGAAGGGACAAAATTATACCAAATACAACATGATCTGCTCTGACAAGGTATAACTTGCTGAGAGAAACTGATTTTTTTCTTTATTCAGTGTAACATCAATTTTTAATCCTGCTGACCTAAAACTTTAACAATAGCTGGTCTTGGGCTGCAACCATTCCTGATGAAGAATCACTCTACAGTTTTGACTTACCTTGCTGATTGCGCACACGTGTGGGCTCTCTCTCTCTCACTCTTTCACACACACACACACACACACACACATACACACATACACATTCGCACACGCACGCATGCATACACGCACATTCAAGACTAAAATCTTAGCCTTCCTTCTCAGGCTACAACAGTCATGCAGAACAGACAATACCCAGCATGAACACCAAACCTACAGCAATACAATGGCTGAAATGACAACCCTGAAAACACTCAGATCACTTACAAAGACTCAGCGTCTGATGACTCTTCTTGGCTGGAGTCATTGGCCTCCATCTCAACGCCCACACTGACAAGATCTGCAGGGTTGCTGGGGTCAAGGTCACGAACGAACACCTGCCGCTGCTGTTTATCAAGGTTGGAAGGAGTAAACTCAAAGCGCAGTGTCACATCACCGTAGCAACGATGAGGCTCAAAACCTATATGCCCTGCCCAAGACTTGCGGCTGCAAAATGCACGCAAATTGAATGCAATTGTACTGGTAAAATAGGGCATTGCAAACATAAACAAAACACATGATGGAACTATAATAGAAGCAAGGTGATAAAAATGGGCCATATCTAACTATCATAATGTCGAACACATGCCTTTCACAAATATAAATGATACTAGTAAATTATGTGTGACTGAACTTCAGAGCTGTTCGACTGATATTCATCATATCATTTCAAGTTTCACATTATCAAATACTACGGTGAATTTTAGCATGACCCATATTTGGAATGGTAAGTACCTGCTAATAAAATTAGAAACCAGGGTAGGTGAACAGATCTAGCTGTTTCATAAAAGAACTGTGATTTTGATCTGACTAAAGCTGTTAAAGAAAATCAACAAACAAATAAAATCAGTTAACCCAAAGCTAACATGATCAAGAGTGACATTCCCAGGCTAAGATCCATGCATTGAGTGAGATTCAGCTGCAACATATTTATAAGTTCTGGAATAGGATCTGACCACTGTAGGAAACACAGACACACACACACAGACACACACACACAGACACACACACACACTCACACACACACACACACACACACACACACACACACACACACACACACACACACACACAAACTCATTCTTTGTCACACCCCTTTCCAGTTCTAAAGTTTTAAGCAACAAACAAGAAAAAAAAACCAACAGAACTTTTCCTTTCTTAAACTTAACAAAATGTGCACAATTGAGATACATATGATCTCCACCACCATTACCACGTCTCCCGCTCCCTTCCTCACCTGCATTGTTTACAAAATGTTTATGCAAAAAGGAACAAATTTTCACGATTACCATTCATACATCATCACAGACCTTAGACAGACAGTACAATGCTGCAACATCAAGCTAGGCACAAAACACAGTAGAAGCCGAGTCATTTGTAACTGACATAATGTAGGATGCACGCTTTTTGGTACAAGATTACTTCTGATAAAACATAGTTTGAAACATAAATCTTGCAACACTGATAAACTGATCAGCACACTCAGTTATCTTGCAATACTGCTATATTGATGGGGCATTTGTTTTTGTTGTTATTGTTTCCTTCAAATTGAAATGGATTTTTTTCAGTTTTAGCCAACA
>CM031602.1:20453746-20471246 GCA_018398815.1 Conus ventricosus | reverse complement strand
CACACAAACACACACACACACACACACACACACACACACACACACACACACACACACACACACACACACACACACACGCACACACATACACACACACACATCTAAAGTAATAGGAAAGGCAATGTTAAGTAGGTACCCAAGACCTGACCAGTCTTTGGGGCAAATGCGAAGGTCTGGCATCTGCTAAGTCATGCCCACAAGATCCTTGTCTTAAATCCTTCATCTGCCATGTCATGCCCACAAGATCCTTGTCTTAAATCCTTCATCTGCCATGTCATGCCCACAAGATCCTTGTCTTAAATCCTTCATCTGCCATGTCATGCCCACATGATCCTTGTCTTAAATCCTTCCTCTGCCATGTCATGCCCACAAGATCCTTGTCTTAAATCCTTCATCTGCCATGTCATGCCCACAAGATCCTTGTCTTAAATCCTTTCATGTTAGTTATCAGTACATTTATCCGTCCAGCTGTAAATCCTAGGCTCTGTGCTCTCAGAAGATTTAGTATAGCACATATGGATAAGTCTGCCTGCTGTAACACATCCTTGACTGAAACTGAAACCATGCCAATGTTAAACCTTTCTATTGGTAAATGATAATTCTATGTAGAAAATTTAAATTTGAAGGGATGTCCTCTTTTAAGGAGTCTCTCAACAATTTTGTTTTATTCCTCCTTGTTATCCGAAACCATTAAACTACTGACTGATAATCTTATCAGTCGTACCTAAACATCTACATTGTCATCAATAACACCAACCGCATCACTCATCACAACTGCATACCTTTCCTACATTTTGAAGTCATAAACTGACATTTTACTAAAAATGTATGTCATCTTCTTTCATCATCAAACTGTATTCAATACTGCTCTTTATTATGCAAAGAAATATTCAGTAAAATACCGCATTTCATTAGGACTACACTGATTCACGCTGCAACTGTTCCAGTACCAAACTGCAGAGTTCCCTCTGTGCGATCTTGTGAGAACAAAGCTCAGAACACTCACATCTCTGAAGTTCATGCCGATGTTATCTGCCTGGGTTTTGTTGATCTCAAGGTCGTATGTGACCCATACCTTGCGTTGACCTCGTACCAGTTCTTTCCAAGGCTTCACATCTGCACACCCACGCCAGCTGATGTTACAAACATTCCTCAGAAGATACTTCATTCACACCTCATGATATTCAGAATATTTATACAGAATATCAACCTTTCCTTTGAAAGTACATTTGATTTGCTGAGCACTAACCAGAGAATCCGAACTCTTTCTTTTCACTCCTTCTGCTTAAGCTCACATGTTGATATTGGTATTCCATTTACATCAAGGCAGATCTGGGATGTTTCTCTTTCTTTCTTTTGGAAATCAAAGACACCAGGATTGGACTTCTGTACAGAAACACAGACAAACAAGCACAAACAGAGCAGAGAAGAATAACAGTATATCTGTACTACTTATTATGATCCAACAAAAAACATGCTAAGCAAGCCTATCCCACACACTAACCTTCAATAAACAGAAGCAGACGGGGGCTGCAAGGTCAGGCCAAACATCCAAAGTCGTAAATAAGAGTGAGACACATAGAGAAAGTAATCACCTGCAGACAGAATACAATAGAGTGTGGTATCCCTGGACAAGGATGGCAGACGGGAACACTTGATGAAGGTCACACACAGACGTCCAACAGTAATGCACTGCCCGTTAATCTTCAGTCGGCATGGCGACACCGCCATTTCTGGACGTGGGAACACTGGCTTGAAGCGCATCTTGTAATTGGGCAGGGTGTGTTTTTTGCGGATGGTCCTCCTCAGCTGTTAAAAGAATGGAGGAAAACAATGCATCATGAAATACCAGTAATTACTTAAACGTTGTTAACAGATGATTGACATCTTCTGAAACAACGATTTAAGGGAAAAAGATATACCACTTCACAAATAGATTATGTTCTGTTTAGTGTGTGCATGTGCATGAGTGCATGCATGCGGACGTATAAGCATGTGAACTTCCATGCATTCAAGTATGCATGCTTGTCTACCTGTTTGCGGGCAGGTGTGCATGTGTTGAACTGAAAACTGATGGTATAGTTTCCCCCATTCACACTGTTCTTATTTTGAGTTTTGTCTGAGGAGCTTGTTTCTTGGAAGGTAAGATAAGATAAGATAAGATAATGTTGCTTATAGCCCAGCCGACCGCAAAGGGCCACATCAGGGCTGTCACCACGTCAAAATCAACTCACCAGTCATTTAAAAAAAAAAAAAAAAAAAAAAAAAACAATCCAACTTTCACACATCTCGTTAAATGACATCGTCTACAAACGCACCAGAAACTTTGTTAAAAATCTTTCTGCCATAAAATCTTAAATCAGATGAAAAATGTTAATCTCTCTCAAAAACTCAAGGATCACGTCAGGCGGGACATCCCTGAACAGGATCTTCATGGACTCCGCCGTAAAATGTTTGTGTCTCACATCGTGCAAGTCCCAACACTCTAAAAGAACATGTTTCATTGTGAGTGGCTCATGACATGGAATGCACCACGGAGCTTCTTCACTCTTTAAAAGGTAAGAATGGGTAAAATACGAATGGCCGGTGTGCAGCCGGCACAGAACCGTTTCCTCTTTACGACCACCCGACGTAGATGGGAGGAAGTCCTTAAGGTTTGGACGGATCTGAAAGAGTTTGTTATTCGTCTGTGTGTTCCAATCCTCCTGCCAGAGGTCTCTCACATAATCGTTAATTTTGGGTTTCACATCTGAGCAGGGGATATAAGTGTTGGACAGTTTCTCTCTTGTGGCGTTCTTGGCTAAACGATCAACCATTTCGTTCCTGCCGATGCCAACATGACCAGGAACCCAAGCAAAAGTAATGTTGTAACCGTCCGCCTTCAACTTGCTAAAAAGTTAAAAAAAAAGTAAAAGTTCTGGATGCTGAAGGTTGCGGCCAGCTATGGCCTCCAAAGCTGACAGCGAATCCGACAGAACCAGAAAGTCCCTCTTCGAAGAATGTGAGATTATCTTCAAAGCCAGTACCAGAGCAGTAAGTTCAGCAGAATAGACAGAAGCATCTGAATGTATATGTTCCAACAGTATCTGAGAAGGAGCCCCAGGGCAGTAGGCTGCACAGGCCACTCCATCCTCAGACTTGGAACCGTCAGTGAAAACTTTTTGATAGGATGGGAATTTGGAACAGAGCTCAGCATACAAAGCCTTGTACGCCAGAGAGCTGGTAGACTCTTTGCGAAAAGCTGCAAGATCGAAACGAATCGCTGGTGTGAAAAAGGTCCACGGAGGTTGATCCGGAAACTGGGAAAAATCCGACACAACTCCTAGGTCTAGACCTGCATTCCGCACGTGAGGCCGCATACGAAGACCAAACGGCGGAATACATTTCGGGTTGTTTTCAAACTTACTTTGGAACAGAGGGTCAAAGACACACAGTCATAGGCAGGGTTGTCTGGTTCTGAGAACAGTCGGATATAATAATTCAAAGACAGTTTCAGCCTGCGGTTGGACAATGAAGGTTCACCCCCTCTGCGTACAGGCTGTACACAGGGGTGGTGCGGAACACTCCAAGACAGAGACGAAGCCCTTGATGGTGGATAGGGTCCAAGAGTTTGAGGTAAGACGATCTTGCGGAGCCGTAGACAGCACAACCGTAGTCCAGTTTGGAACGGACCAAGGCTCTGTAGAGGTGCAGCAAAGTTTTCTTATCAGCGCCCCAGTCGGTGTGCGCTACGACCCGCAGAATATTCAGTGCTTTCTGGCAAGCAGTTTTGAGGTGTTTGATGTGGCTGAGAAAGTTAAGTTTCTGGTCAAAAATGACTCCCAAAAATTTGGCCTCTTTAACAGCTGGAATGGGAGATTTCCCTACTTGAAGTTCAGGATCTGGGAAAAACTGACGGAAATTATGGAAGTGAATACACTGCGTCTTTGTTGGAGAAAAGGTGAAACCGTTTTCATCCGCCCACCGATGGATTAAATCTACGCAAAGCTGGAGCCTGCGCTGGACACTCGGGTACAGGCTTCCAGTTGCGTAGACAGCGAAATCATCCACAAACAATGAGCAGTCTGAACCCTGCTGAACTGATTGAACAATGTTGTTGATTTTAATACTAAAGAGGGCAGGAGACAGCATGCTCCCCTGTGGAACACCCAACTCCTGCTCGTGGACATCAGAGAGAGTGGTGCCAACCCGGACCTGAAACTGTCGTTCTGCCAAAAAATTTTGAATAAAAAGCGGAAGATGACCTCGAAAACCCGATCGTGGAGATCATGAAGTATCCCCGACTTCCAGGTAGTATCGTAGGCCTTCTCCAAGTCAAAGAAAATTGCCACTGTATGCTGTCTGTTCAAAAAAGCGTTCCGAAGTGTAGATTCCAGACGAATCAAATGGTCAACAGTAGTCCGATGTTTGCGGAAACCACACTGTTCTTTCGCCAAAAGGCCATCGGTTTCGAGTTTCCACATGAGCCTAGCATTGACCATTTTCTCCATCAATTTACAGACACAGCTGGTCAAAGCTATGGGACGGTAGTTTGATGGGTTAGAAAGATCTTTTCCAGGTTTGGGAATTGGAATAATGAGGGCTTTTCGCCAAGAAGGTGGAAAGAAACCAGTAGTCCACACATGGTTGTATACCTGTAACAGGATGTTCAGACCTATTTGCGGAAGATGTTTCAACAGTTGATAATGGATTTCATCTATACCTGGAGAGGAATCGCTGCAAGAAAGTAAGGCAGATTTCAATTCGTTTAACGTGAAAGGAAGATTGTAGTCTTCCATGTTGTCTGATGAAAAGTTGCAGGGTGATTTTTCTTTAAGGGCTTTGTTTTTGACAAAAGTGGCTGATTTGTTAGAAGAGGAGGAATTCTTTTCAATGGTTGAAGCAAGCAGATTAGCAACTGCTTTTTTCTCCGTTATTAAAGAGTCCGAAAACTTGAGATGGTTCACAGTGGGACAGGTGTTCTTCCCTTTGATTTTCTTAATGATGTTCCACACTTTTTTCTTGGAAGTTTTCGATGTCAGCCTGGAGCAGAAGCTTCTCCAGGACCGACGTTTACTGATTTTAAAAGTGTGTCTCGATTTGGCACGGAGTTTCTGATGGCTCGAGCGTTGGGACCCGAAGGTCGTTGGTACACCTGACGCTGAGCCCGTTTTCGGACTTTGGAAATTTGTTGGCAGTCTGAATCAAACCAGGGTGTTTTTGGCATTTGAAGTTTATCGGAAGACACTGGAATACAAGCTTTAGCACACTTGATCACAGTGTTAGTCAGTGATTCTGCTGGGTCCGGACTCTGAAGAAAATCAGTGTCCTGGAATGCCTTAGAAATAGTGGCTGCAAATAGATCCCAGTTTGCTTTCTTATAATTTAGATGTTGAGAGACAGAGACGTGTTCAGTTATGACAGGTCGTAGAAGGACAGGGAAATGGTCACTTCCGTGCAGATCGTCATGGACAGACCACTCATAGTCCAGGACCAGCGAGGAGTCACAAACCGACAAATCTAAACACGAAAGTGAACCTGTGGAAGAATGGAGGTAAGTTGCAGATCCGTCGTTCAGACAACACAAATCCAAATCCGAAAGGACATCCTCAATTAGCAGACCTCTGGATGACGTACTGACACTACCCCAAAGAGGATTGTGACCGTTAAAGTCACCCAACAGCAAAAAAGTCGAGGAAGTTCTCTTATCAGACTGACAAGGTCCTGACGACAAACCGGGACAGAAGGTGGGAGATAAAGGGAACAGATTGTCACAGTCTTGTGGAGAGTGACTCTCGCAGCTACAGCCTGAAGGGAGGTAGACAGAGCGACAGGACTATACAACAAAGTTTTGTGTAAGAGAAGGGCAACACCGCCCGACAGTCCCAACGTGGATGGTTGTGCAGGTTTTGAAAGAATATTAAAGCCAGAAAGAGTAAAGGTCTTCTGGCTTTGAATTTGAGTTTCCTGAAGAGCCACGACGGAAGGTTTTATAGATTGACACAGAAGCTGCAGCTCCTCGAAGTTTGAATTTAGTCCACGGATATTCCAATGAAATATTGTACTATCCATGGTGCAGAGGGCGAAAAGGAGAGAGATCAGGTCATCTCCTCCTCAACGTCTGCTTCCAATGGAGTGAATTTGTTATTTAGTTTCACTGGACTGTGTTGGTCTACAGACCTGCTGGCAGACTTGCCAACAGGTGAAGAAGGTCTGGATTTGGGAGACGGTGGAGGTTTCTTTCCTCATCTCCACCATCTCCACACTGGGTTGAACTCCCTTGCCCGCACGGGCACTGGACAGAGGAGTTCGAGGGGGGATTGCTGGTTTTTTAATCTGCCCAGCAGCAGATGTTGTAGACTGCTGGGCAGTCTGAGGGGTGGCGGATTTTTTGCCTCCACCAGGGCAGTCACTTTGGGTTGGAAGGTGGTGGACCTGCTTCCACCAGAGTTGACAGTTCTTCCTTGCAATGTCTTCGAAAACGTAAAGTCATCAGTCTGGCAGCAGACTGACCGAGTAGGAACTGTGGGAACTTTCTTTACGGCCGAAGCATAGGAAGAGGCTGTCGGCGTCTGACTGCCACAACCTGTTTGCGGGCCTCAAAAAAGGAAATTTTCTTTTCAGTTTTTATTCTTTGGATTGCGGATTCTTGAATCCAAAGAGGACAGTTTCTTGAAGAGGAGGGATGGTCGCCACCGCAGTTAGCACAATGTGCCGGATCTTTACACGGCCCATCATGGGTCGCCTTGCAGCAAACACCGCACACCTCTTGCCCAGAACAGCGGTCTCTGACATGGCCAAACCTCTGGCATCTGAAGCACCTCAACGGGGACGGCACATACAGCTGAACACGAACATTCAGGTAACCAACTTTGATGACCGGAGGCAGCACAGGGTTGCAGAATGTCAGAAAGAGGGTGTTGGTGGCCACCTCTCTGCACCTTTCTTTACTGTCACCCTGCACACCTCCGTCACACCCTGGGACGCCAGCTCCGTTTTGATCTCTGCCTCTGAGACACCTGATAAATCGCGGCAGCGTATCACACCTTTCGACGAATTCAACTGTTTGTGGGGAGTCACCTTGATCTCCCTGTCCACAAGTTTTGTTGCCCTCAGCAGCTGTTCAGATTGTTTTTGTGATCTACATTGAATAAGAAACGAGCCATTCCTCAACCTCTTGATGGACCGAGGGTCACCTGCTATACCTTGAAAGCCCTTTTGGATAGCAAAAGGGCTCAGAGCTGAAAGGGGTCTTTCCTGCTCCGTCCCTTCCATCACGAGCCAGGAAGCCCAGAAACCTGTCCTCTGTCGTACCTCCGTATCAGAATCACTGTCAGTATCGAAATCCCCTGAAATAGGGGATGCTGCTTTCCTCTTCTTTTTGGGGGGATTGTTTTTGAAAAAGCCATATTTAGTTTATTGTGTTTCATCCCTCCCTTACCCACCCACCTGGAGTCCAACTAAGGGGCCAGGGCCAAGAAACCAATGTCTTGACCCCTTCCAGGCTTCGGGAGAGATATACGACAAACAGAAACTACCAACCCTATCCCCCCTGATCATGCTCAACTCCCGGGAACAGAGAGCTGAGCACTGCAGGGGTTTACTTGGCCAGCAGGGGGACTGTCTGTCTTGACCCAGCCCCAAGAAGGGGAGCCGATTAGTACACCCGGGCCAAAGTGTACTCCTGTCTAGGAGAGGTCCGAGCCAAAGTGATGTGTTGAGAGCGCTGGCCCTCTCAATCACCAGGATCTCATTCCCCTCCGACACAGGTCGCACCGCACGGCAAACACGGCGGATCTTAAGGAGACCACAGAGAGAAAAGGAGTGTGGAAAAGAAGACTTGAAGGGGAGACGAAGATAGAAAAGGGCCAAATAAGAAGGCAGAAAACAAGAAAAGGAGAAAGGCGGGTTACTCTTAGTCAGGATCCTCACCTTAGCCTATCTGACATGGGAAGCCCTACCAGGGGCATCAACTCCTTACCACGTTACGCTTAGGCCAGACAGCATCTTGGCTTTTCGGACCTAGAAGCAGTTCGAAAAAACCAGCCTATATCCAAGTATTGATGCCCCGCCCAGCAAAGCCGAAGGGATCACTGGACCGCGCAAGCCCTCCGACCACGGCAAGGTCGCAACCCCGGAGGGTTCTTGGAAGGTGAAAGAACGGATGGGTGGAAGAGTGATGAAAATGGTAGGTCAGGGGAGCCAGTTTGCTTACACTCATTCAAGAAAAAAACTGTTTCCATTTGTCCAGCTATGTGTATTACCTACCAAAGTAAATGTGCCTCAAAATGAACTGTAAGAGTGTATAATTATATGAAGCACATGCATGCATGTTCATAACCTGTCCAGGAAATCAGAATCTGCGAAAGGCAATACATACATATATCTTGTCTGGACTTCTATGCATGTCACTCACCTGATTGACAATGAGAGAAGCCACCTGAGGTAGGGGACGTCCTTCAAATGAGATTCCACATCAAAACTGGCCTCTGGCTCCTGTTGGAACAATCACAACAGAAACGCAAAGTCACTGTCACTGATCTTCACTGACTTTGTTTTTGAAATCATTCCCAGCTTCAGGGCAACAACTAACCAGCACTAGACAGTGATTTGAAAGGGTAAAGGATATCACAAGTCAAGAGATCTTGAGAGAGCTCACATAGTCTCTATTTATGACATGAACTAGGATTTCGCAATAGAAAATTTCCATGACCTGGTCAGTGATCTTTTTCAGGTGTTGTTTTGTTTATTTGCTGCATTTATGTCGTTTGTTCTCAAAGCATCTAATCATTTCCAGACCTGCATCTTTTATTTTACAAAAAAAGGAAAGGAGATTTTTTTTGTACTTGATATAATCCCAAAACAGAACTATAAAAAAAAACCAACTGGATTTTGTTTCACCTGTCTGATTAAATCAAATTATCACAAACATTTTATGAGATGTTTATCAACATTTCAAATTTTAGGTTTGAATCCTTCTATGTCAAGAAATTATTCAATGGATGATGTATGGATGGTGACTTAGAACTGTTGCCTTTTCTCACCCCCAAAGAGCCGAATCCCTTTCTCCTGTTGGTTTTGTTGCTGTGTGCAGCAAGCCGACACAATCTTTATGGCTACTGCGTTACATGGACAGCTGCACTACTGAAGTGACAAAGTCATCATGCTGCTCTTTTTGAACCATGAACATATGAATCAAGCATTAACCTGAGCGAGTAAGACTGAAACAGAACAGCTGCACTATAAACTTGACAAGGCTAGTTGTGAAGTTCTTTCTGAAGTGAGGACACATATATTAATCAGACAGTAATAAAAATTATTAAAAAAAGAACAAAGAAAAGTATAAATAAAATCTGAATTCCTTCTCCCAAGGTCAACTTAACCTCTTCAGCAAAACAAGTGATATATATCCATCTACACACACACACACACACACACACACACACACACACACACACACACACACACACACACACCTATATATCATGACATAAATTTATGAGAATGTGTGCAAAGCCTTTTTTCTTAAGAATGTGTGTGTGTGTGTGTGTGTGTGTGTGTGTGGTGTGTGTGTGTGTGTGTGTGTGTGTGTGTGTGTGTGTGTGTGTGTGTGCGTGTGTGCGTATGTGTGTGTGCACGCGCAAGTATATATGTGTTTGTGCATGTGTATATTATGTGTAAGTGTTCAAGTGTATGTGCATGTGTGTGCGTGCATGCATGCGTGTGCGTACCTATGTGTCTGTGTTTGTGCAAGTGTGTCCCTGTATCTCCCTCTGTGTGTGTGTGTGTGTGTGTGTGTGTGTGTGTGTGTGTGTGTGTGTGTGTGTGTGTGTGTGTGTGTGTGTGTGCCTGTGTGTGTGTGTGTATGTGTGTGTGTGCACATGTGTGAATATGAATAGAAGTGCGTGCGTGCGTGCATGCATGTGTGTGTGTGTGCGTGTGTGTATGTGTGTGTGTGCACACATGTGTGAATATGAATAGAAGTGCGTGCGTGCGTGCGTGCGTGCCTGCGTGCGTGCGTGCGTGCGTGTGTGTGTGTGTGTGTCTGTCTCTCCGTATATATGTCTGTCTCTCTCTCTGTCCAACTGTCCATGACTAGGTGTTGTCTGCCAGTGCTTTTAAACAGTGTTGAATTTTTGTCGCACAAACCAGAAACAAGGATGCCTGTTCTGCAATGCAAATACATTTCTTCAAATTCGGTGTCTGTTTGTGTCAACGTGCAGATGATACTTTTATGTTCTTGGTTAGTCAGTAGATCAGAATCACATTTAAAGGTCTGGGTAGTCAAATAATCAAAACAATATATGTAGGATTTGGATAGTCAGATGATAAGAATCACAATCAGAATCACACAGGTATGAGGTTCACTTAATGTAATGATTAGGAGCAGACACATGAAGTAATTGAAGGTCACACGAATAGAACCACACATCAAGAAAGTCTACAGGATCCAATGATCAGAACTCCACTCAAGTGCCTGTGTTTTGAAGATGATTAAGAATTTAATGGAACATTTGTGATAAATATCAAAACAGGATGATCAACACTGATCATATTTTCCTATAATGTTACCAGTCCTTGGATGTACGACATGCACAAGGATACGACATGCACAAGGACTGAGCACTCATTGGGCTGTAAACCTAATATGAGAAACAGAATAATAATAAGATAAGAAATGAAACACAAGAGAAAATAAAATTTCAAACAGAAGATAAAAGCAAAGTCAGCGTGTAAGAAGAAACAACATTACACTATATATCCTTTGCTTGGCAGGAGATTTTGCTGTAATACTGGATAAGGAATCCAAATTTTGATAGATGCTGAACACATTCATCACACTGAGCATACAAACCACAAATCGATTACAAATTAATCTCAATAGAAACAGTTTAACCTCTTCACCTGTAAAAAAGAAAACGACCAATGCGTGTATGGGAGTCGTGTCAACTGAAGACGGGCACGGCCACAAAGTTTGCGAAGAGTGACAGAGATGAAGGCCATCTTGTTAAAGGGCAGCATGACGTCCACTCCTAGAGTAAATCCTCCATCATAGTCCATGTCCATGGTTATGTCCAGACACTGGACACAACGGTACAAAATAAGTCACTTTCAACAATCTTTGGTTTGCTGTTTATTTGAGTTTTTTTTCACAAAGAACAATTGAAAAATACTCGAATGTCTGTAGAATTCACTCATAAAACTGATTTTTAATCAAATGTGTCCGTAAACATTATTTTTCTCGGAAACACCAGAACTGCTTAAGGACTAATATAATTTAAACCACACTGGTCCTCATGACGATGGAAAAGTTTAAGGAAATTCTGACTTGTACAAACACAAACATGTACGCATGCACAAAGATACATATATATATACACAAACCCACTCACACACACTTACCCAAACACAAACATCAACAACCATATATATAACACACACACACTATCTCCATTGCCCTGATCTCTCCATTCCTCCCCCTAGATTCCCCCTGTGCAAACTCAAAGCTGCCAAGGCTCTAAAAGTACAAAGAATGGCATTTGATATACTGAATGTAGCATTCTAAATTTCAGTACTATAGTACTCATACACTGTAACACCGACATGACATGATTATGCATTGATAAGACGGATACCTCATCAGTTATGCTCTTTTGATTTGACCAACAAAAACCAAAATTGTCAACAAGTAAACTTTTCAATATGGCAGCAAATCATCTTCAGTGATTTTCCTTTTGACTTTTCTTCTCATTTGACAAAAATTAGTGAGCCGAGCTCAGTGTCATGAGTTCAAACCACACCTTGGTCTCGGTTGTTTTTTTTTTGCTTGAAGACCCTCTCTGTCCACCCCGCAGTAAATATGCACCTGATTCAGTTCAGGGATGGTTAAAGTGGCAGAAGGAGAAGGATGGGTTCCACTTTCCATCATGCTGTGCCCTGGACATGGTGAACCTCTACTTCTTCAGTGCCCCTATGGCTGATAAGCTTTGGGAACTTTACCTTTTTTAAACCGTAGGTCTATTGTCTAAAGATCTATATTGCCAAGGTTCCAGCTTAGCTACTATCAAGTCTGCGATGTGTTTTCTTCCATAATGTATTTATTTTTTTCTGAAAATCACAAAGCGTAGCAGCTTAACACTGCCAATGAAAACGTAGCATGCTATGCCAAATACAAACACACACACACACATATACATAATAACATATGCACAAACACACACACACACACACACACACACACACACACACACACCCATGCAGACACAGACAAAGATCAATACTCACATATCAGCAAGCAACACACGACACACACACATCTCCACCACCACCCTCCCCCTCTCTACCTCCTCTCCTCCCTGCTTCCACAAGCTTTCCCCTTCCCCTCCCCAGACTCCTCCCCTCTACACCACGCAAACATGCATGAACGTATACACAGACTGCCTACCTCCAGCTGGTCCCCTTCCCCCAGGTCTGCTCTCTCCACACTCACTCCCCCAACCACAGGGAACTTAGCCCCTAGGCTGAAGTCACGCACCTGCACACAGCACAATGTGTGTGTATATATGTCAGTTGTCTGCTTCACAGCCTTTGATTTCATTTGGTTCTGATTGTCTCTACCACTTGTATGATTAAAGATCAGAAGTTCTCCCCCCCTCCCCCCAAAAAAAAAATGTTTTGTGTTTTCACCCCATTTTCAATGCCCTTCAAGTGGTATTACATGCTGCATGTGTGCGTGCATGTGTGCGTACACACATGTGTTTGTGTTTGCATGTGCATGTGTGTGTGTGTGCATGTCTGTGTGTGTGTGAGTATTGTGAGTATGTGTGCATTGTGTGTGTGCATGCCTGCATGTGTGTATAAGCACATGCATGCATGCATGTGTGTGTGTGTGTGTGTGTGTGTGTGTGTGTGTGTGTGTGTGTGTGTGTTGTGTGTGTATGTGTGTGCATGTGCGTGTGTGTGTGTGTGTTTTTGTGAGTGTATGTATATGTGAGTGTATGTGTGTGTGAGTATGCTTGTATGCATATACAGCATATAAAATATGAATAGTTTTTTTTTTTTTTAACTGACTGGTATTCAATTTGATGGCTGAGAGAGAGAGAGAGAGAGAGAGAGAGAGAGAGAGAGAGAGAGAGAGAGAGAGAGAGAAACGGACAGAGAGAGTGAGAGAGAGAAAGATAATGACATCATGTATTCATAATTAAGCCATATCTTTATTATTAACTAGCCTATATGAAGAAATGTTGACTGCTGTACCTTTTACTGTGGTCACAAGAAACCTGCCAGCTTCCCCTACAACCTCAACACTTCACTTCGTGACCAAGTGCTTACAGCACGAAACGTTGAAGACTTCTCCAAAAGGTACCTTTTTTCTTTACCTTTATATTTTCAAGTTTAACTAGCCTATAGCCCCTCAAGACAGTCCTAAGGCCTGTACTTTTTTCATTGTGTACACTTATCCTGTCTCCGGCATCATAAATCAATATTGTCTTTTCCATCACAGCTCCTCTAATGACAGTCAGCTTTATGTTTCTGGACTTTCCTCTGATCTTACAACAAGGATTAGAAGCACTCAGTCCCGTGTACCTGACCTCAAAAACTGGAGAGTGGACAACAAATTCCAACGGAATGAAGCCAAAACGATGATGATGTCGATCATTTGACCAAAGCAATTGAATCATCTCTCTCGACCATCATCTGTTCATCTAACTGCTTCATCAGCCACTCTTTCACCTTTTGCTCAAAACCTTGGTGTGACACCAGGGGTTCAAGCAGTGTTTCGTTTAATTCAGTAGTAAAGTGGATGACAATGAAGATTTCAATCATGGCATATCTTTACCTATCACTGACTTATCTTGTACTTGTAAATAGCTTTTAGAGCATGATGTAGCTGCACGATTTTGATGAAAAAATCATGACATTTTTCTTCTTTTTTTCACTGTGCTCTAAAATCTCAGACACACTCATGAAGTATGAGAAGAACCTTACTGACACAGCAGAATGCAGTACATGCCCTCTACCTAAATTACATTTCCCTTCATCACTATCAGGTGCCTGTCTAGATGTAGCTGTCATCGACTCCCACTTTCTGATTTGGCACATCATCACAGCACTTGACACCAGACTCTTCAACTTCTCTCTCTCTCTCTGTCTGTCTGTCTCTCTCTCACTATAAAACTATATCTGTTATCAAAACTGACAATCTTAGTGACTTCTGATAAGCTTCTCTTTCATCCATAAAATCTGGAAAACTAGACCTGCTTTTTGAATCACTGAAAACTTGATCAAACTAAACTTTAAATAGCTCAGTATAAGTGTCTTTCAAGTCTGTTTTCTTGAACTTCAGAGCATTGCTTCTCACCATCACTTCCTCTCTGAGGACAACACCCAAACTCTAATCACAACACCCAAACTCTAATCACAACACCCAAACTCTAATCACAACACCCAAACTCCAATCAATGCTTTTGTCTCGATTATTGTTATGTTAGTAATTTTGTCCAAAACCATGCTTTTTCCTAATCTTTTGTTCCTATACATCTGAATAAATTAGTCCATTCTTGTCTTTTTCTTCACTGGCTCCCTATTCCAAATGTGGTTTCTTTCAAAACTGCATCTGTCTGCTATATATCTATTGAGTCCTTCTGTCCTTAATATGTGACCAATCTGCTGCATCAGTACATCTCATAACAAGAACTTCATTCTTCATTTGTTACTTGACTTTTCATAACTCCCTGTTTGTACTAAAATTTAGTCAATGCTCTCTAGCCTATCAAGCCCCTTTTGTTTAAAATCAATTTCAACATAAATTCAGACACTCTGCCTCTGTGCCTTCTTTCAAATCAAGCCTGAAAACGTCTTTTCCCTTCTCACTGATACATAAATTATGTGCTCTGTTTGGGAGTGGGATATGCATTTGAGTATGGGAGGTCAGGGATGGGTGGCAAGAGGGGTTAAGAGTACCAGGCTAAGAGGCGATATGTTTGGATGTGGTAAGAGTAATTGATTGTGGGACATGATTTGTGTCTTGCTAGTTATTCTTATTTATTTCTTCTGTAGTTTTAATGTGTGTACTTACTAACTGTAATCACTCAAGGCATTCATTTAGTTAGGCGTATAAATATTCTCAATAATAACAATAATAATGATAATAAGACAGAGAGAGAGACAGACACACACACACACACACACACACACACACACACACACACACACACACACACACACACAAACAGACAAACAGAGACAGAGAAAGGACAGATGTCAAGTTTGTGTTCTGTTTCTCCAAGTCACTTACAGATTATATTACACTGATAATTGTTGAGTTGCCCTCTTTACTAATGAATCCTAAACTTTATATTTGATGGTTCAAATTATTTCAATTTTATTTGTAATCATCTATTGATATATTGTTCCCTTCTTGCTTAGTAGTCATAATACTTTTTTTTTTTTCATTTTTGATAAAATTAGAACTTAATCTGACTAGAATATATTTCCAGTGCTAATACATGCATGTCTATGTGTGTGCATATAAATGTGCATACATGCATGTCTGTTTGTCACTTTTTTCGTTTTCATTAAATAATACAAAACTGATTGTCTTCCATTTTCCATGTTTTCAGTAAAGAAATGGATAACAGTAAGTTTAAAATCTGGTATAAAATAACAATACTTATACTACTGTTACTGTAACTTCTACTAAATGTTATTTGTCCTTCACAGAAAACTACTCAACATGTTTTCATGGACCATTCATTCTTTCATTTGTTTACAAGTGACAACTGACTTCCAGTGCCACATGTTAAAATGCACATAATTCTGAACAAAATCCATCTTGTTAATAAAATGTTTAAACGATCCACAAAATCTGTATACAGATACTATAGGTGGCTTACCACAATGTGAGCTAGCAGTTTACCAGATGTCGTCTGCAACAGCTCCGCAAATTCAAAGTTCATCTTCCTCATCACCCATCTGCAGCAGGTCATGAAATTCAGTCTTAAGTTAATACTAGAGTTCATGTGTGACATCCACACAGACCCACATACACATTCATTCACATGCAGAATACACCAGACACAGCCATATCTAAGCAGACAATTGCCAAGCAATACTCTCTCTCTCTCTCTCTCTCTCTCTCTCTCTCTCAATATCACATTATCTGTCTCTCTCTTTCTCTTTCACCCTCTCTCTCTCTAAATCAAGCACCTGCTGCCATAAATAAAAGAACATTTGAGTCTGGTGCATCATATGTATAGTATGTACATAAAAGAAATTTGATAACAGTATTTCAACCGATGAAAACTTAAAATGTAAGGTTTCTGTTCATGCACATTAATTAAGCTCTTTCACCTATTTGTGCATGTCTGTATTGATGCATGTTCCATTATAAATGCTGTTTTCAATTACTTTCACCATCCTTAAAAATCAATTCTTTACTGAAACAAACAATGAATCTCTTTTTTTCCCCTCTTAATAAAGTAATCAATTAATTCTTTAATGAATGACTAAATAACATTTATGAATTAATCTCTCTTTCCCTCCCTCTCTCTCCCTGTGTCTCTCCCCCATCTCCCTCCCCCCCCCCCCTCCAGCCACCTCCTCTCTCTCTCTCTCTCTCTCTCTAAATCCAGTTTACCTGCGTACTGTGCTGGTGTCCCTGAGTTCCTGGAAAAGAAACTGGCCCATCAAGTTCAGCCACAAGCAGTTCTCCTTCTGCTGTGATGTCGCTACATCCTTCAATTTCTCCTTCAGCACCTATGAAGCAATGGTATCATTAAACAAAAGGATTGCAGAAGGATTTTGAATGTTAGCAAGTGGCGTGCAATCATTAATATTTAATAATTAGTTAATCTTATAATCTTTGAAAGGGTGTACTTTCTGTACCTAGCTGTTCTCATTTTAGGTATATTTTGAGCATGAACATCAACACACATTAGGGCCTGGTTGGTTTAGTATGGTGTCTTTTTCCTCCAAGGTCTGAAGGTTGATTCTCATTCAATACAGCCATTCTCATTAAGAGCTAACACCTGCGCTGACTTAAACCCACTAATTTCATGAATGAGAGTTTACACCAAATCCTGTGCCTGAAAGCATGCATGAAAAGTCTTGCATGCAGGTTAAATCCATTGTCAGCTTTTGGAGAAGAACAGGCCAGTGGAATGCATGACAAAAATATTAAAAAAACAAAAGACAAGCAATCGAGTGTCATATTTAGACATCATCCCCAAATATTGAATGTGGCTACCTTAATGATGAGATTAAATGTGGTTGCACTGTAGGAAGACGAAATCTCTTGAGTTCTATACAAGGAATGAAAAGAGAAAGAAAGAAAAGTCCACAAGCATCTATTCAAAAAGACTGCAGAGAATGTCCAAATCATCTTTTCAGTGGACAGCACTATAATCACGGCTCGATTAGAACCCACACTCATTAATAAATTACACCTAAAACTGTGGATGTAATTAATATTTGTGTCCTCTTTGATGGCTCAATAATTACCTGTAAGATCTTCAATTCA
>CM031602.1:20446246-20448746 GCA_018398815.1 Conus ventricosus | reverse complement strand
ACAGTGAGCTACCCACAAAATGTCTCATGCATGGCTAGCTACAAATAGAATGTTTTAGCAAAGCGATGCATGAGACTTACAAAAGCAAAATATAGACAATGGATACATCATTACATGGCTGAAGCATAAATGAAGTGGTTAAAACGCTCATTTAGAAGTCAGTTCTAGGGTCAGGAGACTGCAACAGATATGTACCAGCATACATAGACATGAATTGAGCTCTCTCTCTTAAACTCTTGAGCTCTTTCTGTCTGTCTCTCTTTCTTTCACATGCAAGTACACACACTCACACATGTGTGTGCATGCATGCATGAACTTTAGAATCATTGTGCTCTTCTGTGTTAAGCTTCTACCCTCTCTTGTTGTTCTGCTTTACCAATTAATGGGTTGATTATTTGCTTGGTTTGGGAAGTTTACACCACAAATTTGCTGGATGATTTTAATGAAACTGTATATCAAATCTGAAACCATCAATCTATGATCCCAAGTAATTCTTCTGCCTTGTAGTTGTACTAGTGCAGAATACACCATCTTTCACACATTTTCTTGGCACGCCTGAAAAATTGCACCAGTTTGTCAGTTTTGCCTACCATTTTATCATCAACATGCTTAATTATCCATTTCAACAGGCAGCTGGATCAATGCTCAATGTCAAAGAGAACTTCACAACAAATCATCTTCATTCAAAAGTACTCAGTACTTGCTTATATATTCAGGGATAGGGGAAAATTCAGGAAAACCCCATGCTGGGTTTGAAGATGCTATGGTTGCAACTGCAATAGGATAAATATCAATCTTGTAGGCACTAAAAAGGTCAACACTGGCCATTTGCCACATAGAAAAACAGGAAAACACACTTTAGCTTAATACTAGTGTGACATGATTACCTAGAGTACATGTTCTCATCACTGATTATCTAAACAAATTGCAACTCTTGGGAAAACTAGACAGCAAAAGGTCATCAGAAAAGAAAGCAATCCCTCCTTTCCCCATGCAACATTGCAAGTGTTTCAGCCTTTGTTGTTGTTGTTGTTGTTGTTGTCATACCCTGGCTAAAAGACTCCAGGGATCATCCAAACAGCCGAAGCACTTGAAGTTGAACACTATGGTACAAATGCATCAGCTGGGGATGAGAACATTGTAGCCACACTCTGACTTTGGGGGATTTTGGAGACTGATATTAGTGATAATGTTATACTTGGAGTTTGTCACAAATGAAGACAATCCCCGCATAACTATGCAGAGCATAACAACATTTTGATGTAGCCTTGGTGTTCCAGCCTATATCAATTGGCCTGACATAGCTTTAGCCAAGGCGGTTACAGTCTTTAATTCCACACTATATTCAGGGCTGGACTGCATCCAAGTCATGACTCCTGGGTGCCCTTCTTGCTCCCAGCATTTGTGTATGTGTGTGTGTGTGTGTGTGTGTGTGTGTGTGTGTGTGTGTGTGTGTGTGTTGTGTGTGCATAGATTTGTACCTGCATCTACAAGAAAGTCTGATACCTCAAGACCAAGTCACCTCACGGCAGATGTCTTAACCACTTAACCATCAAATTAATATACCTGTTGTATGCTGCAGTTTTTGTTTGTTCTTCCTCAACCAAACTCTGCTAGAACTCTTCTCTGCTGCTTTCTGCAACTCTGGTCCTATTCTTCCCAGAAACCAAGAATAATTCATGAGTTCATAGGCAGAAGTTTATCATTATAGAAAATATAAATGATTAATCAAACATTACACATATTCTTTTATGTAAAATATATCTTGTACACTGTACCTGTGGAAGGTTGATGACAGGAAATTGCTCTCGGTCTTGTGGGCTCTGTTGTGGAATGCGATTTAAGTACCAACGCATCAGAAGCAGCTGCACTATTACTGTTAGAACAACACCAAATACCACTGATATCATCACAACTTCAAGCAACATTCTGATCAAAATGTGCTCTTGCCTGGGCAGCAACAACTCAAAAACAAAACCGCGATCATGTGCTATTTTGGAGTAACTTGGGTCTTGAGAACCAAATGCCACAAGATATGTTTTGTCTGTTTGTTTGTTGTTTTGTCTCAATACATGTTAATGTCAAGATGCAGCTGACAACAGCGCTCGTGACGGTAAAGTTCACCAGTTCACTCGTGATACGGATATGAATCGATCCCTTCCGCTACACGAATATGATTTTTCTCCCCATTTCCCACGATAAACGAATCACTCATCATTTCAGGTCTTCCTCTGAAACTCGGCACACCAATGAACAATCAAACTGACCAAATGAACACATCTACTAGCTGCAGCCTCGGTCATCAACACAGATGTTGCAGCACAGCTGTGACGCCAGCAGTGGCAGACGACAAATTCATTGAAACTGGAAGACGACTCTGCCGTCGATGGAGTCCTGACATCTGGCAAGCCTTCACATTCACCGATCTGGGCTGCGAATACATGTATCTGGAAAAACATTATTAGGTACAAACTGAAGTGCACCTATAATTGTAATGGTA
>CM031602.1:20436246-20438746 GCA_018398815.1 Conus ventricosus | reverse complement strand
TTCACTTTTATGTTGTCTTTTTTTTTTCAACTGTTTTTCTTTTCTTTTTTTTTCTCTCGTTTTTGTTTTTTGTTTTTGTTTGTTGTTGTTTTTTTTTCGTTGTTTTTTGTTTTCAAATTCAGTGGTGATTTTTCATTTTGGGGTGCATTTTCAAGAAAAAGTCCAGTTTCTTCTCTTAGGGAGCTTGCGGCAAAAAAAATATCTACTCAATAATTATGATGATGATACATGCAATGAAAAATACGAGGATGAGAGGAGGGGAGGGAGGGGGGGGGGATGCTATACTGTACTTACTGTGCTGTCTTGTGCTGTGCTATGCTGCTGTATTGTATAATGCTGAACTATGCATTGTTGTAAGCCTTTGTCGTATATCGGTGTCTGTTGTGATGTGCAATGCTATGTTTTCTCAAAATGGTATATTTTGTTGCGCTGTGCTAATTGATACTGTGGTGTATTTTGTGGATGCTATGCTACTGTGCTATGAGCTTGCAGTGACATGATATGTCATGCCGCACTCTGCTATGCTATAAATCTGCATAGTAAATGCTGCTGATGTATCTTCCTATGCTATGCTGTGCTATGTTATTATGCTGTATAATGCTATGTTGCATTTCGCTTTGCGTTGCCACATTAACATGCTAAATATCGTTTTATCACGCTCGTCTATGCTGTAATGCTATGTCGTAGAATGGTATAGATTCTTTCCCTAAACTATACTCTATATTTCAAGATTATATTGATGTGCTATGGTATGCTATTACACTGTTTAACTCTTTGATATGTTTTGCTATGCAGTGTTATAAAATAATATCATATAAGAATATGTTGTATCTTGCTGTACTGTGCTTTACTGCTATGGTATTTAATGCGATGAGGTGCCTCACTGTGTGATGTCATAACACTAGGCTATGTACTGCGGTAATGTGACGTCCTGTACTGTGCTAGAATTCTATGCTATGTGATGCCATGATATATTTTGCTATGCTTTACAATAATGCCTTTCTCTACAATCTTTTGTGTTTTGCTGTGCTATGCATGTTGTGCTTTACAATAATGTAATTATTTTGTTTTGTTTTATCATACTATAGTATATTTTGCTCTGCTACTCTGTGCTTTACTGCTTTACATGCTTATTCTATCATGCTTTGTTGTTGTTCATATCGTATGGTACAACGTACATGTTATGCTACGTAATGCTATTACAATTGTTGCGATGTAACGCATGCTATTCTGAATAATGCTGTAATAGATTTCACTAAGCTATGCTACACATACCAATGCTACGATACATTTTGCTCTGCCACGCTACACTATACATGCCATGTTCTGTAATGCTGCGATGTATCTCTCTCAGCTATGCTAAGGTATACATGCCATGCTCTATTATGCTATGATGTATTTCGCTCTGCTACGCTACGCTACGCTATCCATATCATGCTGTGTAATGCTGCGACGTATTTCGCTCTGCTGCGCTACACTAAACATGCCGTGCTCTATAATGCTACGATGTATTTCCCTCTGCTCGGCTACGCTATACACGCCATGCTCTATAATACTACCATGTTTCCTCTGCCACGTGCCATGCTTTATGATGCTACGATGTACTTTGCTCTCCTACACTACGCTATAGGCCTACATGCCATACTCTAACGCTACGATGATTTTCCCTCTGCTACACAACGCTGTACATGCCATGCTCTATAACGCTACGATGTCTTGTGCTATGCTTCGCTGCGCTATACACGCTATACTAAATAATGTTATGGTGTGAACAGGTGGGGATCATCCTGAACATCGCCCTGCTCGTGGTGTACGGGAAACGGAAGCTGCACAAGGACCCCACCAATGACTTCATCCCGCAGATCGCCATCGTGGACCTCATGGCGTCTTTCGTCGTCGTCATCCCATCGGCTGTCGCAGCGCTCATGCACGAGTAAGGAGGCAGGCAGACGGAGGAGAATGTTATATGCATCTCGGAGTGTGAGAGGAAAAATGTGAGGGGGGTGGGGTGGGGATGCGAGGATTGGCTGTGGGTGGGTTGAGGTGGTCACTGAAGGGCACGGGGCAGGTGAATGGGTTATGTGGTGGGCATTACGTGTATGGGGGCAGAGGAGAGGTGGGTTCGGGGGAGGGGAGGGGGGGGGGGGGGGGGGGGGGGGGGCAAGTGTGAAAAATGTGTGTGTGTGTGTGTGTGTGTGTGGTGTGTGGTGTGTGTGTGTGGTGTGTGTGTGTGTGTGTGTGTGTGTGTGTGTGTGTGTGTGTGTGTGTGTGTGTGTGTGTGTGTGTGCGTGCGCGTGCGTGCATGCGTGCGAGCGCGGGGGGTGGGGGGAGGGGGGTAAGGTGATGATATTCGTGTTCATCTGTGTTGGCGGTGGTGGTGGTGTGGGTGGGTGTGGGTTGGGGGGAGTGGGGATTAGGGGAGGGTTCCGGAGAAGATCTTGTACGTATTTGAGACCACCACAATCTTATATTTCGCTCGTTTTCTCTCTCTCTCTCTCTC
>CM031602.1:20431246-20433746 GCA_018398815.1 Conus ventricosus | reverse complement strand
CATATGACATAGGAGGAGGTGGAGAGAGAGAGAGAGAGAGAGAGAGGGAGAGAGAGAGAGAGAGAGAGAGAGAGAGAGAGAGAGAGAGAGAGAGACAGACAGACAGACAGACAGACAGACAGACAGACAGAGAGAACAAACTCTCTTCCATCTTCGTGCCCCCTTCTCCCCCACCTCCCACCCCTTCTTCCGGGGGTTTCCCATCTTCCGCTCCTTCCTCCTTTCCCCACTTACCCTCAACATCCCACCACCACCGCCACCACCACCACCAACTCTCCGCCCTCATCCCTAATCCCCCCTTCCCTCATCTCTCAGGTCGATCAGCTTCAACAAGTACCAGAGCCAGTGCAGCGTGGTTCACCAGAAGCATCACATCCTAACACACGTCATCTTCACTCTGGGCCTCTACTGCTCGCCCCTCATCTGCCTCATCTGCTTCGTCCTCCTCCTGGAGAAGCGGCCCCCGCAGCCTTGTGCACGAACGCACCAAGGGCGCAACAAACTCATTGACATCGGCAACAAAAAGGACGGCGATGGTATTGCTATTATTATTGTTATTATTATTGTTATTGTTGTCATCATCATCATCATCATCATCATCATGATCATCATCATCATCATCAATATTATCATCATTATTATTATTAATGTTATCATTGTTGTTTTTGTAGTAGTAGTATAGTTATTATTGTTATCATCATTATAATTATTATAATTATCATTGCTATTGTTGTTGTTGTTATTATTTCTATTATTATTGTTGTTGTTTTGCTGTTATTATTATTGTTGTTGCTGCTGCTCCTGCTGCTGTTGCTGCTGTTGTTGTTCTTGATGCTGTTGTTGTTATATTATTATCATGGGTACTTACACAGCGCCTGTCCTCGGTTAGAGACCAAGCTCTAAGCGCTCTGCAATCCACACGCTCGTTTGCACAACGGGCTGCCTGCCTGGAAGGGAGTATGAGTGGTAAAGGGGAAAGGGGGATGGCAAGAGCAAAGGGGACGGGGTTGGGGGTGGTAGGGTTTGGTCGGGGTGGTGGTGGTAGGGTTTGGTCGGTGGTGGTAGTAGTAATGATGGTCGGGGGGGGGGGGGGGGGGAAAGAGAGGAAGGAAGTAAACAAAGAGTGAAGAGAGATATAAAAAAAAGAAGAAAAAGGAATAACATAAATATCGCACCTTGCTTTCCTCCGTTTTGCCTTTGTCCCGTTTGCCAGAATCCCGCTTGCTCGCGCAAGTTACTATATAGCTACCTCCAGTCACAACACGTGGAGTGAGGTTTTGTTCAGCTAGCTGGGCCGCCCTCTCAGGTAGCAAGGTATGCCAGCTTATTCCTGTCTGCTGTTTATTGAGGGCGGCCCCTGCCTGCTCATAGCCTTTACCTCGGCGCAGACCACCGTGTGTGTGTGTGTGTGTGTGTGCATCAAACGTGATAATTTGACACTGTCAGCGTGGAAGCAGACATAGAGCCAATCGGATCAATCGGAAGCAGTGAATGCCTTCAATATACGCGATTAACCCTAAATAGCAACAGGCCAAAATACCTATCCACTTTTCTCTTGATCTGTGGAATGAACTATAGGCGCAGCAAGCTTATCATCGACTTCGGCAAGTGAAAAAGGGATGGCAACGGTGTATGGATGAAAGACGGAGAGAGGGAGGGAAGAAGGGGGAAGGGAGGCTGGAAAAGGGAGATGAAGAGAAGGAGGAGGTGAAGAAAATGTGTGAACGAGAATTGTAACGAGGCCATTGTCATCGACGCGAAAAAAATGAGAAAAGTAGGTTGAAGGTGGGGGAGAGGGGAGGGGGGAGGGGTCATTGGTATCTGAAGGAAAGAGTTTATTAAAAGCTGGAGGTGTGCCATTTGGATAATATTCTTGTTAGCCGCTTCAGCAGTAGGAACGGTATGGCAGATGGTGTGAAAATGCCCGTGAAATCTCTCTCTCTCTCTCTCTCTCTCTCTCTCTCTCTCTCTCTCTCTCTCTCTCTCTCTCTCTCTCTCTCTCTCTCTCTCTCAATCAGTGCTGTCCCCAGTTTCCCTGTTTACCCTGGGTTCCGTTGGCGTTACTATATGAAGATCACGATCAATGAGGAGAGGAAGAAAATGAGAGAATGGATCGGAGAGGGGGATGGGCGAGGTGGGAGGGGGGGGGGGGGGGGAGGGGGAGATAAAGTGTAGAAAGGAGCGAACGTGGTGTGTAACAAGTTCTCCGACCTCCGTGGAAAAACAACGTAAACGAAAAAAAAAAAAAAAAAAAGGCGGTAATGGTATGCATAGTTCAGGGGGGAGGGGGGGAGGGGAAGGGAGAGGGTGGAAGAGGAGTAGTGTGGGGTGATAGGGAAGGAGGTAGATGGATGAAAAGACGTAGGAAGTGAAGAAAAGAGTAAACGAGGAATATGGCAATGACATCGATTTCGGCTGGAAGCACACACGCACGCACGCACGCACGCACGCACGCACGCACGCACGCACGCACGCACGCACGCACGCACGCACGCACGCA
>CM031602.1:20416246-20421246 GCA_018398815.1 Conus ventricosus | reverse complement strand
GTTCCTGTCTGAGTGTAGGAAGAAGAAGAAAAAGAAAGCATGCCATTCACGTATCTAGTTAACATTCTGAAGACGGTCGCTCGAGATCTATGGCAGACTTGTCAGACTTGTCCAGATGAGATGTCCCATGCGTTTTTTCCCACCGCTCTATGGAATTCTTGTTGCCGCGTCGCACAGTCGAGTTCCTGCTCAAAATTTAACCCCAAGTGTTCTGATATACCATACTCTGCAGACGTAGCCAGCCAAATGCAAGACATGCTGTTGGGACCTTCGCATATGACCTTTCACCTTACTTTTTCCGAGCGCATCCGCACGAATGCTACTATTTAAACGAAGAAATGGAGTCACTGCGAGATCAGTATGCAATGAAACTTTGGCGGTGGTAAGAGATTACCAGTAAGACAGTAGTGTTTTAATGCTTATGTACATACCTGTCCATATACTTGGGAATTTGACATTTGTGAACCGTTTTCGATTGTCGCAAAATGGAAGAAGCCTAACAGTAAGTGACACAGGCTCACACTTGACAACACATATTCAGCCGATTTTAGATGGTTGTATGCGCGTCTAGTTTGCGCGTGCAATGCAGCCTTTTCAATTCTCTGCATGTACTCATGAATACTCTGTATGATCGAATTTATGACTGAATCGACGTCAGTGAAGCAATCGCCATTTCAGAAAAGAAGTAAACTTCCCATTGGTTATCTACACCTGATCCGGGAAAGCAATTTTGATTGGACAATTGCAAGTGATATTGGAAGGAAAAGGTAACGAAGCCCGTAGAAGTGGCAAATTTCGTTAGTTGCTCCAGGTTAGTTAATTGTTCCCGACGTTGCGACACACGAAGGCGTGAAGGCGTTCACACTGCTTGGTTCTCAGCCCGTCTCCTGGTGTTCCTGCAGTTTCGTTTTCCCTCCTCAATTCTCTGCTGCCGGCTGATCCTGCGCCACCTTCCCATTCTCTGGTGTGCCGGGATCCATTGAATGGCTTTGTTCGCAGGTATTGTCGTGGGAAACCTCAAAACATGTCTCTTCCCGTGGAGTCGCCGCCTAACTGTGGAACGTGTTCTGAGCTCACGCTAAACAGCGCAAATCCAAGGATGGAAGTACAATCAAGGATTCGAGAGATCACACACACGGTCAGAGGCAAACCCACGCTGACCCTGACTGGGAGCTGGGCTTTCTAAATGAATATAAACAAAACAACAACAACAACAACAACAACAAAATCAACGTTGTCGTTGTCGTCGTCGTCGTCGCCATGTCATCGTTCTTCTTCTCCTTTTGTCAACCACCATCTTTGTCATGGTCGTCGTTAGCGGCAGCATCTTATCTTTATCTTCCTCTTCATCACCACTCTCATTCTTCTTCCCCAGTCGCTTTTTTTTCATTGTGTGTACAATACGCAGGTTGGAACGAACGAAGGAAAGAGCGCCGGGTGGAGGGGGGTGGGGGTGGGAGGAGAGACGGGGGAGGGGGGGGGGGGGGGAGATGGCGAGAGAAAGGCAGAGATGTTTTCAGCACTGTAATCACCCCTAATGAGCAGTGCAAGTAGACCCTACTAGATGATGCAATAGTAGCACCAGGGTGCTAGGTTGGCGAGTCCGCCTTAGGTGCTCCATTGATCCGACAACTGATGCCACAAAAAAAAAGAAAAAAAAAAAGAGTGGTGTCTTAAATGGCTACGTTGTTGTTGGTGTTGTTGTTATTGCTGTTGTTGTTGTTGTTGTTGTTGTTCTTGTCGTCGTCGTCGTCGTTACGCCGTAATCGTCGTCGTTTCTCTCCGGCCTTCAACAGATCTTCGTTAATATCATCACCGTCTTTATCCCGATTCCTGGTGATCGTTGCAGGTACTTGGTGGCGGCCATGCTGGAGATGTATTCAGGGGCGGACGTGTGGGGAGGCTGGCACATCCTGGGGGTACTGATGGGCGACCTGACCTACTGCATCAAGCCCATCATCTACCTGGCCCACAACCGCCACTACCGCAAGGCCAGCAAAGATACCGTGCCCCTCGCTGTGCAAGAGACTGCCGGCAATGTGAGTAATAATAATAATAATAATAATGTATAATACTTATATAGCGCATTTCTTGTTGTACAACTCAATGCGCTTACATCCACCATTTGCACTTATTCATACAATATTCATGCACACAGCAAACGAAAATACACAATTGCAGACGCACCTGCATGCATAAACTGCCTCACCAAACTAGTTGTGGAGAAATTTAGGAGAGATCTAGTCATCTACAGAAGAGAATAGGCCTTTTTGAAGAGGTAAGTTTTGAGCTGAGATTTAAAAGAAGAAAGAGTAGGCTGATTACGAAGGTCTTCAGGGAGGGAGTTCCAAATAGAAGGTGCTCTAAAACTGAAGGCTCTTTCGCCAACAGATTTCAGAGAACGCTTAGGGATTTTCAAAAGTTTTTGTGAAGAAGAGCGAAGGGTACGAGAGCTTTGGTAGGTGCAGAGAGAAGAAGAGAGAGATAGTGAGGAAGAGATTCATTGAAGTGGCGGAAAGCAAGAACTGCCAGTTTAAATTGCCACCGATACTGTATGGGAAGCCAGTGCAGTTCGATCAGCATGGGAGTGATGTGCTCACACCTCCTCCTCTTCAAAACAAGTCGTGCAGCGCTATTTTGGACTCTCTGCAGCCGAGCAATCTGTTCTGTGGGAAGCCCAGCATAAACAGAGTTGCAGTAGTCCAATCTTGACATCACCATGGCACAGACTAGCCGGACAGCTACTTCCCTGGATATAAAGCGTCGGATGGAGTACAGATCTACGTTTGCATGTAGGCTACTGGGGGAGTCCAGTTGGGTCGCCTTTCTTTCTTTTTTTCTTTCTGTCTTTCTTGTTTTCTTTTTTTTTTCCCTTTACTTTCCCTTTTCTTTTCCTTTTCTTTTCTTTCTTCTTTTAATAAGAGGTGAGACGGTATATAATTATTGGCAGAGTGTACGTTTTGATCATTTCCTTTTTTTCTGTTTTCTTTTTGCTTTGTTTTGATGATTTTGTTTGTTTGTTTGTTTGTTTGTTTTGGTGGTGAAGAAGAGTGAATGGGTGGATGGATGAGTTTGTATTTGTTTTGTTTTGTTTTTGGTTGGTTGGTTGGTTGGTTGGTTGTTGTTGTTGTTGTTGTGGCTTTTTTTTTTGGGGGGGGGGGGGGGGGGGGGAGGAAGGGTCAATGGGTGGATGGAGTGAGGATGATTAAGTGGATTGTCAATGGTCCTTTGTTTTCTCGCCTACAATTTTCCTCCATTCTCAACAACAACAACAACAACAACAACAAGAACACTCGAGTTTTTTTTTTTTTAATCCCATCAATCTTGATTATGTATTGTACTGGTCATTGATATCATGAACGTTTGCGTGTGATATTGATATCTACTGTGAGATGTTTTTTCACATCTACTTGATGTTTAGCGTACGACCTGTCCTACTCAGTTGATCTCCAATGCGGGTACACCCATTACATACGACACTAACGTGATTCCCGAAATGTAACGTTTCCATTGACCCCAGTGTAATCTTTTCATGTGACTTTGATCCATGAAGAGTGACTTGTAATGTGACATAGATCTGTCTGCGCGAGTTGATTGCATACTAACTTTACAGCTATCTGTTTCAAGTGTCATCTTCCGAGGTGGTGTGGATTTATTTAAAGTAAGACCTATTTTCATAGGAGAGGCTTTTTTCCGTAGCAACAACAACAGCAGCAGCCACAGCCACAACAGCAAGAAGAAGAAGAAGAAGAAGAAGAATAATGGATTCTAATATAGCCCTTATAGAAGCGTGTGCACGTTTCTCACAGCGCTTTACAGTGACAAACATAAACAGATACGAGAGGACAGACCACACCTATCCAGAACTTAACAGAAAAAACTTTAAAATTCACTCTCACCTCAGTATATTAACATCTACACACATACACACACGCGCGCACATACACGCGCGCGCGCGCGCACGCACGCACGCACGCACGCACGCACGCACGCACGCACACACACACACACACACACACACACACACACACACACACACACACACAACTATTTCTTTCTCTGTCTCTCGCACTCCATCACTTACTCATTCACTCATACACGCGCGCGCGTGCGCACACACACACACACACACACACACACACACACACACACACACACACACACACACACGCGCGCGCGCGCGCGCGCGCGCGCGCGCGCGCACACACACACTGTTACGCAAAGAAAAGGATTGCAAAGGATACAAAATAGAGGGGGGAGAGAGGGGAGGGGAAAGGCGGGGGAGGAGGAAGTTGGCTTAGAAGGAGGTGGTGGAGAGAGCGTCGAAACATTGTTTGAAGGAACTTGTGAGAGCAGTTGTAAACGAAAAAAGTGGTTTGGTGTGACGCTTTGTGAATGCTCTTTCCACTTGACAATAAAGGGCTTTTCCTATGTCCCCCACCCCCACCCCCACCCCCCAAAAGTGACTATCACACATCATGGAAACGCGCCGCTCGGTGTACACAATCACTACGTACGCACATTCATTTTGATTAATCGGAACGTACAGCTAACAGGAATATCATGCTACAAACTAGCACCTGCTCGTGCTCCTCGTTTGCAGGTGGCCCGCAAAATGGGTCAGGCCGTGGAGAAACTGGACAACACCCTCTTCCACTCCCCAGGCTCCAAGAAAACCAAGACCGCTAAACTGGCCGTCTCCATCTCCGTCTATCGCTTTGCCATGCGCTGGAAGCGGAAAGCCGGCATCGGCATGAAAAAGCTCGGCGCCGACACGAAACCCGCGACCCACCCAGACAGTGGGCCGAAGGACAAGAAGCCACCGCCGGGAAATACAAATCCGGCTCTGGCGCCAAACCCAAACAGCCGGGTAGCTTGATGGGATCGTCCATCGCCGCCGCCGCTATGGCCCAAGCCGAGGCCAAGAAGAAGTCAGGGGCTGCCGGAGCCAAGAATCCGGACCAGAACCTGCTGTCGGTACCTGAGATCAGCCACCCCCC
>CM031602.1:20363746-20411246 GCA_018398815.1 Conus ventricosus | reverse complement strand
ACACTGGCCATTCTATTGTAGACTTCCAATTTAAAAAAAAGTCACGGAACACATACACAAATACATACATAATAATAATTCCTCTTCATCACGTAGGCATGTCTTTTCCAGTATTGTCACTGGCATGTTTCTGTGTGTTACCACCAGAAATCCCGAGCTGTTTTAGGAAATGCCGACCCCATTGCTTCAACTTCTATGTCGACGACTTCGGATTGGAAGCCAGATTCTCTCAAGCTGCTGGCTAGACTGGCATAATTCTCAGTTTTGTGCATGCGAACTCGCTCCGTTCTGTTTACGTATGACAAGCGAGTTCATTCAGAATTGATGACCCTGATTTCAGTACTCTATCTGCTCTCTTCTTATGTCACTCTTCCTGATGATTTCCAAATGCTCTTCCCAATCTAGGCGGCCTGTTGCGCGCTCCCAGTCTTCCACTCCATCCAGTAGAGCACTTGATTGTGCCTCGAAGTGTGGTTAGTGCTGCTTTGCATGATCTCAGGACAGGCTGGCCACCGTTTGTGTGCCCTGCCAGAACGGACTCGTAGGCTCATCTGATTTCCCGCATTTCATCACGTTGGGAATTCGAGGGCAGGTCATGTACAAACATGAGGATAAAGTCGATCGGAAGAAGAGCGGTGAGGCGATTTCAATCCAGGCCAGATTTCTTGGGAATGTGCTTCTGCACGTAGTCCATTGCCTCCGTGTGCCTTGACACCTGGATTCTGTTGACATTCTTTTCTTCTTCTATTCCTGCAGTACCATGACTTTCTGTGCTTTCTCTTTTGACATTGTCGCTGTCACGTCTTGTTCGCCAAGCTAGTAAGGACATGGGTAGAAAAAATTACGTGATTTTCCTGAGTTTTTTTTTTTGTCATGAAGTTTTAATAGTTATCAACACACACACACACACTGTGCGTGCGTGTGTGTGTGTGTGCGTGTGTGTGTGTGTGTGTGTGTGTGTGTGTGTGAAGTTGTATGAAAATCATCCATACGATTTTGTGGTCCTTTAAGCAAAATTCTGTCAGCACTATTTTCTCTCTTTTTCTGTATGTGCACTTATGTATGTATATATAACTAAAGAGTGACAGGGCATTTTCTCTGATTTATGAGGATGATAGAGGAAGAGTACTGGTGTTCTTTTCTATCCAGTTACATTACAATAGGGTCTGCATGAAAAAAACGTAAAAAATGTAAAAAGAATGCATATGCAAGGATAATGTGAGATAGAGAGAGAGGGGGTGGGAAGGAGGGAGGGGGGAGGGAGGTGGGGAACAGAGGCGGGGGTCTTATTTTCTTTTGTTTTAAAGATTGTGGACAGCCAAATTAGAGGTCAGAAAGTCGACGAAGTTCCAAACTATATCCCTTTTGTGTAGGATTCTGGCGATATCAACTCGATTAAATGAACGTACAACCATCAAAGGACACCAACGTCTACCACCACCTACCGTTCTTTTGTCCAAGTCTCTCAGCCTGTGTGCTTCGAATCTCCAAACTTCATTAATGTTTGGGCCACTGCACAGTCAGCAATAATTGTCTTCGTCACCCATTTCTGGTTCAAAATGACAGCTTGTACGTGCGAGCATTCCTGTCTTACACGTCTTCACCGAATCATCAGCGACGAGAACACTGTGGTTCTCGTGCACGGTCAAATGGAACACTGTATACATGTCAGTCAAGTCACTGACCCCTCCTCCCCCTCCCTCCACACACACACCCCTTGCCCGCACTTCCCGAACCCCTTTTCTTTTGTGAATCTGTCCAGTTCTGTGTGAATGTGTGTGTGTGTGTGCGTATGTGGGACAGACACACACACACACACACACACACACACACACACAGAGAGAGAGAGAGAGAGAGAGAGAGAGAGAGAGAGAGAGAGAGAGAGAGAGAGAGAGGATTATGAAGATGACACTTGATCCAGATCCACGCCAACATTTAATGGGTTTCTCCTACAGCCATGTTCCATCTTTCCACCAAGCTTTGTAATATATGTCCATTTAATTAGCTTTGCATGTATCCATACTCATGTTTACCTAATCATACACTCATGCATATCTTGTCTGAAACTCAGACTGTGCCAGTGTGGGTGGTAAAAACAGACAAGTGGGACTGGGAGGGACATCATCCTTCAGTACCCATTATTTCTGCATCAGTGCATGCAACTATTGTGTTTTTTCTCAAGCTGACCAACTCAAACACAGACCATATTTTCCACGTCCATTTCATCTTTATTATTCATTTAACAAAAATAAAAACTGGAATCATTGGTCCACATAAACAAATGGTACAATTCACACTGGCAACAAAGAATTCATATTTACAAAGCAACGTTAAAAAATAACCATGCTCTTGATTCATGATTCTGCCAAGCACAAGTTTACATGTATACCAAGCAATCATGTTCATAGTTGATGTGTGTGTGTGTGTGTGTGTGTGTGTGTGTGTGTGTGTGTGTGTGTGTGTGTGTGTGTGTGTGTGTGCGTGTATGATTGTGTATATGAGTGTGTGTTGTGTGTGTGTGTGTGTGTGTGTGTGTGTGTGAATAACTAAAGACAGAGCGAGAGACATGTTTGAGATGGTTTTTAACCAGACATGATACCTGAGCAAGTTGACAAAGCCTGCAAATGTTCAGAAGATCCAGGAGCTTGCATCAGGGGCAATGGCCTGGAAGGAACAGGGGGTGAATCCCTCTGAAGCTGAAGGTTCCCTACACCCACCCTCTCCCCCGATTTGCTAACTACTGAGAGGCTGATGGTATGCTATTGCCATCCTGCACTCCAACAATTATTGATGACTGCAATAAGGTTAGTGTTTCTCATTAAATCTTGATTTTTCATTCTTCGAAACATTTTGAGCGCCCAGATTTTTTTCTTTTAACCAAACGAGATTGGAGGTGCTTGCAGAAGCCTTGGTGAACTGAACTGAAATAAAATCCTGGACAGGAGAGTGAACTTGAAACTCTATGGTCATTACTTGCATATCACCCCAAATTATTCTCATCACGTTTTTACAAATCTTCAAAACGGCCCTGGAGACTTCTAAAAAGCCTGAATTTGGACTAAAACCTGAAAAGTCTCATGTCTGTTTAAAAGACTTTAGTTAGTAACAATTCAAAAATTGATCAACAAACAACATTTATGTAAACACAACATAAATTAGGTTTCGAACTTTCTAAATCTTTGTTAATTTTGTATTATCATCATCCAAAGACTTGTTATGCCTTCTGCTTGATAACAGAATTTTGCAGTTATCGGGATTTCAATTCAAGCACCATCTTTGTATGAACAAATCTTACACCAATCTGCTAAGCCTTCTGTCTTGTTCAACTTCATACATTTGCAAGATCAGATGAAAATTAGTTCAAAAAAAAAAAAAGGCAAACGTTTTCACAGCACACCACACACACACACACACCACACTTACTTCATGGTTCCAAGAATCCGAAATCAACACTGATCACATGATATTCCAACATCATTAAAAAAAAAAAAAAAAAAACAGACCCAAAAAAATCTTCCTTGTACACGCATTACCAACACCAACTGATATCTGAAGGGCTGCAATTTATGCTCTGGTCACGGATGAGGCCAAAATGACAAGGCAAGAAGGAACGTGTCTCCAAATGATATGAAAACCCCAAGTATCAACATCATCACAAAACATGTCTGCAACAAGAAAATCAAGAATCACAAACCACACCAATTCACTGGATCACACGCGTGCATCCTTTTGAACAGAGGAACACATGAAACTGAAAGCACAATCACATAAAAAAAAAAAACTGGGACATTGTTAATGTTAGCACACGAAAAAAAGAGGTAAGCCTGCTAAAAAAAAAATTCTATAAAACACAAAAAAATCTAGCCATTGTCAGCCAACAAAAGTTGAAGCACTCCTGGAACATCATCTGGGTTTACTGACTTTGGTTTTATGTGGCACAGTTAGCTTTAATGTTTCACATTTGTTTGCCACCTTCACGGCAATGCCATTGAGGATAAAAAAGTACCAAGCCAGCTTCAAACCTCAGACTGGGTATGTACAAAGCTACACAACCACTTGGACATCTATCTGCAGGGACCAAGGGGGGGGGGGGGGGGTTTTTCTTCACAAATTACAGGTTCACACGTATCATATATATACATTAACAATTTGGGACTAGCAATGAACTAGTGTGTTTGTCTGTGTAAGTGAGAATAGGCATAAAAGCAAACGGTGTGTGTGGGGTGTGTGTGGTGTGTGTGTGTTGTGTGTGTTGTGTGTGTGTGTGTGTGTGTGGGGTTTTGTACGTGTGTATGAGTGCGTGTGAGTGCTTTGGGTGGTGTGTGTGAGTGCGTGTGGGTGTGTGAGTGTGTGCGGTACATGCGTGCTTGGAATCTAGCACATGTATTTTATAACTGAATGTTTATGCAAAGTCTTCAACATGATCCAAAAGAACAACACAACGATTCAAAAACCATCCATCCACCTCAATACTTAATTACGATAAAGATAAGACCATGCCCTCTCTGATCTTGATTTACCAGTGATAGACTGCATACTCAAAAGAACGTAAAAATACTGTATCAAAAAGCACCCACTGTTGCACTAATCAGGACTAGCTTTTTTTTCATAATCATTACTGTCAGGCACATTATGTCCATGGGTATAAACATAAAGATTTACAAAGAAAATACAAAAGTTACTTAAATAAATAACAAAAGAAAGTTCACAAAAAAGTAAGGACCCGACAACTGGAAAGACAGACAGAAAGCTGCCTCTCATACAGAAATCATCATCTGAATCTCCAAAAAGAATTAAAACAAAACCTGAGGAAGTTGGGAAAGAAGAAAGGGGGATACCAAGGTGTGATCTGAGGACGCGAGGGTCAAACTGGGCCCTAATAAAACGTAAGGTGACGTACAAAACTTGGTGGATTTTCATATGCTTTCTGCACCTTCCGCAAATTTTATATTACAGGCATCTTTGCCATTATATCCAGAAAATAAAAAGATCCCTGTAAAACAACCCAAAAACTTTATAATGAAATGCAGGTTGACCTCAGAACAAAAAACTATTTATAAAAATTTTCAGATTCAAAACCAAAAAATTTTACAGTTATCCAGCTGCAGTCCCTATGTCGCAATCAATTTAACATAGCCTGGCCCCAAACACCAGCATCTTGAAGTTGATTTCAATCATTTGTGTGGACAGAGATTACGCCCATTTTTCCTGAAATTTCCTTTGTTTTGGAAAATCGCCATTTTTGGGGTTTGTAAAGGATGGTTTCTGGCTTTTTGTTTTTAGGGCCCTACTTGCACACTTCCTAACAAAGAGGGTACTTTTTTCCCTGATGGAAATCACCTTAAAAATTTATTTCTCATGATTGTATGAACTGATAATTCATAGAAAAAGACTACAAAAAGGCTTATTTTTCTTAATGTCGCCCAAAATTTATCTTGCAGCCATTTTTTAAAAAAAAACAAAATCACATTTAATCTGTGAGATGCTTTCCCCCCCCCCCATTTTCATCTCACGCTTGGAAGATGGCACATTTCATTTATTCGCCTCATTTGTAGATTCACTGGACAGCATTTGGGGGCATGCTCTCCCGAATTTTGGGGGATGCCTCCAGCATTTTGGGGGACACTGATAATGAACCCAAAGAAGAGCTTTAAAAAAAAACTTTGTACAGCTGTTGTGATACAAACAAATAAATAAGTGGCGATTAAAATGGGATGTTCTTTGCATATCTGAAAAAATGCAGTTTTGGATTCAAAAAATACTCTGGGAAAAATGGCACTCTGCCCTGAAGTGTTATTTAAAAAAAAGTGGAAGCAAATCCAAACAATATTTTCAAAGGAAATAAACCAGCTTCCTCACCTGCATGTAACACTGTGCAGGGCATGTTAAACCCGTTTTTGACACAAAAAGGCCCACATAATGGCAGGGGGTGTTTGTCATCAGAAATTAAGATATTGGTCAAAAGGCAAAAAGGTTCTGCCACTGAGTAAAAAAGTCAGCCATAACAGTAAAGTATTCTTTGGGCTGTGTCTGACCCGGGAAAATTTTCAGTGAGATACCAAACACTTTCTTGCAGCAAGTGAAAAATTAATCTTTCCATCCTCTCTCTCTAAGAAAAGGTGCTGACCAGAAAGGATGATCAGCTTACATGGAAGCATCTTGAGTATCTGCTGTGAATGTATCCTTTGCCGATTGCCATAAATCCAGACCAGCTTCCTTCCTCTTCATTTCTCAACAAAACTTATTCCTTGGAAGACCAGGAACGGGACCCCCAAAAGTCAGGAAAGTCACTGCTGTAAGTGGAAAAAGACATGAAGACATTTTTAACAGAGATTGTATTAATCCTGCAGATACTAGACCGGTACTATACCCCACATCCTCCACTCTTTCTCTTTCCACTGTTCCCTCTTGGCTCTATCCTACTTTTATCAGCTTCTGCCCATGGATGATTTTTCTACTTAAAAAGCACAGGTGTCTAATCAACACTTTTTCACATCACTTTTCATGGCACGTTGGAATTTATTTGATATGGATAATAACTTTTGATGATAGTTCCAAGCTAACAGGATCTGTTCTGCATAAATGAACAAACCCCTAAAACTGTACAAATTCTGAGTTACTGTCACATGGATATACTGTAATTCGTGTCAATCATTATGCATCAGGGACAGTTGTTTTTATACCTTATTAGGCAGGTTCTGCAGAAAAGCAAAAGAATTCCAATCTGAAATCATTCAACAAGCAAATAAAAAAAAACTAACACATCTGAGATTGTAGGCCACACATCATGGGTTGAGAAACATGTGAAATATCTCAATCAGATAAACTTTGAACACATGACTCCAGAAAACATACAAGTTAGCAAATGTTTAGAAATGTCCTTACACATATACACAGCAAAGGCGGCTCAATCATATCAGTGCAGTCCCATCTTTCTACAGTCATGATTGAAGGGTATGCACCTTTACGCTCCTGTCATCACTTACAGGCCTTTCTTTCACAGTGCAGAAGTTAAAAAAAAAATTTAGCAACAACTCACAAAATATGCCATCAATGCACAAGCCAAGCTTTCTTCTCTTACATATCACATGAATGTGAAAAAGTTTCACAGTACCACCTGAGTCTTGTGTCTGTCATTATCACTTAAAACATGACAGACTGACCATCAATTTCACAGGTATTTTTTTTTTTCCCTCCTGATAAAATTCAGGACACCGGAAAAGAAGGTAAAAAAAAAAGGGGGACAAGCACAGATATTAGGCAAGATTACAAAGTACCCTATCTACACCTATTCTATCAAACACGCTTTTTTTTTCTTTTCCATTCTAAAAATAGTATAAAAAATGTATTACTTTCAAACAGCAAAGAAACAAGACATGTACAAGTATTATTAATACATTTTCAAAAATGTGAAACACTGTTTGGTGTGCACAGATGTCAGTGTGTAAGTTACGTCTCAATGGATTATTACTAATGTGTGTGCAAGTGTACATGACAGTGTACAAAGATGTACAGATTCCTGCACATTCAAATTCATGTGTGTGTGTGTGTGTGTGTGTGTGTGTGTGTGTGTGTGTGTATGCGCATGCGTTTTAAGCGTTAACATTCAAGGGACATATACCATACATCTGATCAATACATAAAATCTTACTGCAGATGTGAACCATTGAGTGCTTAACATTAACCATATACACACATGCAAGTGTATAAACTTAAAACATCCACAACAAACTTATACACATCAATGATGGTAGAAAGTACAGACCTGGAACAGGTACGGGCTGTCAATGTTCGACTTCAGCTCTGGTTTTATTAACCAGTTTGGAGCATTTCTTTAACCTACTTCTCTTTTCCTTCTCTTCTCTTTCTCTAATGTATCTGACCTTACATTTAGCAGAGGCAGTATTGCATATACAATTACATTTATCGCAGTAACACTGCCCTGAAGAGACTACTTATGATCTGTGCCAGTGACTCCATCTCACATATATTTCCTTTAGCGTTTCACATGCACACGCCATACCAACAATGACAACTGAATTGCCATTTCACACAAATGTCAGTGTGTGCATGCAAATATACAGAATGCAGGGCAAGGTGAAAAGAAAGTCCACTGCATCAAATGATAATGACATCAGTTATGACACAAAGTGGGTGATCTTGCATGACGCATCCTGAGACTTCTCCTTCCTGTTCTGAAAGCTGCATTCAAAAAGACGTTCAGTGTATACCTTAATGGTCTATCATACGCTAACATTTTATCTGAACTGATAACAAATGTTGGAAAGTTTCAAAGAGGGAATCTTGGTATGAACAAGATGTGGGATGAGGTAAGGTAAGGTAATGTTGCTTATAGCCCAGCCAACCGCAAAGGGCCACATCAGGGCTGTCACCACGTTAGTTTAGGATGAAAATATCAAGAAGTTAATAGAACTATGTGAAAATGTTGGGGTGAATGTGAAGCCCAAAGAAATATCTGCAATCAAAGTAGTCTGATAGAAAAGAACTGTGGTCAGACTATTCTGGTTACATTTACAACCAGACAACCAAAAGCACAGATAACCAACTTTTAAAAAAAAAAAGAAAAAGAAAAAGAAAAAGGCCGTGGCAAACAACTGAAAAGAGTTTAGTTAAATGATGACTTTGTTCCTCTGAGATCAAAACTGTTCAATGTGTGTAAACAATCTCCCTGACGTTCACAGAGTCTTAACAATCCAGGAAGGCAGGATCTCTTGGTAGGTGGACGCACCACCAAAATCTAGCAGAAAAAAAGGTTGGGGCAACAGCAGCAAAGGTACAGGTCCAATCATTTCATCTGTTCGCCAGGTAACATGTTCAAATCTGATGTCAATGACATTCACTACGCTGCACAGCGACTTCATCAATTTGTTCTCATACATAAGTTTGCTGGTGCTGATCTTGTGTTCTCTCTGAGTGATTCATGTGAAATCACGCTTTTGATAAGTATCAATAACACCAACAGTCATTTTCATGCTGTGAAGATGCTACAGGTAACCTTTTAAAAGTCAACAATCCATGAACCCTGCTTTGTCAACGAACCAATCTTCTCTGCTGCTGATGGAAATGCCAGTTTCAACATCTCTTCTTGATAACATCACCTCTTTGTGCTGATCATACCGAGTTCATTTGCCTATCTTAATAATATTTGTGGATTATGTTCCAATTTTTAATACAGTATATCTGTCAGGAACACCGTATACTTATTCTGCGTGCCTATACTATTCTGTTAAGATTCGAGTCGCATGTGCAGGTCTGTGTAGGAGTGTTCGTCTGTGTGACCATGAGAACAAACTTTGTAGTAGCAGAAGGGGTATTTTCATTCGGCACGCACAATGAGAGATGTTTCTGTTGTGCGTGCAAAGCAAGAGTCATACATGTGTTTGTATTTCTATGTTCTTCATAGATGTCATTTCGGACGGTGTGTTGTTGTTGCCTGCAGTAGCCAGTGGCTTGAATGGTGGGAGAATCAGTAAATTATTTCATTTAAATTTTATCTAAATAAACTGTGTTGCACATGGTAAAACTCACAGGGGTGAGCGCTCCTGCGAAACTGGGAGACTAATTTAGATGCACAGGTATACAGACTGTGTGCATAGTTCCTACGTTGTTTTGAAAAAAGTAGCCGTTTACGTCATAGGTATGACGTGGTTTTTAAAAAAAATGATGCATTCTTTAAATTTGCGTGCAGAGGATAATGGGTTGGCACTGTTGGATTTCTAGTCTAATGGTATACCTGTAGCCTAACTGCCAAATTGCATTGTTATAGAAATGGCCAGTACTCCACATAGATATGAATAGTTCTTCTATGGTTGTAAGTAGTACAGAGGAGAACTGTGTTTTGTTCTAAGCTGTTTGTTTGCTCTACATGGATTATTTTGCCTGCTTGTGCCTCTGGACTACATTGGTACGTCGTCGGGACTTACCTGGAGTGTTTTCTGGAGTTGTGTACAAGAGGAGTCGTCGTTGTATTCTGCTGTTCTAAGGAGAATACACGTTTGTCTGCCTGCTCTTCGTGTACTGTTCTTCCTGCTTGTGCCTCTGGACTACATCAGTACGTCGTCGGAATTGAGTTCAATTTTTGTTTCCAGCTTGGATAGCTGAACTCGAATCCGACTGGTTAGAAGTGTTTGCCCGTCAATTGTTTCTATTTGTATGTAACTGTGATTGCTAGATCGATTAAGCAGGGAAGGAACAGACGTTTGTTTCACGCTGTAGCTGGTTGCCGCTGATTTTTAGTGGAAGTTGGCTAATTTTAAGATGTGAGTAATTTACAGCAATTATTACTATGTTAATTTCGCTGCATACAGTGTGATTAATGGTATTTGTAGGCTAAGGTCCATAGTGATATTAGCCGGGACTGCATTGTTGCGTGTCGTGCGACATTGCACCCAAGGAGAATATACAGTTGGACATTAGCTTTTCCGATATTGGATGTGTTAAGTGTGCCTATGGATTGAACATATGACTGCTTGATGGTGTGTGTAATTGTCATGCTGTCTGTCTGGAGTGTGCAGTTCAGTGTAAAACATACCCCTGTGTCGTCGGATAGATAAAGAATAAACGCGTACGAACTTGACTCGGTATTAGGACTGCATAGTGCGTAGGGGAAAGTAGTTTAGCTAGGTCTTTGAGGCTGTCTATCACTCTGTAGGGCAGTTCAGGCCTTAGTGAGCCTGACAATATCATTCAATTATATTCTACAATTTAAAGTTGTTGCATTTTGAGAAACTTTAAGTAATGAAAATATCTTGCTATTCTGGTAATTGAGGGTATACAATTATTAAACTGGTTAACATAGCTTGTCTTTCTGGTAACGATCGTACCAAATCTCTCTCAAATGAACATCACTGCAGCTCTCATCTTTAAAATGTGTTATTAAATCTGAAATCTGTGTGCAATGGGTTTTCTTTTTTTCAAACAATTGCTGTAGGTGTCTGTTCCAATGCTGCATGGTCGTGAAATCTGGGAGATGAGAAATGTCAACATTTTGGAAATACGAGAGCTATAATTTCATATAAAGTTCCTCACGTTCACAGCAATACCATGAATATGATGAATTTAAGGCAAATCAAGAATCTATCCTACTTCTAGTAGAAGCTAAAATTCTAGACTGACACAGCAGTATCCACAACCTAAAAAAAAAAATTGTACAACTGAGCCTTATGAATGATTTCTATTGGGTATTTTTCCTCACCACTGCTTAATCCTACACAAAGCATTTTAGCTGACATAGGAAGTGTCTGTGTCTGGGAATCAAGAATGGCTGGAATTGCCACACATCTATGATTTATCTCCATAGTCTCCAGTTCGCATGTTTCAATGAAAAATAGCAACACATGCTTATTTCATAAAAATTTCAAAAAATGAATTTGGCAGAGGAAAGTATATTTCTAACTTGCCAGACACTTACACTGTATCTTTAAGGTCAGATATAGCAACCTCAAATAGCCAGTTAAAGTTGGAAGACAACAGAATGTTCCATGAGAATTTTACAGTTGTCATCTTGTGAAATGAGTAACAGACGAAGTTTCATTTTATAATGAATATTCCAAAATTTAACTATCCTTGAAATGTAGATTTTTTTTCCCAAAAAAACAATTTGAAACCGAAGTGAAAGCCTGTTTTCAATTTTTGTAAAGATCAGTAAGGCAGTGTGACATTCTATTCATTTCTTTACGCAATCACCAAATGTTGGCAAAATTTATGTTCTGTAAAAGCATTCTGTTACCTGCCTAACCAACTGCTTAAGAAGTCTGATTGACATATCTAATTTGATTCAGCTTTCAAAATGTAAAATCTATTATTTATTCTCCATGTCCCAAAAGCGGTCAAAAGGTTAAAATTACTTGACACTTGATTCACACAAACACAGGCACACAACAAATACAGATGTGCACATACATAAACACATGCACACACACACACACACATACATAAACACTCAAACACACACTTCCCCACTCAGGGACCAATGGACTGCGGGGAGTGTTGAGGAGAAGGCTGAAGCTCATCACTTCTATCTCGGCCCATTTCTGTGGCAGCTGCCAATAGGGGCTCATCATTCACCGGATCACCTTGGTCCGTTCCTGCAGAAGAACCAGCAATCCATGCCTCAATCACACTGTCTAAAGATATCAAACTGTCTGGAAATAGCCAGTGGAATCAAACATCATTATCAACAACATTATGGAATAAATATGGGTCAACTGCCAGCACCAACATCATTATCAAAAGCATTATGGATTAAAGATGGGTCAAGGGCAAGTTATCTACATAAACAAGAATTAGATTTTGACCGAGTGAAAGTGCAACAATATATAAAAGAGATTCAAGAACAATATGAATGGAGATTCAGCACAATATCATGGTTGTTCAACACACACCTCTTCATCCTACCCTCTCCCTCCCACACTTTTCCGTTACCCACCCATCCCAAATGTCTTTCTCCTTCTTTGTATTTCCTACCTTCTCTTTTCATGATGTAAAACTGTTTCATTTTATTGAATGCCATGTTAAGTATTAGAGTAGTACATTAGCAAAAGTGTTTGTTTCTCTGTTTCCCAATAATACTTTTTTTCTTTTCGCTCTCTGTTTCTCTGCCTGACAAGTGAAACTATTTCATGTAACCTGGTGTCATGTATCATTGCACTTAGTCAAACTTCTTTTCTTTGTTTTCATTTTTCTCCGTAAGAAACCATGGACTATCAAAAATGATGGGTTCAGTCTCCTCACAGTCTTCGTATTTCTGTTTAATTTCCCCTCCCTCTCATCATGTTCATTTTCTACTTAGTAAACACGCTATTAAAAAAAAAAAATTTTTTTTTTTTAGGCCACTCATCATCCCCTCCAGCTCTCCTCCCAATCCCTTTTACCACCTCTCTCTCCCTTTCCAATTAATTCCAGTCCCGACTGTCCCCCTAAGCCTTCTCCACTGACTTGACATACATTACCACCTCTCTCTCCCTTTCCAATTAATTCCAGTCCCGACTGTCCCGCTAAGCCTTCTCCACTGACTTGACATACATTATCCACCTCCTTGACATACATTATCTTAACATGCTTGACGCATGGGTGGGCACACTGCAGTGGGTGAGATCATTATATATTGTGACACTGACATGGAATGGCCCATGCAATTTGCTGAACTAAAGATGCAATGCTGGAAAAAAAAAATCCTTAATATACACACATATATATATGTTACATGACGCACACTCATACATAGACACAGAGATCTACTGTAGTCCCATAATATCTGTGCAGTGTGGAAACTAAGCAATGCGCACTCTCTCTACATGGTGAAAAGCAAACTTTCTTTGCCATTAGCTACCACAACAGTTCACAAAACAGACCACCAGTCTGTTCTGCAAAGCAATGCATACCAAAGAAGGACAACATCTCCTGTCTCAAAGAATTGTGTGACTGGAAAAGCAAAACAGAATTTGTCTATGACACAAGTGAAGATGGGGCTACCTCATCCAAGTAATTACAAACAAGATGATTTGACACAGAAATCCACAACCTCTCAACACTCCGTTTATGAGTATTATTCTGAAGATATAAATGTGGGGTTAGTAAAATGATATGCTGTTAAGTTAGTACCAGTTTTGGTTGCACAAACAAAGCTGCTTACAGACTTGTGCATTCACACATACATGCAAGGGTTTTTCTCGGTCAGTTCACACAGTCAAATATGACACAGATATTCAAAGTGATGAAAAATATCATGAAGCAAATTTTATACATAAAGAGTTGTCATAATGTGTCACAAGAGCTGTTGGCCTGTCCAACATTAAGTACTTACAGACAGAAAAATGCATGTCACAGGGCTATATCCTCTCAACTTTAACTACTGTCCTGTCCTATTCTGCCACCATTTATAAAACCGCCATTCTGCCCTAATCTACTCATCAAGGAAGACTTTACATTTAATTCCCATACAGATTATTCTGAAAGCATTTAGCATTCAGACCCCCTATATCTGTGTATGAGGATGTCCATTACATTAAATTAGTTGCAATTAACAAAGTGCATCATTTCAAGCACCTATAGATACGTTTTATATTTCAGTGTTACCTTTCAAGCTTGTGTCAAGTTTGGCGATACATATATATATGAAAGTGATACGAGACAGTACTGTCCGCAATTCAGCTGTCCAGGCAATGCTCAATCCATAAGTATGGCTCAGAAAGTGGTCTTGGCTAGATGCAGAAGTGTTTGCACTCCTTTCAAACGTCTGTGCACCTTGTGTGAGATGATCAGCAAGAGGGCAGTCATTGTCTAAACTGTCATTGGATGCTGGATTTTCAGAAATCAGGTAACAGACTACAGTGGTTTACATCAACAACACAGAAACAGACACATGCACAGCAAATTAAAAGATTTTTCTATTTATGCTTACAGGATTCCTTTCCACATTTCTTTAAAAAAAAAAACGTTACACGAGACCTGTATAAGTTTGCCCAGTAGTCTGACAAATAATTTGTTTAATACTGGAATGCTACCTTTAAAACAAAAGTTATGATTTAAAGGGTTAAAGCTACAGGCCTGAAATTTACAGAATATCAAAATATATCTATAGGTATAAAAGAATTTGGGAGAATTTGAGGATTCACTATACTTAATAGTTATACAGTATCACACTGGTGTTTGGGAAGGATATGAGACAAAACAGAATTCAACACGACTGACAGGCACATTGGGTATGGACTGCATTCCGGAATCTTCACAAAAAATCCGGCCATAAAACCTTGAAACCTGATCAAATGTATCCTCATCAAGCCAGACCCATGTTTGCACAGACGCTGGTTCCTCGTATTCTGTGCAATGAAGTTAAGCTATGAAACAGTGACAGGGACACTGATGTCTCTTAACTATCCACATCGCTTACAACAATAAACAGAACAAAATATTAAATCAGTGTTCAATAGCATTCTTGATGAATGTATCTGAATAGATCATAAATCAACATAATCTGAGGAAACAAAACAAATACATTTCCAACAAAACTAAAAACATACAAAACATACAAACAAACAAAAACAAAACAAAACAAAAACAAAACTACATCCCTCCTTAATAAACAACAACAGCAAACAAGTTAAACACTGACATAAATTTTGATGACACAAAAACACATGTCTAGGGGAAAAAGACAATAGTATTTAAAGTTAAAACCTTTAAACTGAGGAGTTAATGCAATGGGAAAAAACAGATACCCTCCTAAAAAAAGAAAGAAACAAAGGTCGTGTACACAACAATTATCAACCAGGTGGCTAAACTAATGACATCTTTGTTAGAGATACAAAACTTGGCTGGCTGCAAGTCATTTTGCTTTAATGAAAAAAAAAAATTTTTAAACAAAAGAAAAAACACATGGACAAATAAAACTGCAGAATGAACAGCTCTTGTTCAGTTTGGACAATGAGTAAGGTCCCACTACCTTGTAGCCAGATTATCACCAAAATACGTGGCAAGTTAAGAACTGTGTTCGCTTTGGACAATGAGTAAGGTCCCACTACCTTGTAGCCAGATTATCACCAAAATACGTGGCAAGTTAAGAACTGTGTTCGCTTTGGACAATGAGTAAGGTCCCACTACCTTGTAGCCAGATTACCACCAAAATACGTGGCAAGTTAAGAACTGTGATCAGAGAAGAAAGTGTAAACACGTTTAAGAACACAATGGCAGGAGAAAGAACAAAAAGAAAAAAAAGAGAAGGCAATTTAACAGAAAAAAATGAAATGAAACGCACACCAAATCATAGACACATGGACAGAAAGGAGAAAGTTGCTAGAACAGAAAGCCCAGAAGATGAGAATACAACCTGAACTGAAACTAGTGAAAGAGCCCCCAGACTCCCTATGGGGTAAAGTCCGATTCAAACTATAACGGTATCATATAGCTGTCTCCCATTTCAGTCCACACCTAGCATCACAGCTTTTGCTTTATAGAATTGTATACTTTTTGCTGAAAGACAAAAACTTCACATACAAAATGGCGCGCATTTCTTTGAATAACATCAGATCAAATGTCATCAAATATACATAATCTGAGGGGACATACATTTGTCTTTGGAAGACTCATGTCCTGAGTTATTTCAGTTTTCACACAATAATTTAATACACTCGCTCATCATGAACATATTCCTTTCACTGCCTCTTCTCCTTTTCAAAATCTTCTATGAAACCAAGAAGTGATCAAATCATTAGATTTAGTATTTTCTTTTTTTTAATTTTTTTTTTGGTATGTTCATGAACATTCTTGCCATACTTGTTTGTTTTGTTTCACATTTTTATGATTCCGAACTTCTTTGGTCATGTAATTGACATCTGCTGCTCTGAATAATTCTGATCACTTTTTCCCCCTCCTTAATAGAGAACCGAATCATCTTTCACACACACACCACACACACACACACACACACACACACACACACACACACACACACACACACACAAACAAGCAGAAATGAATACAGACACACACACATGCTTACAAAAAATACATCGATACCCTCACTAGTGGGCACTTTCATCCTCTCTGCAACCAGATGTTGATGACCAAAAAAAAAAAAAACCAACTGTATTTTTACAGAAGAACAACTGAATATTCATCAGGAAAAAAACCCTGCTCCATACACACCTGATTTGTCCTCTGGTGGATGTTGAGGTCGTGGCAGCGAGGGCCGTGTATGGGTTCGGAACACCAGGTGGTTTAGCACTACATACACTACCAATAAACCCAAAGCCGCAAACGTGTATACCCGGAAAGACCACCTCTCGCCCATTCGATCGAAAAGAAATCCTGTCAACAAACTGCCTAATCCCTTGCCTGCAACAAACAAACCAGAAGAAATAATTTTAAGAAAACAAATGTATTAATCATATATTACAATATTAATGCACGACAGAATGTAATCAGAATAATAATCAAATATCAACTGTCACGAAATAAAGTAAGAAAACATCAGTCTTGCAATCACATTTTATTGTTCTTACTGCTATGTTAATTATTTACTCTCAATCACACAACCTGACACAACAACAAACAACACAATCATTTTTACATGTTTTCTTACAAAACTTAACAATGCATAGGAGGTAGGAAGGTGCTTGAGAGAGACAGAAGGAAGAGAGAGACACAGAGAGAGAGACAGAGAGAGAGAGAGAGACAGAGAGTTTCAAAACACAGAGAGAGAGAGAGAGAGAGAGACACAGAGAGAGAGTTGCACACAGGAGAGAGTTTCCTGTCCATATTTTACAACAAAATCAATCAAGAACTTATCCATTACAAGAACTGATTATCTGATGATCTACTACACAAACGCATGCAACACATAGATTGTGCACACACAGACAGACAGACAGATAGATAGACAGAGAGAGACACACACACACACACACACACACACACACACACACACACACACACACAGTGAAACATACCTACTCCAAAGTGAAGGCCCCCAATCAAACCCTGTATGGTAGCCGACATTCCTGGAGGAGCAATCATGGCAGCGTAGGTAGAGCCAGCGGCCCACATGATGCCGAAAGTCACCCCATGCAGTGGCTCGATCAGCAGCACCCACCAAGGATCCACCAGCAGCGAGTAGCCCAGGAGACGCAGCGCCACCGCCAGCATAGCCAGGTACAAGCAGGGGATGGCCCCCACACGCTTTATGATAATGCCAGACACAAACAGCAAAGGCACCTGCAATGCAAGACACTGGCATATTCAGGAGATTTTGTGGTGATAAGACATAACTTGTATAATTTATTATACAGTTTTCTTTGTATTTCAGAGCCAGAAACCTACTACAGACATGGATTGCACTAGGTTTTTGTTGGTTGCGTACGTCATACACAGACCGGCTGAAAAAATGCGTACGACTGGCCTGATTTTGCGTCCGCACAAAATTCATAGAGATACGTGACCTAAAAAAACACAACAACAAAAAACAAAAAAACAAACAAACAACAACAACAAAAAAACCGATCTCGTCAAGGTCAAACAAGGTTTTTTTTAATACTGTCTGATCTTTCCACCTCTTCTTCTTCTTCCTTATTCTGGATAGGGTTCGATGAACATCAGTATCCAATGAATGGGTGATGGTTTAGAGCTGGTTCCCTATTTAGGGGTTTTCGTGGTGACCCATTGGCTCTAACAGTTTAAAAACTCTGTTAAAACTATATACAATGCTGCCTTGGTGGATTATGGCAGAAGACCTAGGCTTGTAGAACAACTTTGGCCTTGCTTGAATCTCTCCAGTGAAGGAGAGTCAGTAAGCTGGCAGGAAGGTTGTTCCATTCCCTATTTGTCTGTGGGAAAAAAAACTGGCATGAAGAACAGGGTGCCTAGTGTGTTTCACCTCCGAAGATGAAATCGGATAAATCCCTGAATCCTCCACTTCTGCTGTTGACGTGGAAGGTTCAACTTCTGAGGAAGGAGGAGTTCATGATTCTGAAACACTCTGATCCACTGGCCTTTTCTGTGAAAAGAAACGTGAAAGGGATTGCTGCTTTTTTGTTTTCCATAAACTGGGGCGATGGCGGGAAAGAATGACGGCAGATTCGCGGGATCTAAACTGACGACACGCGTGATGTCACAGCCTGCATGTCCGACAGTATCTATAGTCTGTTTTATGATCGTTTCAGCACATTATGAGCTGTCGCAGTATCCAGATTCTTCTTTGCCAGTGGGCGCAAAAAACAAAATGGGACATAGTGAGGCAGGTGAGTCACTGCTTCAGACGCTGACGCCTGTTTCTTTATTTCGGTGCACTGCCTGTAGACCAAGGCTTTTTGCGTACGACTTACGCATTGCAAGTCAAAAATTGCGTACGCAGGTCAGTGAAATTCGTATGATTTTTGCGTTAGCGCGATCCCTGTACAGAGAGCCTGAATGCTGCTGAGTCACTGCCTGTAGACCAAGGCTTTTTGCGTACGACTTACGCATTGCAAGTCAAAAATTGCGTACGCAGGTCAGTGAAATTCGCATGATTTTTGCGTTAGCGCGATCCCTGTACAGAGAGCCTGAATGCTGCTGAGTCAGTGTAGCAGAGTTAGCAACGACTCGTATACTTCCATGACTGCAAAATGCAACCTTCTATGACCCTTATTTTTGGTGAAAAAACCTGCTTAATTCAACTGAAAGCCAGGATCAATGAGCTCTCCTTCTGGGATTAGAAACTATGTCCCTAAAATGAGACTCTGCGTGCCCACAAAGAATGAAGTTTTAGACTAATTTGTCACAAGCACTGCTGCAGAAGAGAACTTCAAACAAAGTTTGCCACAAACACTGCTGTAGAGGAGAATCTAAAACTAAATTTACCATAACAGTGGACTCAAAGGGCTACGGAATTTTCAAAACTTTCTTTTTTCCCAAGATTCACATCAAATGTCAATACCCAAGAGAATGAATGTTTACAGTACAAAATTTCTTTTTCTCATTCTGAGGGCCTTACCCTGTACTTTTTCCCCTGGCATACTGGCATCAACTCAGCCCAAAGAATACTAGTGTATTTTGATCAGGATATTAAGCAATATCTCACAAGAAGGTGTCTGTTATTAGAAAGAATTGACTAAGTAATTATTCCTTCTGATCTGTAGCTCAATAAACTCCAGGGGTGGTGACAAGCCATGGCAAAGAGAAAAAAAAAAACCCAACATATTTCTGACTGAACATGACCCAGAGCCTCCAATTCTCAATCACTGACACCATGCACAGAGTAGGTCAAAGCTGGCTGGCCTCAGTTTTTCTGCTATAACAACTGACAAAATTAAATTCAATTACCCTGAGAGTGAAAAAAAGGCTTACGACAGTCTGCTGTCACAATAATCACCAACAATCATCTCCATCTCCCAGACTAGTGAAAAACATTGAAAACTGAATAAGCTCTCTCTCTCTCTCTTTCCTGCTTCTTTTGTTTTTCGCCTGACACACCTTAATCTTGGTTTCCTAAGTTAAATACAAATGTTAAAAACTGACTGACCTCAAACACGCAGTTAATGACGAGGCTGAGGCCAAACACAAGGGTGGTGGCCCCCAAGTCTGACAGGTACCAGAAGAGGAAGCTCTCTATGGTACCGGTGACCATTCCGAAGAACAGGATGACCAGCAGGAACACCAACACCTGCGGCACTTTCATCAAGGCCAAGAAGTTGTCGAACATGTTGCCGCACTTGATGTTGGACGACAGGTCCATAAAGTAAGCGATCACGGCTGCAAGGGTGCAGAGAACGGCAAAAATGTAGAACGGCACCTTGGTGTCAAAGGTATCACCCTGTCTGGACATGATGTACATGATGAACGTAGACGTGATGGCAAACAAGGCAAACCCTACGGTGCCCCACAGTCTTTGCTCACCAAACTTGTAATGTTTCTTACCTAGTGTATCAAAAGTGGCTGCATCAGCCATGGAGAACACAGGAGCAAAAGCGAGGTTAGCAATCAGATAGATGAGAAAGAACCAGCCAAATGTGTAGTCAAATTCATAGTGATGTGTGATGCACAACTGTGGTGGAGGGTTGACGCAGGTCATGTGACACTGGAACGTCCCTTCGGCATCACACAGCAGTTGCCAGAAGTGCTGTCCATTGTATTCCATAGACTTCAGATCGTAATCCCTACACTGCATCGTACTAATTGTTGTTTTGTCACTGATCACCTCATTCTTTATCACATGTGAAATGTTCACCAGATCAAATGCAAAGCCAGTATGTGAAATCAAAGTCCCGTTGCAGTGCTTCACAAATGGCTCAGAAGAGTTTGTGAAACACACATCTACATCTTGGCTGAAAGAGTCCCGACTTTCTGTACAACGGACCTGGCAGTCTAAATCCGTGCTGTTTTCTGCTGTGATGTTGAGCATGATGTTGGCAAAGTCAGACAGTCCATAGACGCACTTGGCATGGTCTGAGTTTCCATCTGACGAAGAAATGCAGTCTCTGAAATAGGAGTCCTGAATATTACAATCCAGCTGAGTCTTCACAGTAAAAACAGTTTGCTCCCTGCCAGAGATGATTAAAATCAGCAAGTAAAATACTCCTGTCAGGAACGAACACACGATCAGAATCTGCTTGTGTTTGCGCCAGTGGTCAGCAATGGCGCCAATGATGGGACGAATGAAGAATCCAATGAAGGGCATGGAGCCATAGAGGATGCCTGTCTCACTGGAAGTCAGTCCCAACTGCTTCATGTAGATGGCAATGAAAGGCAGAAGAGAACCCACCGCTGAAACATGATGGTACAGTAATGAAGTATATTCGAATGCAATTTGTGGATAGATAAACATTCCTGGTCATTCAAGAGAATATATAAAAAGTATTGAGGACACATTCTGAGTAGATGAGTTTGTAATAAACCTCATGAGTTTTTTTTTCATTTCCATCTGATATCAATTGCTTGGGATAATTTTTTGATACAAAGAACTGTAGTGACAACTGTACTGTACTGCATTTCATTGTATATAGAAATGAACTGGTCGATCATTGGTGCTATTTCATGTAATGTTAAGACAAGTTTTCCTTTTTTTTCAGTCTTCCGCAAGAGGCGTAAAATGTTCTCTGTCTTCACCTCCCACCCTCATCCCTCACACACACATATAAATCAATAGCAGACATAAAGAATCTGCTATGTTTTGCCTCAAAAACATTTTTCCCCTAAAGGATCTTTGCAATCCTTTCGCTTGACATTTCTTTTCACTCTAAAAATGATTAAATCTCTCTCTTTTATTAAATGCAAGATCACATAATATCATTTGTATACGACTCATATACATGATGTGCGTCTTTTACAATTATCAATTCACCAAGAGTTTAAAACTGTACAGTAAGAGAGAAAACAAGTGGGGAAACAAGCACTGGCATGCTTACCTTTTTTGGTTTGAAATTCTGTGAGAGATCTACATCTAAAATGACCATGTATTTTCCTTAACAATCCTTTTTTTTTTAATAAAACGTATGTCTCTCCTCTTTCTCTTCCCTTCCCTTATACCAACAGCCTATGAGAAAATATTCATACTTTCACTTAGATATAACATATGAAAATAACTGCGATTTGAATTGCTGTAATCTTTAGATTTAAATTTTCGTTTGTCTGACAAATAGCATGCACCATATCATACAAATGTGATTAAACTTTACTATGCAGATCTTAACATATAAACAAGTTCAAAAACAAAAAGAAACAATGGCAAAAAAAATGACTATTCGGCATGAATCAAAGAGCCCCCCCCCCCCCCCCCCCTCCCCTGCATAATCATTGCTACAGTGCTAGTGTATAGGATAATAAAACTTTTTTTAGTTTTCTTACAATCACCTTTTTTCCCCCTTAAACAAAGAAAACTTACCAGCAAGAAAGGCAAAGTAGAAGCCTTTGATGGGAAGCAGTTTTCTGTTGACATGACAACAGTCAGTATGCCTGCTTTGGGAGGTCACTTGCATTTGAGGCATTTTGTCGATGATGAGTTTACACTTGGCAATACCCTACAGTTGCCCAGCTACTCTGTATTTCATAATACAGACAATGTAGTCCCTCTGGGTGGCTAGAAGTATCCCTTGTATCCTGCAATTAGAAAAAGCTATTTTTTCGGTGGAATCAATATGAAATGGCTGAAACTTCAAATTCTGCTCTTCTCATGAAAACCTGACATTTAACAGAATGATCATCACCATCATCATGTGCAATAATCACACCTAATCCAAATAAACACTTAACCACTGACATACATAAGGGAAAACTACAGTACAGAGGTCTCTTATCAGTATCTCCCATTACGTTCTAATACCTGCCCTCATAATGTAATGAAAGAAACCTGAACTTCATATGTGAACATGAAGGGCAGGCTCACTGGAACACTTTACTGACGACATGATAAATTTCTTGTGAGACAGCGAGCAGAACTCTAGGAAATCACTACCAGACAGGACAATGGACATACAGGTTCAAACTCAGCCCAGAGAAATGCAAATTCTAGGCAAAATATTCAAGTAAAAAAAAGCAACAGTCACCAGCATACTAAAAGGAACTAACACAGTAAGTAATGAACCATTTCAAGCATCAGCTGCATTCAATTTCTCTATCAGGACAACAGGTCAGCAAAGAATGTAAAGATGAGACTAACTCTACGCCTCTGCAAGACTCAACATTCACCTTTTGGAAAACTATGATCTATTCATTAGTTTCCCTGCAAAGATCATTTTTGACTATTGATGACCGATCATGAAAGAAATTTCCAAAACCAGCACAGCAAACTTTTGCAAAGGAAAATAGGTTGAACAAAACCGGTAAACAAGTCATGCCAATTAAAGTCAACCGCAACAAACATTGCTGTCCACCAAATCAAGCTGGTACGAAATACAGTGGCTGATATTTTCTTTGTGTTCTGACATGTGAACTGGTAAAACATTTGGAATTACCAGTAAACCTGAACCCTGTTTGATGTTTTAAGTCAGTAGTGACATCTATCCTTCAGTAAAGTGATAAATGGACATGGACACTGATACTAATCACAGCAGCCCCTGAGTAAAAAAAAATCAAGGCATTTCAGATTAAGTGCTTTGTAGCTTGTCTGCATCTCATACACCAGACAAGTGACCACACTAAGGTGATAAAACCTGGAAATTCTCCCAGGTTGAGCGGGTGGAAGTCTGAAGAAATCAAACCTAGGTAAAATAGCAGACTGGTTTGTTAACTTGACTAGCAGCTGAACCACACCACCTAAGGCGAAACAGCAGGTGGCCCCTAGGGTCTTGATCTTGCTCAGATTTTTACCCCTAGATTTTCTGATTGGTTTCAAGCAAATTTCCAGAAAAGCCTTGGAAATCTTTAAGATCAATGACAACAACAAAAATCCAGCTTGAAATAGAAAGTCTAATGTCTGATACAGATACACGTAACAAAGACATATGGCAGTAGAAGCCCCTAAGCTTTCAAAATCACAAACACACACAGAGATCCCTTTCTTCAATATTTTAAAAAAAAAATCATAAATGTATTAATTACATTTGATACCACACGCTACTGGGATGTAAATCATGAAGAGGGACAACAGCAATAGTTTGAGCTGAAATGAAAAGTCAGCCGAAATAATGTTGTTTGCGATTTATGCACGTGGACAACACATTATCTAAGCGGAAAACAAGGCCTAATTAACCTGGATTTACACCTGTGATTTCATAAGTGAAGGAAAAATGTAGTCACGGCCTGCAGCCGAGCAAAATAGGTTGCCATTGTTTTGTCAGTTCTTTATTGGCACAGAAAACGTTGTACTGTTTGTTGGCACAGTTTTCAGACACATATCCTGCCCCATTTTAGCATACTGTCAGACAAAGATATCTCTACAGTTTTCACTGCCTGTGACTCTTAAACATAGGTATCAGTTGTTCAACTATGCGAAGCCAGACGCAAACCCTAACAGCTTGCAAGGTTGTAGTAGGCCTACCAGGTTAAAATTTCTTTGAAGAGGTCAAGTTCTTTCATGTAGACCTTTAAAAAAAAATTCATTGCCACAGCATTTGAAACTTTTCACATTTTTACAGACAGAAACATAAATCAAAATGAAAATATTCGCCAACAACCCCTTGTGAAGACTTGACTGACACAGGACAGAAAGAACTATGCAAGCATGAAACGTTATTCCTTTGAAAGAAAATTCTATGCCAGAAACAAAGTGAATGCATTCACTTGAGAGGACATTCTATGCCTGCGACAGAGTGAATTCATTAATGCAAAGATATCCTCTCACCCCTAACCCTCTCTCTTCCCATTCACCTCAGCATGGAAAAGTACTTCAATGTGAGCATCGAACAGTGGACAGTAAAAAAAGCAAATCAACAAATTAAATCTAGCTTGCTTATAATGCAAATGTTTGTGTATGTGTGAGTGTGTGTGTATCAGAGTGTGTGTGTGTGTGTGTGTGTGTGTGTGTGTGTGTGTGTGTGTGTGTGTGTGTGTGTGTATGTGTGTGTGTGTGTATGTGTGTGTGTGTGTGTGTGTGTGTGTGTGTGTGTGTGTGTTGTGCATGCTCGCACTGGCACATGCATGCACTGTACCAAACCTAGCTCAGTAACTGAAGTGGTGGAAAGATCAGAGGTACTGAGGGGAAAGAGAAAGAGAGAACTGTGTTCTCATGTTCCACTACTTTCCTGTTACTGGACTGTTTTAATGGAAAAGCTGATGACAATGACTGGGTTCTCTTCATTATTATTCCCCAGCCTGGGCACTCTTTAATGGAAAGAAGTTTGAAGATTGCTGAATCAGTGAATGTTGTGCATGTTTCAATCTTTCACTCACACACACACACACACACACACACACACTTAAAGTGACTTTCTTACTCACTCACTGAAACCACTTTATTGTTATTTTCTGGAATTATAAACAGGGGTGGAGATAGGAGGAATGGAAATACAGGGAGCTGATATAGAAGCATTTTGTTGTTCCTAAATGACATAGTAAGTATGTATGCATGCTTATCACTGATCATGATGTGATCTAAAGTACATAGTTAAAGAATGTTACCATTTTTGTTTCGTTTTGTCAGCTGTTTTAAAACTAATCCTTTTTTTTTTTTAATGAATAACAGATAAGTAGGCTTTTGCTTTTACTGTCCATTCTAATTTTTTTCAGTTTTCTATCTCCTGGCCTGGCTCATTGAAATCTCAACATCACCATTTGATTTCAGTGCATTCCTGATGTACACAGCATGCTTCATTGGGAACCCTGGACTTTGTAACACAAGCTGACACTTCCATTGGCAGACCATAAACTGCTTATTCTATTTTCTAACACACTTTTTTTTTAAATTTACAAAATCAAAAAGGAAAGCAAAAGCAACAAAGAAAGGAAACCTGTCAAGACAACACTGCACATATCATAATTCCCAAATTGTATACAGGATCAAACTAGCGGAGCAATGCTTGTGCACGCATGCACGCGCATACACACACACACACACCACACACACACACAACCACACACACACACACAGTGCAGACCAGAAAGCGACTGTGTCATTATGATTTAGCAAATATTTCTCTTTCCAAAAAAAAAAAAAAAATGTAGATTACGGTGGGAAGAGAGGAGGGATAGGATGAGTCAAAGGAAAAGGTGGAAGGTGTTCATAGCAATTAGCCTAGTTATCAAGCCATTCATGTGTGAATTGTGACAAATGTCTGCATACAAGAAACACTTAAGTCCCTCCTTGAAGGTGCAGTCATTTTCATCCTAGACTACTACGGTTTTATACGCCTTAAACAGTAACAAAAAATTATTTTTAAGGAAAAACCAAACCAAACAAACAAAAATGTGCAGGAACATTGGGTTAATCCCAGATTTTTCAAAGATTTCTGTCCACACATAAAGAAGTTATACTGAGTCTATTTATTTTTCACTTCCTGGTTATAGAACTTGCAAACTTATGTAAAAACTATGGCCATTCTAGACAGGACAGAGAATGCGTGTTTGTCTATTGTCAAGATAGAGGGTGTGAAGCAGCAGTGTCTGGATGAATGCAAACAGAGAGAGAGAGAGAGAGAGTGCCAGATGACCATGCAAATAACAGCAAAATTTTTATTAACTCAAACCGTCTGGCAAACACTTCCAATTCCCACTCCTCAAACTCTCAGAACACACAGCTTTTATTCCAAAATCAATCCAGCTCTGAGACAACTGTGTCTAATGTACATGTGTGCCATTCTTTCATGCCATGTCCAGTTCCTTTCTATCTTCTTTACTTCTCAAACCATAACTATGAATCCTACTGTGCATACCTGTAAACCAGACAGCGAGTCTTGGAAGGTGACTCTGTGTTATATACTAATTATCGTTCCTTGTTAATCGTTAATTTCGCACTAGTCATACTTCTTTTGGTTTCCACTGGTACCGGATATAATATGTATGGAGCAGAAATAAAGATGATATGACTTTATCTGCTATTCATCTTCTATTCAAGTTGAAGTGCACTTCATACACACGAAAAATGGCGACAAGGATGCCAATGATAGAAGCCTTTACACCAGAAGATGATTGGTCTCAATACAAAGAAAGACTGGAAGCGTTTTTTGTTGCAAACGACGTGCCACATGAAAAGAAGGTACATGTAACGATCTCCTTGTTAGGTAAACAAGCCTACTCAATGCCTTCCAAATACTCCTTCAACAAAGACAGTCACTCAGATATATATGTGACCTCTTAAAAAATCACTACCAGCTGCAAGTAACAGTGGTTGCAGGAAGTTACAAATTTTATCAAACAGTGCAATCAGAAACGGAGAATGATGCAGAATTTGCTTCCAAACTTAAGAGAGCAAGCGCAAAGTGTGATTTTGGTACACACTTGACAAGAGCACTGAGAGATCAGTTTGTCATTGGAGAGAGAAGTCAGACAACCAAGAAAAAATTGTTAGCAGAAGACAAAACTTTTGAGGAATGTCAAAAGATAGCCATTGCTGATGAAACTGCAGACAGAGAAGCACAATGCATTGAAAATGATCATTTAAAGGCTGCATCAGTCAACTAAATCCAGACAAATAAAAACGAATCGAAGGGAAATTTCACATGGCCTTCACAGCAAACACAACACCATGCACAAACATGCAGGCATATCAGATCTATTTGTCATTACTGCAGAAAGCATAGTCATCTGGAGACTGTTTAAAAACAGTCAACAGAAGAAAGTACATGCAGTAGATGCTCATTTGCAAAATATGCTTGAAGCTTAGCTGCTTACGAAGAACATGAAACTGCCATACATACATTGTACCATGTACATTCTACCTCAAGTGCAAATGACAACTACAAAGACACCATAGACTTACAAGACATTCCCATCACCATGGAAACTGATACCAGAAGTTCAGTGACACTTAAGACGCAAACAGATTTTTCTGAAAAACTCACAACATCTGTGATACATTGAAGCCACCGTCTGTCACACTCAAGGGATATGGAGGAAATACTATAAAATGTATTGGTGAAAAAGAGATGAAGTTAAAAATAGGAGAACAGAAAGATATATATTTTCTTTGTGAGACTACGAGAGTGGTGGATACAGATGGTCCATCACTACTTGAGAGACATCCTGACAAAATTCATGTTGCCATGGAAGACAATTTTCAAAATAAAGACATTATCAAGCAGTTTCCAGAACTTTTTGAGAAGAAACTGGGTAAACTGGGTAAAGAGATGGGTCCTTCTGCTTGCAGCATATGACTTTGAGATAATGCACATTCCTGGAAAAGAGAACTGTGTTGCAGATTTTCTATCAAGAAAACCGGGACAAAGGAAACCATCAGAAGAAGAACAAGTCCAGATCCAAGTGTTACTGATTCAGAATGAAAAAGTCATCATCAGCAATACGGTCAAAGAAGAAACAGCAAAAGATGAGGTATTATCAAAGGTACTTAACTTCACAAAAAATGGATGGTCTACACAGCTAGTAGACAGTCTGATGCCATGTTAGCTAGTAGACAGTCTGATGCCACATTTCAACAAACGCCTAGAGAAAACAGTTGAAGATGATATGCTTATGTGGGACTCAAGAGTCATCATACTAAAGTCTCTGCAAGAACTGCCGCTAAAAGACTTACAATTACATGCAGAACATCAAGGCATGGTGAGGATGAATCAGTTGGCCAGATGATACATGTGGTGGGCCAATACTGACAAAGACATTGAACAAACTGTTAGAGTTTGTGAAATGTGCCAAGAAAATCATCACCATCAGCAACAACAGCTTCATGGTCTTGGCCTTTGGGACCACGGAAACGCCTTCACCTGGGTTCTGCTGGTCCATTTCTGGGAAAAATGTTCCTTGTGGTGATTGACTCTTTTCCAAAATTTTAAGACATAATACCCATGAGTCAAGCAACCTCCACTGGAATGATTCAAGCCTAGCGGAGACTGTTCAGTTTCTTGAGACTACCAGAACACATAGGAACGGTCAATTCTTTCTTTCTTTCTTTCTGCGTACGTAGGCTGATACTCCTGCGGACACTCCCTGTATAGCCAGGCAGTGGAGTTTTGTGTGTATGACCCTTTTCTATCCCGCCATTAAGGCAGCCATACTCCATCTTCGGGGAACGGAACGGTCAATGACTCACAGTTCGCCAGTGCAGAATTCAAAACATTCCTTTCAAAAAATGACATATTACACACTACAACTACACCCAGTCATCCTGCTAAAAAAAATGGCATGGCAGAGAGATATGTTGGACATTTAAAAAAACTCAATGAAAAAGATGGGAAACAAACAGGAAGATTGATATAATTTCCTTTTCACAAACAGAACACCACCAAATGCAACAGGAAAATCTCCAGCCGAACTTCTCATGAACAGACAACCTCGAATTAGGTATGCTGCACTAAAGGCTTCACAAACATAGCAATAGGTCAGAACTTTGAGACGAACTTGGACAAGGCACCAAACTTTGAAGAGGGACAAGCCGTATTTGTTTTCAAGTTTGGCTGAGGTGCAAAATGGATTCCAGACACAATTGTCTAGGTGCTCAGTCCCAGGAATTTTGACATTCAAGTTGGAGTGTCATTTGGAAATGACATCAAGATCAGCTAGGGGCAAAGGCACATTCCTCTCCATGATCTCCATCAACCTGCTGAAGACTGAAGACCACAGAAACCACTCCTTCCAAAATTGTCATGGACCCAACAACTGTAACACCCGGAGGATCAAGAACATTTTCTGAGCTGGAATATGGACTATCCAGTGACACTGAACCAGAGCCTCTGGCTACAGTCAGAACATCTGAAAAAAATGAAAACACCTGTGCGACGGTCAAAGAGCTGATGAAGAAACCAGACAGACTGATTCAAAACATGTTTTAAAATTTTTTTTTTTTTTTAAAGGAGAGAGAGAGAGAGAGGGAGAGAGAGCATGCATGACAGAAAAAGGCTAACAAAGTCATAAGTTTTACATGACAAAACAAACAAACTAAACTGTTAGTGTTACATTTTTTTTCACTTACTGTTACCATTATTTAATCAATTATTATCAGTGCAACTGATAGTGATAGAAACAGATTAATATCTGTGCAGATGACAGAAATTTTAACATATATATAGCTGGACATTATGATTTTGTACACTTATAGTTTTTTTGTTTTTTTTTTTCTGTCCACACATGACATGGCACACACACATGGATATCCAAATTAGTATGAACATATCATTATTATGTTATTATCATTGTGTATAGGTTAAATTTTTCCTAATTATAAAGGAAAAATTCATTATCAAAATGGTTTTTTTTAACATCAGCTCAGATTCTGACAGGGGGGAATAGATCTATTATATCATATACTCAATGTCTGACAGGGGGAATAAAACTAATTATTGTTCTTCGTTACTCATTATTTCGCACTAGAGTTATACCTCTTTTGGTTTCCACTGGCACCAGATATATTATGTATGGAGCGAAAATAAAGATGGTACGTCTTTTAACTGCTGTTCATCTTCTATTCAAGTTGAAGTGCACTTTGCATACACAACACGAGTGTGTAGTGTGTGTGTGTGTGTGTGTGTGTGTGTGTGTGTGTGTGTGCGATGACTGCGTTGTGTGTGTGTGTGTGAGTGTGTAAAATTCAGATGATACATCTTTTCATTTACATCGGTAGATAAAATTTCTCTACATCAATTATGCATGTTTCAGATATAAGTGCTTACATGCTTTTCTGAGTCAACAAGAAATATCCTGTTTCGTAGTGTAATTTTGCTGGCATATCAATACTGTCTTGTCCTGTTCAGTGCTAGGAAATTCAAACCCATCTCTTTCTTACTGGTTTAATTTCATCATAATCATGTCAGCAGATTACGAAGATGACAGCTAATATGCCAAATGGAAGAAATCTGCAAATCACATGTTCGCGCATGCCCCTCTCAGTTTCCACCACTCCATCTTATCTTGTTATGGAGACAAGGTAAGGTAATGTTGCTTATAGCCCAGCGACTGCAAAGGATCATATCAGGGCTGTCACCTTGTTGAAGTCAACTCACAAGTCATTCATTCACACACTTGGAGCTGACTGTTCAGGTTCTGGTTACCATGTCTCAGGAAAAGTTGTTGTTTTTTCTATGTTAAACATATAAGCAACATTATCTTATCTTATCTTATCTTAAAGTTAAGCAGGGACTTCACACACTAGAACTTTAGTAGAAGTACATCAACAAGAATTTGGGGCCAAGAGAGAATGTTGTCAACTCCTCCCCTCCCTCCCCATCCCATCTGCTCCCCAAATGAAATTCTCTGCCTTGACAGCATCTGACAATAAAGTATTCTGTGTTCTATATTGTAAATAACAAAAATAAATAATTATACAATACAAAAACTTTTGGAACGCTAGTGTTTACACACAAATCTTACTACTTGCATGTCGTTTCCAATCACCCTCCCAGATCAATTTTACCTCCCATAATCTTTAAAATAAAATCACAACCGGTCAGTTAATTTTTAATTGGGAGTTCTTTGCAGACAAAGATTTTAAGTAGGCCTATTGGCAATGTTCACACTTACTGACCTGGTTCTTCCAGTCCAAAACTTTCCAAACTAATGCTTATTGCATTGCAACTGAATGAAATTGCTTTCTTCCAAAATTCTTATATTACTCCGGTGACTGTGGAGGTGAAGGGGGGGGGGGGGGAGGGCTCTCTAATCGTTTAAATTTCTCCTTCGGTTAGGCTGCTGCGTTTGGTCTGGGCACGCTGCTCTTAAATCATGTGTCTCATTTTCTGATTGTGTGATGTCTACAATCTAGTGACTTACAATGACACATTAACATCAGACATCGGGGCGTGCTAGTACACAATAATACTAGACAATGAGAGACACATTTGCCCGATTTGGATTGGTTAAAAAATAAAAGTAAAAAGAGTCTTCAGTCTTGTAAAAAAAAAAAAAGCTAATCAATACCAAAAACAACATTTCGCATTCAAAAACATTTATATAAAGTTAACTGTGGTAAAAATCATACCGCTGGCAGATCTAGTACTTTACGCCTCCAGCATGGTTCGCTCCTTGCGTAATGGAACTAATCATCTTCCATCGCACACCACCATGTGTCACACGATGTCGCGTAATGTACACTGGATTGGAAAATGGACTTCAAAATTCATCCTCAGAGTGCTTATTGCCTTGAAACATCTTTGTTATATATTCTAAACGATGTATTAAAACATTTTCAAGTCCAAATTTATAATTCTTTACATTTTTATGAGCTATTCAACAGCCATTTTATATAGATTCTTTTTCTGAGAAAACATGCAACGATAACTTCAGAATCCACAGCCACATGTTTTACCAGGTTTATAATATAATCCCTTGGGTTCGGTTCGATATGGTCTTTTTTCTTTTTTAATCTGGGCTCTGTTATAACCTAATTTTGTGTCTTTGTCCTTTCCGTTCAGGGCAGTATTCGTTGGCACACCAGTTCTGAATATGCTCGTTAGGCCTAATGTTTAACGCATCGTTGTGTGTGGACCTAACAGGGAAGATTCAACTCGGTCCAGTCATGTTTCCAAATGAGAATACTGATTATGGATCTTCTTCTTCTTCCTGTTGGGTGTCCACGGTCATCATATTGACCATTCTGACACCATAATGAGGAGAAGCGCAGCTGATGGATGGATGAGGAAAAAAAAAAGGTGGGGGGGGGGGCGTAATGGGGTGTTGGGGTGTATGGGGAATAGCGGGCTCATGGGGGTGGGGGAAGCCATCAGCTGTTTCAGGCATCAGGACCAGGCCTTTCCGGCTACCGTAGCGGCCCCGGGGTCAAGCCCGACCGGCAGAGCCCTAGTCCCTCACTTGCCTTACTTGGCTGATGGTGGGGCCGCGCTGTCAGGACGTTCGGGTCACCCTTGAGACAAAGGCCTCAAGGGAGGGAGCAGTGACTGTGGCATCTGGGAGTGAGTTCCACTCTCTGATGGTACGTGGCAGGAATGCATATTTCCGGTAGTCAGTGCGGCATGATAGGGTTCTGTACGCTTGGTTGTGTGTCAACCTCGGGTGATGTCGATGGAGGAAGGACTAGCGCACAGCCCAAACACACTCACAGCTTGCTTACAATCTCATTCATATATCATGCATTCGTCACATCAAACCACTAGTAAAGTCTATAACTTTACTACACATGATCATAGAACGAAACATCAATGCATATGGAATCAAACAAAATAGAACATTCTCTCTTTCCTGAACTTCACAAAATCATTTATCTAAAACATCATTAACTAACCCGGGTATAAATAGATTTCTACTTTACCTGGCCAGGTGATCTTAACTATTCACGAATCACTGTCTTTTTCTTTTTCCTTTTTTTTTCTTTTCACTGTCACTTTCACAACACGACACAACTGCTGGCGTGGGTCAGGCTGGACCGCTGGCGTTGGTCAGGTTGGACTGCCGATGAAAGTGGCGCTGGCCAAGTATGAGGCCGAACCCCCGGTTCAGATGGAACAGTGACTATCAACATCGATCTGTTCTCCTTTCTTTCTTCCTGCATTAACACATTGCACTCTCTCTCTCTCTCCTAGTCTGCCCTATCAAATGGACATGGTTGCTTTTCTTTTCCTTTTCTTTTCTTTCTTTTTCTCTTCATTAGTTAGCAACTCTCTCTCTCCACATCTCTCTTTAGTCCTTCCTCTGCAGACTATCTCGTGCTAATGCTTCAACTTGGTTCTCTTCTCCCCCCTTCATCTCTCTGCTTTTCGCTCGAGCAGAGCTACACTCAGAACCTCTCTCTCTCTCTCTCCCTGTTCGTTCTCCCTGTCTCTCTGTTCGTTCCCATCTCCCTGCCTTCCTGTAGGCGAGAGCCTACTCCCCGAACTTCTTCCTCTCTCTCTCTGTCTGTTCGTTTTTCTTCCTCCTCTCTCTCACTCACGCATTCCTTTATGCCCTAACTCCGTGTCCAAGGGCGAGTACCATTGGTCAGTATTTTTACCACCTCGTACCCGAAGTTATCTCCCTCTAATTCCATTGGATATTCAAATCATGACAGTCACGCCTACACGCCTTACTCTCTGTGGTGGTCAATTGGTCATTTAATTGATTAGCTTGATTTCACCCCCCACCACATACTACCTTCTCCCTCTCCCTTTCCGGCGACGTCGTAAATTGGCTAGATGAGTCTGGGTAGGCGCCGAGACGTCTGACCAGACCTATCGAGACCTGTCGGTCAGCTACTTAGTCCATCCGGCTAGACAGACTGTCTCCGTGGAACCTCTCCCCTATGCTTAATTGGCTGGATCCGACGCATGGGGCCGTCTGCCTGATGCCCAGAATATTTGAGTTAGAGCTTATTCCGACTGGGCTGGTGGCGATTGACCACAAATTTGGTTGTGTTTATTTTGACCGTGACAATTTCCCCCTTGCAAAGACTATGCCTGCCTGTGGGTTGGGCATAGAATAAAACCCACTGCCTGCCATGATGTCGTAAGAGGCGACTAAGGCAGGACCACCTCGCCCGAGGATAAAGGGTTTGCGTAGGGCTAACAACCCTGCCTGTAAAAAAAGACGAGTTACAGAAGCATTGACGACAATGAACCAAAGCATTCACTGGGCAATGAAGGGTCTCCATCCCGGAGACTTATGACGCAGTGCAGTGAAAGCGAAAGGAAGCTGCAAGGCCGACTCCCCTTCTAACACCCAGGACAACAACGAAAGTAGCCACATGGAACATCAGGACGATGTTTGAAACAGGAAAAACCATCCAAGTTGCGAGAGAGATGAAAAACTACAAGATCGGAGTGCGTAGGACTGAGTGAGACAAGGTGGCTACAATCAGGACAGCTGAGACTTTCATCTGGAGAACAGCTGCTGTACTCAGGACACACAGAGGATGGAGCCCCCCACACTGAGGGTGTGGCCCTGATGCTGGCACCGGAGGCACAAGGGGCACTCATCGGATGGGAACCTGTCAACTCCCGCATCATCACAGCCAAGTTTACCACGAAGAAGAATGACATCAGGCTGAACATCATCCAGTGCTATGCTCCCACCAATGATGCGGAAGAAGAGAAGAAAGATGACTTCTACCAGCAACTACAGACAGTGATAGACAAAAGAGGAGCAAAGGACATAACCATACTGATGGGAGATTTTAACGCCAAGATCGGAAGGGACAACACAGGCTATGAGGACATCATGGGGCCCACATGGACTGGGACAGATGAACGAGAATGGTGAGCGTTTTGCAGACCTGTGCGCCCTGAACCAGCTGGTGATAGGAGGAAGCATCTTCCCACACAAGCGCATCCACAAGGCCACATGGAGATCCCCGAACCATGTCACGGAGAACCAGATTGACCACATCTGCATTAGCCGCAAATTCAGGAGATCATGGCGGGATGTACGAGTAAATGAGAGGTGCTGACGTGTCATCAGACCACCACCTTCTTTTAACAACAGTGAGACTTCGCCTCAAGAGATTCACCAACACCAACAACACACGTACAAGGTACAATGTCGGACTGCTCCGGAACAGGGACACACAAGCAGCATTCCAGATCAGCCTTTCCAACAGGTTCCAGCTGCTACAAGCGCTGATAGAAGACAGTGAGACGGACATCGAGACACAGTGGGAACACTGCAAGAAGCTCTGGCATGACACATGTGAAGAGATCCTTGGCAAGAAGAAGGCCCAGCACAAAGAATGGATATCTGCCGACACCATCCACAAGTTGGAAACAAGGAGTGAGAAGAAAGCTACACTGAACACGAGCCGAACAAGAGCAGCTAGGGCAAAGGCACAGGAAGAGCACACAGCAGCGAACGGAGAAGTAAAAGAAGAGCATCAAGAAGGACAAGAGGGACTACTTTGACGACCTGGCCAGCCAAGCAGAGGCAGCAGCCGGACAGGGGGAAACTGAAGGACCTGTACCTGGTGACCAAGAAGCTGACGGTAAGTTCCAGCAGACAGACAAGCCAGTGAAGGACAAGAACGGAAACCACCTGACAACAACCGAGGAACAGCTGAAACGATGGGCAGAACACTTCAGGGAGCTGCTGAACCGCCCCGCCCCTGACGCACCACCAGACATCCCACCTGCAGAGACTGACCTGCCCATCAGCTGTGACAAACCCTCAAAGGCAGAGATCAAGAAGGCCATCATGACTCTGAAAAAATGGGAAGGCTGCAGGGCCGGACGAGATACCAGCAGAAGCCATCAAAGCAGACATAGAGACAGCTGTCAACATGCTATACAGCCTCTTCAGCAAGATCTGGGAGAAGGAGGAGGTACCGGCTCAGTGGAAAGAAGGAATCGTCATCAAGCTGCCGAAGAAAGGAGACCTCAGGGACTGCAGCAACTACCGAGGGATCATGCTCTGTCAACGCCAGGCAAGGTTCTCAACAGGGTTCTACTGGAGAGAATGAAAAGAGGCCGTCGACCCCAAGCTCCGAGACCAGCAGGCAGGCTTCCGGCAGAACAAATCAATGTGCCGACCAGATAGCCAGCCTGCGCATCATTGTGGAGCAGTCGCTGGAGTGGAACTCCCCCTTTACATCAACTTCATAGATTATGAGAAGGCTTTCGACAGTGTGGACAGAGAGATGCTGTGGAAGCTGCTGAGGCATTACGGAGTCCCCGAGAAGATCATCTCCCTCATCCGGTGCACCTACCAGGACATGAACTGCAGGATTGCCCACGCCGGCCACCTGTCCGAAAGTTTCGAGGTTGAAGACCGGAGTTCGGCAGGGATGCCTGCTGTCGCCGTTCCTCTTCCTCCTGGTCATTGACTGGATCATGAAGACCACTACAACAGGCAGAAACAACGGTATACAGTGGACACTCTGGACGCAGCTCGACGACCTTGACTTCGCTGATGACCTGGCGCTCCTGTCACACAGCCACAGCCAGATGCAGGACAAGACCACTCGCTTGGAGACCACATCAGCCGGGACAGGGCTCAAAATTAACAGGAAGAAGGACCGAGCTGATGAAAATCAACACCACTGCCAACACACCAGTCACAGTCGATGGAGAGCCCATCAGGGAGGTGGAGTCTTTCGTCTACCTGGGAAGCGTGGTTGACCAACAGGGAGGCACGGACCGAGACGTCACAGCCAGAATCGGCAAGGCAAGAGCAGCTTTCGTCATGCTCAAGAACATCTGGGCATCTGGAGGAATCAGCATAAGAAACCAAACTCCGCATCTTCAAACTCCAATGTGAAATCAGTTCTGCTCTACGGATGCGAGACGTGGGGAAACAACACAGACGATGCAACAAAAGATTCAGACATTCTTCAACACCTGTCTGAGGCGCATCTACAAAATCCGATGGCAGGACAAGGTCCGAAACGAAGATCTGTGGGAGCGTGCGGGACAGGAACCAGTGGCCAAACAGATACTGCGAAGGAAGTGGGGCTGGATCGGACACACCCTCAGGAAGCCAGCATCCAGACCACATGCCAAGCCTGACTGGAACCCGCAGGGAAAGAGAAAGAGAGGCCGGCCTCGCAACAGCTGGAGACGAGACACTGAGGCGGAGTTGAAACAACAAGGGACAAACTGGACTGGAATGACCAGAACAGCCCAGAAACAGAGTGCGATGGCGAAGAGTCGTTGATGGCCCATATGCTCCACTGGGAGCGACGGGCATAAATGAAAATAATGAAATGAAAGACTATGCACCGCATTGTCTCAAAACAACGGTACAAAAAAGACAACAACCGAATTTGCTGACACACAGCTACACGTGCAAAGTTTGAAAAATACTTTACAACCAACGGTTTATAAATTATAAAATATATCATTAGTGAATACCACTCCAATGAGTTATCACTGACGTGCGCTCTTGCGTTATTTCAACTCATTTTATAACAACCTCTGTGCGCACTTATGCAATTCCCCTACCTGCGGATTTGCCACATCTTCTCTTCACAATTCCTATGAAAAGCCCAATATAGTATGATCACGATCCATGACACTTCACTGAGGAATCTCCATCCTCACTTATTGCAAATAATGCATCACTACACAAGCGACTGCATGCTCCAAGCATAACTACATTCACATGAGCAAGTCTCACAAAGAAAATATGAACAAGTCTCACACGAAGAATATGAACCATAGCCAACTGGGAATGAACCCATACCCAATCAACATAACTGTAATCAACACATATTATCAACAAAGCCCCCCGGATATGACTGACTTCCTCTGAGTTCATCACCTTCTCCACCTTTCCCTTTTCTGGCTGCTTTGTGTCGCCTCCGACAACAAAACCTAGGAACTCCTACTGTCTAGCCCTTCATACAGTGACACATCCCTGTATGACTCTTCTGGAAACTTAGGAAACAAAATCTCCCCTTCTTCTGCTGGGTCTCCTTCACCTCATCAATGATTGCTGCTGCGCCTATGTGCTGAGTCTCACCTCCTCTAACCACCTGTTTCTCTCCACCTCTTGCCAACTCCAAGACTTCACGAGCGAAGGGTCTTGTTCCTGCGCTGCCCTAAACTCATCAGGCGACACATCTATGCCCGACTTCCTTGCTGGAACGACTAACGGTTTATCACCCTTTTCCTCCTTCTTGCTCCTTGTTTGAACTGCTGCCCCTGTAGCAGTCAACAACTCAGGATCCCCTGGATCCCTTGCCCCTGGAATTTTTCCAATGATCAAATCATGAAAGGGTTTCTCCATCACCAACGCAGACAACTCGCCTGAGAAGTAAGGGGTACGTACTTCTATCTTAGCAACTGGAAACTCCCTCACAGTGCCATCGATTAGAGTACAGGTCTGGATTTGCCCTGTCAAATCCCCTTTCTCGACCAGCGTTGTTCTCACCACACCGCATGAACAACCAGTGTCTCGTAACACTTTCACCCCCCTGCTGGCCAATCCACCCTTCTTCCACTGGTAACGAACCACTCAGCCTAGTGCCCTCCATCCCTGACACTGACTGCTGTCCAGTGCTAGCCATAGGCTGCACTCCACCCTCTTCAGATCGGATCCCTTTGGTTCCACTGCAGGTCGTTTCCCTTGACGACCCTTATCCACCTCTTGCAAGGCTGCTGCCTTCTGGAACCTCATGCGACAATCCCTCGCCACATGTCCCTTCTTGTGACAAATGAAACACCTATTGTCCCTTTGTCCTCCTTTCTGCCCCACCACTGGGTTTGCAGACTGTGCAGAAAACTCCCCTAGTCTCCTTGCACTCTTCTCACCTGTGCCTAGCACCTGTTTCTCCTGCACCTTAGTGCCCAAACGTGCCTCTCTATACACCTCTGCGAACTTCAACAACTCCCCTGCTGTCTCTGGCTGTCTCTCTTTCAAATGTATGGTTAACTCAGGGCCGCAACCTGACAAAATCTGTTCCTTCATAACCAGCTCTTTCAATTCGGCGAACTCCTTCTTCGTACCACTCAACTCTAACCATTTATCAAAATAGTGATCTAAACGTGCACCAAACTGAGTGTACGTTTCACCTGCTTGCAATCTAGTTGAACGAAATTTCGTTCTGAATCCTTCCTCTGTGAGGTCAAATCCCTTCATCAACGACTCCTTCACAGCACCAAAATCAGATTGTTGGTCTGCTGGTAACGCAGTGAAAATCTGTAATGCCTTACCCGTCAATAGCGCTGACAAAATGACTGCCCACTCTTCTGAAGGCCAACCCTGACTGGTCGCAAACGTTTCGAAACGACTGATGTATGCATCAATCGAATCTGTTCCTTCAGAGAACTTCGGCAACTTTGGTCGGGGGGCGTAACTGCGCACAGAGTCACTGGAAACTGAACTACCCTCATCGGTGGTCTCCCTTTGTATTCTCACCTTTTCTGACTCTAATTGAATCCTTAATCTTTCTGTCTCCTGCTTTATTCTTTCTGTTTCCTGCGTTTCTTTAGCCTTTTCCTGCTCTGCTATTTCTACGGCGACACGTCGTCTTTCCGCTCGCTCATCCCTTTCCATCTTTTGCTGGTTTTCAACGAATGCTCGCAACTCTTCTCCCGAATAGCCTAAATCACGAGCGACGCTCACGAGTTGTTCAATAGGGGTGTTCTTTTCTTCCGCCATTATATCTCTTTTTTTTTTTTGAACAAGATTTTATTACTACGACAGCCAAACTGGTGGTTTCCGACACGAGTGACGTAATAGCACAATCCTATGAATGATAATATTAGCTTGGGACAACGTAATTAGTTTTTATAAGACGCCCAGCGCCTGACCCAACTATGAGAGCGAATTATAGGCAATCTGTACGAAATAAGTACTCTGGGGCTGAAATGCCAAGCCTAGTATTAACTTCTTGGGAACATACGTAAGACAACCCCTTGTCTTAGGATTACAATACTTGAATCCCACCCAGCTTCCTCCTGAGAAGTTGAACAATTATAATAAATGGGCCAGAATACCCTGGCAGGCTCGCCAATAAATTGTCAACCTGGGGTGATGTCGTTTGGAGGAAGGACTAGCGCACAGCCCAAAACACACTCACAGTTGCTTACAATCTCATTCATAAAATCATGCATTCGTCACATCAAACCACTAGTAAAGTCTATAACTTTACTACACATGATCTTTAGAACGAAACATCAATGCATATGGAATCAAAACAAAATAGAACTTCTCTCTTTCCTGACTTCACAAATCAATTTATCTAAAACATCATTAACTAACCCGGGTAAAAAAAAGATTTCTACTTTACCTGGCCAGGTGGATCTTAACTATTCACGAATCACTGTTTTTTTTCTTTTCCTTTTTTTTCTTTTCACTGTCACTTTCACAACACGAAAAACTGCTGGCGTGGGTCAGGCTGGACCGCTGGCGTTGGTCAGGTTGGACTGCCGATGAAAGTGGCGCTGGCCAAGTATGAGGTCGAAACCCCGGTTCAGATGGAACAGTGACTATCAACATCGATCGTTCTCCTTTCTTTCTTCCTGCATTAACGCATTGCACTCTCTCTCTCTCCTAGTCTGCCCTATCAAATGGACATGGTTGCTTTTTTTTTTCCTTTTTCTTTTCTTTCTTTTTCTCTTCATTAGTTAGCAAACTCTCTCTCCCACAAACTTCTTTAGTCCTTCCCCTGCAGACATCTCGTGCTAATGCTTTAACTTGGTTCTCTTCTCCCCCCCCCTCATCTCTCGCTTTCGCTCCCAGCAGAGCTACACTCAGAACCTCTCTCTCTCTCTCTCCCGTTCGTTCTCCCTGTCTCTCTGTTCGTTCCCATCTCCCTGCCTTCCTGTAGGCGAGAGCCTCTCCCCGAACTTCTTCCTCTCTCTCTCTGTCTGTTCGTTTTTTCTTCCTCCTCTCTCTCACTCACGCATTCCTTTTTGCCTAACTCCGTGTCCAAGGGCGAGTACATTGGTCAGTATTTTTACCACCTCGTACCCGAAGTTATCTCCCGAGGAAAAAGAACACCCGAAGGTGCTGGGGAGGACCCAGAGAAGCACTGTCTTCACCTGCCTTTAGAGCAGCCCTGTACACCCTTGGAGGCCTGCGCTGTGTTGACGATGGGTACAGGCACGCGCAGGACACTCCATTAAGATATCAAGGGACATAACTGCTCCTGAACAGAGGTGAATCAGACTGCAGGATGCAACTCATAAAAGCCTTAAAAAAGCATCCCCCATGGGTGTACCAGCCCGTATTTCATGACTGCAGAGCCCACCGGCGAGAAACACCACCCTCCAGCTGCCGAGCACACCCCACAGACCCAACCACCCCTGCCCACGGACAGATGAAGAAAGTGCCACTCCAGACACAGCCAAGCTTTCGCCATACGGTCTTATGTGCCCTCAAGAGAGAATCCAAAGTTGTAGTCTTTCCCACTGTCAACAGGACTTTCCCTGTGGTCAGTGGATCTTTCCTCACCGTCACTGGACCTTTCTCCAGGGTCAGCCTAGTTAAGGCAAAGAAGAAAAAGAAACACCCGAAGGTGCTGGGGAGGACCCAGAGAAGCACTGTCTTCACCTGCCTTTAGAGCAGCCCTGTACCACCCTTGGAGGCCTGCGCTGTGTTGACGATGGGTACAGGCACGCGCAGGACACTCCATTAAGATATCAAGGGACATAACTGCTCCTGAACAGAGGTAAATCAGACTGCAGGATGAAACTCATAAAAGCCTTAAAATAGCATCCCCCATGGGTGTACCAGCCCGTATTTCATGACTGCAGAGCCCACGGGCGAGAAACACCGTTATCTCCCTCTAATTCCATTGGATATTCAAATCATGACAGTCACGCCTACACGCCTTACTCTCTGTGGTGGTCAATTGGTCATTTAATTGATTAGCTTGATTTCACCCCCCACCACATACTACCTTCTCCCTCTCCCTTTCCGGCGACGTCGTAAATTGGCTAGATGAGTCTGGGTAGGCGCCGAGACGTCTGACCAGACCTATCGAGACCTGTCGGTCAGCTACTTAGTCCGTCCGGCTAGACAGACTGTCTCCGTGGAACCTCTCCCCTATGCTTAATTGGCTGGATCCGACGCATGGGGCCGTCTGCCTGATGCCCAGAATATTTGAGTTAGAGCTTATGTCCGACTGGGCTGGTGGCGATTGACCACAAATTTGGTTGTGTTTATTTTTGACCGTGACATTGTGCCCCCCCCCCCCCCCCCCCCTCTTCTGTTCATTGGTATGAGGTTATTCGTCTCAACTTTGGCCAGGTTGTGTCGGATCTTGTAGAGCATGGCGAGTCTAGCTGTTTTCCTTCGTTGTTGTAGCTTGGGCCACTTTAATTGCTCCAACATATTTCCGACACTTGAGGTGTTCCTGTGTCTGTTCAAGACAAATCTCGCCGCTCTGTTTTGTACTGCCTCGAGCTTGCTGATATCATTTTTTTGTTGGGGGTCCCATACAGTGGAGGCGTACTCTAGGATGGGCCTGACGAGGGATTTGTAAGCTCTTTCCTTAATGGAGGTGGAGCCGATCTGCAGGTTTCTGCGAAGGAAACCCAGCGTGCGGTTGGCCTTTGCAGCCACTGCATCAATATGTGCATCCCAGCTGCCGTTGCTTTGTACCGTCACGCCAAGGTACTTCGCGGAGCTGACAGTCTCCAGTGTGTGGCCATGCAGAGTATAGGAGCTCTCTCCTAAAGTTCTGCTTCGCGTCATGTTGAGGACGTTGCACTTCTTTGGGTGGAACGACATATCCCACTGGCTTTCCCAGTCTTCCAGTCAGTGCAAGTCCTCTTGTAGGATGCCCTGATCCTCGGATGACTTGATGTTTCTGTGGAGAAGGGTGTCGTCTGCAAAAAGGCGGCTGTCTGATTCCACCTTCTCAGGAAGGTCGTTAATATATGTGAGGAACAGGGACGGCCCGACGACAGAGCCCTGCGGTACTCCAGACTTCACCTGGATGAAGTCTGATGATGCCCCATCCACAACCACAGTCTGACGACGGTCTTGGAGTAGGCTTCTAAGCCATTTGTTCAACTAGCCCCTGACCCCGTAGTGCCTCAGTTTATGACAGAGAAGACTGTGATTGACCTTGTCATAGGCCTTCTCGAAGTCCATTACGATTACCTCACTTTGAAGGCCTCTTTCCATGGTCTCCGTCATTTGTTCACTAAACTCGAGGAGTTGTGTTTCGCAGGAGCGATGCTTGCGGAATCCGTGTTGGCGAGGGCTCATGATCTGGTTTGTCTCTGGGTGTTTCATCAGGTGGCTCACCACAATGTGCTCCATCACTTTGCACGGGACACTGGTCAGCGAAACAGGCCTATAGTTACTGGGCTCATAGTGTTCCCCTTTCTTGAAGACTGGCGTCACCATGGCTTCTCTCCAGTCCATCGGCACTGTACTCTGACGTAGTGAGGTTACGTAGATGATGGTGAGGACTGGGGCTATCTCTCCGGCCAGTTCCTTCAGCACACGTGGTGGGATGTTGTCGGGCCCTGATGCTTTACAAGGGTTTAGGTTGGTTAGCAGGGTTTTCACTCCTTGTTCGGAAATGGTTGGGTAGTGGGAGGCTTCACGTGTCATAGAGCACTTCCTGTAGAATTCCTCCTCTGTGTAGGTCTTGCCATTACTGAAGGCCTGGTTAAACTGGGCATTCAATGCTTGTGCCTTCTCCTTGGAGTCGATTATTAGTCTACCACTAATACCAATAATAAAACCATGCGTTGACTAAGTATGCGACTGTACGTCGGTTTCCTTTCATTGGCTCAGAGCAGGGTTCTTGTTATTGTTCGTTTTTGTTTTTTGTTTGTTTTTTTCCCCATCTCCGTACAGGATTAGATCCTCTCCTCTTCAGTAGCCTCTTGACAGTTAATTTACCACTGTGTTTCAGTCCAGTTTTTGTTTGTTTTTCAACCTATTCAATGAGGAACAAGTGACTGAACCATCTGAGTTTGCAAATTTCTCATTAATTTGCACGGCCAAAACCTGCAGACCACCATGGAGGAAAAGTATCTGGGTGTTACCCTGTCTACCACTTGAAAAGGGAACCATCGGCTACATCACCAACAAAGCCTCAAAGACCCTTGGCTTTGTCAAGCAGAATCTTAAGATAGGCTCCATCAAGACGAAGGAGAGAGCCTACAAAGTCCTGGTTCGCCCGACCCTGCTGAAGTATACCTGCCAAGTGTGGGACCCCTAACCGGAAGGGGACAAAACAGCGCTTGAAAAGGTGCAACGAAGGGCGGCATGCTGGGTAGTCAACCGCTATCGTCAGACTTCCAGCATGAGTGTGATATACGAACAACTTCACTGGGCACTGCTTGAAGACCGACGGCGTCAGATCCGGCTGTCGACATTTTTTCAAATTCCATCATGGAGACATCATGATCGACTCCGTACATGTTCCTCCTCGCTACACCCATCACTCGTAACTCGCACGTGCTGCAGTATGCCATTTAATCCTACTACAGGAACTACAGGAAGAATGGCTTCTTCCCACGCACTGGGAGAGAATGGAACGACCTTCCAGCTGAGGCATTAACATCAGCCTTGCTGGAGGGCTTCAAATCCTAGATATAACACCACCCACTCCCCCTTTCCCCGCCCCTCCCTGTACCCACCTCCCCCCTCTCCAGCACCCGTTGTCCCTCCCACCCACTAAGGAGAAGGTCTACCTTTACCCCTCCTAGAGGCCTGAACATATTAGTGGGTGGCCCCAAGCCTTTCTTCCCTTCCCCACCCACTTCAGGCTGTTGATCCACGCAGCATCTTCATATAATTATATTCTGTTATTACCGGAAACCCTTTTTTTGGTGTCAGAATCTTCAACTGGTTGAAGGTGGACAGCTAAGAAAGAAGAAGAAGAATCCTGGATATAATTCCTTCTCCCTCCCCCTTCCCCCCTTCCCCCACACCCTCTCCTGTCCCCTCCCCCCTCTCCCGCACCTGTTGTCCTTCCCACCCACTGCGGAGTAGCGTTTCGCCCTCCTAGAGGCCTGAAAATTAGCCTTTCTTCCTTCCCTACCCACTTTAAGCTGATGATTATTACCAGAAACCCTGCTTACAACTGGTTTGAAGGCGGACATCTAAGAAAGAAGAAAACGAAGAATTTGCTTCTCTGATGTAACTATTTCAGACATGGTACCATCTGTTTGCTTCGGAAAACTGTAAGATTATGAAGGTCTTTACCATGCAAATAGATACATTTGTGAAGGCATTTGTTCAGGATATTCACCTGAAGACTTTCAGTTAATGTTCCATCTGGATTTATAAGTCTAACACTGCTTTCCCTTGGTTTCGTTTTCGATGCTAATCAAGCCTTTTTCGTTATGTATTGTTTTTTTCCCGGGCTTTTTTTCCGGGCTTTTTTTTTCTTTTATAGTTAACATCTTTTCAGATTTTCGTATTATTACGCAGCATCCTCCCCCCCCCCACCCCCCCCCTTTTTTTTTTTCCAAATTGAGACAAGGCATGATATCTTTCTTTGGCCCTGGATATTTGTTATTAGAGCTGAAAGTTTTGCATATAAAACGAATTTCATTTAGTAAAATTCTGAGAATAGTTTTTCTCTGGACAGAATTCCCTTATGTACAATATCTAAAATGTCTAAAGACCTCATGTATTTTAAATAAAATGGGGGGGGGGGGGGGGGGGGGGGGGGGGGAAGAAGGGTTTGGTTTGATTGAGGGGTACATTATATCTATTTTATTTGTTTGTTTTATTGGAAGGTGGCATCATACTTGACAGGGACTTTACAACAGGTGGTTGCAGTTTAGCGACATCGCCGAATTTACGGATTTTTTTTTTTTTTTTTTTTTATTAAGCGAAGTTACGTTACAGTGCGTGATTTCCGAAAATGCTGGGATTCACTGGCTCGGCCTATACCAGCAAGAAGTAGCCTCTATGTGTCGCATGACACACTGTGTGCACTGGTGTATGCATGTAAGCATATGTGTGTGTGTGTGTGTGTGTGTGTGTGTGTGTATTTTCACCAGCCACTCCCCCTCTCCCTTCTCCCGTCACCCAATTACCAGATTCATCGTAAAAATTATCTTCCCAGCTGTTGCTGATTGACTCACTGCCTTGGTTTTTTTTTTTTTTACAAAATTAATTATTCATTTATTGATATCATTTATTCATTCATTTATTGTTTGTTTGTTGTCGATTTATAGATGATTTCATTTCATTTTATTCATTTATTTGTGAATGTATTAACTTGGTAGATTAAGATATATTTATGCTCCGCCTATAGCGGCCACTGGTTATACCGGACTCGTTTATACCGACATAGCAAATCATTTCCCGGCCCGAGGGCTTCTTTAACATGACTAAAAACTATCGGATATAGCGGCCAGTGGTTATACCGGACATCGGTTTTACCGGACACGTTTTCCCGTCCCCAGAATCCCTTTTTCTCCTGATATACCGGACGGCGCGGTGTTGCGGTCACCGGTTATACCAGACGCCACTATTTCCGGTCATGTTTTCTTGTCCACCTCCGCATATAACGGACGCAGCGCGTGTGCGACCAGGCACCAACACGGACTGCTGCATGAATCTAAGAAACTATGGCCTAATTCTAGGAAATTGCTTGCGTTTAGCTTCAGGTCAAGTTTCGGTTTTGGTTTAGTGTTCTGTATGTGCGGACATGATTGGATTGGTGCGTGCGATTGAGAGAGAGGGTGAGAGAGAGAGAGAGAGAGAGAGAGAGAGAGTGGTATATATGCTATTCCCATCTTTACCGTAATATTTTCTTCGGTGCTTGCTTTGTTACTGTGTTCAGCATTTACAAAAAAAATGCTTTTTTTCCTTCTTTTGTTTTTCCTGTCTAAAAATATGTCATGATGGAAAGTATAGTGGACATCGTTTTGTTTCCCTTTGATTTGATCAGGGTTGATTTTTCTACAGCGCCTGACAGAGACTTGTTTGTTTTCTTGCTTTTTTTTTCTTTTACGGTGTTTAGCACAATGGTATATAAAAATCGCAATGTCTGTTTGGAATTTCATGTACCCCAAGTGGGTTTCGGAAATAAAATTCTTGTATCTTGTATCTTCTGTGTTAATTGTTATGGTAGATACTACTGTAATGTTCTTGAAGTCCTGATCAGTGCCCCCTCTCTCTTTGACTC
>CM031602.1:20341246-20358746 GCA_018398815.1 Conus ventricosus | reverse complement strand
GGGGGGGGGAGGAGGGAGAGCTCAGTACTAATATTATACTGAGAACAGGACAAAATTAATTATATGCTGACATTGTGACAATGTTACAAGCCCAGGTTTTCATTCCCTCCACGTGCAGAGCCTAGGGAGCATATCCTCCTTAGCAGGTTTTGGTTTGTAATCTGCAGGCATGGAAGGGGTGTTCCACTAAGGCTGTTATCTTAAACACTTTTCAGTCATGAAACAAGTGCAGAAATAATTAAAATTACGTGGTTGTTGTAATATCTATTTTTTTGGTAATATATCAAAATGTCAAGAATAATAATGACATTCTTTTTAATTTTTGATGCTTTGATTAAATTGAACAAAAGCTTGGGTTTTTTTTTCCTTTCTTACTATGATTTTTTAATATTAGTGATAAACATCCTTATTATGTTCTTTTTTTTTTTTTTTTTTTTTTTTTAAACTGACTGGTGAGTTGATTTTAACGTGGTGACAGCCCTGACATGGCCCTTTGCGGTCGGCTGGGCTATAAGCAACATTATCTTATCTTATCTTATTATGTTCTAAAACCATGAATCTTTGAGACATGTAAATCATTTTATCCGTGCCATGCCTCAGATTTGCATAAAGTAGGAGCTGCTATTATCTTTTTGACTCAACATTTCAGTTTGATTTTTTTTAAATCATAGCCTGGACTGTCTTTCCCGCCCAACAGCTTTCCCCATGATAGTGATGAGTATGTGCTTCACAATGGTGATACTTCTTTCATCATCCATGTCAGGAGAATGTTCAGATGCATTATCTTTAGTCGAATCATTAACTTCTGGATCAAAGTCACTCCTAGAATCATAATAAGGCTGATTTAAATCGCACAAAAATCTGTTATTGGTAACTATTGATAACTGATAATTTCTCATGTAACTGTTGAATCATTAAATTGTGGATCAAAGTCACTGCCAGAATCATATTAATCACACAAAAATCTGCTATTGGTAACTATTGATCACTGATAATTTCTCTTGTAACTGAATACTGTAATCCGTGACCTAGTTTGCAGAATTAAAACAAACTGAAAGCTGGTTGGTTCCAATTGAAATTTGAGTGATCTTTTCTTAATTAAGCAAGCAAACATTACCTGGGAAATACTGCTCACAGATGTTCAACTTGAGATCTTGTTTGGCCTACTGAGCTTTGAAGTGTTCTAAAGAGGCTGTGAAATTGAAGTTAGCCATCTCTTTGGTTCAAAGTTATTTGTTCCAAAGGGCTCTGAACTAAATATTTTGGGTACACTGAAACAAAAAATATTTACTTACAAGGCACCCAATGACTCGCACTTGGTCAAGTTTGTGCGCATGTCACGCATTGGAGCTCAGATTCACTCTTCTCATTGTGTGCATGAGATTCACCCTTTGAGTTTAAAATACTGTTCTGTGTGTCTCTTCACCCTTTACAAGTGTGACAAGTGCTTTTAAAAATCAAAAGTGAGCAGGAAAGCCAGAGGCTTATGTTATGTATCTGAGAGTTCCTGATATGTGTGAACAACCAGACAGTAACATCAATGCTATTGTCATACATAACACTGTGCACAATAACTTTTTTTATGTCTGCAGCATCTGATTCCAGTTAGTTTTGATAGGACTCAGAGAGAAGGTGCAGTGCACAAAAGTTTTTACCTGTTTTATCCAATGTTTTTATGATTTCATCATTTCTTTTTTTGTCCACTTACATGCATTTCAAAGAAATAATGACATCAACATCTTGCTATATGCTAGAAATGGTTTGAACAAAGTCAAAAAGAAAACAAGTGGAGGAAATGCTGTGTGATCTCTTGAGTGTAAAGCAGACAGAAATGAAAGCAATAGTAGAGAAAGAAAGTCCAGATATCATGGACATGGAGTGATCAGGGTGCAGTTTAAGATTTTGTATTTATTTTCTATAGACTTTCATTGAGTCTTTGCAAATAGTTTCAGTATACAAGTGTCTTGTGATCATGTATGCCTGTTCAAATCATTTGATTACTTCTAATACTAGTCATTTTGACTGAGAATCATCAAATTCAGACATGTATGTCAACAAACAGTTTACTAAAGAAGAGGTAGATTCAACATCATTCAACAGAAAATACATTCAGTGGTTAGGCCTGTCATGCACATTATCACATTGAAAGTCATTCCAAGAAGTTTCATGTGGTTTATTTTAGTTCAAGGAGAAGAAGTATCCTAACCCCTAATTCTTGCCACACCTATATGGCACACTGAAAAATTCCTTGTATGAGGGTAAAAGATCCTGAAATACAGCAAATCTGCTTCATTGAAAAAGAACAGGACAAGGACAAAGCAAAATACTAGAGATGTAAAGGCCGCAGCAGCTGAGCAATGATTACATCATGTAGCGTTGTAAAGTTAGTAGGAAAATTGAAGACAAAAAAAAAAAGGGGGGATGCAAACCCATACAGTCTCAGATAATTTCCCAATTTCATCTGTTTCAGGAATGATGGCAGTTTCACGGTCACTGGCCTTCCATCTGGTTCATTTTTGGTGGAGATTGCCAATCCAACCTATTTGTTTGAGCCGCTGCGTGTTGACATCACGTCGACAGGAAAGATGAGGGCTCGCAAGGTTAATCTCCTTCAGCCCACCAAGCTGCAGACTGTGCAGTATCCCATGGAGTTCAGGGAGCGGGCCAAGGCCAGCTATTTTCAGCAGCGGGAGCAGTGGCGAATTACAGATTTTCTCTTTAACCCCATGGTGTGTGATTCAGTTTCTGAGATTGTTTTTCAGAGGACATTGTTTGCTACTTAATGAGATTGTTTTTTTTTAGAGGACATTGTTTGCTGCTAAAGATTTGTCTGCATGAGTAGTTATAAATTTTATTCTCTGGCATTAAGATCATACACTAAAATTTTTAGATGAAAAATTTATGATTTTTGTTAAAAGAAAATTTTAACTTTGTGTATAATTTTTGTTAGCAGGATAATGAAAATCATTGAATGGAAGTCTGTATTATTATTAATGTTCGAAGTGTTTCAAGCAGTAATGCAGATGGCAGCATCAGGCACATTGTGACAAACATTGCTGTTACAGTGCTTTATTTTTGTCAGTAGGATTATTGTGTATGGGTAACTACTAACTTTGGTCTTTATCTTTCATGATTTACACAATTATGACTGAAGGGAAGGAAGAAAAATATCACTGCAAGACACCATCATTTGAGTTCATTCAGTGATTGACTTGTGAAATACTACCCACAAGTGTGACGTATTGATTTTTTAAATGGAGCTGAATGTTGTTTAAAACAGAAAATTTATAAAGAGGGTAGGATGGGGATTGGGAAGACGATGGAATGCTGAGGTAGAATGATGGTGGATGGGGGAATTGGAATGACAGACATGCACATTGAACACTTGAACACAAACATATAAATTTCAACCTGCCAAAGAGTAGAAAGATGCAAGATACATATATATTTATCAATGTGACTGTTATCCCATCAATATGAATCTGTTGGTGCAGGTGTTAACTATGGTGCTGCCATTGTTATTGATCATGGTGCTACCAAAGATGATGAATGCTGCTGATCCTGAAACCCGAAAGGTCAGTGTGAATGGACTCTTCATGTCTGTAAAGGTTTTCACTTTATAGAGCATTTTTTCCAGCTGCCGTCACATCCAAATTTGTGCAAATAAGAATGAAAAGAAATGACTAGGAAGTAAAGAAAAAAACACTTCAGGAAAATGGAAAAACTTTCTTTACAGTTATATTTTCGAAAGTGACAGATCATCTCAGAACACCTTAAGCGGTATTACTTGTTCAAGAGCAAGGGATCTTGTGGCAAAAAGAAAGTATTCCGACTATGCTGATAGAAATGGCAGTTTCTTCAAAGTTAAATAGAAATATTACTGGAATGCAAATATATCGTGTTTGCATACACACATACAGAATATGTTGTGCAAACCTTATGTACACATATTCAGACACACACATGCTCTAAGTCCTTGTCCTTTCTCCTCATGAAAATCTGAATACATGTCGACCACATTATTGAGAGCAGAACACTGAAAAACCACCTGCCTGATTTACCCAGGCTATCATCAACACTGATAACAGCCAGCTGGTTGCTGTGCTGCCTTTGGCAATCCAGGTGCTGGAAAGGCTAAAATGTTGGTACATTTTGCCCCTGTATGTACACTGTATGAGTTTCTCAATATAAGCGGCGGTACGTCAGTGATTCGCCAATGTGTACACAGCGTGAGATTTATTATGTAAGCAGCTAGCTGTGTGGGTCAATAATTCCCTCACATGTTTGCTGTGCAAGCTAATTTTTCCCAGTTGATACCAAGTGCAGAAATGTATGTATGACCAAGGTTTAGGTTATGATCAGTACAAAAAAAAAAAGGCTGTTCTTATTTATACATATCAGTTTACATTAGTTGTTATGGCAAGTGAATGACATGTGAATGAAGATATAATCAGTTTGCAACTTTGAAGACATTTGACGGCTGTGTTGTGTGTTTGCAGGAGATGCAGCAGCAGATGAATGTGCTGAATCAAAAGCCAAACATGCCAGACATGTCTGAGATGATCACCAATTACTTGTCTGGTGGAAAGAAACCCGTCAAATCCAAAGCATCTTCAAAAAGAAAATAGCTACTGTCCTTTGTTTTTGTTGTTGTTGTTGTTTTTTTTCAAATCAAGCATTTTTTTTGTACCTTGATAGTTGAGTCTGTTGATCCCGCTGTTTGTCTTCACGTTGTCTTCCATTGACTTTTGATATTTATGAGAGAAACTGCATTTCCTGCATCCTGTGTTTATACGTTTGTTTTTTCAAATTGTGCTGAGCACAGTTTTTGTCAAGACAGAAATGTTGCCTTTTCTTCCACACCAAGTAACTGATATGCCCTTCTTGTACTTGTGTTGTTGTGGAGAGACAGGTTCTGGATGAAGTTCTCAGGTTGTAGCTCAAACACAGTGTGCATTGTGGAAGGTTTGTGTGAAGTTGAAGGACATGGATTGATTTCACTTTGGCATTACAGAAAGTACTTGTGTTAAATGTTTGTTTGCTTTCCTCATAGTCTCTCTCTGCCTTCAAGCTTATCCAAGTTTCCTTTAAGAAAAGCAGTCAGTATTTTTTACTTTTGTAAATTAAGCAGTGGTGTAATATTTGCCTGATGAGTTACATAATTCTTTGGTATGGTTATGCATACTCTTCTTGTGCAACAGATCTGTCATTGGATGTTATTGAGATGTATTTATCATAATCTAACAAAGTGTCGAAAGAGTTCCCTTTGCCCTCTTGGAAAATCCAAATAGTTGAATATAGTTCATACTATCACGTTTATGGATGTGAAACCAACATAAAACAAAGATTTATAATGCAGAGAATATGATACTTTGGGCCATATTAGATAGAGAAGCAGAAAGTTGGATTGGGAAGTAAACTGAACATAACACTGTATGAAATTCCAATTGAGCACTGTTCAGCATTCTGTGTGAAATTGCCCATAATGTTCACAGGTATTTGAATAATTAACCATTAAAATGGCTGGCTATTTACCTTTTGCAAGAGAGCAAGTCAGACAATAGAAGCTATATGTCAAAAATTTGGGATGTAAAGCATAGAATAAGGCAATAGGATTTATTTCAGAATACACAGAAATCAAAAATGTTAAATTGAGGTATTTAACATGACCTCTTTCACATCTGGCAAGAAAAATAACTAGCTGAGAGTCTGAATATATGTGATATGGTCTTTGAAAAATGCCCAAGCTTGCCCTTTTTAGCTCTTATGAGGCTAAAAAAGTTGACATTTTCTCTGGACTTCGAGAACAGTTGAATGTGAATATCTGCCTTTGTTTTTAATGCAAATAATATTACAAATTTCAAGAAATGATGTCACAGGGACTATCTATTCCCATGGGACAAAGGAATAATGGTCAAGATTTGCTAAACAGCGTAACAAACCTGCACCAAAGCAATGCTTGGATGACATATCTGATGTACTCAAATTATCAATCCGACATTACTTTAAAACTGTGCAAGTTGTAATGTTCAAAAACAAATTTAACCATCTAAAATAAAGCTTTTTTGCATTAAAGTTTTTCGCCTTGGCTTAAGGCTGTGTCAGACCAATTGACATAGGCTAGAACACCAAGGCAACATCAAAATGTTGTTATGCTCTGCATAGTTATGCAGGGATTGTCTTCAGTCGTGACAAGCTCCTAGCATAACATTATCAGTCTCCAAAATCCCTCGAAGTCGGAGTGTGGCTGCCCATGTGGCAGGGTAATCAAAAACGGTCACACACGAAATGTTCTGACCCCAAGCTGATGCATTTGTACCATAGTGTTCAAGTGCTTCCGCTGTTCGGCTGATCGCCGGAGTCTTTTAGTTTTAAGTTTTGAAGTCTTTGGCCTAAAATTGAGTCAACAAATTACATTCAAACATGGAGTTACATAAGAAAAGTAAAGTAATGTTTAGCCTGTCAAAAAAACATCAAAAGTCCAAAGATATGTGATGAAATATGGAGTAATAATATGTCGCCTAACATTGTTACAACAGTGTGGAATTTTTCACTTCTTTGTAAATAGTGGTGTACATATTTAGAGTTGAAATGAAGTACCTGATCTGTTCATGTGATAATAAAACAATGCTTTTTATCAAAGCATGAGATGTTGGGTTTTATGACATGAAACTAATATCTCACTGTACAATTACATGGTCATAGGCACATGATTTATTTTTCTTTTCAGCAACATAGTTTTCTATCCCTTCTATTCAAGCAGACCAACCCAAACTGGCTGTGCAGGAGAGACTGCCTAGGCTGTAATCTTGGAATGGGTGAAAGGGTTGAAGTTCTGGGTGTAATGAAAATAGTGCATCAATCACTGAAGGAATGAGTCTGAAATATAATGGTTGGGGGAGGTATCTTGAAGAGTAAGGGAAGATTTAAAAGGGATTTATTTGAAGAGCAAGTGAAACGATTCATGAATCTTGAGGCAGAAATAGGAATGTTGTGAGATACCGCAATGATTATGGAAGGGGATGAAGGAAAGAAGTTTGGATTGGGGTTTTTTAGCATTGTTTTGTTCCTCCTATCCTTGTTTTTATTTTTGAACTTTTCAGTATCTCTCTTGCATTGGTGTATTTTTCATGTCTGGAGATTAATCAATGTTGAGGGTGTTTTTTTTTGTTTCTTGGATGAGGGTTAAAAAAAAGGGGGGGGTGGGGGGGTATCTGTGTGAGTTTTTGTTACAACTTGGTTGGAAAGTGTTGAATAACTCAGGGGGGGGGGGGGGGGGGGGGAGGGGGGGGGGGGAATAATGAGGGAATAATGGCAGTGGCTTGTGAAGATAGTCGTGGCTTAGGAGCGATGGAAAGGTATCTTTGAACAGTAATAGATGGAATGCTTCAAGAACTGAATACAGGTAAGTGAATCTTTTTTCTTTAATTCTGAACCTTGGCTCTAAAAGGATGGCTTCAGACCGTGAAAATATGTTTCGACTGGGGACAACAGCTTGAATGTTGCATACAAGAAAACGTGTTGTTTACAGGACGGTATAACAAAGTGCAATACAATGTTAACAGTGCGAGACTCAGGTTTATCAGTGTGATGCCAAGTAATGTGATCTGATTCAGAGTCGGATGAATGCTTTTTTTTTATCGATTGTTTTCCCTCCTCTGGTCACTCCCCCATCTACACTTTGTATGTGTTGCATAGTGTGTTCATGTTTCATTGGAATCAAACTATGAAATTAAAATGATTTTTTTTTTTTATGTAAGTATTTCATTGGTAGTTTTTAGATGGTTGCAGTGGTGGTGGGCGCTAATTCAGAAGCTTTAAGGTGCAGAAAGTGTGACATGCTGTGTTCTAAGTTTTTTTGAGATACAGTTTGAATAACCTGTCTCCATCTGAAAAATTCAATGTCACATCATGATTATGTGTTGCGTTATGTGAGTTATCAAGCCATAAAATAAGTCCAAACAACACTCGCTATACATCTTCATGAAAGTATATTTTTTTGTTTCATTTATTTGGGTCATTTTAAAAAACTTTATTCCATATTTAGTTACGGGCATAAACACATACAGACCATGCATATTTTGTGAATTGAAGGATCAGATATTCAACAAGCCACAGTTATTTATTGTATAGAAGGACCAGTGAAAGATAATCAGCTTTTTAGGACAAGACGATGTGATAACTTGACTGTGAAATGTAGCATGTCAGTATTTCTTTGACTTCTAGTTTTGAGTCATATTCTTGGGTTCTGTTCTCCCACTGAAAACACCATTGACAGATAAATTTGATTCCTTATATTGTGTCTGTCACAGTTACTCTTGTAACAAAGTATTACTCAAAATGTAATCTCGTAAGTTTGCATTTGTCTTGATCTGCCTGACCTTTATGTATTTATTTATATAAACTTCTGTTGTACTTTGTTCTCTCTTCGAATGTTTCAGTGTTTTTGCTTTCAGTGTTTCAATGATTTTGCTTCTTGATAGGGAAAGATTGTATGGAGATAGGGGATGGGGCGTGAAGGAGAAGGGGGAACTTGACAGAGGGCATGACAGGGTGAAGAGGGGTGGGAGTCAGAAGGTGGGGTGTTTCATAGTTTAAAACATCCCAAACCATACGCATGAAAAAGAGCAAAGAATGGTTAAAGAAATTAAATGAGATGGACACTTCCTTTTTTCTTGTTGCTGTTAAGTGTTACGAGTGTGTGTGTTTTAGAAGGCTGAGGATGGGAAGCTGAATTCAAATGACAATCCATGCAGTGACATGGTTTTGTTGTCTGCGCATATATGTCATAAACTTAAAAATTGGCATTTTCTCAGCAATTACAAGCACTAGTTGAGCCATTATTGATGAGACACTGCAGGCATTCTCTGCACAAAGATGTAGTGCATGACAGACATCCCTTTGTGACTGAAAACAAAACTTTAATTGGAAAAAATACAAGTCAGAAAGTCTGAACTGAATGAGTTGGATAAAATAAAGGTTATGTGTGATGTAACTGTCAGATGTTCTGAATTAGGGCTAAAATGTTTGCCTGGCAAAAGACACAGCCATTTAACAGATTTTTATTTTTTTATAACCATGTTGCTTTGACATGCTATGCATACACAGGCCCTTCTCACCTCTGTGGGAAACATAAAGTGAGCTATATACGGCGCTGCTGTCCACCTCTTCCTCACTCCTCCCTCCCTGCATCACGTCTTTCATAGTCTTCAACAGGTTAGTTAATACCAGTTCTATGTGACCCATTAATAATAATAATAATAATAATAACAGCATCTATAAAGCTCCTTGCCAAAGGTTCTAGGCACTGAGAATCCACTCTCGTATATGCAAAGGGCTGCCTACCTGGGAAGTAATGACTGAAGAGCTACCTGATGGCACTTCATTCAGTCGTTTCCCAGTGTCATTCAGTCAATATCGTTCACTCAATTTCCTTACCTCCTTCATTCTTTCAATTTCTCACACAGGGTGCATGCTATGTGTTCCTTGTCATCCATACCAACAGCCGAACTGACCTGTTCTGAAAGTTGGCGATGGGATTTTACAAGTGTGCAAGATATGAGACATGAACTTGCAGAGATGATTTCAGATAGTATGCTGCGGCTATATATGCATTCTCTGAAGATACAGTCTTTTAACAACAGGGTTTAAAAATTTTTTTCATTAAACCTTTAACAAGAAGTCTTCATGGCTATTAGGGACCCGAGTGTATAAATAAGCTAATATTTGAGTCCCGATTTCGTAAAATGGACAAACTTCAAAGATTCATAACTTTGTTGTCAAGATACAGAGAGAAATATATAAGAAACATTTAAACATTTCACTCGCATCACACTTGTCCACAGAGGAATACTTAGTTGAAGACAAGGGCAATAACTTCTGACCGCCTATCGGTCGCAGAGGAAAGGTGAGAGGAAAGGGATGGAGATGGCTGCAGTGCAGTTCGATTAAACAGCGCACTGCAGCCTACAGCTGCCAGCTTCCTCGTGCTAACCTCCCACAGGCTTTCCTCCCTACGTGTAATGTGATACTAGCTGTCTGGCTGATAGTGTGTTGGAAATAAGGTGCTGTGTTTCTTCATAAAATACTTTGCGCCCGAATGCAGTGAACTGTGGTCGATTGATGTCACTGGATTGTGGGGTCTTTGACTGACAAAACGATATGTCGATTGATGTCACTGGATTGTGGGGTCTTTGACTGACAGAACGATACTAAACATGAATGGGTCTTCTTTCACACGCATTGCTGGCAAGCACACAAAGATTTTCCAACAAAAAATTATTGAAAACACACTATCGAACACACACAAAGTGAAATGAAAATTCAACTCAGTGGAGAGCATTTGTTCTCTTATCAATCATGCTCAAACTCAGACATATTGGACATGCATATCTTTACTCTACAACTGACCGAAAATTATTCGCGGTACGCCTACCTGACAGCTGATACTAGGCCCAAATAAACAGTCATGGTCGGCACTGGTCAGCTTCACTGGGAACACGGCGGTGGTTTCCCTAGCACGGCCTAGGCATATTTTGCTTGTTTATCTGTGTGCTCTATGTGCTTGTGAAGCATGCCAATGCTGATCCTATCACAGCCACACCATGCTTTTAGTAAAGCAAGATTTTAGCACGCTACACATGCAGATGTCAGTTATAAACAATGAAATGCTTCCTACCTGACCTTGTACTTTCGCCCATTCAAATCATTTGAAACTGATGTCACATATACACACACCAACAAAATGTTGTCGCATATTCATCTTCATGGTGAGCCTACTCACGACTGGAGAGAGAGAGAGAGAGAGAGAAAGAGCATGCACACACACACATAACACATATTGACAGAAACCCACACACCAACAACAGCGGTCTATAAACAGATGGATATCACACACACACACACACACACACGCACACACACATTGAAATTTATTTCCACCCCACACCTACTTTATTTGGAATTACAAAACAGCACTCGCGTACAAAAGATCAGAATGAAGTAGGCCTACACGTAAGCAACAAGACTAGCCAATGCTGGGTCGGTCACACACACGCGTGGGTGCACACATACACACACAGTGAGAGAGACGGAGAGAGCGAGAGAGAAAAATCACTAGGTATTACAGCTTACTCTACCATGAAAGCATGCTTGGGTACCCCACTTGCACACTCTTACTCTTATGTATGCACAGAGAGAGAGAACAACAACAATAACTACAGCAACAACACACACAACACACGCACGTATGCGAGAGAGAGGAAAATAAGCACTTGGTGGATGTATGATATCTGAGAACACAGCTCTCATGCTGCGATGAACACTAGCACCAGGCTATACAGAGCAGCCTGGCACTTCACTGATGCACTCAGCACCCACGAAAAAAAAAAACCACTTAAAGATACACACAACACGGGATGAACAGAAGTTATATCAAACGGCACAAAGAAGAATCCAACACACAAATCACGCACAGAGTTAATTATATCCAGTTGTGGAGTGTGGAAGCATAATAAAGCATAAAACAACCCAAGAGAAAACCAGCACAAGAATCAAGCAGTACTCGTCTGCAGCTGCTACTCGCGCTATTCCCATAGGGCCCCATGCTCTGTTCCCATAGGCCCAACCCTCCGTTCCCATAGGACCCACCCTTCCGCTTATCGCTAAACAGCAGTGAAGGTCTCAGCCTAAGTTCACCGGCCGGGCAACTAAGCCAGAAACTTATGAGTGCGATTTTCATTGGGGCCGGATGGCTGTGGCATGGTAATCTAAAATTTTGCCACTTTGACAAAGCACTTTCTACATTCATGAATCACAAATGGGATGAGGGCATTGGCAAGCATATGTTGGACAAGACTGATGCTGCAAATCCTGATAAACCTGACGAGTTCTAAATCAAAGGCTGCCTTACTTAATCATCTGCCTTGTAGCTGTTCAATTGTCTGGTTGACATGTCCACAACTGATTGGTTGTGGTTCTGCTGCAGCAAGCAGGAAAACACATCTTGGCATGTGTATCTTGGTAAATTATGGGTGTTTAATCATCATAGCCACAAGGCCTTTTCAGGGCTGTAATTATGTTGGGGAAGAAAAGATCTTGTCCTGAAGAAGCAAGAACAACCAAAACACAGTATGAATGTTGAACAAAAAAATAACTGCAAAGTAATTTGAATGTCGAACTGAGACAATTAGAATATTTGCATGCTACAAGGTGTCCATCTGATCATGTGTGTGTCTATCAAGGAAGCTATCACCTATCTGATCATCTGCATGCGTCTATCAAGGAAGCTATCACCCATCTGGTCATCTGTGTGTGTCTATCAAGGAAGCTATCACCCATCTGGTCATCTGTGTGTGTCTATCAAGGAAGCTATTACCTATCTGATTTATCTGTGTGTGTCTATCAAGGAAGCTATCACCTATCTGGTCATCTCTGTGTGTGTCTATCAAGGAAACTATCACCCATCTGATCATCTGTGTGTGTCTATCAAGGAAGCTATTACCTATCTGATCATCTGTGTGTGTCTATCAAGGAGCTATCACCATTCTGGTCATCTGTGTGTGTCTATCAAGGAAGCTATCACCTATCTGGTCATCTGTGTGTGTCTATCAAGAAGCTATCACCCATCTAATCACTGCTATGTTATCAAGGAAGCTATCACTATCTGAACATCTGTGTGTGTCTATCAGGAAGCTATCATCTATCTGGTCATCTGTGTGTGTCTATCAAGGAAGCTATCACCTATCTGATCATCTGTGTGTGTCTATCAAGGAAGCTTCACCCATTGATCATCTCTGTTTGTCTATCAAGGAAGCAATCCCCCATCTGATTCATCTGTGTGTGTCTTCAAGGAAGCTGTCACCATCTGGTCATCTGTGTGTGTCTATCAAGGAAGAAATTCACCCATCTGATCATTGTGTGTGTTATAAAGGGAAAGCAATCACCCATCTGATCTTTCTGTGTGTGTCTATCAAGGAAGCTGTCACCCATCTGATCATCTGTGTGTGTCTATCAAGGAAGCTGTCCCCCATCTGGTCATCTGTGTGTGTCTATCAAGGAAGCTTTCTTGGTCAGCTGTTCATTCTGGGGGGAGAGAGGGGATGGAGGGTGGGATGAGAATGGGATGGGGATGGAAAAATCAGGTTCCACCTCCAACATCTGACACTACTGATGCTGCACTCTCATTGAAAGTCCGTTTTCTACAGACTGACCATTTGGCTATCCTACCCATCACTGTAGTATTTTCGGTCAGCTCCATTGGTTTGTCGCTAGGTTGATCCATACGTCATTAATCGCATTTCGCACAGCTATGCTCTCGAGTTCATCAGCATGACGTTCAAAACATAGTGGCGATTATTGACGTTAGTTAACGGATCTCTGCTTAATTCGCTTGGCTGTCTTGCTGGTCGGTAGTCTCACAGCTTTGCATTTGTACTATTTGATGTGGGAATTTCAAAATGGGAAATGAAATGAGGCAGGGAACAGTAAACGATAAACCGTTAAACAAGTGGGGTATGGTTTGCTCCATAAGAAAACCTAACACAGAGTAACTTTTATTCAAGATTGGCACAGCCTTTTAAACTTGAAGAAAGTCAGACAAATACATAGACGAACAATCTAATAGTGGGGGAAAAAACAAGCGCAGGCCAACAACTGAACTGTCTTCATAGTAATGACTTGGCAAAGATTTGGACTTAAGGGGGAGAAGGGGGGGGGGGGGTTGAAGATGGAGAAACTGGATGTTCTTGGCATATAGCTTGTCTTATCCATACTTGAAATGACTATCATCTGAGTTGCACACTCCAGCATTTCCAAAGCCAATAACATTCATGATTCAGACAGACAGGGGAATCTGGAAGTGATTTTTGTTTACCATGATATGGGTGTATTGACAGCATACCATCTTCCAATTGGGACAGATTTAACCAGGAATATTGCGAAACGTTTCTTAAGGAAATCCTGTGACCTATGACAGGGAAAATGTGACCAGAGCTACTTGAAGCCCTGTCATTAATCCTTCATGATAATGCCACATCACAAATTTGGAATGGAAACATTGCTCATGATACCATACAGTGGGAAGTATGCAGCTCTCTGCATACTCTATATATGTCCCCTGACTGATCTCTTTCTTAGATGAAGACTTCTCCATGTCAGATTTATTGTCGCAAAGCCTGTAAGTCCGGGTGGCCAGTCCAGATCAATGTACTAATTCTGGTTGCCTTGCAACAGTTATTTGAGATCTTCCACACAGATGAACATAGGCAACATCTTTGTCACACTGACGGAATGGCAACAGGTATGTGACATTTCTTAACACTCTGTGGAGTGAAGTGAGTCTACTGGATGACCTACTGCTCAGACAGAATGTGAGTCTATCTTTCTGATCGTGTCTGTATCTGTTTACTTCATAATCACTAAACATGAGCAAATTCAGAATGGCTTAAAACAAGATCTGGAAATCAAACTAATGCACATCAGTATTGTCCTTTTTTGACACGGTTTATTTTGTCACATCTTTAAACAGGTCTACCACAGTCAATGGGGGAAAACAAAAAATACATTCACATGCTGGACTCACTGAATTCTTGCCTCTTTTCCCCTGTTCCAACCTTCACCCCACCAACTTTTTACAGCTTTCAAATGCATGTACATACACACGTGATCACACTCACAGTGAATAGGGAAAACAAATACTGATTTAGACTCAGTCCCTGCCTTTTTCCCCCAAATCCAGTCCAGATTCCAAAATTCCTTTGAAAGCTTGCAAATGCATACTCGCACACACCTCAACAGTATTGCACATACATGAACAATCAATGGAAAGTACTGAAGATTATCCTGTGAGGTACTTTCTTCCAAAGAAACTGCACTTTCTTTTCAAATGCTGTGGATCTGATAGGTGTGTTGATCTCGTAGAATGGATTCATGGCGAACTGAAAACATAATCAACGAGACCTGATACATGTTTTAGGATTTGTTTATGTGGTTTTTAATGCAGTAAAACAGCATAAAACATTTAAAAAAAGGTGTGAGCATGAAAATAAAATTCGGCTTCTACATCTAAGAAAAAGCTAAAAAGTGATTGGATGTCATTGACAACATTGTGGCCTATATTTTAAGATCTTCCCCCCATTGAACATGATCATTAAACATTGCCTCAACAGCGACAAAGGCTTGAAACAGCATGTAAAGCTGCAGAGTTTTTGTCATATTTTCCAATGAATTTTGTATACGTTACCGTCATTCTATTTTCTGGCAAAGTAACTCACACTAAAGTCCACTGAGTTGAAACATACTGAAGACAACTTGCACCACCTACAGTTACCGCTGAATTGCCATAGCTCTGGAAATATGCTCAACTACCAGGTAATCAAGTTAAGTTTATAATCCAGCTGATGCTCAACTACCAGGTAATCAAGTTAAGTTTATAATCCAGCTGACTATGTAGGCCATTTCTAGCCAATCATTTTTGCTTGTTGTGACCAAGAAGGCACGATGCCTGAAAGCTGACTTTTGGTTTTGAAAAATTTCATGTTAAAACTTCGACCAACTCTAAGAGAAGATGTGAAGTCCAAACTGTTGCTGGTTTAATGTCATAAAAATCTGTGCATTCAGCCAGCCACTGAAAGTCAGGGCAGCACATATCAGGTGGACTGTCTGTGAATTCGATTTCAAAATGTCTATGGCGGACTCCATGATGTGTGTCACCATGTTCTCTCACAAAAAATGGACTAAACCACTTTGTTTCATCATGCTTGGAGAAGAGAAAAAAGAAAATAGATACACCTGAAAGTGCAAGTGGGACCTAGAAGAGTACTGCTGGTTGGTTTGGCAGCTGAGGACAATACTTCTCTGGGTCCAACTCGCATAGTCAGGTAATAGCTGTGCATTTGTTGGTAAATATGTGTTGTCCCAGAACATAATCTCAAAAATGTGGTTAAACATGGTAACCTACAGCATTTAAGTTTGCTTTAGGTGACTGATGATACACTGAAGAATTTTACTGACAAAGAAACATTTACTCTGACAAACTTCCCATACTGTACCCTTAAATGATGAAGGGAGGTGGCACCTTTGTTTTTATTAGCGAAAAGAAAATAAGGATACACTGATATTATGCATGCTGCATCGGACATAAATGATAACAGTACATGTAAATGACCTGAAATGTTAAATAATACATGTAAATGATTTGAAATGTTAAAGCAACGTTAACATAGATGAGATAATAATACATGAAAATGACTTGAGATGTTTAAGTGACAGTAACAGTTTACATGTCAGCCAGCGGCAGTGACACTCATTATCAGCACCAGGAGTTTTGTTTTCATGTCAGTCATCTGGCGGGTTGGCTGGTCGGTCTGTCAGCAAAGTTATGTAAAAACTACTGATCAATTCAACAAAACTTGGTGGGAAGACAGAATGTGGCCAAGGACGAAAGTATAACATTTGGGGAAGACCTTGATCAAAATACTGATCCAAGATCCAATCAGTAAAGTTTATGACCACCTCCCATGAACTGATTGGAACGTTGGGCCTGGCAGACCTTCACTGTCGGCGACAATAGTGTTGGGATCAATTTGGGTTCAAATGAGTTTTCTGCGCCAGCCCATAGCAAAACCATTAAAATCCAATCTACATCACTGTGTTCCCATAAACCAAGCAAAAATTGTGATAAACTGATAATTTTTTATACAGTATTACCTTCATCTAATGTGGCAGTACTGCAAATTAAAAGTCTTTAATGAAAACGTTCAGTACAAAGAAAGTAACTCTTTCCGTCCATACCTATCCTTACTTCCCCTGGCAAGACCAATATTCTCAAAATTCATTTTATTTGTTCACAGAAAATTAAACTCTGACTGCCAGGCCATGTATCATGTAAGCAGTTTTGATGTAGTCCTTTGCCCCCATACGTTTCTCATGCATACCACTTTTGTCTCATGATTTCTCATCATATTCTAACACATTTTTGTCAGCTACTTGATCCAGTTACATCAATTACACAAAATCAACGTGACCAAGCGCAGCGCAATGGTGTCCTGTTGGCTATTGGTTCTCTCACCCACTTGTCAGTTATGGCTTGCAGCCAGCGGCTGTCCAATGCCAGCTTTTTCAATGGTTCACACATACGGTGGCCAGGTTCTAATCGCTTTTGACTTTTAGCAGTCTATTCCCATTAAACTAAAAGGGTCTGTGGACCACTGATCTTGACCTAGCATGAGAGAACAGGGGTGGAAAAGTGGTTACTCCAAGTGGGAGTAAGGAGCAAGTATTTCATTAACTCAGCGGCCATGTGAATGGAAAAAATAGTGGAAGTACTCTAGTTTTGTCTCAGTTCTGTCTAAACAGTGAGTGGATTGACTTGGTTTTCACTGCCAATGAGCTGATCTTATAGCAGAGGAGCTGAACAGAATTCAGCTTTTGCTCTGGCATGTTGGAGTTTGTAAGTGCAAACAACTCTCCAGCAGTCAAGAATCAAAACAGAAATAAGCCT
>CM031602.1:20324024-20340246 GCA_018398815.1 Conus ventricosus | reverse complement strand
CTCAGTCGTGACAAGCTCCTAGCATAACATTATCAGTCTCCAAAATCCCTCGAAGTCGGAGTGTGGCTGCCATGTGGCAGGGTAATCAAAAACGGTCACACACGAAATGTTCTGACCCCAAGCTGATGCATTTGTACCATAGTGTTCAAGTGCTTCCGCTGTTCGGCTGATCGCCGGAGTCTTTTAGTTTTAAGTTTTGAAGTCTTTGGCCTAAAATTGAGTCAACTATTACATTCAAACATGGAGTTACATAAGAAAAGTAAAGTAATGTTTAGCCTGTCAAAAAAACATCAAAAGTCCAAAGATATGTGATGAAATATGGAGTAATAATATGTCGCCTAACATTGTTACAACAGTGTGGAATTTTTCACTTCTTTGTAAAATAGTGGTGTACATATTTAGAGTTGAAATGAAGTACCTGATCTGTTCATGTGATAATAAAACAATGCTTTTATCAAAGCATGAGATGTTGGTTTATGACATGAAACTAATATCTCACTGTACAATTACATGGTCATAGGCACATGATTTATTTTTCTTTTCAGCAACATAGTTTTCTATCCCTTCTATTCAAGCAGACCAACCCAAACTGGCTGTGCAGGAGAGACTGCCTAGGCTGTAATCTTGGAATGGGTGAAAGGGTTGAAGTTCTTGGGTGTATGAAAATAGTGCATCAATCACTGAAGGAATGAGTCTGAAATATAATGGTTGGGGGGAGGTATCTTGAAGAGTAAGGGAAGATTTAAAAGGGATTATTTTGAAGAGCAAGTGAAACGATTCATGAATCTTGAGGCAGAATAGGAATGTTGTGAGATACCGCAATGATTATGGAAGGGGATGAAGGAAAGAAGTTTGGATTGGGGTTTTTTAGCATTGTTTTGTTCCCTCCTATCCTTGTTTTTATTTTTGAACTTTTCAGTATCTCTCTTGCATTGGTGTATTTTTCATGTCTGGAGATTAATCAATGTTTGAGGGTGTTTTTTTTTTGTTTCTTGGATGAGGGTTAAAAAAAAAGGGGGGGTGGGGGGGTATCTGTGTGAGTTTTTGTTACAACTTGGTTGGAAAGTGTTGAATAACTCAGGGGGGGGGGGGGGGGGGGGGGGGGGGGGGGGGGGGGGGGAATAATGAGGGAATAATGGCAGTGGCTTGTGAAGATAGTCGTGGCTTAGGAGCGATGGAAAGGTATCTTTGAACAGTAATAGATGGAATGCTTCAAGAACTGAATACAGGTAAGTGAATCTTTTTTCTTTAATTCTGAACCTTGGCTCTAAAAGGATGGCTTCAGACCGTGAAAATATGTTTCGACTGGGGACAACAGCTTGAATGTTGCATACAAGAAAACGTGTTGTTACAGGACGGTATAACAAAGTGCAATACAATGTTAACAGTGCGAGACTCAGGTTTATCAGTGTGATGCCAAGTAATGTGATCTGATTCAGAGTCGGATGAATGCTTTTTTTTATCGATTGTTTTCCCCTCCTCTGGTCACTCCCCACATCTACACTTTGTATGTGTTGCATATGTGTGTTCATGTTTCATTGGAATCAAACTATGAAATAAAATGATTTTTTTTTTTCATGTAAGTATTTCATTGGTAGTTTTTAGATGGTTGCAGTGGTGGTGGGCGCTAATTCAGAAGCTTTAAGGTGCAGAAAGTGTGACATGCTGTGTTCTAAGTTTTTTTGAGATACAGTTTGAATAACCTGTCTCCATCTGAAAAATTCAATGTCACATCATGATTATGTGTTGCGTTATGTGAGTTATCAAGCCATAAAATAAGTCCAAACAACACTCGCTATACATCTTCATGAAAGTATATTTTTTAGTTTCATTTATTTGGGTCATTTTAAAAAACTTTATTCCATATTTAGTTACGGGGCATAAACACATACAGACCATGCATATTTTTGTGAATTGAAGGGATCAGATATTCAACAAGCCACAGTTATTTATTGTATAGAAGGACCAGTGAAAGATAATCAGCTTTTTAGGACAAGACGATGTGATAACTTGACTGTGAAATGTAGCATGTCAGTATTTCTTTGACTTCTAGTTCGAGTCATATTCTTGGGTTCTGTTCTCCCACTGAAAACACCATTGACAGATAAATTTGATTCCTTATATTGTGTCTGTCACAGTTACTCTTGTAACAAAGTATTACTCAAAATGTAATCTCGTAAGTTTGCATTTGTCTTGATCTGCCTGACCTTTATGTATTTATTTATATAAACTTCTGTTGTACTTTGTTCTCTCTTCGAATGTTTCAGTGTTTTTGCTTTCAGTGTTTCAATGATTTTGCTTCTTGATAGGGAAAGATTGTATGGAGATAGGGGATGGGGCGTGAAGGAGAAGGGGGAACTTGACAGAGGGCATGACAGGGTGAAGAGGGGTGGGAGTCAGAAGGTGGGGTGTTTCATAGTTTAAAACATCCCAAACCATACGCATGAAAAAGAGCAAAGAATGGTTAAAGAAATTAAATGAGATGGACACTTCCTTTTTTCTTGTTGCTGTTAAGTGTTACGAGTGTGTGTGTTTTAGAAGGCTGAGGATGGGAAGCTGAATTCAAATGACAATCCATGCAGTGACATGGTTTTGTTGTCTGCGCATATATGTCATAAACTTAAAAATTGGCATTTTCTCAGCAATTACAAGCACTAGTTGAGCCATTATTGATGAGACACTGCAGGCATTCTCTGCACAAAGATGTAGTGCATGACAGACATCCTTTGTGACTGAAAACAAAACTTTAATTGGAAAAAATACAAGTCAGAAAGTCTGAACTGAATGAGTTGGATAAAATAAAGGTTATGTGTGATGTAACTGTCAGATGTTCTGAATTAGGGCTAAAATGTTTGCCTGGCAAAAGACACAGCCATTTAACAGATTTTTATTTTTTTATAACCATGTTGCTTTGACATGCTATGCATACACAGGCCCTTCTCACCTCTGTGGGAAACATAAAGTGAGCTATATACGGCGCTGCTGTCCACCTCTTCCTCACTCCTCCCTCCCTGCATCACGTCTTTCATAGTCTTCAACAGGTTAGTTAATACCAGTTCTATGTGACCCATTAATAATAATAATAATAATAATAACAGCATCTATAAAGCTCCTTGCCAAAGGTTCTAGGCACTGAGAATCCACTCTCGTATATGCAAAGGGCTGCCTACCTGGGAAGTAATGACTGAAGAGCTACCTGATGGCACTTCATTCAGTCGTTTCCCAGTGTCATTCAGTCAATATCGTTCACTCAATTTCCTTACCTCCTTCATTCTTTCAATTTCTCACACAGGGTGCATGCTATGTGTTCCTTGTCATCCATACCAACAGCCGAACTGACCTGTTCTGAAAGTTGGCGATGGGATTTTACAAGTGTGCAAGATATGAGACATGAACTTGCAGAGATGATTTCAGATAGTATGCTGCGGCTATATATGCATTCTCTGAAGATACAGTCTTTTAACAACAAGGGTTTAAAAATTTTTTTCATTAAACCTTTAACAAGAAGTCTTCATGGCTATTAGGGACCCGAGTGTATAAATAAGCTAATATTTGAGTCCCGATTTCGTAAAATGGACAAACTTCAAAGATTCATAACTTTGTTGTCAAGATACAGAGAGAAATATATAAGAAACATTTTAACATTTCACTCGCATCACACTTGTCCACAGAGGAATACTTAGTTGAAGACAAGGGCAATAACTTCTGACCGCCTATCGGTCGCAGAGGAAAGGTGAGAGGAAAGGGATGGAGATGGCTGCAGTGCAGTTCGATTAAACAGCGCACTGCAGCCTACAGCTGCCAGCTTCCTCGTGCTAACCTCCCACAGGCTTTCCTCCCTACGTGTAATGTGATACTAGCTGTCTGGCTGATAGTGTGTTGGAAATAAGGTGCTGTGTTTCTTCATAAAATACTTTGCGCCCGAATGCAGTGAACTGTGGTCGATTGATGTCACTGGATTGTGGGGTCTTTGACTGACAAAACGATATGTCGATTGATGTCACTGGATTGTGGGGTCTTTGACTGACAGAACGATACTAAACATGAATGGGTCTTCTTTCACACGCATTGCTGGCAAGCACCACAAAGATTTTCCAACAAAAAATTATTGAAACACACTATCGAACACACACAAAGTGAAATGAAAATTCAACTCAGTGGAGAGCATTTGTTCTCTTATCAATCATGCTCAAACTCAGACATATTGGACATGCATATCTTTACTCTACAACTGACCGAAAATTATTCGCGGTACGCCTACCTGACAGCTGATACTAGGCCCAAATAAACAGTCATGGTCGGCACTGGTCAGCTTCACTGGGAACACGGCGGTGGTTTCCCTAGCACGGCCTAGGCATATTTTGCTTGTTTATCTGTGTGCTCTATGTGCTTGTGAAGCATGCCAATGCTGATCCTATCACAGCCACACCATGCTTTTAGTAAAGCAAGATTTTAGCACGCTACACATGCAGATGTCAGTTATAAACAATGAAATGCTTCCTACCTGACCTTGTACTTTCGCCCATTCAAATCATTTGAAACTGATGTCACATATACACACACCAACAAAATGTTGTCGCATATTCATCTTCATGGTGAGCCTACTCACGACTGGAGAGAGAGAGAGAGAGAGAGAAAGAGCATGCACACACACACATACACACATATTGACAGAAACCCACACACCAACAACAGCGGTCTATAAACAGATGGATATCACACACACACACACACACACACACGCACACACACATTGAAATTTATTTCACCCCACACCTACTTTATTTGGAATTACAAACACGCACTCGCGTACAAAAGATCAGAATGAAGTAGGCCTACACGTAAGCAACAAGACTAGCCAATGCTGGGTCGGTCACACACACGCGTGGGTGCACACATACACACACAGTGAGAGAGACGGAGAGAGCGAGAGAGAAAAATCACTAGGTATTACAGCTTACTCTACCATGAAAGCATGCTTGGGTACTCACTTGCACACTCTTACTCTTATGTATGCACAGAGAGAGAGAACAACAACAATAACAACAGCAACAACACACACACACACGCACGTATGCGAGAGAGAGGAAAATAAGCACTTGGTGGATGTATGATATCTGAGAACACAGCTCTCATGCTGCGATGAACACTAGCACCAGGCTATACAGAGCAGCCTGGCACTTCACTGATGCACTCAGCACCCACGAAAAAAAAAACCACTTAAAGATACACACAAACACGGGATGAACAGAAGTTATATCAAACGGCACAAAGAAGAATCCAACACACAAATCACGCACAGAGTTAATTATATCCAGTTGTGGAGTGTGGAAGCATAATAAAGCATAAAACAAACCCAAGAGAAAACAGCACAAGAATCAAGCAGTACTCGTCTGCAGCTGCTACACGCGCTATTCCCATAGGGCCCATGCTCTGTTCCCATAGGCCCAACCCTCCGTTCCCATAGGACCCACCCTTCCGCTTATCGCTAAACAGCAGTGAAGGTCTCAGCCTAAGTTCACCGGCCGGGCAACTAAGCCAGAAACTAATGAGTGCGATTTTCATTGGGGCCGGATGGCTGTGGCATGGTAATCTAAAATTCGCCACTTTGACAAAGCACTTTCTACATTCATGAATCACAAATGGGATGAGGGCATTGGCAAGCATATGTTGGACAAGACTGATGCTGCAAATCCTGATAAACCTGACGAGTTCTAAATCAAAGGCTGCCTTACTTAATCATCTGCCTTGTAGCTGTTCACATTGTCTGGTTGACATGTCCACAACTGATTGGTTGTGGTTCTGCTGCAGCAAGCAGGAAAACACATCTTGGCATGTGTATCTTGGTAAATTATGGGTGTTTAATCATCATAGCCACAAGGCCTTTTCAGGGCTGTAATTATGTTGGGGAAGAAAAGATCTTGTCCTGAAGAAGCAAGAAACAACCAAAACACAGTATGAATGTTGAACAAAAAAATAACTGCAAAAGTAATATGAATGTCGAACTGAGACAATTAGAATATTTGCATAGCTACAAGGTGTCCATCTGATCATGTGTGTGTCTATCAAGGAAGCTATCACCTATCTGATCATCTGCATGCGTCTATCAAGGAAGCTATCACCCATCTGGTCATCTGTGTGTGTCTATCAAGGAAGCTATCACCCATCTGGTCATCTGTGTGTGTCTATCAAGGAAGCTATTACCTATCTGATCATCTGTGTGTGTCTATCAAGGAAGCTATCACCTATCTGGTCATCTCTGTGTGTGTCTATCAAGGAAACTATCACCCATCTGATCATCTGTGTGTGTCTATCAAGGAAGCTATTACCTATCTGATCATCTGTGTGTGTCTATCAAGGAAGCTATCACCATCTGGTCATCTGTGTGTGTCTATCAAGGAAGCTATCACCTATCTGGTCATCTGTGTGTGTCTATCAAGGAAGCTATCACCCATCTAATCATCTGCGTATGTCTATCAAGGAAGCTATCACCTATCTGAACATCTGTGTGTGTCTATCAAGGAAGCTATCATCTATCTGGTCATCTGTGTGTGTCTATCAAGGAAGCTATCACCTATCTGATCATCTGTGTGTGTCTATCAAGGAAGCTATCACCCATCTGATCATCTCTGTTTGTCTATCAAGGAAGCAATCACCATCTGATCATCTGTGTGTGTCTATCAAGGAAGCTGTCACCCATCTGGTCATCTGTGTGTGTCTATCAAGGAAGCAATCACCCATCTGATCATCTGTGTGTGTCTATCAAGGAAGCAATCACCCATCTGATCATCTGTGTGTGTCTATCAAGGAAGCTGTCACCCATCTGATCATCTGTGTGTGTCTATCAAGGAAGCTGTCACCCATCTGGTCATCTGTGTGTGTCTATCAAGGAAGCTATCTGGTCAGCTAGTTCATTCTGGAGGGGAGAGAGGGGATGGAGGGTGGGATGAGAATGGGATGGGGATGGAAAAATCAGGTTCCACCTCCACACATCTGACACTACTGATGCTGCAACTCTCATTTAGAAAGTCCAGTTTTCTACAGACTGACCATTTGGCTATCCTACCCATCACTGTAGTATTTTCGGTCAGCTCCATTGGTTTGTCGCTAGGTTGATCCATACGTCATTAATCGCATTTCGCACAGCTATGCTCTCGAGTCTCATCAGCATGACGTTCAAAAACATAGTGGCGATTATTGACCGTTAGTTAACGGATCTCTGCTTAATTCGCTTGGCTGTCTTGCTGGTCGGTAGTCTCACAGCTTTGCATTTGTACTATTTGATGTGGGAATTTCAAAATGGGAAATGAAATGAGGCAGGGAACAGTAAACGATAAACCGTAAACAAGTGGGGTATGGTTTGCTCCCATAAGAAAACCTAACACAGAGTAACTTTTATTCAAGATTGGCACAGCCTTTTAAACTTGAAGAAAGTCAGACAAATACATAGACGAACAATCTAATAGTGGGGGAAAAAACAAGCGCAGGCCAACAACTGAACTGTCTTCATAGTAATGACTTGGCAAAGATTTGGACTTAAGGGGGAGAAGGGGGGGGGGGGGGGTTGAAGATGGAGAAACTGGATGTTCTTGGCATATAGCTTGTCTTATCCATACTTGAAATGACTATCATCTGAGTTGCACACTCCAGCATTTCCAAAGCCAATAACATTCATGATTCAGACAGACAGGGGAATCTGGAAGTGATTTTTGTTTACCATGATATGGGTGTATTGACAGCATACCATCTTCCAATTGGACAGATTTAACCAGGAATATTGCGAAACGTTTCTTAAGGAAATCCTGTGACCTATGACAGGGAAAATGTGACCAGAGCTACTTGAAGCCCTGTCATTAATCCTTCATGATAATGCCACATCACAAATTTGGAATGGAAACATTGCTCATGATACCATACAGTGGGAAGTATTGCAGCTCTCTGCATACTCTAATATATGTCCCCTGACTGATCTCTTTCTTAGATGAAGACTTCTCCATGTCAGATTTATTGTCGCAAAGCCTGTAAGTCCGGGTGGCCAGTCCAGATCAATGTACTAATTCTGGTTGCCTTGCAACAGTTATTTGAGATCTTCCACACAGATGAACATAGGCAACATCTTTGTCACACTGACGGAATGGCAACAGGTATGTGACATTTCTTAACACTCTGTGGAGTGAAGTGAGTCTACTGGATGACCTACTGCTCAGACAGAATGTGAGTCTATCTTTCTGATCGTGTCTGTATCTGTTTACTTCATAATCACTAAACATGAGCAAATTCAGAATGGCTTAAAACAAGATCTGGAAATCAAACTAATGCACATCAGAATTGTCCTTTTTTTGACACGGTTTATTTTGTCACATCTTTAAACAGGTCTACCACAGTCAATGGGGAAAACAAAAAATACATTCACATGCTGGACTCACTGAATTCTTGCCTCTTTTCCCCTGTTCCAACCTTCACCCCACCAACTTTTTACAGCTTTCAAATGCATGTACATACACACGTGATCACACTCACAGTGAATAGGGAAAACAAATACTGATTTAGACTCAGTCCCTGCCTTTTTCCCCCAAATCCAGTCCAGATTCCAAAATTCCTTTGAAAGCTTGCAAATGCATACTCGCACACACCTCAACAGTATTGCACACATACATGAACAATCAATGGAAAGTACTGAAGATTATCCTGTGAGGTACTTTCTTCCAAAGAACTGCACTTTCTTTTCAAATGCTGTGGATCTGATAGGTGTGTTGATCTCGTAGAATGGATTCATGGCGAACTGAAAACATAATCAACGAGACCTGATACATGTTTTAGGATTTGTTTATGTGGTTTTTAATGCAGTAAAACAGCATAAAACATTTAAAAAAAGGTGATGAGCATGAAAATAAAATTCGGCTTCTACATCTAAGAAAAAGCTAAAAAGTGATTGGATGTCATTGACAACATTGTGGCCTATATTTTAAGATCTTCCCCACCATTGAACATGATCATTAAAACATTGCCTCAACAGCGACAAAGGCTTGAAACAGCATGTAAAGCTGCAGAGTTTTTGTCATATTTTCCAATGAATTTTGTATACGTTTACCGTCATTCTATTTTCTGGCAAAGTAACTCACACTAAAGTCCACTGAGTTGAAACATACTGAAGACAACTTGCACCACCTACAGTTACCGCTGAATTGCCATAGCTCTGGAAATATGCTCAACTACCAGGTAATCAAGTTAAGTTTATAATCCAGCTGATGCTCAACTACCAGGTAATCAAGTTAAGTTTATAATCCAGCTGACTATGTAGGCCATTTCTAGCCAATCATTTTTGCTTGTTGTGACCAAGAAGGCACGATGCCTGAAAGCTGACTTTTGGTTTTGAAAATTTCATGTTAAAACTTCGACCAACTCTAAGAGAAGATGTGAAGTCCAAACTTGTTGCTGGTTTAATGTCATAAAAATCTGTGCATTCAGCCAGCCACTGAAAGTCAGGGCAGCACATATCAGGTGGACTGTCTGTGAATTCGATTTCAAAATGTCTTATGGCGGACTCCATGATGTGTGTCACCATGTTCTTCACAAAAAATGGACTAAACCACTTTGTTTCATCATGCTTGGAGAAGAGAAAAAAGAAAAAGATACACCTGAAAGTGCAAGTGGGACCTAGAAGAGTACTGCTGGTTGGTTTGGCAGCTGAGGACAATACTTCTCTGGGTCCAACTCGCATAGTCAGGTAATAGCTGTGCATTCTGTTGGTAAATATGTGTTGTCCCCAGAACATAATCTCAAAAATGTGGTTAAACTGGTAACCTACAGCATTTAAGTTTGCTTTAGGTGACTGATGATACACTGAAGAATTTTACTGACAAAGAAACATTTACTCTGACAAACTTCCCATACTGTACCCTTAAATGATGAAGGGAGGTGGCACCTTTGTTTTTATTAGCGAAAAGAAATAAGGATACACTGATATTATGCATGCTGCATCGGACATAAATGATAACAGTACATGTAAATGACCTGAAATGTTAAATAATACATGTAAATGATTTGAAATGTTAAAGCAACGTTAACATAGATGAGATAATAATACATGAAAATGACTTGAGATGTTTAAGTGACAGTAACAGTTTACATGTCAGCCAGCGGCAGTGACACTCATTATCAGCACCAAGGAGTTTTGTTTTCATGTCAGTCATCTGGCGGGTTGGCTGGTCGGTCTGTCAGCAAAGTTATGTAAAAACTACCTGATCAATTTCAACAAAACTTGGTGGGAAGACAGAATGTGGCCAAGGACGAAAGTATAACATTTGGGGAAGACCTTGATCAAAATACTGATCCAAGATCCAATCAGTAAAGTTTATGACCACCTCCCATGAACTGATTGGAACGTTGGGCCTGGCAGACCTTCACTGTCGGCGACAAATAGTGTTGGGATCAATTTGGGTTCAAATGAGTTTTCTGCGCCAGCCATAGCAAAACCATTAAAATCCAATCTACATCACTGTGTTCCCATAAACCAAGCCAAAAATGTGATAAACTGATAATTTTTTATAACAGTATTACCTTCATCTAATGTGGCAGTACTGCAAATTAAAAGTCTTTAATGAAAACGTTCAGTACAAAGAAAGTAACTCTTTCCGTCCATACCTATCCTTACTTCCCTGGCAAGACCAATATTCTCAAAATTCATTTTATTTGTTCACAGAAAATTAAACCTCTGACTGCCAGGCCATGTATCATGTAAGCAGTTTTGATGTAGTCCTTTGCCCCCATACGTTTCTCATGCATACCACTTTTGTCTCATGATTTCTCATCATATTCTAACACATTTTTGTCAGCTACTTGATCCAGTTACATCAATTACACAAAATCAACGTGACCCAAGCGCAGCGCAATGGTGTCCTGTTGGCTATTGGTTCTCTCACCCACCTTGTCAGTTATGGCTTGCAGCCAGCGGCTGTCCAATGCCAGCTTTTTCAATGGTTCCACACATACGGTGGCCAGGTTCTAATCGCTTTTGACTTTTAGCAGTCTATTCCCATTAAACTAAAAGGGTCTGTGGACACTGATCTTGACCTAGCATGAGAGAACAGGGGTGGAAAAGTGGTTACTCCAAGTGGGAAGTAAGGAGCAAGTATTTCATTAACTCAGCGGCCATGTGAATGGAAAAATAGTGGAAGTACTCTAGTTTTTGTCTCAGTTCTGTCTAAACAGTGAGTGGATTGACTTGGTTTTCACTGCCAATGAGCTGATCTTATAGCAGAGGAGCTGAACAGAAATTCAGCTTTTGCTCTGGCATGTTGGAGTTTGTAAGTGCAACAACTCTCCAGCAGTCAAAGAATCAAAACAGAAATAAGCCTACTTATGACGTGCTATTCTTTTTCATCTGTGTTACAGATATATTCCCCCCCCCCCCCCCCCCTCCCCCTTAGATTTTGATGCTGACGCAGGTCAAAGGGCAATTTTAGGATCCATTTGACCTTGGTAGAGGTGTGCACTCTCCTGAATGCCTTTGCGTCCTTGGGCCAACGATATAATACACAAACAGAAAAAAGAAAAGCATGGTCATGTAAAATACCCTGTCAACATACCTTGATATAAGTTTCATACACTTCGGTGAAGAAATTCTTGATACCATCCTCGTTCTTCACATCATGCAGTATTAAGAACCGCATACCTGCCTCAAGTTAAGGACGACAACACACTCTGATGCAAACAATGCACAAAGTTATCTATCACATAAAAGCTTGAGATTGTACAAGAAACAAAAAAATTTCTGAGCAGTTCTGTAGCATGAATATTGTAAAACACACACACACACACAAACACAAACACACACATGCACTCACTCAAGTTGCCCACCAAAGCACACTAGAATCATTAAGCTATGACAAGTCAAAAAAATCTTCACATTCTTAAAAAAAGAAAAGAGTGATAGTTGTCCATAGTTTGTGCCTGTTTCTCTTACACAAGCACAGGGAGACAATAACATTTCCATCTGCATATTTCAACAAAAGGTAAAGGATACGCCCGGCAGTGACAAATGCAGACACGAACCATTCGTTGAACTTGTCCACCACTTTGAGGAACATGTTATTGGTTGACCACATCTGCTCATCCACCAGGTCTAGAGCTGCATGCGCAATGAACTGGTTCAAGTGCCTATGGTCGTCCCTCTGTCAAATAAAGCAATAATGCAATTATGATTTTAGACATTCACGGCAGCTAGATTTGTTTATTCACACTTCCATGTTTTACATTACTACTGACCTCAATGATGAATATTTCATACAACTGAAGGTTGATCTTTTCAACAGGCTTGAAACTGAAACAGTGATTATGCAATTATGTAATGTTCATAACATGAATATCCTAATCATGGAAGAATTCAAAGAAACTGATAAAGAATCTAATTATTTTATTTGTCTGAGAACTGAACTGAAATTACTGTGATTCTAGTATGCATTTTCCTTGTGATCTATTTTTAAGACAAGAAATTAAAGAAAAATAGTTTTATTTTGTAAGCAACAGCACACATGCCATAAAACAACTTTTAAGACAAATGTGATTTAAACCATGGTAAGAATCCTGCCCACCCTGTCATATGCCAATGACACTTATATCAGTGTAGCATGCTAGTTGCAGGAACCACAATTACAAGTATCAGTATACCTTCTTGTGACTGTCAGTGAGTGAGGTGAATAGAAGACAAGCTGCTGTCTGGATGTGCCAAGGGAGTGGGCTTCAAGCGATAGCTGAACAGGGTCCATTTTGTCATCTATAGGTTGAAAGAATGACTGACAGCAACTGAAAGAGTTCTGACTTCTTGTCACCCAAGAATAACAGTAAGATAAATTAAATACTTGATCTCATTCTCCATAAGTCAGAGATGTGTGACAGCCAACCCTCTGAAGGAAAGCATGGCTGATACATTATGTAAATGCAAGGTCAGATGACCATGTAACACAGTAGGTAGAGATGATCATCATGATGCTGCACTGCAAATCGATATCATCATTGGATGTTTCTCTCAACATATAGCAAGCACTGTCATTCGCAAAGGGATCACCAGACAAACGCACGGTTTGAACAATTAATGGACAAATTTTGAGTGTTCGGACAAATGTTAATCTTCTATTTGGCAGGTTTGCATTGGCAAAAAGACCATGCGTGCATAATGCATGGCCCAAGGCAATGCATGCTGTACTTAACCAGAAGATACATGCTACAAGGCCTCTGTGAGGGCAAGTTACCAGGAAAATGCATGTGTGCTCAAGAGAAAGCACACATGCACAGAAAGTACATGTGTTCGAGCATGCGCTAAAAGGAAATATGCACGTGCAGTGCGACCCGGTGCAGCATAAGGTAGTACATCCGAACCTGCACCCCCGGTCTTTCCCAGAAGCCAAGGTAGATTGCCAGACTTTTCCCATGTACATGTCTGGAGTCATGAAGTACCCACCTCCCCAGGTGGGTTCATACAGCAAGTCATTCCCTTCAGCTTCAGGCTAGGAGTTTCGGTCCCAAACAGCTTGGCCTTATAACCACATAACACATCCTCAAGAGGCGCATCTCCTCACAGAGACCTACAAGTGCATGGGCAGGCCAGTGCTGGCAACTGGAAAAGGCAAGTCTGGTTGGGAACAAGTTGTCCTGCAGATATTCTCTTTCGCTAAGATGCATGAATGTGAGTAATTAACCAGAAGAAAAGCCATTTATAGCCTGGACTCCAAGGAAGGATGCCTGAAAAGTAAAGATCTATCAAGGGTTTATCATGTCCTGTTCCTTAGAGACTGGGGTGAAAACCTGTGTTGACATTTCAAGCCTCCAATGGCTCAGGCTGTAACACCAGGGGGTGGTAGTTAAACTGAGTGCAGGAAACCCATGGTCAAAAACAGATGTCAAACGGTTACTGGGTGCTGTGTGATGCTGAGAGTGTCAGAGTGCCTGGGTATACCAATAACAGATTAAGGGTGAGGAGTGGGTGAAGGGGTGGGACTGACACACAGCTAAGAGTAGGAGATGGAGTGTGCACTACCACATGAGTTACACTTTTGTTGAGAGAGAGGAGAGAGTCGGAGGGAGAAGCACAACTCCATCCAACTCAAACCTCTACAATGACATAGAGTGTCACATGCTAAGTTCTAGGCATATAAGAACTTGTAAGCCATCTTATGAAATAATGAGCTAGCCTCATTCACTTTCATATTACCATCAAAAAGTGTGAAATGTACAATGATGAAACACCACTGGATCTTTCCTTGTCTAGGGTATGCAAATAAATGTCCCTACATTTTTCCTAAGACAAGAAAACATCCTGCGCTCCATTTGATACTCGATGTCATGGTTCCTAAAGTAAGATGCGGATTGATGTTTGGACCTGATACTGAGGCTCACCCCTGCCATACTAGTTGAGCGAGACAAAACAGATGGATGCTATGGTGATGAGATGAGTTTGGGCAGAGGGAGACATGATCAATAACAATTACGAGACTCGATCGAGTGATCATTCTTAACCCAAAAGCAATCATAATTATGAGTTTAGTAGTGTCAGCCCAAAAGACAGGAAAATCAAGATAAGTGTTGCAAGTCAAGAAAGGTAAAGAGAGACAGCAAAACCTGATGGTGTTATTCACTGTAGATTTGGCCAAGGGGGGGGAGGGGGGGGGTTAGAGCGAGTGAGGGGGGGAAGAGGGAGGGAGGGGGGGGAGGGAGAGGGGAGAAAAGAGAGAGAGAGAGAGAGAGGAGAGAGAGAGAGAGAGAAGAGAGAGAGGAGAGAGGAGAGAGAGAGAGAGAGGAGAGAGAGAGAGAGAGAGAGAGTGTGTGTGTGTGCAACACAAAATGAAAATGTTTACGTTTTTTGTTTCGTATATGCTGTTTCCTTTGTATATGCAACACATTATCAGAGTGAGTGTGCCAGTTCACCACGCATTAGAACATCAACAAACCCAGACACTTTGTATCAAATGCCAAAACACTAAAATCTGCAAAACTATGTCTACTTGTAAAGGGACATACAGACTATGCATGGTGTGTAAGAGACTGAATAGGAAGAAAACCCCCCCCAAAAAAAAAACCCCTTTAGTTGTGGTAATTGTTTTCATTTTTTTCCGCTTCTTGTTTTTTTGGCAGATGAAGAGGACAGTGTGAAGCACCATAAAATTAAGAGGTGGATTTTGGCCTCAGGGAAAAAAGAAGAAGAAAAAAAAAAAAAAGAAGGAAAATCAGCGCCTTAAGTGCTCTATTGATCCGATAACTGATGCAAAAAAAAAAAAAAAAAAGTGAATGCAACTATGGCTATGCACTGGGTCTAAACTGCAAGATGCTTCATGAGCTGTCTTTGTGCTGCATAAACCCCCCAAATTTGATAAAAACAGAGCTAGCAGTCGTTGCTTTCAACAATTTGACATAGTACAGTATTTGGTATTAAAGTGATAAATTATGCCCACTCAATTAGCACTTTACCTTGGGATCAGCGGCCTTGTTAGGGGGACAAAACTCCATCTCAAATACAGGGTTGTCATGGTGACCCACAACCACAAAGTAGAAGTTGCCTGACATTGTGTCTCTACTATTTCACACCTTTTGTACCTGAAAAGATAAATGAAGAACAAAAATGGCAAAGTTAACGTAAATATCTGTACAACTCCATCTGTTACAGTTAAACTGAATCCATTCAGCCTAGCGTACTTTAACTAATATGATACCTTCCATGTCTGATGTCTGAGCGACAATGATAAAGGTTATCGGCAACATTACTTTCAATCAAGTTAATAATTACAAAACTGATATATTCATTTAAAGTCAGTTACACTAACTTACACACAGTTGTAATTTGTATGAAAGCACAATGTGAGAACAGATGTCCACAAACCAATGAGTGCATTCTAAACAACTTTTATAGGCCACTGCAAGGAGACGAACTGTGCAATACATCTAAAAAGACAAAGCATTACTATTGCTCTTTGTAGCATTCCTTTAAAATACAGATCAAATGACAAGTTAATGATGGTAGATACATATTGTATGTATGTCACAGTTCACAACACTTGAAAGTTCAGTCTTTGGGTATTTCAAGGTCTTTTGTTGGCTCTGTATTGTCAGCTCTTTTGGTTTGCAGTGTATTTACATGGCAACACACTCATATGTACAGCAAGCAGTTTTGTGGCCATCTTTCTCTACCACTGTCTGTTCTCCACTGGCTTTTGGTAAACGAACGAGAGCT
>CM031602.1:20276334-20323924 GCA_018398815.1 Conus ventricosus | reverse complement strand
ACTTATGACGTGCTATTCTTTTTCATCTGTGTTACAGATTATTCCCCCCCCCCCCCCCCCCCCTTAGATTTTGATGCTGACGCAGGTCAAAGGGCAATTTTAGGATCATTTGACCTTGGTAGAGGTGTGCACTCTCCTGAATGCCTTTGCGTCCTTGGGCCAACGATATTAATACACAAACAGAAAAAAGAAAAGCATGGTCATGTAAAATACCCTGTCAACATACCTTGATATAAGTTTTTATACACTTCGGTGAAGAAATTCTTGATACCATCCTCGTTCTTCACATCATGCAGTATTAAAAACCGCATACCTGCCTCAAGTTAAGGACGACAACACACTCTGATGCAAACAATGCACAAAGTTATCTATCACATAAAAGCTTGAGATTGTACAAGAAACAAAAAAAATTTCTGAGCAGTTCTGTAGCATGAATATTGTAAAACACACACACACACACACAAACACAAACACACACATGCACTCACTCAAGTTGCCCACCAAAGCACACTAGAATCATTAAGCTATGACAAGTCAAAAAAATCTTCCATTCTTAAAAAAAGAAAGAGTGATAGTTGTCATAGTTTGTGCCTGTTTCTTTACACAAGCACAGGGAGACAATAACATTTCCATCTGCATATTTCAACAAAAAGGTAAAGGATACGCCCGGCAGTGACAAATGCAGACACGAACCATTCGTTGAACTTGTCCACCACTTTGAGGAACATGTTATTGGTTGACCACATCTGCTCATCCACCAGGTCTAGAGCTGCATGCGCAATGAACTGGTTCAAGTGCCTATGGTCGTCCCTCTGTCAAATAAAGCAATAATGCAATTATGATTTTAGACATTCACGGCAGCTAGATTTGTTTATTCACACTTCCATGTTTTACATTACTACTGACCTCCAATGATGAATATTTCATACAACTGAAGGTTGATCTTTTCAACAGGCTTGAAACTGAAACAGTGATTATGCAATTATGTAATGTTCATAACATGAATATCCTAATCATGGAAGAATTCAAAGAAACTGATAAAGAATCTAATTATATTTATTTGTCTGAGAACTGAACTGAAATTACTGTGATTCTAGTATGCATTTTCCTTGTGATCTATTTTTAAGACAAGAAATTAAAGAAAAATAGTTTTATTTTGTAAGCAACAGCACACATGCCATAAAACAACTTTTAAGACAAATGTGATTTAAACCATGGTAAGAATCCTGCCCACCCTGTCATATGCCAATGACACTTATATCAGTGTAGCATGCTAGTTGCAGGAACACAATTACAAGTATCAGTATACCTTCTTGTGACTGTCAGTGAGTGAGGTGAATAGAAGACAAGCTGCTGTCTGGATGTGCCAAGGGAGTGGGCTTCAAGCGATAGCTGAACAGGGTCCATTTTGTCATCTATAGGTTGAAAGAATGACTGACAGCAACTGAAAGAGTTCTGACTTCTTGTCACCAAGAATAACAGTAAGATAAATTAAATACTTGATCTCATTCTCCATAAGTCAGAGATGTGTGACAGCCAACCCTCTGAAGGAAAGCATGGCTGATACATTATGTAAATGCAAGGTCAGATGACCATGTAACACAGTAGGTAGAGATGATCATTTATGATGCTGCACTGCAAATCGATATCATCATTGGATGTTTCTCTCAACATATAGCAAGCACTGTCATTCGCAAAGGGATCACCAGACAAACGCACGGTTGAACAATTAATGGACAAATTTTGAGTGTTCGGACAAATGTTAATCTTCTATTTGGCAGGTTTGCATTGGCAAAAAGACCATGCGTGCATAATGCATGGCCCAAGGCAATGCATGCTGTACTTAACCAGAAGATACATGCTACAAGGCCTCTGTGAGGGCAAGTTACCAGGAAAATGCATGTGTGCTCAAGAGAAAGCACACATGCACAGAAAGTACATGTGTTCGAGCATGCGCTAAAAGGAAATATGCACGTGCAGTGCGACCCCGGTGCAGCATAAGGTAGTACATCCGAACCTGCACCCACGGTCTTTCCCAGAAGCCAAGGTAGATTGCCAGACTTTTCCCATGTACATGTCTGGAGTCATGAAGTACCCACCTCCCCCAGGTGGGTTCATACAGCAAGTCATTCCCTTCAGCTTCAGGCTAGGAGTTTCGGTCCCAAACAGCTTGGCCTTATAACCACATAACACATCCTCAAGAGGCGCATCTCCCTCACAGAGACCTACAAGTGCATGGGCAGGCCAGTGCTGGCAACTGGAAAAGGCAAGTCTGGTTGGGAACAAGTTGTCCTGCAGATATTCTCTTTCGCTAAGATGCATGAATGTGAGTAATTAACCAGAAGAAAAGCCATTTATAGCCTGGACTCCAAGGAAGGATGCCTGAAAAGTAAAGATCTATCAAGGGTTTATCATGTCCTGTTCCTTAGAGACTGGGGTGAAAACCTGTGTTGACATTTCAAGCCTCCAATGGCTCAGGCTGTAACACCAGGGGGTGGTAGTTAAACTGAGTGCAGGAAACCATGGTCAAAAACAGATGTCAAACGGTTACTGGGTGCTGTGTGATGCTGAGAGTGTCAGAGTGCCTGGGTATACCAATAACAGATTAAGGGTGAGGAGTGGGTGAAGGGGTGGGACTGACACACCAGCTAAGAGTAGGAGATGGAGTGTGCACTACCACATGAGTTACACTTTTGTTGAGAGAGAGAGAGGAGTCGGAGGGAGAAGCACAACTCCATCCAACTCAAACCTCTACAATGACATAGAGTGTCACATGCTAAGTTCTAGGCATATAAGAACTTGTAAGCCATCTTATGAAATAATGAGCTAGCCTCATTCACTTTCATATTACCATCAAAAAGTGTGAAATGTACAATGATGAAACACCACTGGATCTTTCCTTGTCTAGGGTATGCAAATAATGTCCCTACATTTTTCCTAAGACAAGAAAACATCCTGCGCTCCATTTGATACTCGATGTCATGGTTCCTAAAGTAAGATGCGGATTGATGTTTGGACCTGATACTGAGGCTCACCCTGCCATACTAGTTGAGCGAGACAAAACAGATGGATGCTATGGTGATGAGATGAGTTTGGGCAGAGGGAGACATGATCAATAACAATTACGAGACTCGATCGAGTGATCATTCTTAACCCAAAAGCAATCATAATTATGAGTTTAGTAGTGTCAGCCCAAAAGACAGGAAAATCAAGATAAGTGTTGCAAGTCAAGAAAGGTAAAGAGAGACAGCAAAACCTGATGGTGTTATTCACTGTAGATTTGGCCAAGGGGGGGGGAGGGGGGGTTAGAGCGATTTGGGGGGGGGGAAAAAGGAGGGAGGGGGGGGGAGGGGGGAGAGGGGGAACAAGGAGAGAGAGGAGCGCGAAGATAGAAGAGAAAAAAAGGGGAGAGGGGGGAGGGGAAAAAGAGAGAGAGAAAAGGGGGGAGAGGGGGGGGGGGGGAGGGGGAGAGGGGGTAAAAAAATTGGGGGGGGTGTTTGGCAACCCCAAAATGAAAATTTTTCCCGTTTTTTTTTTGGGATCTTGGCGGTTTCCCTTTTTGTAAATGAAAACAAAATTTCAAAAGTGGGGGTGGGGCCAGTTCACCAGCATTAAAAACATCAACAAACCCAGACACTTTGTACCCCAATGCCAAAAACTAAAATCTGAAAACTATTTCAAATTGTAAGGGCCCATACGGGGATATGCATGGTTTTGGGTAAAGGGACTGAATGGGAAAAAAACCCCCCCCAAAAAAAAAACCCCCTTTTTTTGGGGTTTTAAATTTTTTCATTTTTTTCCGCTTCTTTTTTTTTTGGGCAGATAAAAGGGGGCCCGTTGAAGACCTTTAAAATTAAGGGGGGATTTTGGTAAAGGGAAAAAGAAAGAAAAAAAAAAAAAAAGAAGGGAAAATCAGCCCCAAAGTGCCCCAAATTGATCCGAATAACTAAAGCAAAAAAAAAAAAAAAAAAAGTGGATTCAACTAGGGCCCTTTTTGCACGGGGGTCAAAACTGCAAGAGGGCTTCCCATGAGTTGTCTTTGTGCTCCCAAAAACCCCCCCAAAATTTTGAATAAAAACAAAAAGCTAGCAGTCGTTGCTTTCAAAAAAATTTGCCCAAGAAACAGTATTGGTTTTAAAGTGAAAAATTTATCCCACTCAATTAGCATTTTTAACCTTGGGATCAAGGGCCGTTGTTGGGGGAAAAAAACCCTTCTCAAATCCCGGGTTTGTCATGGTGACCCAAACCCCACAAAGTTAAATTTTTTGGCCTACTTTGTGTCTCTACTTTTTCCCCCCTTTTTTTTCCCTGAAAAGATAAAGGGAAGAAAAAAAAAAGGGAAAAAGTTAACGTAAAATCTGAACAACCCACTGTTACTTTTAAACTGAACCCAATTCAGCCCCGGTTTTTAAAAACCTAATTAAAACCCTTCCATTTGATGTCTGAGCGCCAATGAAAAAAGGTTTAACGGCAACATTATTTTCAACCCAATTAAAAATTTACAAAACTGATATTCATTTAAAGCAGTTACACTAACTTACACACTTTTGAATTTTTTAAAAAAAGGCCCCAATTTTAAACCCAGATGTCCAAAAACCAAATGGTGCCTTCTAAAAAACCCTTTAGGGGCCACTGAAAGGGAACGAACTGTGCAATACATCTAAAAAACAAAGCATTACAAATTTGCCCTTTGTAGCATTTTTTAAAAAAACGATCAAAGGGACAATTTAAAAAATGAGGTAGAAATATTTTTGGGATGTCCATTTCCAAAAACCCCTTAAAAAGTTCATTTTTGGGGTATTTAAAAGGTTTCCTTTTTTTGGGTCTGTATTGTCACTTTTTTGGTTTGCAGGTAATTTACAGGGCAACCCCCACCTTTTTCCCGCAACATTTTGGGGGGCCCCTCTTTCTTACTCCCCCACTGTCAGGTTACCAAAGGTTTGGGGGGGAAAAAAACAAGTCGGGGGCCCCTGGGAACAAAAACAAAAAATTTTTCCTGCCTATTTTTTCTTTGTGCCTGCAGTATCCCCCCTAAATCTTTTCCTTTCCTTTGAAAACCCCGTTTATATAGAGGTGTCAGAAGCAAACCAAACCCCTTCTCCAAAAAGGGAAAGAAATCTATACATTTTCGATGGGCCCCGCCCCGGGTTGAAGGGTTGGCGGGGGGGTTTGTTGGGGGAAACCCGAGTGCGGCGGGGAAAAAAAGGGGTTACTCCAATTTGACATCTTCCGAAAAGCCCAGGGGGCAGCAGAGAAGACGGACAGTATAAAGGGTGGGGCCTTTTTTTTTAAAAAAATTTTGGGGCGTTTACGGCCCGGATCTACTCAACTTTGTTTTTTGGGGGAAAAAAAACCAAACCAGTGGGTGAAAGCCCAACCCTCTGCCAGCAGGGGGAAAAAGCCAAAACACCAAAAGTGACTAGCCAAGTTCGCCCCAATTTTTTTCACCAGCGCATCCCCAGGGATTTCAGGGCCCATTCCTGGCTTCACCTGAAAGGGGGAAACCACGGAAAACCCTTTGGGACCCCTGGAAAAAACAGTGGGGGGGGGAAAAGGCGGTTTGCCTGAAAAATTGGGAGGGGGTTAGAAGGGGAGGGTGGGGGAAAAGCTTTTTTTCACTTGTCATAGGGCCACCGCCAAGCTGAAGCTGTTTGAAAAAGGGGTGCAAGCCTGATTTCTAAAAGGGGGCCAGTTGGGGAAACGCCCCAAATGGGGGAGTGACGAAAACGCCCCCTTTCAGCTCAAAAACCGCCCATTTAAATGCAGTGTCGGAGCGAGACCTGGCCCTGGAGGGAGAGAGACGGGGGCCTCCAGCCCAAAGAAGTGGCCGGGCAAAAACCCTCCTGGAGGGCAAAGCCCCCCTAACAACTGCTTACTGGAAGAAACACCCCTTGGGAAGGCCAAAAACTGCCCACAAAAGGAAATTTGTGAAATTGCAAAAAGGGGGGCCATTTCGCAGTCATTGAAAGGGTTTTCGGGGGCCGTGTTTAAAGGGCCCAAACCCAAGAAGCGTCGGCCCAGGATGAAGGGGAACCAAATTGGGGAGTCCATGACAAGCCCCCATCTGGAACCGACCCGGGGAGGCACATCAAGCTGAAAAAATTTGGCCGCTGGACTTTACTTGGTCCCTCGACACTGGGCCGCCCAGGCCCCTTGTGATCCCCGCCAATTTTCAGCCCACCTTCGGCCCGCTTGGGACCCCAAAATCGCCGTCTTTTTGGCCCGGCGACCACCACGGTTGTCATGGGATTCCCTACACAAACTTGCCCGGGGTTTCCCCCAATATGGGGAAGGTGTCCGCCCCGCCCAGACTTCAAAACCCTCCGGGGTCCAAAGCAATCCAGAAACTCGGATTGATCCATGAAACCCTGGACCCTTTTTAACTGTACCGCCTTTACGTACGACACCCAAAACAAACCCCAAACCCTTTCATCACAGAGGGAAGCAGCCTGACTCGGCAGCCCCCCCTGATCCTACACATACCACCTTCACATCTTATCGCCCTGTTCGACGAACATTTCCCCAAAACTCTTCAAAGGCTTTGGGGGCTTGGGGGGAGAACAGACCTTTCCTCCCCCAAAAAAAATTAAAACCCCTTTTCCCCCCAGTCAGTTCCTCGGGGGTGCCCCGGTCCCATACTAAAAAGGGGGAAAAACCTAAACTGAAAACGATTTGAGACAACGCCTTGTCCCAAAGGGAAACCCCCCCCGAGGGAAACTGGGTACCCCAATCTTTCGCGTCCCAAAAGGGCCCCAACAAAAATTTTATTTAAGGGGGGGTTTTCCTCGACTCAAAAAACCCGGGGGTTGAAGAGGGGTTTTTTTACCCAAATCCCCGCAGGGGAAAAACCCCACTCAGCCCGATATCTGAGGGGAAAGTTCCTTTCCCCAAAAACCGGGACGCCAATTCAGGCTTCCCCCGATCCACTGGGGGGGAAAGGGGAAGTCCAACTCCAACAATTCATCACACCCTTCGGCCTTTTCAAATTCCTAAGATTCCCAAAGGGTTTTCCCTAGCTCCCGAAAAACTTCCAAAAGAAGATGGACCCAATCCTCCCGGGATTTGCCGGATTTTGTTTTGCCATTTTGGATGCCAATTTTGTTTTTGGGTTTGGGGACAAGTCAGAACAGGAAAAGACGGGAAAAACCCCCGGGACAGGCTTTCCCCAAGCTGGCCTCCCCCTCAACCTGGGGAATTTTTGAGTTGGGCCAAAAACACGGGCGAAATTGGGGTCAGATCATCGCTAAAAAGGGCGTGGGGGAAAAGGACCCTCCAAATTTCAAAGGCCATGTGGGATGGGGACAGCCAGAAACTTTTGGCGATGTCGGGCGATTCCTGGGATGGTAACCCCAGCTTATGAAATTCGGGGCCAAACCTTGCCGACAAATCCAAACCAGGGAGGGACCAAATTTAGGGCAAAGACTTTGCATGGACCGGGGGGCCCAGACCCGCAGCGGGCCTTCGACTCCCTCAAGGGGGACTGACCCATCGGGAACACTTGCTTCTCTACCACCCAGAGCGGTACCCCACCCTTCCAGAAACTCCACCCTTTTTGGGCCCTTTGGGCCCAATTTCCCTACTACAGCCCCAAAACCGAGGGACACATGAAACCGGGGGTTTTGAACCCCGCAGATCCCAAAAAGGGACGGGGGAAAAAAAAACGATACCCCCAAAGATAGAAAAAAAAGCCCCGAAAATTGGGGTTGGGCCCTGGGAACTTTGGGGTGACCCCGGATGGGCCCAAAGATTTTAAAGTAGAGCCGACCCCCCAAAACCCCCTGGGTGCCATTTCCTTTTCCCCAAAATTAAAGACAAATCCCCCTTTTCGTGTTCAGCGTTTCCCGGAAAAGCTCTGCTAGGGTTTCAGTTTTCACCCATCCACCATGCCCCGGCAAGGAATTTTAAAACCCCCGCTGTTTGCATTGCCCCGAGAAACCCCAAGTGCCAACGACTTGCCAAAAGGTTTGACTTCCCCAACTGGTCAAAGGTGTACCTCAATGCCGTCCTATTACAATCCCCTTGGCCCCACAGGCGGGCCCGATCAACCCAGAACTGAAGAAGGATGACACTCCCCCGCATCGTGTTTGCCCCTTATTCACCAACGGTTTGGCCCGACAAGCGGGCTGAACAAACCCCCCAAGAGTCCCAAGACTAAACGGGGAAAACCCCTTGACTTTTTCAGGAGGGAGGTCAGAAGGGACAACGATGGTTTTTTCCCGTCACCCTGGGGCCTTACCGGGAGCCATTTTGCACAGGGCCCCCCCGGGCATACTGAAGCCCAAAGGAGAACCCCTTTGCAACAGCGTGTGGGGCCCCCCTCCCCAAGGCCATCGAAGCGGGGTTTTAAAAACCCCTTCCCCAGAATGCACCAAACATCCCCAACGCCGGCCAAAAAAACCCTAAAGGGGACCCCGTTTCCCGGCCGCCCAGGGCAGAGGGGCTGCTGCAAATTTCTTCCCCATGGGGAAAAAAAAAAACATATCCCCTGGTAATTAAACTACTACTCGGGGGGAAAACGTCGGGGTTTAAATCGTTTCCCCCCCAGCCCCACAACAGAGGTGACAATTCCCGGGCCCTAAAGAAAGTCTTTCGGGCCCCCCCACGGTACCCCCAGACACCCTTTGTCACGGAAAAACCCCCCCTTCGCCTTTTCCGACTTCGCATCCTTCGCCAAAACCGGGGGAAATTTGACCCATTCCATCCTCCCCCAAAACCCCCCAAGGCCAAACCGGCGAAGTTAAAAACTTGGGCAGACCACCAAAAAACCTCATAAAGAAGTGGGGATGACGAATACCTTGGCCTCCCCCGTACCGCAAAACCCCTTGGCCAAGGGTTTCTCCCCTAGAGAACTAAAAATATTTTCAACTCACTTGCCCCCAAACCCCAAGTTTTTGGGGGGAAAGTGGCCAAAAAAGCGGCTTTTTTTAATTTTTCTCTGAAAGAAAGGCCTTCAATAACCCAAAAAAAAGGGTTATCTACAAAAAACCCATATTTGTGAAAGGGTTTTTTCCGTTTTTAATCCAAATTTTTACTAAACTTTTTGGGTTTTTTAAAAATTTAAGGTTATTTTTTTGGGCCTAAAACCCGCACATTATTTTGACTAATTTTTCCCTACAAAACTTTTTTTATAAAACCCGGCTGACACGAGGCGGGAAACCTAAATCGTTTTAATTTCCGGCTGGCGCGGGCCAAGGGCCTTCGTTCACACAGGCACGGGCCCCCCGTTTTAACAAACTGCGCCCAAAAAAAATCAAAAAACACCCCTCCCCGGGGCGGGTAATTGCAAAAAAAGCCATTGCTCGGGCGAATTTTTCTGGGACGCCCGGGGCCTTTGCCACCTCGAGGGGCCCGTCAGCAAGCCCGGTTTTCGCCTTTTTTTTTCCCCCGGCCCTACTTAAACAAAAAGGGTTGGGGTTTGCCTGTGCTTGGGTGTGCCACTGTGTTTTAGTTGTGTTTTTTTTTAAAAGGGTTTAACATTTTTACTAAAGAAAAAAACTTTTGCATTCGGGGGCCATAAGTTTTATTTTAATGAAAGTTTAAGTTTTTTTGCGAAAAGAATTGGGGGTAAAAGCATAATTTTGGGGAAATGAACCCTTTTTTAAAAGGTTTGGGGTTTTAAAGGGAAAATTTAAAAAACGCGGGAAGGAAATTTTTTTTCCCAAGATTAAAAAAAATTTCTTACGTTTTTGACTATCAAAATAAATGGCCCCCCTTTATCTAAGGGAAAGGCGCTGCATTTTGAAAAGTTGGCCAAACCCTTTAAATTGGGCATTGAGGGCCCTTCCTAAAAGGCGGGAAAATGAAGGAAAGGGGAGGGGGGAAACAAAGGAAACTTGGGCTTTTTGGGTTTGGGAAAGAAAAAAGGGGGGTTTTCTGATGTACAGTACAAAAATTACGTCGTTTCAAGGGGTTTTTTTGGGAAAAAATACCCAAAGGGGTTTTTTTGCTGTGGGCCCCTTCCCCCTTTCTTTTCTTTTTTAGCAAGCGGGAAAAAAAATTTAAAACCCCCATGCGGAAAGGGTCCCGGAAATTTGCACAGAACGGGGAAACAAGTTCCGCACATAACAAATGACAAGGGGGAGTCCAGAAATTCCCTAACGGTTAAGGGGGAAAAGGCAACTGAAAAAAGCACACCCTTTAAAAATGGGGCCTTTCACGCGCTTGAAGGGTGGCCTACTTGCGGGGAAATCCGGCCCCCCCAAGCCCCCCGAACATTTTCAAAAAATGTTTTCCCCTCCCCCCTTTGACGTCAGCTTCCCCGTTCCCGCCCCGGGGAACGGGGGCCCTTTTCGGGAAACCCCTTTCCCCCACAAAGCCCCGAACAGTTTTCTAAAAAATTTTACCCCCTTGCTTTAAACCTTTCTTTGCTTCCCCTTTCCCACCCGGGCCGTGAACGGGGGGGTTCTACTTGCTGGATCCTCCCGGGGGCCCCTTTTGTTTTCCCTGCTTGTTTTTTTTACCCCCCCCAGGCTTTGTTAAATGCACTTGGGGGTCCCTTTGAACTTGCAAAAAAAAGGGCCCAAATGCATCAAAAAACCCGAAAGGGCACCCGTTTTGCCCCAAGTGGGGGTTACACATGACAAATTAAAGCTCTGTGTAAAACCACCCCACACTCCCCCCCAAAAGTCACCCCAAGGGTTTTTAATTTAAAGTTTTTTTTAAGTCCCCCCAATTTTTTAATAAAGTTTTTTTAAAAAAAAGTTTTAATTAAGTTCAAATTTAATTTTTTAATTAATTATTTCCCAAGGGTTCTTAATAATTTTCGGGGATCAAGAAACTTCTAAGTTTTCCCACAATTTAACCTAAGATCAAAAACAAAGTCACCCTTTTAAAGTAAAACCAAGTTTTTAAATTCCCAAAAAAATCTTATTTATCAAAAAAAATTTACAATCCAAAGTTTTTATTTTTAAAATTTAAGTAGTGTTCAAATTTAAAAGTACCCACACGCCTAAAAAAAAGCTTTTCATCGTTGGGGATTCGGGTTAACCCCTTTGGGGGGGGGGGGTTGGATTGGTTAGAAATAGATCTTAAAAAAGGTCTTACACCCAAGCAACCGCATTGATTACAATTCGGGGCCAAAGGAAAGGGTTTTTTATGGGACCCCAAATGTCTTTTTTTTATTGACTCCACCCCTTTTAAACAAATAAAAAATCCCCCCATGATCTTTTTTTATAAAAAAAATTTTAAATTTTTAAGTTCTTTAAAATTTTTTGCTTTTAATGGATCAAAATGTTTTTTTTTGGGTTATTGGGTGCTGGCGTGCTTTTGGGTTTTTTCTTCGGGGATTTTGTGGTTCGATTTTTTTGGTTTGCTTTTGTTTTTTTGCCTTTCTTTATATATTTTATAACCGTAAAAAATTTGCCCCCAGAGCAAAAATTGGCCCCAAAAAAAGGGCCCAACCCTTTTTAAAGTTAAAATTTTCCCATGAAGACTTTGGTCCCCTTTGGGAATTAAAATTTGCTCTTTTTCGGGCGGGCCCTTGGGGACAACTGTTGGCGTTGGGGGGTTTGTTATTTTTTCCCTTAGGAGTTATATTCTGTGTTTTGTAACTTTAATTTTTTTTGTCTTTTTAAACCCGGGGGCTACTTTTTTCCCCCGCTGAAACCCCAGGGCCCGGATTTTTATGGTCACTTTTCACTTGTTTTGTTCCGGGTGTTTTCTACAATTTTTCCTGTTCGGCTTGTTTTTTTCCGACCGTTCATTTTAAAGGGGAAAAAAAATTCAAATAGGGTTTAAAAAAGTAATTAACCTATGTTTTAAGGGCGATCCCAATTTTCCAAAACTGTAAAAAATCACACCTTAGGGGACTCAAATACTTTTTTTAAAACTGGATTTTGGCGTTAAACAAACGTAAACTTTTTTCAGAATCAAGGGGGGAAAAATCTGCTAAACTATTTTAGTGTACAAACAAAGGAATTTTTTTGGCCCCCCTTTTTTTAAACCTTCTGGGACCCCAGCGGCGCCCCATCCCTTTTTAATGATACTTTAAAGGGTCTAGCGGCAAACACTTTTGAATCTTTTTTCAATGTTTGAATTCATTTTTCCGAGGAATTTTTTGGGGTTTTTTTCCAAGGCTGCCAAAGAATACCCTTTCCCTTTTTTGGGATAATAGCTTGTCTTCAACTTCTTCATTTTTTAAGTTTCAGGAATTTTTAGGCTACCCTTTAGCTCTTCCCAAAACCAACCCCGGTTCTTTTTTTTTTATTAATTAAAATTTATTTTTTTTTTTTAAAATGGGCCCCGGGAAAAAACTATTCCCAACCTTGTATACCATTCTGCCGTTATTGGGGCCAAAGTGTAGGAAAACTCAATGCTTGGTAAAACCCTGTTAAAAATAAAACCGGCAGTTTTGGAAAAACAAGACTTTGGGGGGATTCGGAAAAGCTAATCGCATTATTCAGTTTCCCTTAGCAAAGGGAAAGATTTTGGGGGGAAAGAAAGGGAATAATTCCAGAGTTTAAAAATTTGTAAAAAAATCATTTATAAAAAATGGCTTCATCGAAATGAGGAAGGGGCGCTGTGGTGAATGCGCTTGTTTTTTGCGGAAGTAATTAGGGCATTTAGTAAACTGGGAAAGGGGCCCGGCGGAAAAAAAAGGGACATAAAAAATTTTGGGGAGCAACAGCTGCGGAAACAAGATCCCTAAAAAAAAGGCGAAAATTTTGACAGTTGGGATTTTTTAATAACACCTGAAAAAAAAGGGAAAAGCAGCTTAAAATTTTAAAGATGTTGATCAAGAAAATAAAAGAATATTATCTTGAAAGGGGAAACCCAATCCAACATTGCCCCCCCCCCAAAATTCAGCAACTTTTAAAATAAAACCCATCAGAAAAAAAAAAGATGCAAAAAATTTGGGGGTTTTTCCCTTTTGGTATGACCTTTGTCTTTTTGGGCCCGGGGCCTAAATTGGTGAAAAAAAAAATGAAAAAAAATTTTTTAAATTCGCCCAAAGGATTTTTGGGGAAGGGGAAAATCACGCAATAAAAAAAAAAAAGGGCCCGCACGGGGGTCAGTAAACAAACAGCAAAGAAGGGTTAAACTAAAAAAGGGGAAATTTGGGGCAAATTTATTTACCCTGCGCCTAGACAATCGGGCCCCCCACACTTTTCAAAAACCACTCCAAACGCACCCATAAAAATGGCCCTTTCCCTTATTTCCCCTTCTGATACGTTTTAGACAAAAGTTTTAAAGTCCGCCCCTCCCCATTTCTTTGGAAAAGCTTCAAGATACAAAAAATGGGGGAACCCTTAAACAAAAGAGGGTTTTCTGCTGTTTTGCTGTTCCCCTACAGCTTATAAAAAACCGGGGGGCCCCTTTAACTTATCCCGCATGATTCAATCAAATTGAGGGAAAAAGGGGGAAATTAAAAAGGGCCCCGAGTAAAATAAATTTTTTGTTAAAACATGGGTTTAAACCATTAAAAGGGGGCTTTGGGGGGGGAGTTCACAGACCCACAGGGCTTTAGTTGAAAACTTTAACAAACAGTTAGCAAAAAAAATTTTTTCCTACCATTATCACAGGAGCTGATTGAAAAATTTCCCCCAACACAGGGGGGGTTTAAAAGGATCCCCTCAGTTTTGCGGGGCAATGAAAATGAAAAAATTTTAAAAAGGGTTTTTTAAAACCAGTACAAGAAAACCCAAAAAAAACAATAAATGTTGCTAAAGGGAGGGTCTTCCCATCCACCCAAACTATTCCCTTTTTGGTTTTTTTAAAATTTAAGGGTTCCCTTTTTTTCCCGGGGGGAAGCGGAAGGGGGACATTTCCCCCTAAAGGGAAAACCGATCCAGTTTTGGAGTGTTGATCCATATGAAAAAAAAAAATTTGAAAAATTAAAAATCCGCCCGTTTTTTTTTAAAGAAAAAAGAACAAAAAAAAACAACCAGCCCCTAAAAGATTTTTTTGTGAAAGAAGAACCCCGTAATCCCCCAAGGCCCCCTTTCCCTTTTAATTTAAATTTACTTTAAAATATTTTTAAAAGGTTTTAAAAGGGAAGGGCCCCAAAAGAAAGAACATGGAAGGAAACAAAAAGGGAAAAGGAAAGAGCCCTTTGGGAATTTAAATTTGGGGGGAAAAAATCATTTGGGGCGTGTTCTGCATTAGGGGATTAATGCAAAAATAAAATGAAAACCGTTTTGGGGGCTTTTGAAAAAAACAGCAAAGGGATTCCTTGGCACGGGGGCCCAGGGGCCCCAAGGCACTTACAGCCCCTAACCCCAAAATTTTGACTATCAAAAGATGGAGAAAAAAAATTTTTTGGAAAAAAAAAAAAAAATTTCAAAGCACATAAGAAAAACATGAAAAAAATTTTTGGGATAAATTTGGGAAGAAAAATGTGATTAAATCTCCTAAAAAAAATTTCAAAAATTTTTAAAAACCCCGGAATATAAACTCTTGGGTTAAAGGGGAAAAATTTGTAATTATCCTGTTCTATAATGGCCATAGCAATAAACCTCAGGATTAACAAACACACTTTTTTTTTTTTGGGTTTCTTCTAATGTTTTTTTTTGTTAAAAAACCGTTTGTGTTTTTTTCCCGTAGATTGGGACGTAGTTTTCCCTGTCATGAGGAAAAAGCCCTTAGGGGCCAAAAACAATGCTTTTTTGTAGTTGTCAGGGGTTATTTTTTGACTGCAAAACCACTCCCGAGAAAATTCCTTTTGTTTTTTTAAGGGTTTTTTTCCCTGGTTTCGAAATACTGGGGCATTTTTGCCCTTTAAAACCCCCCCATCCCCTTAAATCACCTTTCCAGAAAATTCATCCCTTTCATTTTTCCCCTAAAACCTTTTTTGTTTGTAATTGAATGAAAAAGGCGCCTCTTTAGGGTAATCGGATGGCCCGTACCTCCTGCTTCCCCTTTTTGCTACTTCTAATTCCTGTCTTTTGTTTCCCTTCAGTGGGGAAAACAAAACAAAAACTATCTGTATCTGTGAAAGTACTCTGGACTCTGGAAAACGGGGGTTTTTAAATTAGTCATAAAAAAACCTCTAACTTTAAAAGGGCTTTGAAAATTTCCCAAACATTTAAACCCCTAAAAATCCCGGCTTGTCCAATTTGACTTTCTTTTCTTCATCTTTATACCAAAAGTTTGATAAATGAAATCTCTAAAGTCCTGAAAATTTTGGGTTTTTAAAGTCAGCTTTAATTTTGTCTTTCCCTTTTGGTGCCCCACTGACCTTTTGCCTTTTTGCGGTTCCCCCAAGTCTTTCCAAAAACCGGGTTTGGCCCACCCTTTAAAAAAAGTTTTTTTCGGGAAGCATCGCGGATTTGGTTCCCGAGATCAGTTTTTCTTCATGATGAAAGGGTTTCTTGAACTGTTCTTGACCCAAAAGCAATTTACGAAAAAACAGCTGTTAATTTCCCCAAACCCTGTTTTAAATAAAATTGTAAAAGGGCTGTAATGACGGGCATAATTTTTTTTGCCCCGAAAAAAATTAGGCCCAATTTAGGCGGCCCCCTGTTTTTGGGCCATTTTTTAATTTCCGCGCTAAGGATAGTCATTATGCGGGGCCCAATGGGGGTATGAGGTATTCTAAGTAAAACTTCTGGGAATGTATCCCGCTGTTGACCCGGCTTTTCAAACTGGCCCAACCCTTTAATGTTTTTGAATATTTTTTCGTTTTTGTGTACTTTTTAAAATTTGGCTAAGGGAAACCCCGTTTGGGCCCCAATAGCCCCCCCCCATACAGTTGGTTTGCGTCTAATCCCTGAGAAGTTAGCCCCTTTTATTTTGGGATCCTATTTGCCCAAAAGTTTGTTTTTTTGTTTAAAAGAATTTGGTGCGACCCCTCCCTTTTCCCCCAGGGCACCCCTTTTCAATTATCAAATCAGGGGGGAAAATCTGAAAATAAATCAATCTTTTCCTCCAGAAAAACTTTAAAAAAGGGCATCCCAATCATCCGGGCCCGGAAAAAATTAATGCGCATCCAAACTGTAATGTTTCAGGGCAGGTCTTCTTTTAATTTTAAAAAAACGTCCCCCAAAAAAACAAAACCAGGGGGCCCATAGTATAAATCATGATGTCCCTTTGATGGGTTTTACACTCTATTTTCCCTGCCCGAAATTTTGGAGAGCTGGTAATCAGAACCCTGTTTGCCCCTTTCCCCTCTAAGACTAAAAAACGGGGCCTTTTAAAGGGAGGGGGGTATCTTCATAAAACCTTTCCCAATTTTCCATGTATTCAAAAGGGGGAAAAACACCCTTTTAAGGGAGGGGGTTGGATAAAAAATATTTTTCCCCGGGTTATTGGGAAGGACTTTAAGGGACATACCCAGGGGCTTTAATAAAACCCATAAAGGTCCCGCTTTAGAGTCAAAAAAAAGACAGGGTTAATTTAAAGGAAAAAACATGAAATTTTTTCTGATGACGTGCGATGCAGGGGCCCCCCTTTAAGGCACCCGGCCCCCGGTTTTTCCCTTTTAAAAGGTGAGATTTTCGTAACCTCGCAAGGGTGAAAGAAAATGGGCAGCTTCCATTTTTTGGTTCAAACTTTAGTAAAGGTTTTGAAATTTACTATGTCCCTGCCTCAAAACCCTTCCACTAATGTGTCATTTTTCCTCTTCCCCCGCTGGCCCCCAAAGGGGCCGCCCTGTCAGTTTTTGTTGCTTTTCACTATTTCCCAAACCAAAAATCCAACTTTGGAGTGGCTAAGCCATACTGCTTTTTGGTCTTTTCGGGCCTAAATCATGATTTTAGATAAATTCAGATTTTTAAAGAACAAACATTACCCCCTTGCTGAGGGCCCTGTAAAAACCCTTCAAAGCCGCATTTGGGCCTCTGTAAAAATTCCCTGGCGTTGAAGGGAGCGCCATCCAACCTAACAAAAATTGAAGGCAAAAAAACAAATCTGAGGGATTCCCTTTTAAAGACTGTTTTTCAAAAGTTTTTGGGGCGCTGGGCCCCCCAAAAGGAACAAAAAACGCCCTCAAGTCTGCTTTTAAACTAGGGATGGAGAATTTTGCCCCCCCTTTTTTCCAGTTCTTAAAAAACAATTTTTCTCCCTTCGGGGGGCAAATTTAAATTTCCAAATTACAGTCAACTGGGCCATAAAAAGGTTTTTATGTTGCTTGGGCGGGTTAAGGGGGTTTGGAATTCTTGTTAAACTTTTTCGGCAGAATTCTTGTTTCCCCTGATTTTAAAAGAAAGCTTCATTAGTCTACTCACCCGTGCGAAAATTGTGTAATGGGGAGCGGGGGGAAAACACGGGATAAGTCCAAGGGCCTTTTGCTGGCTCCCCAAAAATCTTTTGGGGCTTTCTTGGGACATTTTTAATGGGCTGTCGATTTGTTTCCCCCCCATCCCATTTGTAGAAAATTAAACAGTTTTGATTTTTTTTTGTTCTTAAACTGATCAATTTTGTCTAAATAAACCCGGAAAAAGGGTATTCCATCAAAATTTAAAATTTAATTTAAAGTAAAACCAATTTTAAACCCCTCTCTCTGCGTTTTTTCGGAAAGTTTTTTAAAGCAGCCTTTCGGAAAACCCCACCACATGGAAAAAATTTGTCCTTTTGTATTCTTTAAGTTTTTAAACTGCTCTTTTGGCAACTAATGCTGGAGGGAGTGGAAAAATTTTAAAACTTGCCAACAAAACGGGGCCCTTCTTAGACTGTTTTAATCTGAAACTCTAAGAAATTTCCCCCTCTTGGGCCAACCAAAAGCCTCTTCCCTTTTTGGGTTCCCTTTAGCGGGCCCCAAACAAACTGTGTAAACCCTTGGTTTCCCCAAACCCGGGTTTTTTAAGTAAATTTGAGGGGAAAGGGAAGTCTGTTGTTTAGTTTAAAACCCGGAAAATTTCCCGATTTTTGTTCATTTATTGTTACTGTCGATTAAAAAAAGTAACAAACTTTTAAAACCGGGGGGGTTTTTGTTAGTTTTAAAACCCCGGGAAAATGAGAAAAAACATAGCAACACTTTTCCCGTACCCCTTTTCTTTGGGTCAATGACTTCTAAATCAATTTTCAAAAACAGTGCCTTGATAAATCTTCTTGCATTTCTTCAAACAATTTCGTCGGCCTTCAAATTTATTTCCCTGCCGGGTTTTTTTTCTTTAAATCAAAAAATTTAAACAAAAAAAAAATTAAACCAAAACGGTGGTCTTTTTTTGTTGGGTCAAAACTAAAGTTAAAACCCTTTTTGGGGTTGAAAAAGTGAGTGTTTTGAGCAGGTTTAATGTTTCGTTTTTCTTTTTTTTTAAAACATTTCCCCCTTTTTTAAATTTCGGGTTTTTGGCCCGTTGAGAAAAACTTGTCCCCTTTCCTTTCTTTGAAGATCAAACTTTTGGCTTTTGTAGTCGTCAAAATCGGGTGGGAAAAAAGATTTAAATTCTTCATTCCCTGATGTTTGGTCAGTATTTCTTTTTTTTTTAAAACAGCCTTTAAGGAACTAAGGTTTTTGCTGTTAAATTTGTTGACCTATAGCTGTGGGCTTTTGGAGGTTTTTTTTATTTTTTTTTGCTAGCAGCACCTACGCTAAGAAAAAGGCCAAAGGGGAAAACAAACCCCTAGAGGAAAAGCGCCGGGCGCCTTGCCCCGATGCTAAAAGGGGCCTTTCCCCTTGTTCCTGTGATGCGGGGGCTTTATTTGTGCTCCAAATATTGAAAATATGTTAAAAGCATTAAAGGGAGCCCCCCCTACCTTCGTTTTTGGTTTTTGGGGTGTATTTTTGGGAAAAGGGGCCTCAGTTTTTGGAAACATTTTTGTAAGGGTTGGGGTTTAACTAAAAAGGTTTTTTAAAGCCGGGGGTTTTTTTTACTATCTCTTCTCTTGGCGACTTGGGGGCTGTAAAAGGCCCCATTTGGGAAAAAAACCTTAAAAGACATCTTTTTATAAAAAACAAAAAAATTTTGTATACTAAAATCTTTAAATCGGGTTGCTTCAATATTTTTGCTTTTTGGGATTTTAAAAATAAAAACCCAAAAGTACCTTAAGCGGTTTTTTTTAAAAGCCCTTTTTTTTTTCAATTTGAATGTTTTATTATGTCCTCTAACCCCTCCCCCCCCATTCCCTGGGAACTGATTATCCCCTTTTTGCCCTTTTGGTTTAATCCATAACCCGTATTTTTGATGTTAAATAATCATCAAGCCTAACACTGTGAAGGTGGGAGGTTTTTTAGGAAAGCAAGGGTCTGGGGTTGGACTTCCCACCCCCCCCCACCCCCCAAAAAATTTTCTTATTTCGGCCCCAAAAAGATGATAAGGCCCCAAGTCCCCTACATAGGGTTTAGGTTAGGACTACCATCCAAAAACGGGAAAATTGGGACTTCGGTTTTTTTTTGGTTAAAAAACTTTTTACTTGCCTTTCAATGGTTTTTTCATCTTGCACAGCAAAAAAATACCTTTTTAAAAACGATTTTACTGGGGACCTAAAAATTAAAATTCCATTTTAGCGTCTGCCCTCTTTTGGTATGTTTAATAGGAGCCGTTTTCGGAAAAATTACTAATTGTACTATAAATTTTGGCCCAATCCCCTTTCTTTAAAAAGGTTGCAAAAACATCAAAAAACTAACCCAGAAAGTCAGAAATGCGTACTTTGCTTCGGTTGGGCCCCGATGGAACTGGAAAAAAACGTTTGTGTCAAATTTAAAAATTTTTTTCGTATGAAAAATCTGTCCCCTTTTTAAAGCCCCCTTTAAGGATGGGGGATGCGCCTTTTAACAAAATCAAAATCAAGGGTATGGAAAAGCGAATTTTTTTCCCTACCTAACTTTCAGCTAAAAACCTTTTTTCTGGGCCTTAGCATGAGGGGAGGTTTGGCCCCCTTTTAAGTTTTAGGGCTTCTTTATTACCCAATTCCCCCGGGAAAAGCCCAAAATTTTTCCCTTTCCCTTTTCGGTTAGCCCATAGATCAGAATAGGTTAAAAAAAATGTCCCGCATTGGGGGTTTTAAAAAAAATTTCTTCTTTCCCCTCAAATTTTTTTAGAAATTTTTTGTAACGAATTTCCCCCCCCTAGATTCTGGAAAAACTGTTCTGGTTGGGGGCCCCGTTGTTTTTAAGGGGAGTTCTATTTTTGGGAAATTTAAGGGCCCTTTCAGAGCCCGGCACAAAACAAATCATTGGGTTTTCCCCTAGGTCGGGGGAAAATTAAAAAATTAAGAATTTGATCCGCATCAAAAGGGAAATGGATTTTTTTGGAAACAGTAAAAAATTTTCCCTTTTTTTTCCCCTTTACGCCCCGGGGGGGTTTTTTTCGTTTTCTATGCGGGCCGAATCGAGCCCTTTTTACTTTTTTGACTTTTTTAAAAAAAAAAAATAAAAAGTTAATTTTTAAAAACCAAGGGGGGGAATTTTAATTTTGGAAATTAAAGGTAATTGGGTTTCCCGTAGAAAAGCCAACAGGGGTTTAAAGAAAAACCCCTTTCACAGCATCGGGGAAGGGGAAAACCCCATTGGAGGTGAAATTTGCGAAAGGGAGCCAAAGGGGTGAATTAACAGAAGATAAGGGCAATCATTTTACCAAAGTTTTGACAAAAAAAAACCCCCCGAAACCCATATACCCTATGATTTTGAACTAAAAGTAACCATTTGGTAAAGGGGTTTGAAAAAACCCAAAGGGGGAGAACGGTTTTTTTCCCCTTTCAGATAAACAGACCCCTCAAAGTTTTTTAGGGTGAGTCCCCTTTAATCAAAGGCTCACGCAAGCGAGCAAATCGCCTTGGCTTTCCCCAAACCAAAATTTAATCCCAAGGGGAAAATTGCCCAAAAGTCCCCAAACACGCACAAGAATCCCCAAAAATAACCAAATTTCAAAACATAAACTTAAAAATTTAAGTCCCAAAAGCAGACAGAATAAAAAATACAATAGAAGCAAAATCACTGAAAAAAAGGGAAAAAAGCATTAAAAAAAATACACATTTCCCCCGCTTTCCCAGCAAGAAATACAGGGGGCCTAAAAAGAGAATTAAAAAAACCCCCTTTAACGTGCCCTTTTAAAAAACCCTCAAGGGGGAAATTTTTAAAAAAAATTCGAAAACGGGGCGGGCTAGATAAGGGTTTTAGAAAAAAAAAAAAAAAAACTCGCCCCGGGGGCTAACAAGGGCCCCCCTTTAAAGGGGTTGGGTGTTAAAGAAAAAATAGAAAAAAAGACTACCTTTAAAATTAAAGAAAAAAAGATCCAAGGGCTAAATGGGTTTTTACTAACCCAGGGAAAACCCGAAAAATCAAGTGGGGGCCGAATAAAGAAAAAAAAATCCAAAGAATTTTATTGAAAACACAAACCCCTAGAGAACGAAACCAAAAGTTTAGAGAGCAAGGTTTTTCCCATTGCAAGCCCTTTTTAACCGGCCCTTTTGGTTTTTCAATAAGTACATGGTTTTTAGCTAATTTCGGTGGGCGGGGGTCAAAATCTAGGGGCCTCCGCCGCCCCCCCGCCTCCACGCCGCCTGAAAAAAAATCATGGGTTTTAAAAAAAAAGCTCGATCTTTTTGGGAGTTTTTAAAAAATTTCGGTTTTAAAGCTTAACTCTTTACCAGGTAAAAAAGGGAGGACGTTAGCTGGCTTTTGTCTACTGGGAAGGGAAAGTGGGCTTTTTGGGCCCAGGGACTTTTGGGAATTTGTTCCTTTTAAAAGTTTTGGGGGACATTTTGTAAGATAAAACCAAGTAAATCCCAGGAAATTAATTTTAACAACAAATGCTGTTCTTTTTTTAATTTGTGGGCATTTGCGAACAAAGTCCACGTCTTCACCCGTCTTTGGGGCTTTGGGGGGCCTTGGGGGTTGGGTGCCCTTTAAACTTGGGGGGAATCATAGTTTTTTTTTATTGTTTTTCTATTACGGCCCAGGGAATTTTTTGGCGTTTTTCCCAACCCCTTTGGGTTTACTGCCTGCCCCAATGATTTTATTTTGTAGTTTTTTATTGTTTCCCACCTGGAGGCTAAGGTCAGAAGGCCCGCAGGGGAAAAACCAGTTTCCCCCCAAAAAAAGTCTAAATTTCGATCTTGCGTATTGGGAAAACATTTTGGGGACCTTTTTATATTTAATTAAATCAACTGGTTTTGAATTAATGGCGGCCTCAAAAAATTTTCTAAGTATTGGGTTTTTGGGGCCTCAAACCAAATAGAAAAATTCGTTATGCCGACCTTTTTTCTTGCTTTTCCGGGAAACCCACAAAAAAACCAAAGTAAGTACGAATGAGGGCATTTATTCGTACTATTCCCCTTGGGGTTAAAGGGGGCCCGATTTTGTCAAAATTTAAAAAATTTTCCATTCTTTTTATCTCTTTTCTCCCCATGGACCCGGAGGGGAAAGCCTGGTTTCCCGAAGAAAAAGAAGTGTAAAGGGGGATTTCCCGGCTATTTTTTACTTTTTGTGCACCCCCAAATAAGGGGTTTCCTAAGCCATGGAAATTAAAACCGACTTTTGTCTAAAATCCCGTCCCTTTAAAATTAATATTGTTCGTTACAGATCCTTTCAAAAGCCTTTATGGCCAAATTTTGTTGCGGGAAAGGATTTAAAATTTTGGGGCATTTGGGAATTTGGGGCTCGCAGTTCAAAATCAAAATACCGGGAAAGGGGTAAAAAGAAATGAAAACTTGTACAGGGCCTCACCAAAGGTCCCGGGGTATTTAAAATGACAGCCCTACGACCCCTCCCACACCCAATTTTATGCACCCAAAAAAAAAGCAAAGTTTAATGGTTCTGATAAAAATGCATCGGGACTTTAAAACCCCAAATTTTTCGATGTGTCTTTTTTTAAAAGGGGGGTTTAAGATATTTGCTTAAAGGGTACTCACCTTTTTTGAAAAATGACAGTCTGGGTCACGCAAGGGCAAGAGTATCAGTTTTTCCCATATTTTTTTGGATTGTAGTGCGGCCCAACAGAAATTTTGCATCTTTAGTATATTTGAACGCACTCATTTTTATTTTGTTTAAAAAAATGTTTGGGAAAATAACAACTCAAAAAAGCCAAAAGATTTAAAAAAATGCTGTTGGAACGATTTCGGAAACCCAAAAAACGCGCTTTCCCTTTAAATATTTACCCAAAATTGGTTTGGTTTTAATATAAACAAAAACCAAAAAAAGAAAAAAGAAAAAATATGAAAGGAGAAAAAGACTTAAACAGTTAACAAACCTGATGGGGAAAAAAGGGGGTTTTCCACTAAAAAGGGAAACAATGAGGAAGTTAGGGCATTATCTTAAAAATAACAATGCAATCTAAAAAACCCCTATTTAAAATTCAAACCTGAAGAAGCAAAAACATTTTGATAGAGACTAGCTTAAAATTTCAGGCTTTACAACCAAACAATCTACCCACTCCCTATTTTAGTGTTTCGCCAGATTTAAACTACGTTTTTAGGGGGAAAAGTTCCCCCCTCAACTTGCCGTAAAAATTTATTACTCTATGTTATTTTTAAAAGCGAGCACGAGGGAAAAATTTTAATGGGGAAGGGGCCCCCAAAAAGGGGTTTTTAAAAGCTCTTCCGTTTTAGGGAAAACTGGGATTATTGGGGAAATTTTGGAAAATTAATAAATTCCCTAATTTAAAAGTTTTAAAAAAAATTAGTTTGGGGGGGGAGGGTCGGGTTTATTTAAAAAATAAAGCAAAACAAGGGGGGGAAAATGGGAAAAAGTGGGAAAAAAAGCAAAATTGGTTTTTTAAAAAAAAATAATATTGTACTAAAAATGTCCCGCCCGGGCCCGAGGAACCGGAGTTACATTAGGCCTGTGAGGTGAATAAAATTTGGGAATTAAAAGACCTTTGGCGTTGGGGACTTTAACGAAAGGGAATAGGCACTTTTTTATGGGTTTGAGTACACTAAAAAAAAGGGGATTAAAAAACGCAAAAGGGTTTGGGGGAAAAACAAAAAAGGGTTTTCCCAAACTAGAGCAAAGCGCAATGTAGAAGCAAAAAATGCTGGCCAGTAGGGAAAAATAAAATAGTTCGGGAAAAACCCGACCTCAAAAGGGATTTTTTGAACCCAAAATTTTGAAGGGAAATAAATTTGAATTCATAAGCCCATTTTTCTTTTTTTGCCGCCAAAAAAAATTTTAGGGAAAAACAAATTTAACTCTGGCCCCTTTACAAAGTAAGTCCCCCTGCCGATGACCCTTTTGGAAGTTGAAAAATAAAGCCGTATGGGGAAAAAATTACATCCCCCCACAGAAGAGAAAAACGGTTTTTTTAAAAAAAGCTTCTAAAAAAAATTTCAATTCATTTTCCCCAAATTAAATTGGAGACACGTTTTCCCTTTATATTTGAAATTTCTTTTTTTTCTTAAAAGTTTTAAAGGGGATGGGGTTTGGGGTTGTGACGGCCTTCTAAAAAAGGGTTCTAATTAGCTGGCAAAACTTTGACTTGAAAACTTAAAGTTACCCTCGTCATTCTTTACAATGGTGAAAGGGTAAATTTAAGGGCAAAAAAAACAAGCAACAAAATCAAAATTTTGTTAAATAGAAAAAAATCTTTTCAAACTAAAATTTTGGGTTTAAACTTACACATTTTTGGCCTTTATAAAGGGTTTTATTTATGAACAATTTTGACAGAGAGAAAGAAAAAAACCAATAATGGATTAGATTAAGTTCGGGGATAAAACCAAGGGGGCAGTTAAACTTTATGCCCAAAAAAAACCCCCTTGTTCATTAAATTTTTTGGGGCAAACTGGTTGGGGGGGAAAACCAAATTTATCCCCGACCGGTTACAAAAGTTTTTTCGTTTTTAATTTTGATCATAAGGGGGATTTTCCCGCCCCAAAAACTTAAAAAGGAACAAAACATTCATTTAAAAGAAGGTTTTTTAAAGGGGCCCGATGAAAACTTTTTTTTAGTTTAAACCTGCAATAAACTGAGGGGAGTGTCCCAGAACGCTTTTATAGGGGTTGTTTGAAAAGGAACCCCAGGGCACTTTTTTATTTTTAGATGAGTTCAGAGAAAGAGACTTTGTTAAAAAAAAGAAAAAACCCCTTTTTTTGAAACTAGGTTTTTAGCGGGGAAAACCCTGTGGGCGGGTTGTGGATTTTTGGCCCAAAAATATAACTCGGTTTTTAAAAAACCCTTTTGAGAACAGTTTTAAAAAATGTAGTTTTTTTTTTCCCCCGGGAAAAACCGAGTGCAAATTTTATGAAGTTTTTTGGTGAAACTGAGTTTATTGAGAAGACCCGGAAAAAAAACAGAATTAAAACAAAAAAAATAAAATCTGAAAAGTTTTGTAAATTTTATTAAAAACGGGTAAAACCCCACACATATGTCTGTTTGGGGATAATCGTTATTTTTTGGTTTTGGGGAAATCTTACTTGTCAAAGGAAAATATAAAAAGCCGCTTTTAGCACTTTCGCCCAAAAACTTTGGGGGGGGGGAGGGAAATGAGTTAGAATGAAAATTTTTTAGTTCTCTCCCCTGCTCAGCTGAGCAAGGGAAAAACCGCCCTCAAAAAAGCGGCCCCTGGCACCCGGATTCCCCCCCCTGCCCGACCCCTAACATGAAAATCCTGAAAAGGAAGGAGAAGGAGTACCGGGGGAAAAATGACGGCGGGGCTATAACAGGGCGACAAACCCTTTGGGTTTTCTCCGAAGAAAATTTGTTCCCCGGCGGTTTTGTTTTGGGTCCCTGACCCGCAGAAAGAGGGCACCGTCATCAAGCGATGAGGCTTTCCCAGAAGCTTCATCCTCAAGGGCCTTTGGGTGGGGGGAAATTTTTGCAGAAAACGGGGGATGCCCGTAAAATGCCCTCCACCAAACAAAAACCCCCCCCCCGGGCACCGCCCTTTCCCGGTTTGCCCTCCCGGCCCGTTCCCCCCCCCAACCCCCCCCTTTCCGGGTGTCCACCCTGGGGACCACAACACGCCCGTACCACGTGCCAACCCGGGCCCCCCGGAAAACCCGGGGGAAACAAAACCCCGCGCAGAGGGGGAAAGCCCAAAGGGCCCCCCACCCCAGGGCCATTTTCAAAAACCCCGCCCCCAAACCAAAAGGGACCCGCCCCCTTGGGCCCCCAAATTCGGGAACAACCGAAGGGCCCAACCCCCAAAACCGGAGACCCCCAACCTATTTGAAGGGCTATGACTAGTAATTTCCCGCGTCCCTTCCCGAACGGTCTAAATCAAACCTATTTTTTAGCCAAAAATTTGGGCTTTAGTTCTTTAAAGGTTTGTTTTCCATTTAATAGGTGGGTCGGTTCCCCGTTTCCGGGCTCCCCCTGTTCTGGGTTTAATCCCCTTGGGAAAAAAAAGGGGGATGTAGCAAGTTCATCCCCCTGGCTTTTGGGGAAGAAACGAAAAATTTGAGGGGGTTCCCGGGCGGACCCCAACAACAATGTCGGCTGCCTTTGTTTTTGTTGTGGGCCCGCAGTACCCCTTAAAAACATTCCTTCCTTTTTTACATTTCCCATACAGTAGACCCCCCCTCATTTCTACTCTAGGAAATTTTGGGGGGGCCTCCAAAAAATTTAAAATTTCTTTCACTTTCTTCCATATTTTTCCCCCCTTTCCCCCCCCTTTTCCTTTTTTTTATTCCAAAAAACCCTTAAAGGGGCCTTTCCCAAATTTTTTTTTTTTGTTTTTATTCCTTTTTTCCCGGTTTTATCAATTGTAAATTTCCCCTTACCCAAAAAAAACCCCCTCCAAAAAATTTTAAAAGGGGTTTTCTTTTAATTTCCCCAAACCCCCTTTTCCCCCTTTTTTCCTCCTATCTTTACCCCTTTTTATGGTTTCCCCTTTTTTTCTATTTTAACCCCCCTTTTTAAAAACAAAAAAGGGGGGGTTTTTCCCTTCACCTCCCCCCCTCATTTTTAAAAGAATTTGGGAAAAGTTTTTGGAATCTAATTTCATTCCCAAAGGTAAGCTTTAAAAACCAGCAATTTTATTAAATTAAAACCCCGAGCGGAAATTTTAAATAAAAGGTTTTTTTCAGAATTGTTTAAATTGGGAAGGAAATAAAAAAATTTAAAAAATTTTAAAAAAGAAAACCAAACAGGGACAATTTTTGGGGGTTTTATGAATTTAAATCTTCGGCCTTATTTGGGGTTAACCGCAATTTGGTATGATTTTATAAAAATTAAAAATTTCTTTTTTTTTGGTTTTAACAAAAGGGTGGGGTTTGGTTGTCAACATTACCCACAAATCAATAAAGTTTTTGGGGGAAAAAAATGGAAACTAAAATTCCCCAAAAAACATTTAATTTTCGGCCCCGTTTTGGGGTTTAAATTTAATGCCCAAATTGGGTTAAAAACCCATTAAAAAAAAAATTTTGGGGGGGGCAAGGGGGAAGGAAATTTAAAAACCATTTTAAAAATTTCCGAAATGAAATTTTTCGGAAAGGTCAAAAAAGGGGGGTTTATCAAACAATTAAACCAATTTTCTTTTTTTATGTATTTTAATCCAAAAGAATTAAAACCTTTTTTTTTTTTAAAAATTGGCCTTAAGGGGGTTGGAAGTTTCCCCAAATTTTAAACAAATTTTTGTTAATAATTTTTTTTATATTTTAAAAAAAATCCGGGTTGCGTTTTTTTGTTTTTTTTCAAAAAATTTGGTTTCTTTAGAAAAAAATTTTCCAAAAACGTTTGAAAATTTTTTAAATCTTAAAAATTAAGTTCCCTTGTTAAATTTTGGGGCAAAAAAAGTGGCCCTTTTCCCCCATTTTTAAATTTTTTAAAAGGGTTTTTTTTTTTTCCAATTCAGGTATTTTAAACTTTTGAATAAATCCTTTTTAAATTTTGAAAAATTTTGGGTTTTTTTTTGTACCCTAGGCTTTTTTTGTTTTAAAAATTGGGTACCTAAATTTATTTCCGAACCCGGTTTTTTAATTAGTTTTTCTTTAAAATCAAAAAAAGTGCCTTTCCAAAAGAAAGGGGTTTTAATTTTTCCTACGGGATTTCACCCCAAATTGAATTTTAAAAAAAAAACAAAACCCAACCAGGCTTTCCTTTTTTCAAACTAAATTTTATTCCTTCCCCTTTTAAACTTCCCCCCTTTTAAGCAAAGCAGCGACCCGGAATTTTAATTTTCCAAAGAAGCCTTTAAAAAAACAAAATTAAATTTTTAAGATTATTTCTTTTTACATTTTTAAAAAAAAAACCCAAAAATTTCCGGTTTACGTTTTAAAATAAGGCTTTTTCCTTTTTAAAAAAACCCCCTTTGTTTGGTAAAAAAAGAAAAGGAAAGAATTTTGGAAAAAGGAAAAACGAAGTACATTGAAAATTTGGCGTGACCTCTTTCCTTTTTTTTTGCCCGCCTCCCATTACCAGGGACGACTAACGGTTTTACAATGTTTGAAACTACCAAATGTTTTTCTGGTTTTCCCCAAAAAAAAACACACAAAGAGACACATTTCCAAATAATCGGGCAGATTACTTTCAATCTTCCGGTGGCGTGTGCTTGCCCCGCGGGGGGAATTATGGGGGGAAAAAATGCCCGCAGGTGCCGGGGGGGTATATTTTTCAAAAAACGTTGACCCCCTTACTGCGGGGCTGTATATGGCTGCGGCCCCCCTGGAAAACGAAAGGGAACAAAAACTTCCTGATGCCCAGGGGCCCCTAAAAAATTTCCCCCTGAGTAAACACAAAAGGGAAAAAAAGAAACTTTTGCTTGTGGACCGGGGGAAAAGCGGTTTGTGGAAAAATAAGCCCTTTTAGTTTAGTTGACCCGCCCTAAAGTGTTGAATTTCGGCCAATGTTTACACTAAGCGGGAAAGGGCCCAAAATTGTTAGCCTTAAACATTTTGGCAAATAAAGGGAAATTTTTAAAGGGTTTTTTTTAAAATTAAAAAAAAAAAAAAAAAGAAAATTTAAAAAAAAAAAATTTACCCCAAAAAACCCCTTTAATAAAACGAGGAAAGTGCCAAAACCCCGGTTTTTCCCAAATTCCCATTCCCTTTTAGGTTTGGGTGGTTGGGGGGTTTGGGGCTATGGGGTGGTGGGGGTGTGTGTGGAAACGGTTTTTTTTCAAAAAAAAAGGCTGTGCGCCTGATTTCTTTTTGGGTGACAGACTTTTTCCCTTCCCCCCGAATTTTTCCCCGGGGAAGGGTCAAAGGGGTTTCCTCCCAAAATTTAGTTTTGAGACTTAAAATGAAATTTAAAACAAGCTTCTGTTGGGGCCCAACACCGGGCAAACATGGGGGGAACAAGTTTTTCTTGCAGGCTGGAGCAGTAGTGGGCTTTAAAGTGGGTCTTTTCATATGGGCGCGGGGGTTTTTCCCTTTTAAATTCCCACGTTGGCCAACCCAGAGGTCCCGGTTTTGGGGAAAGTATCATCAGGGTGAAGTGAAACAGTACTACAACGCAAATCTTTTTCCCAAAACCAACTTGGGGTTGGTGCATAGACTATAAACCAGTTTTAAAAAACCTGAGGGTTTAAACATCCAAAAATGCCCTTTTGCCTACTTACAACAAAGGGAGTCGTTAAAAAAAAATTTTTTATTGGGTCGTAATCTAATCAAGCATGGCCTGCATTAAATTTTTGTACTATAAGGGACCCCAAAAAAGGGGGGTTTTAGGGCCCACTTATCCCTTTAAAATTTTGATTGTGAATAAGGCCCTTTGGGATTTTTTTGTACAGTTTCAACCAGGGGGTAAAATGATTTTAATGTTTGAGTGAATTTTTAAGTTGGGAATTTTATCAGAAGTAAACCACGAGGGAAAAAGTGTTATTTGACGATGGGTGAAAAGGGGGGAGACTTTTATCACTTTTTAAGGCCAAAACATGTGAATTTTGGCCGGGGCTACATTCAACATCGGGGGCATTGGGCAAGGGCAGTCTGGTTTTAGTTTTGGGATCATGGCAAAGGAAATTAAAAATATGATGTAAATTTCCCCATAAATGATGGCCAATAATTTTTCATTTAAATTTTAAATTTTACCCGTTTAAATGATCAATCCTTAAGTTGTGCAACGGGAGTTAGATATGATAAGTAACGGGAAAAAACCGGAAAAATTGATGAATTTACACCCATGACAATGATTTGATTAGTAAACCTTTTTCCCCTGATAAGAGTCACTCAATTTTTTGGGTTTGAGCTTTTAGGTGGGATGTGTGGGGTGTTTTGTGTGCGTGTGTGTGTGTTTGTGTGTGTGCTTTTGCATGCAAACATGTTTGGAAAGTTTCTCCCCTTTTTTTTCCCTTTTTCTCCATTGGCCTTTAATTTTTGTACTGCCCCCCCAAAACAATCGGGGTCACTGAAACCTTTTTCCCCTTCCCCAGCACTCCCCACAGGGGCAAGGTGTTTAAAAAATTTGTTTTTTTGGGGGGCAATTTTTTTACCCCCCCGCGCGTACGCTCAGAACGTCTAGTCATAACCTACTTTTCTAGTCAAACATGGACTTTAGTTCAGTTGAAGTTGTGTCCATGAATAGGTGATCGGTCTCGATTTCGACTCCGCTCGTTCTGGTTCAATCCGTTGAAAGAGGGAGATGTAGCATGTTCATCCACTGGCTTTTGGGAAGAAACGAAAGTTCGAGAGGCTCCGTCGGACACAACAACAAGTCGTCTGCCTTTGTTTTTGTGTGCCTGCGGTATCCCCTAAATCATTCCTTCCTTTGACATCCGATACAGTAGACCCACCTCATTTCTACTCTAGGATTGGCTCATGTTGAGATAAGCATTCAATCTAAAACTGAGTTTAAATTGTACATATATTACATCTAAGTTTCTTGGCCATATTTAATACTTTCATTACTTTCAGTTTCAATTGATGGTCCAATGTGACTGGATGAGATGGCGCATTCAATTTCAAATAAAAGTTTTTGTTTTTATGTCTCTATGTAATGTGTTTATGCTATGTAAATAAACAATAATACAAAAACATCAAACCAAGACAAAACAATCAGGGTACAATGTATGCTTTGATATTAAATCTGCAAGAACTTGATCTGATGATTCAACTGTCAATTTGATCTTGACTTTCTATAATTCATTTCTTGATAACTGGTGTATAAACAAAAGGGTGGGGGTAGTTGTCATAACATTAGCACCTACACACTCATTAAAGATTGGGAACAATATGGAATCTACATATTCACTCAAAGGCTGATACTATAATAAGCCAGTCACTGATAATTAAACCTCTGAGGACTGAAATCAGTAATCATGTTCACAGACACTAGTTAAAATGGCAAGGAAAGTAAAACCAGTTGAAACTTTCGACATGAAATTTCATCAGATCAGGATCAGGGGCGTTATATCAATACAACTTAGCCTATTTAGGCTTTTTTACGCCCCTTCTGTATGTATATATATATTATATATATAATCTTTTTTTTTTTTTCATAACCGTTGGTCCAGTCATAGGCTAGCTCAGACTTATTATCCATCAAATTCATATCTAATTTTTGTTAATAATTCATGTTTATCTATGAGGTTCTTAAAAACATTAATACTCGGTGCACGTTTGATGTTAAGTGTTTTTTATTCCAAAAGTTGGTTACTCTATTAGTAAAAGTAAATTTTCTTAAATTCGTTCTAGAATTATTGTTTAAATATCTTATCTTCACTGTTCCTTGTAACATTACTTCTGCGGAGTACAAAAAAAGTGTGCTTTATCAACATCATCAATTTCATTAATATCATGTATGCCTGAATCAAGTCACCTCTTATTCTCTTGCCTTAAGTGTTGGAAGTTGCAGATATTTAATCTTTCCTGATATGAGTAATCTTTTATATTATGAATCATTTTGGTTGCTCTTCTTTGTACCTGTTCTAGAGCTTCTGATGTCTCTTTAGCATTGGATACCAATACAGTGTTGCCATATTCAAGAACAGGTCTAACTAGTTCTTATATAATTGCAAAAAAGTGTCCTTTTCCATAAAGTAAAGGTTCTTTTTATTATTCCAATCATATCTGTTAGCTTTATTAATACTATTCACAATATGATTGTCAAATAATAAGTTTTGTCAAAAGTCACACCTAGGTCTTTCTCTTCTTCACATTTAGATACTTTTATTTCCTTGCCCCCAGTTTTCATTATATATCATGTTCTTTACGAAGTATCAAAATGCAGTCTGACACAAGAAATTGGATACGTACTGGAGTTGCACACTGATCGACATTAAAAAAGAAACAAAACTCAACAGCTACTGAAACTGATTGATTACCTCTTGTTACACCCCTCTGAAAGCAGCAGACGACCGGAAGATCATCCATGAAGCTTTCAGTGCAGTATTATTATTTTGAAATAATGTCTTGACATTTTGAAAAAAAATCCATTCCTTTACGTTGAAAATAAGGCTGAAAAAAGTTGAATATATGGCCTTGATTGGTATTTAGCGCAAAGAGAACGATGTGAAACGAAGTACATTGACATAGGCGTGACCTCGTTTCTTTTTCCGCTGCATCGATTACCAGCACGACTAACGATTGACAATGTTATGAAATCTACCAAGTGTTGTCTGGTATCCCAAAATACACACACAAAGAGACACATACACAACTGAATCGACAGATTACTACAATCTTCCGGTGTGCGTGTGCTTGCCCCGTTCGAGGAATATATGAATGTTATGCTGCAGGTGACGTGTGTATATTTACAAAGACGTTGACGCCTTACTGCGGAGCTGTACTATGGCTGCGCCCCGCTGAAATCGAAGGTAGACAAAATCTTCACTGATGCCCAGGCCTCTAGAATTCCTCTCTGAGTAAACGACAAGGATACAGAAACTTTTGCTTGTGGACTGGGAACAGCGGTTTTGTGGAAAGTAAGCTTTGAGTTTAGTTGTCTGCACTAAAGTGTTGATTGCGGCCACTGTGTACACTAAGCAGTAAGGACCCACAATTGTTAGCCTAATCATCTGGCACAAGGACACTTTTGATGGGTTAAAAATTAAAAAAAGAAAAAGAAAATTAATAAGAAAAAATCACCACCAACAACCTTGAATCATGCGAGGATGTGCCAAGCCAGGTTTTTCAAAGTCGATTCCTTGTAGGTTTGGGTAGGTGGAGGTTTGGTGGCTATGGGTGTGGGATGTGTGTGGAGCGGTTTTGTCAAAAACAGGCATGTGCGCCTGATACGTTTGGCGACAGACGTTCCTTCCCTGATTGACGGGGGAAGATCGGGGTTTCTCAATATTTTTTTCGGACTGAAGAAAAAGACAGACCTGATAGGTCCCCAAAAACCGTAGCATGGAGGGGATCAAGTTTTGCTTGCAGGCTGAGCAGTAATGGGCTAAGGGATTTTGTCTATAGACGCGGCTTTTTTTTGTAAATTCCCACGTTGGCCAACCCAAGTGTCCGGGGGGGGGTTTAGGGAAACGTACATCGGGGGTGAAGTGATCAGTACTACAACGCAAATCTTTCCAAACCAAACTTGATTGGGATGCATAGACTATAAACCAGTTTCAACACCTCGAGGAATCATCCAAACATCTTTTGCCTACATACAAAAAAGCATCTTAATAAAAATTTTTTATTGCTCGTCAATCTAATCAAGCAAGGCCTGCATTAAATTATTGACTATAAGGACACAAAAAGGCTTTTAGCCACTTACCTTTAAAAACGATTGTGAATAAGCTTGGGATTTTTGTGTACAGTTTCCATGAAAATGATTTTAATTTGGTGAATGTTAAGTCTGAATTGATCAGAAGTAACCACTGAGGAAAATGTGTTATTGACGATGGCTGAAAGGGGCAGACTTAATATCACGTTATAAGGCCTATAACATGTGAATCTGGCTGGACTATCATTCAACATCTGTCACATTGTGCAAGGGCAGTCTGGTCAGTTTGCATCATGCATGCAATGTGAAATTAAACATATGATGATAATTGCCGATAAGTAGATGTCCAATAATTCTTCATAACTTAATTGTACCAGTTAACTGATCATATCCTTAAGTTGTGCAACAGCAGTTAGATATGATAAGATAACGGAAACAAACCTGAAACTTGATGAAGTGACATCCCATGACAATGATTAGATTAGTAACATTTTCACTGCATAAGAGTCATCATCAATTCTTTGGCTTAGAGCTGTATGTGTATGTGTGTGTGTGTGTGTGCGTGTGGTGTGTGTGTGTGTGTGTGCTTGTGCATGCAGCATGTTTGTAAATTTACTCCCTTTTTTCCATTCTCTCTCATTGGCCTTTATTTGTGTACTGCCCGCCCAAAACAATCGGTGTCACTGAAGCTTGTCTCTTCACAGCACTCCACAGTCAGGTGTTAAGTGTTGTCAATGACCTTCTGTGTTTAAAGATTATCAGCGTTTCTTTTATACTTGGCTGTCTGCCTGGTTATCATCAGCTTTTTGTTATTCATTTGTCAATTTGCATTAGATTTTAAAACAGGAAAATTTCATTAAATTTCTTGTGTCTTTGTTATGTTATGTCTGATTACCACAGTCAAAACAGCAACAAATCTCATCAGTGTGTCAATCTGAGTGAACATCAGAATGGAGAAAATGGCTCAGCAGAATCCAGGCAACCGAAGTGTGATGCACAAGATGCTCATCTTCACCATCCTCATGGTCTTCCTTCCCATTTTCTCATATTTCTTCTCCAAGTCACTGGTCTTTGAAGGTAAGCATGCACAACAAAATTAATTCATAGTTCTTCACAAGGTGCTTAGCTGATCATATTTTTGAACTCTGCAGGATTTGACATAAGTAGTACCTTTTATAAATGAATAGACAACATTGTGAAAAAAGAAATGTTTTTATTTGGTTTGTGGCTATTGTAGGAGAATGTTTGGAGCTGCTAAATGCCAAAAAAAAGAGAAAAAAAGAAATGGGTCTGCAAAAACTAGAGAGAGATAGGCCAAGAGATGTGCACATACATCTATAGGCATTTGCACATGCATGTGCACATACATATATGCCTGTGCACACAATCTGCGCGTGCATGTGTGCACACACACACACACAGGCATGTGGACACACACACACACACACACACACACACACACACACACACACACACACACACACACACCACCACTCACTCACTCACTCACTCTTAGAGGCACATATCAAGTGAGTAAAAGTGGTAAGAAAGTTTTTAACAGCTCTTAGATTTAACTCAGTGGTTGAATGTGTGGTGCAATATCACTAACAGAATCTAAATTTAGATGAAAATAAAGAATGGAATATTGGCTTTGTACACTACAGTATGAAGTATCTTTTAATGTAAGGCAGTTTAAGACTGCAGAATAAAGACAGATAACTTTTTTGTTGACAGATAGGTGAAACAATCTAATTGTTTCTACAAATAAAGCCAGTAATATTATTTAACTTGGAAATTGAAAAATGTTAAACATAATAATATTTCTGAATGTTGTGCAATTCCTTTAAAGTTCTTCTCTTCTTGTCAGAACATAATACATTGGTCTCTTTGGCAGGAAAATTGCCCCTTGTTTTTGGTGACTTTTTTGTGAAATTTGATCATGCATTAATATCAAACATTCTTCTTATGAAGTCTCTGTCAAAGAGTGTGGCTCATCACATACACATCTGTTGAGGCCGTCTCAGCATTTGTAGAGACCATTGTTTTCACCTGATCTGATTGTTATGAAGTTGTGTGTAATTAATTATCTCTGATGTTCAGTCTTTGCTCTACATTGTCAGTGTAAACTCACTCTGTGTGGTTCAGAATTTGATTGATACTACTCAGTTACCGCAACATGTTGTAACTTTGTCAGTGAAGAACTGTACCACATGATAATACTTTATCAGTTATCCGTTCACTTAAAACTATGGTTATGAATGTCTGCAACTTGCAGAAACAGAATTGTTTCAGCACAAACATTATGGGTATTTAGACATGAAGAAGAGCAGCAGGCTTTTTGTTTTCTTCAAAAGAAGTATTAAACTAGGGTTAATTAACAGAATTAAGAGTGAATTAAATTAAACAAACAAACAAAAAAAGTGTGGAAAGTGCTGTACATTTCAAACTCACTTTTGTTCTGTGTTGGTGAGGAGCAAATACCTCAAGTACTCAACTGCTGTTCATTTATCTCCCTTTCCCTTCAGTATACGTGCTATACGCTGTTGCAAGTTACTGTATGCTAAGTATGATCATGGTTTCATAATCTACCCAACAGAAGTAGATGATAGGGTTTGTGTTGTGCATACTTTTGATGTTTTGTAATATGTCTTCACACAGACGGGTTAAGGGATCTGCAAGATAAAAGTGTAACTTGACATAAAAAACTGGAAGATTTTTTAGAGTGCATAGGTTGGATTGCCAGCCGTTCTGTTTCTTCACATGTAGTCGTATGTTTTGCCCACATCAGAATTAAGGTGATCCAGACAATAGGCAACAAAGGGCTGTGGGAAAGAACTAACCAACTGCCAGCAGAGCAAGACATCAGGAAAAGAAGATGGTGATGGATAGAACACACCCTTAGAAAGACCCTGGACCACACCACCAGAAAAGCTCTGACCTTGAATCTTCAAGGCAAGAGAAAGTGAGGAAGACCAAGAAAGACCTGGAGGAAGACACCAGGCAGATGGGTTACGGCTGGGGAGAGATAGAGAAGATTGCCCAGGTCCGAGGTCATTGGTGGGCAGCGGCTGATGGCCTATGCTCTGGCAAGAGCAACAGGCATAAGTAAGCAAGGAAAGTGGAAAAGCTGTACCTACGTTTGGAGATTAAGAGAGTAGTGGGTAAACCATTTTGTTGCTACACGAACACATTTTAAAACGGTAAATGTTGATGGTTGCTGTGGGTTTCAGGTCTTCTGGGTATGGTGGGGTCCAGCAGTTACTTCTACGCTGCCATCGTGGCCATTGTCATGGTGCACATCATCCTGGCCTGTTTTCTCTACGTGGCCTTCACAGAGGACGACACACCCAGGCCGCAGTTCAAACAAGAATAGGCAACACATTGAAACATCAGATACTGTGGGTTTTTGTTGTCGTTCGTTGCAGTTGTTGTGCTTTGTGTGTGTGTGTGTGTGTGTGTGTGTGTGTGTGTGTGTGTGTGTGTGTGTGGTATGTGTGTGTGTGTGTGTGTGAGAGAGAGAGAGAGAGAGAGAGAGAGAAGTAAGAGTGAGTGAGGTTAAGGGAGAGAGACTGAGACAGAGAGAGATGCATTCCAACTGCGCAAGTTTAGATGATTACCTTTTTTCTTTTTTCTTTTCTTTTGCGTGGGAAACAAAGTCTCAAAAGAGGATATTATACAAGAAACATTATTGAAAAAGAAAAAAAAACACCTCCTATGTGCATCTCTGGGAATAGTTCAGTTGTACAATGATTTGGATCCCAAATACAGCAGGTTCTGGGTGGTCAGGTATTTCAGAAGCGATTTGTTACTATGCGACTCAGCCCTGTAGTCATTAGTATGAGGGACAAAGGGGGGAACATGGGAAATAAGACAAAAGAAGACATCAGTCACAGTGAATGTTGATCAGTATTTATTGGATAAGTGGAGTCAGATTCATCAGGTAGTAGCTGTTAAAGTGAGATGTGAAATTTCCAAAGTTTGATTAACTTCCTTGATTCCCGAGGATATTAGCCTGCCCGTCTGTGGAATTAGCAAGACCTGATTTCCATGAAATTGTTGCAGAGGGATAGTGCTCTCTGACTTCAAAAGCTTAGTTGTAAAGTCAGTATTTAGTAAGTGTGTGAGTTAATGAATGTTTAGTGTGAGAACCAGGAACAAATATTCATTATTTTCTTGAGCTGACATTGCTTAATGGCGAGATTTCTGGACAGAATTTGTAAGTGTTTAGACTAAGACAGGTTCTTGCTAATTGTCTTAGCAAATTGTGGGTGAAGTTTTGAGGTTCTTGCCTTAATGATCTGTATGAACTGACTTTTGTTTTAATGAAGAGAGAGAGAGAGACAGGGAAAGTTTAAATGTACGTGTGATGCATGTGTTTCAAGTGTCAGTATTTTTCGTAATTCTGATATTCATTTGTGAGAAGAAAATGTGTGAGCATTTTGCCTCAGGATCTTGTACTTGGCATGAATATGCATTCATGTGGGTTGGACTTTGTACAAAGAGAGATTAACAGAGAAAGAAATGCTGTGTTCAAACGTAACAAATTTTTCGCCCATGTCATTGGACTTTTTCTTTCTTCATTCTCCCTTCTTTCTTTTTTCTTTCTTTTTTCTTTCTTTTTTCATTTTTAGGATTCAAAGAAGCAAAAGAAAGTGTTATTGCAGAGGGTGAGCAAATTTTTGGTATATGGATTTTCTTTTGTGGAAACAATGGCATGGACAAAATTGCATGTTAGTACTGTTCTTGGTATCCATTCATCAAAGACTTCGAAAGATGCACAGAATAAAGAAGGTAACTGATCAATTACAGAGAACATCCTCATTCTGTGTGCCACTTGTTCATGTGTGCGCCAGATGAATAGGTCCTGCAAGCAGCATTAGTTTGGAGGATTTGCATGTAACTGTTTCACCACGGAGCAATAGCTATGATCCTTGTTCATCGTTTGTTTTTTGTGTCTCCCCACCTCCCAGGGTGTTTTTTTTTTTTTTTAAAATTCTTTGACTGAAAATTTGGCCAGCATTTTACAGTAAGGAATTATTTAATGTTATTTATTGCATTTAAAATATCGTAACTTTTTTTTCCTAAATAATTTCATTGCATATTTTTACCATTTTTCTTGTATTATCTGTCTATGTGAACTCAGAGGTGATGAACTGGATACACTGTCACTGATACTTTGTAATTTTATGGAGAAAAATTTCAAAGAGGAAAGCATGAGTTTTTGAAATTATTGGAAACAAGACTGTTTTTGCTGATGATTTCAATTTGTGAGAGGAAACAGGGTTGGGGGTTGCTGGCTTTTTTACTGTTATATCTTTTGCTTGTTCGTTCTGTGTGTGTGTGTGTGTGTGTGTGTGTGTGTGTGTGTGTGAATTCATATGCATATGCGTTTGTGTGTTTCTTCCCTTTTGTCTTGGATCTTCTTTGTGAATTGAACATCTTTGACTGAATTTGCAATTGTGCTACACAATTAAAAAAAAATTGTCTGAATTCTTTTTATATTTCATATTTTGTGCATGTGTGGGCCGTGTGTGTGTGTGTGTGTGTGTGTGTGTGTGTGTGTGTGTGTGTGTGTGTTAGCAAAAGAGAGATTAGGAAGTCACAGTCAAACAAGTATATACTATGAAATATAATGGTGCTGTCTCAGATGTTGAATCCGTTTCAGAAGAAAAGATCTTGGTGTAATGTTTGATAGCAGTCTGAAATTTGACAAGCACATAAACAGTGTAATAATGAAAGCAAATAAATGCTCGGCATAATCAGACTGTCTTTTTCATATTTGGATACTGAAGTTTTTACATTACTATATAAGGCATTAGTTAGACCCCACCTGGAGTATGGAAATGTAATATGGAGCCCTTATTTAAAAAGGCAATCAGCAAGTATTGAGAAAGTACAAAAAAGAGCCACCTTGTTGATTAAGGAATTCAAATATGTTAGCTATGCAGATAGATTGCGAAGGTTAAATTTACCATCGTTAAAGTTCCGACGAATAAGGGGAGACTTGAGACTTACAAGCTAATTAAGGGACTTAACAGTACAAATTTTAACACATTTTTTCAACTAACCACTAATCAAATTACAAGAAATTCTGATAACAAAATCCAAATTAAATATTGTCGCACTAATATTAGAAAATTTTCATTTAGTAACAGAGTGGCACCGTATTGGAACAAACTACCTGCACACATTAAAAAAGCAAAAGATTTGAATACTTTTAAAAACCTTCTGGATACAAACGCTGAGTTAAATATGTTGAAATTTCAATTTGATTGATAAATAGATTAAAATATATCCTGAGCATATGCATGCATTAAGCAACCAATGTTTATGAAATAAGATGATTGGGACACAAAAAGCTGTGAGGCTATCAAAGTTCCAAGTGAACTGAACTGAACTGAACTTTACTTTATGAGATGGAGTTTTAGAAAAAGAAGTTTGTGACTTTCTTTCTTTCTTTCTTTCTGCGTACGCAGGCTGATACTCCTGCGAACACTCCCTGTATAGCCAGGCAGTGGAGTTTTGTGTGTATGACCCTTTTTTAATCCCGCCATTAAGGCAGCCATACTCCATCTTCGGGGAAGGTGCATGCTATGTGTCACGTGTCATCCATACCAACAGCCAAACTGGCCTTCTCTTCCGAAAGTTGGTGATGGGATTTTACGTGTGTGCAAGATGTTATGCGTGCGTTCACACACGGAACCTCGGTTTATAGTCTCATTCGAAGGACTATATGGGGAATGGAGTCAGAACCAATGTTAACTCCGAGGGAAAAATCCCCCTATACCGAAATTCGAACCCGCAACCCCAGGATCACGAGTGACTGACATTATAATTATTTACAGTACTTGGCATCCCCATGCTCACACCTCACCTCCTCTAGCTTCCATCTCCTTGAGCAAACTGCAAGCAATTAACAAATGTTGCTAGTAATTTTTTATTTTTGTATTCTCAGACATTCACAGAAGGAAATTCACTGTGTGGAAAAAAATTGGAGTTAACATTCATGCTATTTTTTCCTCTTATAGAAAACAATGAGTTTGACAATTTAGTACAGTAATGAATATATTCTGTCAGCATTTGAAATATGATTTTTTTTAAACTACAGTTTTGGTTCATGGTTATGATGAATTTTTAGTTGCTTCATGTGTACATTGTAGGGTGCTCAAACATTTTCTGTGTATATATGTTTGTGATTATCACGCTTAATTCTAGAGAACAGACAAAGGTGAAAAAAAGAAGAAACAACAGTGTTTGTAAGATTTGTGATGTGTTGTGTGGTTTAAAAAGTGATGAAATGTGAGTGAAATTAAAGTATTTGTGATACTGCATCTATAAAGATTGTTGTGAGATCTTGTGATGAATGATTAGTTCTTTCTTGCTTACATACATGCATGGTGTCACCCCCCCCCCCCCCCCCCCACACACACACACACACACTCACACACACACACACACACACTCACTCACAAGCACTTTTGTACATGTGTGCACACACATACACAAACAAGCACGCACATGTGCGCACACACGCGCACACTGACTGACTGAAACCAATTCATTGTCAGATTAATCCGTGGTTGTTTGTACTGACAAACACACACATACACACACATACATAAACACACATACACAAACACACACACACCCTTTGGTTGAAATTTGAATTTATCAAATACTTATGTAATATGGTAATAAATCATATTTGAAGGGAAAAAACGAACCAATTTTTACTAGTGATAAAAAGAAGTAAGCACTGAGAAGCACTTTGGGTCCAAAAAACAGATTTTAGAATCACCGCAAACTTATTGAGACCCATTCTTGTACAACAAACATTTGGTACCAATCATCTGGAAACATCTATTATCAAAAAAAAAAAAAAAAGAAGAAAGAAAGAAAACAGGATATGAGGAACGGATATGAATTTATTGGCTTTATATTAGTGCTTCTGATCTTCAAGCAGAGATTGGCAGAGACATATGTTTGAAGAGATAGAAAGTGTACAATGTGTTTGACCAACGAGGGAATTCCTTTTTGTGAATGATTGCACTGGAGTCACATTGCTCAAATAAAAACTATCTGAACCAGTGTCACACATTATGTTTACATAAAACTTATGTACTGAACATCCGAGAGAAGTACTCTGCATAGGTGCTCTCTTAAGTTTCATATTGTATCCATGTTATTACACTCGTGAAAAACAGAAGCACATATCACACATCTCAGTGTGTATATTGCGTTGTGTTTTTAAAACCTCAAGGATTTTCATTAATGATTAGGGAGAAAAAAGCCACCTCCACCACGTTCTGTCCTTTCACACACAGTGTCACTCTTTCTCTGGCGCAAACACCAACGCATTCATGTTGTAAGGGGTAAACAATCCTTGCACAGTGTTAACCGATTTCTTCAATTATCACCCTTTACAGGATAAATCGGTTCGGAAGATGATCCCATTACCCTTGCGATTGAGTGGGAGCGATGGAGATGCTTGTTTTTAGACTGGTAGGTATTGGCTGATGTGTATAGTGCGAATCAAAACGCTGGAATTGATGTGTAACATCAAGGAATGAAACAGGATCGTTCTGCAGCAATAATTATTTTGATGAAATAAAAAGTGGCATCAGCTCGAAAAAAAAAAAAAAAAAAATCAGTACACGTATTAAAGATCAAGTCTGAACACACACAGGCACACATATATTTTATACGCACACACACTTTTGCGCGAGCGCATGCAAAACCAAACCTTTCGCATTCTCTTTCATTGATCTCCACAATTGTCAAGTCACAGTTAGCATTTGACTCCTTGTTTTTCCGTCACCGTAATTTGTGCGGCGATCATAATCTAGATTCAGAACAGCGGAAACACACTTCTTCTTCTTCTTCCTAAAATACTGGTTCACTCAAAAACGAGTAGGTCACCAGCGCGCAAAGCACTTAGGACAAATGTAGCCCATATAAACAAATCCTCGACATGAAGAAGATATGCTCAGTCCCTGTTGTATCTGTGAAAGAATGATATTCTTACAATGAAATAGACTCGAACGAAAGTATGGTGGGTTAAAAACCGTCGCCTATATTCTGTAGAATGTTTACCTTCTCAACCGTTCCCCAAAAGCATGCTGGGTATTAACAACAATCAGATCTCGCATGCGCGTGAACGAGAGTATAAAAAAAAGAGCGAAAGTGAAAGTACGATCATGAACACAACATTCCTCCCAACCTTTGAATGGATATTTCCAACAAATATTTTACATCATTAGATAAAAAGGGTGGAATGTTCTTCTTTAAATGAGAAATGTTGATGAAATTTGTTACACCCTGCAAATTTACATTTAGCTTATAATTTCTCTGGTTGTGCATGTCTATGGTAAATGAACTCATATTGGATTGTCAGTTCAACACTTTGAAATCATGTAATATCAATCAATCTAAACTATCTGGTCTTGATATTGGATTGTCACTGTCTATCGCACGTAGTCACGCAGGTATGTGGGGGGGTGGCGTTGTCGACTTGGTCTGGCAGGGGCGTTTTGGACGCCAGGTTCTGGCACATCTGGTGCAGGCGGTGGACTTGCTGGGTCAGGCCCTCCAGGAGTCTGAGCCGGTCCAGGCATCTGGGCTGGTGAAAACGTCTGCCTGTCTGGTATCTGGGCATGGGTAGGTGGGACAGGTATCAGTATCTCCTCTTCTTCAGCGGGCTCTGGAAACAAACCCTTGATGGCTTGAAATGAGAGGAGTTCCGCACAATGATGTTGTCACCCCGTTTCGCAGTGATCATACTGCCTTTCTTCTCAGTCACCACATATGGATGAGGGGCGAAGGGTGTGGTTAACTTCGTCTGCTTCGGTTGGCGTACCAGTACATGGTCTCCCGGCTGTATCATTGACGGACGGTGTGGCGGCGCTGGTCAGCGTAGACCTTCATCTTCAGCTTCCCTGACTCATCGTTATGGGCGATGAGGGCTTCTGGTTGGACACAGGTAGGGTGGATGGGATTTGAGGGAGACCAAAGTTCATTTTCCGACCAGTGAGGGCTTCGAATGGGGATATGCCAGTACAGGAGTGGGTGTGGCTCTGTAAATTCTCAAGAATGGTTGTAACTCCCGTTTCCAGTTGAGGCCAGCTGCTGATGATGCTCTGACGTTTTTGTTGAGCGAGGCCATGAAACGTTCGGCAGTGCCGTTCGCCTCAGGCCAGAGCGGAGTTATCTTCCGATGGTGGAAACCAAAATCATCAGCGAAAGACTGGAACTCACGTCCGTTGAAGGGCGGGCCGTTGTCAGTTTTCACAATCTGGGAATTCCTTGGCGGGAGAAAATCATCTCTAGACGTGGTAGGACGACAGCAGCGGAAGTGGAGGAGACGATCTCCACTTCGGGGAAACGGCTGTGTTCATCGATGATAACTAGCAGGTACTCTCCTGAAGGGAAAGGACCAGCAAAATCGATGGCTAGTGAGCTCCAGGGTCGGGATGGAAGAGGGGTTGGGATGATGGGTTCTCTGGATTTGGGACCAGGGCATGAGGCTTGGCAAGGGAGACAAGTCTCGACGGTCTCTTCGACAAGTCGGTCAATCCGGGAAACCAGACCTTCTCCCGGATGCACTGTTTGGTTTTGACGATGCCTTGGTGCGACTGCTGGGCAATGTCGATGACCCTGTGTTGTAGGCATGCGGGGATGACCAGTCTATGTCCTCTGAGTATAAGGCCGTCATGAGCAGACAGTTCATCGCGAAATTTTTATACTCGCTGATGTCACTGTTGTGCCACTTCCCGGACTGGATGGCTGTCATCACTCTTTGGAGGGTTGTGTCATTTTGTGTGGCTGTTTGCACCTCTGCTTGAGTCATCGACCTTGGCACAAAATGTTTTGCGATGTATCTGACATAGTCCTCGCCAGCGTTTTCACGATGAGGTGTTGATTGGGGGTGGCGACTGATGAAGTCGGCGGATTCAGGTGATCTCTGCCTGGAGAGTAGATGAGGTTGATTTCGTAGGGCATGAGTCGAAGGCGCCAGCGGTCAACACGAGCAGTGGCAGGTTTGGGGCTCTTGATCATGCCTAGCAGGGGTTTGTGGTCAGTCACTACGGTGACACGAGCACCGAAGAGGTAGAGGTGGAAATGCTCCACCCCGTATACTACAGCCAGCATTTTCTTTTCTGTCTGCGAGTAGCGCTGTTCTGTTGGTGTCAGTGCGCGACTGGCATAACTGAGTACTTTTCCCCTCTGAGTTAGGATGGCGCCGAGACCTACTGGGCTTGCATCAACAAGGATTGTGGAGTGTTCAGCTGGGTCAAAATATGCCATCACCTCGGTGCTCATGAGGCATTGTTTTAGTTTATTGAAAGCGTGTTGTTGCTCCTGTCCCCATTTCCATGTTGTCTTCTTCTGTGTGAGGAGTCTCAGGGGTTCTGTCAGGGTGGCGTAGCCTGGGATGAAGCGAGAGATGTATTGCGTCATCCCCAGGAAGGATCTGATTTCGCTGACGTTCGTTGGTGCAGGTGACTCAGAGATGGTTTTGATTTTCTCGGGTCCGGTTTGATGCCTTCCTTTCCAAACACATGACCGAAAAATGACAGTTCTGGCACGGAAAAGACGCACTTATCTTTTTGGAGCTTTGCCCCCTTTTCACTGATCGCTGCAGTGTAGCGTGTAGGCTGTGGTCATGTTCCGCTTGTGTCCTGCCGTGGACGATGATGTCATCAGAAAGGTTCTTGACCCCGGGAATGTCGTTTAAGAGTTCAGCAATCACGTTCTGGAAGATCTCTGAAGCTGCATTCACGCCAAAAAGTAGTCTCTTGTAGCATCGCAGGCCAGCATGTGTGGTGAAAGTGGTGATGTAGCGGCTTGACTCATCCAGTTCCAGCTGATGGTAGGCATTTTTCTATATCCAGTTTGCTGAATACTGTTGAGCCATTCAGGTCGGAAATGAGGTCGTCAAGAGTCGGCATCAGGTGTTTTTCTCTCTTGATGGCCCTGTTGGCTTCCCGCATGTCGATGCATACTCTAACTCCGCCTGACTTCTTCGGGACTACTACGATCGGGCTGATCCATGGGGTAGGTCCGTCGATTTTTTCAATGACATCCATTGCTTCAAGTCTGTCAAGCTCCTTTTCCACGTCTTTGCGGACATGGAATGGTACTCTCCTGTGTCTCTGGGCCACCGGGGTGACGGACTCATCGATGTGAAGCTTGATGCAGATGTCTTTAATTTTTCCGAGTTCATTGTCAAAAAGGTGGTTATATTTCTCAGCCACTGCGGGCAATCTAGGTGTAGAGGCTGTAAATGCAAATTGTATCATGTTCATCGCCTGGGCAGTTGCGCCGCTCAGTATGTTTAAAGCATTGGTCTGGTCTATGTCCACAACGTAGAAAATGACTGTCTTGGTCACGTTTTTGAAACAAAGTTCTGTTTTGAAATGTCCTTTCACGGCCAAGGGGGTCTTTGATCAATAGGGAAAGATCAAAGGAGAGGGGCGATGGAGGGTGACCTTGGGGCACACTTTTGTGAAGGTGTGTGTATTGACTATGTTGACGGTGGCTCCAGTATCTACGAGAAAGCTGACTGGGGTCTGGAAGATTTCAGCACTGACCATGGGGCTGTGTTTTCGTTGCGAGGTCAGCGTGAACACTTCTTCTTCGCTGGATGTGTTGTTTTCTTGTTCATCTGGTGAGGTGAATTCTAGTCGTCGTATTCTTCCTGTAGACTCGCATACTTTGGCAAAGTGTCCGATCTTATGGCAGGCGCTGCACTCCTTGCCTCTAGCTGGGCCTCTGTTGATATGTGGAAAACTTCCACCGCAGTATCTGCATCGTTGGCGGTGATCAGTGTTGTCCCTGGGCTGTCTCCAGGATCCTCTGTAATTATTTTGTCCGCCTCTGCCACGTTTTGATGAATGGTCTGCATCACTGTGGGCTCCCTGTTGATGATTTCTGGAAGTGTGGGGTCCAGTCATATTGTGTCGATGGTGTGACCCTCGTTTGACGGCATTTACTGATGATGTATCACTGCTGCAGGCCTGTTCTATTTCCGCTGCTCGAGCGTCAGACAGTTCTAAGGCACGGGCTTCTGCTAACACGTTGGCCAGAGTCATATCATCTTTGAGAGCCTTCCTTCTCACCTCTGGAGGATGAGCACCCTTGTAGGATTTGGGAAGGATTTCACGGTCTTTGTCATGGAAATCACACGTGGCTGCTAGGGATCTAAGTTTGGTGTGGAAGGAGTCGATCGACTCACCTTCGTTTTGTGTTGATTGCCTGAATTTGAACACCTCGTATGATGTGTTGCGTTTGGGGGTGAAGTAGTCAGTGAGGGATTGTTTTGCCACATTGTATTCATCTGGTATCTCTCCGTTATCTGTCTGTCTGACAGCTCCAACGCCCTTCTGCTCATCCGTGAAACTGTCGTAAATGTTGTATGCTTCATCACCTATGTAATGGAGTAGCATTGCTTTCTTCTTTTTATCAACGTCAATGTCCATTGTACACAACATGTTTTCAAAGCGATCAATCCATTTTTTCCAGCGTATACCAGCCGATTGTTCTTCGGAGTGTACGGAGAAAGCAGAGAAGTTGGCAAACTGGACATACCTGTTGATTTTTTTTTTTTTTTTTTATCCTCGTCGCCAATGTTGTATCTGTGAAAGAATGATATTCTTACAATGAAATAGACTCGAACGAAAGTATGGTGGGTTAAAAACCGTAGCCTATATTCTGTAGAATGTTTACCTTCTCAACCGTTCCCCAAAAGCATGCTGGGTATTAACAACAATCAGATCTCGCATGCGCGTGAACGAGAGTATAAAAAAAAGAGCGAAAGTGAAAGTACGATCATGAACACAACAGTCCCCACATGTAGAACCCCCGTAATGGCATCTTAAAACAATCGGACTGCATGCCTAATCCCTACGTGGGTGTGCCAACAGCTGACCATCTGAAGTGACACGATCGCCTGCCAAACATCACCCAGAGAGCTGATCTTAATCTTTGCTTCCTGACTGCGACGCGAAGAACCTATGTCACCATCCTATCGCTGCCAAAAGACCCGCATACTTCGCCATGGTACGATCCATCATGGAATATGGAATGACAGAGGTCGCTATCAGTACAGGTCGATATCGGTAAAGCTAGGACACAGATGTGTGTCGGATGATGACATTTTCATCCACTACCTTGATGTTGTTTTGGACACGGTATTAGCAGGGATAGCCTACCCCTCCCTCTTTTCTTCGTTAAGCAGGATCA
>CM031602.1:20266139-20268639 GCA_018398815.1 Conus ventricosus | reverse complement strand
TGTTGTTGAAAATTCGTAAGTGTCATTTTGTTGATATAATCGCGTTGGTAATTGTCTTGTCCCTGAATATGTAAACTTACATCATAACGTTGTTGATGAATTAGTTGCTGATTTCTTTGTAAGGATATTTCTTGTTTCAAAAGTTTTGCATTGTGGTTTGCTTCATAAGACTGTTGTTGAATAATTGATTCTGCAGGAAATAACTATTTAAGCAAAACGTGTAATAACCCCAAAAGATAACATTTCTGTATAATGAAAATCTTATTTGTGTGATAATATTCTCATGGAGTAAAATAATTGTGCTTGTAAAGCGCAGTTACTTTTTTTTTAATTCCCCACATTTAGTAGTCTTTTTTTTAACAACGCTAATACATAGACCGGTGTGTCAGATGACTTTCACACACACACACACACACACACACACACACACACACACACACTAAATGCAGTCAGATAGTCGTATGCAAACAATCGAAAAAGTAGGGCAAATCATTCCATTTTCCCGTGACTTGTGTCTTTGTTTCACGGGCACTGCACGTGAATCATAGCGTTCAGCCATGGGGATGCTACTTTGAGGCTGTTATGAGCTGCATCCTGTAGTCTAATTTACCTCTGTTCGGGAGCAGTTATGTCCCCTTTATGTCTTAATGGAGTGTCCTGCGCGTGCCTGTACCCATCGTCAACACAGCGCAGGCCTCCAGGGGTGGTACAGGACTGCTCTAAGGGCAGGTGGAGACAGTGCTTCTCTGGGTCCTCCCCAGCACCTTCGGGTGTTTCTTTTTCTTAGGCCTACTGCTTTTTTGTTGTTGTTGTTGTTTTGTGTGACATTGTTTCATGATGGAAACTGTCTTTTTTTTTTTTAAATCACGGAATTACTGCATTTCATAACATGAATTACTTTTGTTCATGACAGAAAATATTCTTTAGATAACAATTTTTACCTTATTGATGATGGAAATTTACTCTTGGTACGACGGAAACAACTGTTTTCATAAAGACGTCTTTGACTGACGGAAATATTCTCCCCCCCCCCCCCCCCCCCCCCCCCGAGTGATGGAAGTGACTTCTTCACAGTGGAGATTACTTCAGAATGACGAAACTACTCTTTTGATGATGGAAACCACTTTTTCATAGAATTTGAATATTTTTGTGATTTTTTCCCCACAGTTGATTGTCTTGACTGACAGTGATTTTACACGGGAAAAAAGTACACCTTTTGAAACTAGTATTTTACCGTTAGAGTTTTTGAGGATGTGTGTGTGTGTGTGTGTGTGTGTGTGTGTGTGTGTGTGTGTGTGTGTGCGTGCGTGCGTGCGTGCGTGAGTGCGTGCGTGCGTGCGTGCGTGTGTGTGTGTGTGTTCTTTTCAACGTGGTGGTAGTTTTATTTTACGTCTTTTCATCCGGCAGATGATATAGACGGGGAACCCCCCCCCAAAAAAAAAACAAACAACAACAACAAAAAAACAAAAACAAAAAAAAAACACCCACTTAAGTCATTTCAATACATACATCTGCATACACTTATGAAAAAGAAAACAACATATCAGTTAAGGACGCTCATAATAGTCTAGCTACCTCAGAACTGGCTAAAGTGGCGGCAAACTCAATTATGCATGAGTCAGACAGAACTTAGCTCTCATTTTCATATTTGTCAAGATTGATACCTTTCGCCTTATACATTTCAATTAAAACTGGACAATCTAATAGAAGGTGATGCACAGAAATGAATTTTCCACAGACACACAAAACTTCAGGAGAAAATTTGGTCTTCCATGTGTTCAGCCTTAATTTTGTGATAATCTTAGCCAGATGGCGTGAACAGCTAGGCAGTGTGTAGCATTTTTCACAGAAAAAGGTTTTGTAAACGTAGTGTTCCAGGTTGAATAGTATTTCACACTTGGAAGGATGTAATGGCAAATTTAGCACACATTCTGAACAGTTTTGTGCACCAAGTTTAGCTAGATTATCTGCTATTTCATTCCCTCCGAGACCACAATGTGAAGGAATCCAACAGAAGTCTACGATTATACCCTGAGACATAATACTATGTATCAGGTACCTTATTTCATATAGTAAATCTTTTCTGGCCTTACAATCCAAAGTTTGCAGTGATTGCAAAACAGACTTGGAATCAACACAAAACAGCACACTAAAAAAGGATATTGGAGAACTATGCACACAAAATAAAGCCATCAGTATAGCATACAGTTCTGCAGTGAATATTGAAAATCCCTTTCCGAGATGAAAATGTTTTCGTATATTCAAACTTGGAATAACGAAACCAGAACCGCTATCAGCTGTGTCCATAACTGAACCTAGGATAAGAATTTTCGAGGTGTTCTTTCACATCGTTCACTAGAATGTTAATATTTTCTTTTTTCTTTGAGACGGAAAACTCATAATCAAAATTTCCACTCAGGTGTTCCCAAGGTGGCATCACTGGAACTGTAGGGAACTCTGGAATCGATGTTAAATCTACATTACACTTAGACATAAGTTC
>CM031602.1:20239314-20260139 GCA_018398815.1 Conus ventricosus | reverse complement strand
TGTAAAATGGAGGTGATAGGATCACTATATCGTCATGGAGGGAAGGTAGAGAAAGGAGGGTCGTGTGTGTGGGAAGGACATGGGGAACACAACACAGGCGCTTGAAGAATTGCAGGCCGTGGAGACGGTTGGAAACAATCCTGTTTTTTCTGAAAGGGGCAGCTCACATTCGAGAGAGAGAGAGAGAGAGAGTATGAATGTACGTGGTATAATTATGCACTCCGCTCTATTAGTCGATCAATATTGCTCATTCCAGAGAGGATATGAACACAAAACTTCAGGTCAAAGTTAAGTCTTTCGTCACCAGTAAGGCACAATTTCTTTCTTTTTTTCTTAAGTATTGTCACGTCTCTTACATTTCAAACAACACCTATGTGCACTTGCGACTGAAATCATGGAGCCCCCAAAAAAGCATCTCAGATTTCACATTTTTCACTCGCATGCAGTATGGAAACACGCTCACCAAAATGTTCAAGAATCTGCATAGTGCAGACAGAAAGTCTGCATCTACGTAATGATACAGTTTATAAATGGATACGTTTGGTTTCAAGAGCGCAGAAGAGACTTATGTGATCATCCATGTTCTGGATTTGAAAAACCCGCTCTGAACGAAATACCATTGAGCTGGTAAGGCATGAGAGAAGGATGACCCAAATATATCTGTACAGGAATTATCCGATGGGTGTGGCCTTTCCATCAGCGAAATTCAAAGTTTCATTCACAACGTCCCCGATTTGCTGACTGGCTCAGAGAAGTGACAAATCAAGATGTTAAGCCCAGATGCTGAAAACGTTTGAACCGCATGCACCTAAACGCATTCCAGGTGTGACCACGTGAGACGAAACTTTCACAAGCTTCAATGGTATCTTTCCAAACGTGCCAGTATGGCTTGGAATGGTGAAGGTGGGGTGCTGGTTGCTATTTTACTAGAGAAAGAAGATTAACACTTGTTTTGCCCAAACTTGTCAAGGTCGGCTAGCACCAGCAACCAAACGTCAGAGTCACGCGCTCACTGTGACGTCATGATGGTGCGGCCCGTCATAAGTCAATGTCCTCAGTTCAGATTCCAGAGGCAGGAAAAGATTCAAGTTTTGTCCCGCCCGTCTTACGGTCCCCGCGTAGCTCCTGGCGACTTGGCTGTTTCCAACTGTGAAAACTGGGCGTGCTGGAAGTTGTCAACGACTAGAAGGCTTACTGGGTTCGAAGGCTTCTAAGGATTCGAAGGCTTACTAGCGTACCCGCTTTGGACTACCATACAACATTTCAGATTTGATTGAACAGGCTGGGATACTGTGTGCGTAGACTTATTACTAATGTTTTTAACATTGCTGAAAACATCATTGCTATAAGTGTCATAATTTCGGGGATATGAATCGGCAATCAGAATTTCTTAAATAAATCAGAGATAGATAGATAGATAGATAGATAGATAGATAGATAGATAGATAGATAGATAGATAGATAGATAGATAGATAGGTGGGTAGGTGGGTGGGTGGGTAGGTAGGTAGGTAGGTAGGTAGGAAGGCAGATAGATATAGATATAGACAGATACTGTTAAATCTGTTTTTTATCCAGTGAAGTGTCCCTCAGCTTTGCGTTGTTCCTTTTGGAGCCATCGTTTCCATGCATACTGTATACTGGTGTTTGCATGTTCCCCATTGTTCGTCTGGCCTTCGTTCCGTTGCACAGTGTTTTCCCGGCGTTGTTCCTCCAGGAGATATGGCGTTCATTCGCACTGTGAAGACTACCTGAATAATGGAGTTTCCCCAGATCGTGATGTTTCCGTTGACTGATTAAGCGGGAATGAGCATGGTGATGGTCAAGCAGAGGTGAGCGATTCTGACCGTTTGAGACAGCTCGTCTTCTCGCTTAGTGGGAGAGTAGAGACGGGATGTTGCCTCCAAAGATGTGCAGATGGCATGAAGGGCTTGAAAAGCATGTGATGGACCTTCATGCTGATGAAATGTAGGACGGAAAGAAATACTACAGAAAACATGAATGACTGAAAAATCGGAGGGCAACACTGACGTGACAATAATTATGATGATATCAGCAGCATTCGTTTTTCTTTTCAGCAGGAGTTGGTGCTTGGTCAGCTTGCCCAGCAGTAGCAGTATTGTGACGGTCATCTTCAATATCCAGGGAGCAGTTATAGCGTCAGAGTCGGGCACTTTTCACTGCTGTGTTGGCCACACGTTTGGCTTCACGGTGCCGATACGCAGACGAGTGTAGCCGACAGTGGGAACACGGCAGCTGACCGAAACACCGGACGAAGTGGTGACAGACAGAAGATATTCTTCTTGTTTCTTCGACCTAGAGTCCACACAATAACCGCCAGATCACAGTCTGCGCACATGCTTCACATCTCTCACTCATCCGATAAAAAGTTGAATTCTCGTCTTAACTTCTTAAAGTTTCGAAAAACCTGATCCATGGTCTTTCAAAATGATATGAAAAGCTGACGATGAATCAAGGCAAAAGGTCTGTTCAGGATGCTTCAGATGCTTGACATGAACTTGTTTGCTGGGAGATTCAACACAGAGGTTACCTTCATCTGTTGCTGTTACACTCAGTCAGCTGTCTGTGTTGAAAGGAACTGTCGTTCTGGATACGATCGAAAATGACAACAAACAAAACAATGAACGACAATCAAAGAGATATGTTCCCGATGCACAAAACAACATCATGACGCTCTCTTCGATGCAGTTACAACACGAAGCAATAGAAAAGAGCACGAATGCTGCTTCGTGATATGAAGAACTATATCTGTCGTTATCTCCTGTCTGCTTTAAAAACACAGAACTGATGAATCATATGCCTCTCTCTTCCATTGTCAACATCCGGGTGAGTGTGTGTATATATATATATATATGTGTACATAAGTGTGTGTGTGTGCGCGCGCGCGCGTGCGTGCGTGTGTGTGTGTGTGTGTGTGTGTGTGTGTGTGTGTGTGTGTGTGTGTGTGTGTGTTTTGTGTGAGTGCGTGCGTGCGTGCGTTTGTGCGTGCGTGCGTGCGTGCGTGCGTGCGTGCGTGCGTGTGTGTGTGTGTGTGTGTGTGTGTGCGTGTGCGTGTGTGTGTGTATGCGTGTGCGTGTGTGTGTGTGCGTGTGCGCGTGTGTGTGCAAGTACGCATGCACGTGCGAATGATCTTATCCTGTCCATCATCATCATCATCAATTAACATCCATCATATCCCACTGTTTTGCACGGAAGAAGAAAGGGAAGAGGTAAAGGTTTGAAGGCAGGAATGGTGAAGGAGGATGGGGGGCGGACTGGGGTGAGGGGCTAGGAGGGGGGTGGGGGGAGGGGGTAAGGGCTGTTTGGAGTGCCGAGATGAACTGACGTCTATCACGTTCCACATGGCAGGAGAGCTCAACCTGGCTGCGTCGTTTGGAAAACCGTTCGCCGAGCCACTAGCCAACAAAAATCGATGCAGCTTCAATTGCCTTTCCCGAATTAGTTCTTTTGTCAGAGCCCGGTAATAATTTTTAAAAAAAAGGAAAAGAAAATTGGTTTGGGGCATTCCGTTAGCCTAAGATGAAGAAGTCGTCATCATATACAGCGTGTGTGTGTGTGTGTGTGTGTGTGTGTGTGTGTGTGTGTGTGGTGTGTGTGTGTGTGTGTGTGTGTGTGTGTGTGCATGTGGTTAGTGAGCTCTGTGTGTGTGTGAGTGTGTGTGTGTGTGTGTGTGTGTGTGTGTGTGTGTGTGTGTGTGTGTGTGTGTGTGTGCGTGCGTGCGTGCGTGCGCGTGTGGTTAGTGAGCTGTGTGTGGTGGTGTGTGTGTGTGTGTGTGTGTGTGTGTGTGTGTGTGTGTGTGTGCGTGTGGTTAGTGAGCTGTGTGTGTGTGTGTGTGTGTGTGTGTGTGTGTGTGTGTGTGTGTGTGTGTGTGTGTGAGTGTGTGTGTGTGTGTGTGTGTGTGTGTGTGTGTGTGTGTGTGTGTGTGTGTGTGAACACGCGAGCATGCATGCCTCAGTAATGTGCGTGCTTTCACCTTTCGCTATCTTGGCATTAAACTACGTCTTTTGACTGTACATTTATCATTTAGTACTCAATAGCCTTTGTTTGTTCGGTTCATTACATGATAATTACTATTAACTCACATTCCCAACAGAATAGTGCATTCAAATTTCACACACACCACACACACACACACACACACACACACACACACACACACACACACACACACACGAGGCGCGCGCGCACATACATACACACACGCATGCACGCACACCGATGGCGCGCACGCACGCACATATATGCAGCAGAGTGAGAAAGAGAGAGGAGGTGGGGGGGGGATGAAAGTGAAAAGGACAGGGACAGCCAGAGACAGGCAGAGTGAGTGAGTAAAAGACAAAAGGTGGGGGGAGGAGAAAACACAGGAAGATACAAAGAGAGAGTAAATGCGGGCACAAACACAGAGACAGACAAACAGGGAAATATGGACAGGCAGAGACAGGAACAGGGGAAGAGAGAGAGAGAGAGATTCTCCCTCAGACTCACAACAGAGAGAAACATACTGGGAGAGAGAGGGATGGTGAAAAACAGGGAGACAGACAGACAGACAGACAGAGAGACAGAGACAGAAAGACAGAGACAGAGCGAGAGTCTCCGCCCTCAGACTCACGTATGGTACGACTCCTGTAGACGAGCGTGAAGCCCCGCTGCTGCAAAGCGCTCTGATCAAACGGTATGTAGACCACCCGCATGTGATTGGATGACGTCACAATCTCCGTGTCGTCATTGAGCACACCACACATGGCGCCGCATAACACTCGAAGAAAAGGCGAGGACGAATGAGAACCTGTTGGACCGCGGACACGGATGTGAACAGCAACAGCCGTAGCAGCAGCAGCAGCAGTAGTAGTAGTAGTAGTAGTAGTAGAAGTGGTGGTGGTGGTAATAGTAGTAGTAGTGCTAGTAGTAGCAGTACTAGTAATAGTACTAGCAGTGGTAGTAGTAGTAGCAGCAGTATGAGTAGTAGTTCTAGTAGTAGTCGCAGCAGTAGTAGCAATGGTAGTAGTAGCAGCAGCAGCAGTAGTAGCGATGGTAGTAGTAGTAGTAGTAGCAGCAGCAGCAGCAGCGGTAGTAGTAGAAGTAGTAGTAGTGGTAGTAGGAGTTAGCAACAGTAGTTGTGGTGGTAGTGGCAGCAACAGCAGCGGTAGCAGTAGTAGCAGTAACAACAGCAGTAGTAGTAGTAGTAGTAGACAGCAGCAGCAGCAGCCAAAGCGGCAGAAGCAGTCCAATAAATGTCAGTAACGGCAACAATAGCAGTCCCATAACTTAGCAGCGGCAACTATAGCCACTGCAGCATCCCATAACTGTCATCATCAGCGGCGACAGCAGCAGTTCTATAACTATCAGTAGCGGCAACTGTTGCCGCTGCAGCGTCCCATAATTGTCAGCAGCAGCAACAGCAACAGCAGCAGTCCTACGACTATCAGCAGCAAGAGCAGCAGCAGTCCATAATCTGCAGTAGCAGTAGCAGCAATACCACAACTATCAGCACCAAAAGCAGCAGCAGCAGCGGCAGCATTGGCAGCGATCCCATAACTTCTTGTTACAGCAGCAGCACAACAACAGCCACAGTGGCAGCAGCCCATAACTATCAGTAGCACCAGCGGTAGTAGCAGCGGAAGATGTAGACGTGGTAGTAGCAATAGTAGTAACAGTGGCACCAGTAGATATTTTGCTAGGGAGAGTGGGCTGGGGGGGGGGGTCGAGGGGGGGGGGGGGGGGGCAGCCTGAATTGACAAGCATTTGGAGACTGCACAGGCATGTTTATTCAGGCTTCTCCAGTTCCTTGTTTTTCTTTCTTTGTTTTTCTTTAAACAAATGCGGCGGAGACAAAGAGTTAGGGGCAAGGGGACAGTACTTCCAAATGTTCGTAAAAGGGGGAGTGTGCGTGTTTGACACTTTAATCTTTCACGTTCTTCTACTGAGGGGGAGGGGAGGGGAGGAGTCAGCCGCGACAGGACATTTTTCAGCGAAGCAAGGAAGGCAGTGGGGATGTAGGGGGAGGGACTCTCATCTTCCAGTTTTCATAAAAGCGAGGAGAAGACGGTTCTCATCTTCCAAGTGCTTGTGAAAGTCAGGGACGAGGTTAGAGTTGAGGAAGCGGTGGGTGGGGAGGGGGGGAGGGAGGACGCCCATCTTAAAGGCGGAGGAAGACACAAACCATTGTAATTTCTTTTAAACCTCTTAAAACAAGAAAAAAAACCTCTCTTTCTTTCCTTCCTTCTTCAGTACCTCCTACCCCTACCACCCACCTCCACCCGGCTCCAACGCTACTGTAGAAGTCATAGTCCCATAGCTACAAGGTCCTTGGTGTGCCTAGACAATAGTCCCATAACTACAAGGTCATTAGTACACCTAGACAATAGTCCCATAACTACAAGGTCCTTTGGGATGCCTAGACAATAGTCCCATAATTGCAAGGTCATTGGGGTGCCTAGACAATAGTCCCCTATGTACAAGGTTATTGGGTGCCTTGACAATAATCCCATAACCACAAGGTCATTAGTACACCAAGACAATAGTCCCATAACTACAAGGTCAATAGTACACCTAGACAGTAGTCCAATAACTGCAGGGTCGTTAGGGTGCCTAGACAATAGTCCCATGACTACAAGGTCACTGGGGTGCCTAGACAATAGTCCCATAACTACAAGGTCATTGGGGTGCCTAGACAATAGTTCCATGACTACAAGGTCATTAGTACGACAGACACATAACAACGATGTTCAATGTTTTGTTAGTGTTCATCACGGCATTTCAACGAGGCAATGGTGTAATGTTTTGCAATGCCTATGTCTTCTCCAAATGTCCTGATCGTCTGTGTGCAAAATACGCACGACAGCGGTTCAGCCATTAGTAGGCCTACTGCAAGTCTGTACAAAGATTGGTCTGGGAGACAGAACAAAGTAAGCCACAAATTGACCCAGTATTTTGATATGCACAGAATTTAGTAGAGCATATTTTATCATTGTGCGTGATTTTGAAGCATGCCCTGTTTGTCTTTTCTTTATGATATGACGAATAATACTATCTTTTTTTTTAAAGTCCTTTTCCTCTCTCTTTCTCTCTTCCCAATTTACTCCTCTCTCTCTCTCTCTCTCTCTCTCTCTCTCTTCTCTCTCTCTCTCTCTCTCGCTCGCTCTCTCGCTCGCTCTCTCGCTCGCTCGCTCGCTCGCGTACAGCCCTTCCTAGATAGTTTTAAATAAACCACAATATTTACAATTTAATTTACAATAAACAAGGTGCTTATCAATCAGAGATTGTCAAATAGTACCCTTGTAGTCACTGTCGTTTCTATGAATATTCTAGAGAAATGACTGCCTTGATTGTTTGGTTGTGATTAGGCTATTGAAAGGATGTGCGACCTTTGTGTATTGAAGAATTTGTGGACTGGTTATTACGTTCCCATCCTTTGGAAATAAAAATGATATTATGTCCAAATATGTGTGGGCAAATATGAATATCTGAATATCTTTATTCTGGGGTATTTTGTTGTGACTTGTTTTATATAAAGATATATGTTTTCAAATAAAGAAAAATAGCTACATCTCTGATTTGAGACCGGTCAGTGAGCAGGAAAACCCTTGAGGGAAGTGATCCAATTCGTGGACTCTTATTCCGTTGACGTCACCCTCGTAAGGTCCTTGGTGACCCTGCGCAAATGAAACATAATCAGAGCTTGTGAGGATATCAGTTAGAATAATTTATTTTTGAATGCAATGTGTTTGTATACTAAAATAAAAAACGCGGTGTGTTTGTAATTTTTGTTTAATATTCAGAACAATCTAGATATTCATCTCACCATGAATGCGTTGTATTGTTAATACTAAAACTGATGCAATGTATTTGTGACATAAAACAAAAGATTAAGAACAATGTAAATAAATACCCTGTTTTGGGTTTGGCTCCCTCTAACTACGCGCGTGCGCCCCGGATGTTCTATTAAATAACATTACGTGCACGCACTAGAGAATGAACATGCTCTATGTGTTTTTCTTTTGTTGTTGTTGGTTGTTGTTGTTGTTGGTTGTACGCGTGGTACAGTGCTTAAAAACAACTTTGTATCTTCCACATGTCCTCAAGTAACGAAACCTTGACTTTCTTGACTTCGTTTTGATTTTGGAGCTGAGATTACCGTCTTTAATATTAGTCTGTAAACGTTCGATAGCACTCTCTCTCTCTTCTCTCTCTCTCTCTTCTCTCTCTCTCTCTCTTCCTCCTCTTCTCTCTATCTTCTCTCCAACACGCTACTGTATAACCTTAGCTCCGCGCGCAAACCGCACTCAAGCTCGCTCACACGCCGAACGAGAAAGATGTAGTCTATTACCACACACACACACACACACACTCACCCACACTAACAAATGCAGCTGGTTACCATCTTCGAATACAAAACCTTCGCTCACAATACTACTGCCCAATTCGTCCTTTGAGGAGTTCTCATTATCATTCAGTAATCGGAAGCAGGCGAAATCACTGCCAAACGTCTTTTGAGGTTCATCCTATCTCAGTAAATCGAAAGCAGCCGAAATCACGACAGTAAAACTTCTTTGAGGAGAAAGCGTCAAAAAGAAAGACACGGCAGAAGACAGCAGAACCAAAAACAGAAAGAACTGGTTCTGGTCTCAATCGTAGCTCTGCTGACCTTTGAAAATTAACGACCTGAACCAGACGGATTTAGAGATCGCTAACTCTGAGAGAGAGAGAGAGAGAGAGAGAGAGAGAGAGAGAGAGAGACGAGAGGGAGAGCGAGGAGAGTGGAGGGAGAGAGGAGAGGAGAACGAGAGAGGCCGGAGGAGGAGGGGAGGATGAGAAGAAGAAGTAGAAGGAAGAATGAAGAAGTAGAAGAAGAAGAAGAAGGAGAAGACGAAGGAGGAGGAGGAGGAGGAGGTGGAGGAGGAGGAGGGGGAGGAGGAGAGGAGAACGAAGAAGAAGAAAGAAGAAGAAGAAGCAGAAGGTAAGAAGAAAATGAAGATGAAGATGAAGAAGAAGAAGAAGAAGAGAAGAAGAAGAAGGCAAGAAAGAGAGAAGAAGCAGGAGGGAGGTGAGAGGGAGAGGGAGATTAGAGAAGAAGAAGATGAAGAAGTAGAAGAAGAGTAAGAAGATGAAGAAGAAGAAAGAAGAAAGAGGAGGAGGTGGAGGAGAAGATGAAAGAGAAGATGAAGAAGAAGAGAAGAAGAAGATGAAGAAGAAGAAGTAAAGCAGGAGGGGAGGAGGAGGGAAGTAGAAGAAGAAGGTGAAGAAGAAGAGGAAAGCTTATCAAAAATCACGGTGGTTCTGATGACCCCGTTATATAAATGAGCGGCTGAAAGGAAGTGGTGGCAAACAGCTGCTTGGGGCCTGCAGGGATTCCACAACGTGGAAAACCGTGGTCAGTGAAACTCCCACTCCCTACCAGAGTCAGTTCTCAACTCTCGTCGTTCTTCGTCATCATCAGCACCATATACATCTTATTAGCACCGGTGAATTTAGGAGACAAAGTGATTCTGGAAATGAGAAAATAAAATTGAAAACGAAAGGGATTGGTGATGTTTACTGGATGGACGTAACTTCCTTATACATACCAGCCTGCAGTTCCTCAGGTTAAGGAGGGCTGAGAGAGGCCATCAATGTATTCATGCATCACAATCTTCCATAACACAGGTATCCGAATTACTGGATTAAGGTGGAAAGAATACAATGCAAGTTTTAAAATGGTAGGGGGGGGTGGGGGGGGTGATGAGTTTGTTCCATCCATGGACCATTACCACTATTGTAGTACATGTTTTATTGTAGTTCTTCGGCATTGGTTTAAGAAATAAATGTTTTCACTGAACGCACCCAAGTATTAACTAACTGGACAGTACAAGACTGATGATTAGAGAATACGAAATGACGGTAGTTAACATTGACAGACTCAAACGGACAGGCCAATATTTTTTAGACAACAGCCAGGTTTTTATTTTTATTTTTTTTATTTGTTAATATAGTTTTCCTTTTTTTTTTGATTCCCTATTTTAGCATACTGAACGGATAGTGTCTAAGATTTCTACAGACCACAAGAGATTTTTTTTATTTTAAAAAAAATTGAAATCCTGTCGGGGAACATGGTCCATGACAGTGCATTAAAAATTCTGCGGCTGCATTCCCTGTAAAAATATAGAATCGCAAATGGGTCTTCTGGTGCCTTGTCGGGAGATATGGTTATTCCTGGGGCACGAGTGGAAATTGGGGGGGTCTGGAGGGGGGGAGGCGGGTGCACGAGCCTGCGAATCCCAGGGCTGGGTGGTGCGGGGGGTGGGGTTCGCTCTCCTTTTTTTTCTTCAGCAACACGCTAATGTCCGCTCTGGGCAGTCACGACTCGTGTTCCGTAACCTCACCGCGAACGAAGGTTCTGGTAGTTGGTGCTGTCATGAGTGTTTGGCTGGGATGGGGGGGTACGGCGGGGACCGCCCTCATCCCTTTCGGGCGTTTGCCGGCGAGGTTCTCCTTCTCGTGGCTGGGTACATGGTAACCTCTGGGGGAAGGCGGGCGGTTGCAGGCGGGACGGGGCGGGGCCATTGAACCTTTATCATTATAAGCTGTCCCCTTGCCGGGTAGTGGAATTAGGGGGTGTGGGGCGGGTTTGGGGCGGCTAGGACCGCTCTATCAATCAGGGGTGGGTGCCGGGGGCGTCAGGGTGGGCGGGTCAGCGGCAGCCGCGGTGGTGGGGGGCAGGGTACAAGATTTGGGCACCCGGATTGTGTCAAATTAAACCCCACCCCTTTAAATGTTAACCCCACACGTTTCTCTCGTTTTTTTTTTTATTTTTTATATTTTTATTGTTTTTTTTTTTTTTTTTTTTTTTTTTTTTTTTTATTTTTTTTTTTTTTTTTTTCTTTTATTTTTTTTTTATTTTTTTTTGTTTTTTTTATTTTTGTTTTTTTTTTTTTTTTTTTTTTTTTTTTTTAATCTTTATAATATCTCTTCTCTTTTTTTTTGTTCCGTTTTTTTTTATTTTTTTTTTTTTATAATTTTTTTTTTATTTTTTTAATTTTTTTTATATTTTTTTTTCTCGGTTGTTCGTTATTTTTTTTGTTTTTTTTTTTTTTTTTTGTGCTTTTTTTATTTTATAACATTTTATTTTTTTTACTAAATTTAATTTTATTTTATAAATTTTTTTTAAAAAAATTAATTTAAAAATATTTTTTAAACTTATCTCTTTTTAATAAAAATTTTTTGTTTCCTTGTTTTTTGTTTCGTTTTCGTTTCGTTATTTTGGCTTTTTTGTTGTCGTGTATTCCATATTGTTTTTGATATTTTATTCTTATAACAACCATTTTTTTTTTTTTTATTCTTTTTTTTTAATTATTTTAGAATATAAAAAACCAAGTAAAACATAAAAAATAAAAATAAAAAATAAAAAAATTAAAAATAAAACAAATCCAAACCCCAAGATAACTTCCACTGTATTTGTGTATTTGGGTTTACATCGCAAATGCTATTGCATTGGATTGTCATGCTTTTGTCCAATCCCAATTTGTTATTTTGTCTCACTCACATTCCATCCATTCCTAACAAAAAACAAAAATATGACGTCGAACCCCCTCCGAATAAATTGGGATTTTGGAAGCCTCGGTTTTTGTGTTTGTGTTTTGTTAAGGACCGCCCACTAAACTTAGCCTTCCCGAAATCCAATTCACGAGCATTCAGGCGAACCGACCCAACTCACGGCAACAATGTTTCTCGGTCCTCTAGTCTGGCATGCATGTGAAGGAATTTGGAAAATTGAATTTTCCATGTAAGGGGGTTTTAATTCAGTTGGTGATTTTTTCGGATAGAATTTTAAAATTGCAAATCTCTCTTTTTTTTTCATAACTCTCTCTACCCTCTTCTCTCTCCCTCTCCTCTCTCTCCTCTATCTCTCCTCTCTCTCTCTCTCTCATCTTTACACACACACACACCCACCACCAGTGGAATTTTGTGATTTGTTTGTGATTCTGAAAAAAAAGTGAAAATAATAAATACCCCATCCACATCAGTTAACCCCCTACGTCTCGGTCCGGCTTTGGGCGAATAATCAATACGGAATAAATTATATGTGTTTGTGTTGTTATCGTTCAAAAAAAAGAAATCCATGCATTTCCAACAACAGTAAAGTTTTTATTTGTTTGGTTTTTTCGCCGCGTTTGATTGAGATTGTTTTGCTTCGTTTTTGTTTTCTTATTACATAATTACTGTTCTGTTTTTGTTTTTGTTTTTTCCCGGGGGTGGGTCAGTTTCAGTGTTCGTGGTTCGTTTGCATTCGTTGCGTTTCTTTTGTTCCCCCTGCACAGTTGTTGGTTCGTTATTTTGCGTCTGTTCATCCGTACCCGTGCTGGGTTTGCGTGCGCCCAGCTGATCGCGTGCGCCGCGCGGCTCAGCGCCGCCGGCGCCGCCATCGCCCCCCGCATTTCACAGCGCGCGCCCCCCGCGCCATTGGGTTTTAGTGTTTGTGATGTTTGTGTGGGGTGAAAAAAAAAGAAAAAGGGAAGAAAAAGTAGAGGGAGAGATGAGGGAGAGAGAGAGCAGAGGAGCGGAGAATGTGGAGAATGTTGTGTGGAGAGCGAGAGAGAAGAAAAAAACCTTTTTTTCTAACGGGAAAAATGGATTTTTGCTTCTTTTCAAAATCTGCTTACGGTAGTGATTAGGCTCATTGAAATGATGTGCGACTTTGTGCTAATGAGAATTTGTGCGGGTATTACTTCCATCCTTGGGAATAAGAAATATTCCAAATGTGTTGGCAAATAATTTCTAATTCTTATTGGGGAATTTTGTTGTGACTTGTTTTAAAAGAAATTTTAAAATAGAAAAATAGCTACCATCTCTGATTTGAGACGGTCAGTGAGCAGGAAACCTGGGAGTGACCCAATCGAGGGACTCTTATTCCGATGACGTCACCCCGTAGGCCCTTTGGGATGCCCCATCCCAAACTGAAAATAATCAGGCTTGTGGGATATCAGTGAGAATTATTCTATGAATGAAATGTGTTTGTATACTAAATCAAAACGCGGTGTGTTTGAAATTTTTTTTTAATTTCGAACAATCAGATCAATCATCTCCCCATGAAGGGGCGTTGTATTTGTAAACTAAAACTGTTTGAATGTATTTGTGACATAAAACAAAAAGATTAAGAACAATGTAAATAAATACCCTGTGGGCCCTCTTCACATAGCGCGTGCCGCACCCGGGTGATCATTAAATACATACGTGCACGCACTAAAAAATGACATGCTCTGTGTTTTTCCTTTTGTTTGTTGTTGTTGTTGTTGTTGTTTTGTAAGCGTTTGTACAGGTAAAACAACTTTTGTATCTCACATGTTTCAAGTAACAACCTTGACTTTCTTGACTTCGTTGATTTTGGGAGCTGAGATTCCCTTTCTTTAATATTACGTCTGAAACCGTACGATAGCACTCTCTCTCTCTTTCTCTCTTCTCTCTCTCTTTCTTTTCTTCTCTCTCTCTCTCTCTTCTCTCCCAAACACGCACTGAATAACCTTAGCTCCGCGCGAAAACCCGCACTCAAGCTCGCTCACACGCAAAGAAGCTGTAGTTAACCCCACACACACACACACACACACACACTAACAATCAGCTGGTACCATCTTCATTTACCAACCTTCGCTCACAATACTACTGCCAAACGTCTTTTAAAGGTTCATCATATCTCAGTAAATCAAAAGCACGAATCCTGCCAAAACGTCTTTGAGGTTCATATATCATCAGTAAATCGAAAGCAGCGAAATCACGTCAGTTAAACTTCTGAAGAAAAGCGACAAAAAGAAAGACGGGGCAGAAGACAGCAGCAGAAAGACAGGGTTCTGGTTCATCGTAGCTCGCTGACCTTTTAAAAATTAACGGACTGAACCGAGAAAAGAGCTCGCACCCTCGGGAGAGAGAGAGAAGAGGAGAGAAAAGAGAGGTGGGAGAGAGAGAGAGGAGAGGAGAGAGGAGAGAGGAGAGAGAGAGAGGGGGAGGGGGAGGAGGAGGAGGAGAAAAAGGGAAGGGAAAAGAAGAAGGAAGAAGAAGAAAGAAGAAGAAGAAGAAGAAGAGAAGAAAGAAGGAGGAGGAGGAGGAGGAGGAGGAGGAGGAGGAGGAGGAGGAGGGGAGAAAGAGAAGAAGAAGAAGAAGAAGAAGAAGAAGAAAAAAAAGAAGAAAAAGGGAAGAAGAGAAGAGAGAAGAAGAAGAAGAAGAAGAAGAAGCAGGAGGAGGGGGAGAAGAAGAAGAAGAGAAGAAGAAGAGAAAAGAAAGAAGAAGAAGAAGAAGAAGAAGAAGAAGGAGGAGGAGGAGGAGAAGAAAAGAAGAAGAAAAAAGAAGAAGAAGAAGAAAAGGGAAAAAGAAGAGAAGAAGAAGCAGGAGGGAGGAGGGGAGAAGAAGAGAAAAACAGAAGAGAGAGAAGAAAGCTTATCAAAAAACTCCCGGTGGTTCTGATGACCCGTTATAAATGAGCGGCTGAAAGGAAGGGGTGGCAAACAGCTGCTTGGGGCTGCAGGATTCCACCACCGTGGAAAACCGTGGTCAGTAACCCCCAAAACCCTACCAGAGTCCGTTCTTCCCCTCCTCGTCGTCTTCGTCATCATCAGCACCTCATCATCATAATAGCACGGTGAATTAGGAGAAAAAGTGATTCTGAAAGAAAGAAAAAAGAAACGAAAGGGATGGTGATGTTTACAGGATGGACTTAACTTCCTTATACATACCAGCCAGCAGTTCCCTCAGGTAAGGAAGCTGAGAGTGTCTTCAATGTAATCAGCATCACAATCTTCCATAAACAAGGTAATCCGAATTACAGGATAAGGTTGAAAATACAATGCAAGTAAAATGGAGGGGGGGGGGGGGGGGGGTGATGAGATTTGTACAATGGAATACCACAGGTACATGTAGTCGGACATGTAAAAGTGTACACTGACGCACACAAGTATTCTAACAGACAGACAAGATGATGAATAGAAATACGAAGAGGTAGTTACATTGACAGACTAAGACACAGGCCAATAGACAACCAGGTAGACTGACGGTAGATCTACAGACAAAGAGATTTAAAAAAAATGAATGAGAACATTGTCCCAAGAATTGCAAAAATTCTGCGCAGCATTCCCTGTACCAAATATAATCGCACTGGGACACTGAGCCCAACTTGCTCAAGGAACAGTTCTCCCCAATCATCGAACTCACGCGAGATTCATTTGACTCAACTTGGAACATTTCTTTCGTTCAAAATATGTTGGCAAGTAAAGTATTCCGCACACTTTTAACCTAAGTCACCCTTCATATCAAATATTAACCCAGTTCTCTCGTAAAACAATCAAACCCAAAATCAATGTTCTCACTCATTCGATCCATTCCTACAAATGACGAACCCTCCGAATTTTTAAGACGCAAAACTTATCCTTCCGAACATTCACGAGCATTGGCGACAAACTCACGACACAAAGTTCGTCTGCATGCATGAATTTCCATTTTAAGGTAATTCAGTGATAGAATTCAATCTCTTTTTCAAACTCTCTCTCTCTCTCTCTCTCTCTCTCTTCTCCTCTCTCTCTCTCTCTCCTCCCCTCTCTCTTACACACACACACACACACAGAGAATTGAAAATACCATCCACATCAGTAACCTACGACGGTCGGCTGGATAATAAACGGATAAAAAATATGTGTGTATCAAAAAGAAATCCATGATTCGCAAAATAAGTTTTTGTTCTGGTTTTTCGCTGTTGAGCTTGTTTTGCTTCGTTTGTTTTATAACAATACTGTTATGTTTTGTTTCCCGGGCAGTGTGTGCGTGCATTCGTGCGTGCGTGCGTGCGCGCGCGCCCCGCGCGCATGTGTGTGTGTGAAAGAGGGGAAAAGAGAGAGGAGAATGGTGTGTGTGTTGTGTGTGTGTGTGTGGTGTGTGTGTGTGTGTTGTGTGTGTGTGTGTGTGTGTGTCTGTCGGCGTGCGTGTTTGTGTGTCTGTCTGTCGTCTGTGTCAGTCTGTGACTGCGCACGTGTGCGTGTGTGCATGTGTGTGTGTGTTTTGTGGTGTGTGTGTGTGTGTATGTGTGTGTGTGTGTGTGTGTGTGTATGTGTGTGTGTGGTGTTGTTGTGTGTGTGTGTGTGTGTGTGTGTGTGTGTATGTGTGTGTGTGTGGTGTGTGTGCGCGCGCGCGCGGGGCACGCGCGTGCGTGCCTGTGCATGTGTGTGTATCTTGTGTGTTTTGTGTGTGTGTGTGTGGGGTGTGGTGTGTGTGTGTGTGTGTGTGTGTGTGCGCGCGCGCGCGCGCTCGCGCGCATGCGTGCGTGTATCTGTCTGTCTGTCTGTGACTGTGTGTGTGGAGGAGAGGGCGGGGGGGAAGTGTGCAAAGGCGAAAATCCGCTTTTTTTTAGGTCTGCGACTATTCTGAGTGGCGGGCATGACAACAAAGTTCGCGGAGTGGACGGCCGGAGAATCGTCCATAAAACAGAGGCCCCAGCGGCCTCCATGACGGAGGGGCTTTGTCTGGAACTGTTCGTCCAAGACAGTGGCAATCAGTGGGGCTGGGAGGACAAGTCCACAGCACTTCACTCGTGATGCTAGCGGTTTCCCACGTGAATAAAATTGCGCGCCTACGGCATGCTCTCTCTCTCTCTCTCTCTCTCTCTCTCTCTCTCTCTCTCTCTCTTCCTCTCTCTCTCTCTCTGGGGCTTGTTTTGTGTGGTGTTGTGTGGTGTGTGTGTGTGTGTGTGTGTGTGTGTGTGTGTGTGTGGTGTGTGTGAGAGAGAGAGAGAGAGAGAGAGAGAGAGAGAGTTTTTTGTGCGGGGCGGACAAAAAGACAGACAGAGAGACAGAAAAACTGACAAAGAGGGCAAACTGACCTGGACTGACTGATGACATACAGGGCAGAGGGACAGACAGACATGAAGGCGGGCAAGCAGAAAAATTTATGCAGAAACACGTCCACTAACACAGAAATTACAATGCACGAAACAAGTACGTACCCTTCACAACGACGTTAAAACGAAACGAAAACTTATCTCTCGTCATTTTAAAAAAAAAAATCAAAAAAAAAAATCGAAGACAATATTGTCTTACGTCATTGAGCAGCGCCACTGACATACAAAACGCCTAATCCGTCGTCTGCAGGTTAAACAAGACACTTTGAAACCCACCCCCACCCCAACTCTCCCTCATCCCTGATGCCATTGGAGTTAACCCAGACACACTGACCATTAGTCAGTCACAATAGCAACGACACCTAGCGAGCTGAACGTTGAAAAGAAAACATACAAAGAAGAGGTCAATTAATCATGTGCAGAAGTCATATCAATATGAATTGGACAATTTATCGGCATATATAAAGAAAATGGGCTTGAATTATCAGGTGAAAAAACCTGTTTAATGTTGTTTAACAATGGAGAAAATCCGCCTGTACTCCCATCCTTGAATATAGATGGCACTTTGTTGCAATATCAGAAATCAGTAAATTTTTGGGGAGTCTTTTTAACGCCAAACTAAGCTGGAAATGCATATAGAAAAATTGTTATCTAAAGCTAGAACTAGACTAAATTTTCTTAAAATTGTTAATTGCCAACCTTGGGGTCAAAATACTAAAACCCTTTTGCATCTTTCTTTGGCTCTTGTCCGCTCCAAGTTAAAGTATGGACAAGAGGTTTACTTTTCAGCGCCAAAGTATCTTTTAAAAAAGTTACAAAGTATTGACAGTAAAGCTATTAAATTAGGTCTAGGAGTTCCTGTACACACAAATACATATATGAGCTACAAAGCGGCGAATATCTTACCTTTATCGGAACAAAGACGTCTAGAAGTAGCCTAGCCAAATATGTGATTCGAAGCCTGTCAGTAAAAAATTCAGTTACTGATGATATTTTTGTAAATTCGAAAAAAGATTTTCCAAGTAGAGCCAAGGACATCTCGTATATTCAGCCAATAATGAATTATACCGCTGAACTTATGTCTAAGTGTAATGTAGATTTAACATCGATTCCAGAGTTCCCTACAGTTCCAGTGATGCCACCTTGGGAACACCTGAGTGGAAATTTTGATTATGAGTTTTCCGTCTCAAAGAAAAAGAAAATATTAACATTCTAGTGAACGATGTGAAAGAACACCTCGAAAATTCTTATCCTAGGTTCAGTTATGGACACAGCTGAATAGCGGTTCTGGTTTCGTTATTCCAAGTTTGAATATACGAAAACATTTTCATCTCGGAAAGGGATTTTCAATATTCACTGCAGAACTGTATGCTATACTGATGGCTTTATTTTGTGTGCATAGTTCTCCAATATCCTTTTTTAGTGTGCTGTTTTGTGTTGATTCCAAGTCTGTTTTGCAATCACTGCAAACTTTGGATTGTAAGGCCAGAAAAGATTTACTATATGAAATAAGGTACCTGATACATAGTATTATGTCTCAGGGTATAATCGTAGACTTCTGTTGGATTCCTTCACATTGTGGTCTCGGAGGGAATGAAATAGCAGATAATCTAGCTAAACTTGGTGCACAAAAACTGTTCAGAATGTGTGCTAAATTTGCCATTACATCCTTCCAAGTGTGAAATACTATTCAACCTGGAACACTACGTTTACAAAACCTTTTCTGTGAAAAATGCTACACACTGCCTAGCTGTTCACGCCATCTGGCTAAGATTATCACAAAAATTAAGGCTGAACACATGGAAGACCAAATTTTCTCCTGAAGTTTTGTGTGTCTGTGGAAAATTCATTTCTGTGCATCACCTTCTATTAGATTGTCCAGTTTTAATTGAAATGTATAAGGCGAAAGGTATCAATCTTGACAAATATGAAAATGAGAGCTAAGTTCTGTCTGACTCATGCATAATTGAGTTTGCCGCCACTTTAGCCAGTTCTGAGGTAGCTAGACTATTATGAGCGTCCTTAACTGATATGTTGTTTTCTTTTTCATAAGTGTATGCAGATGTATGTATTGAAATGACTTAAGTGGGTGTTTTTTTTTTGTTTTTTTTTTTTTGTTGTTGTTGTTTGTTTTTTTTTTGGGGGGGGGTTCCCCGTCTAATATCATCTGCCGGATGAAAAGACGTAAAATAAAACTACCACACGTTGAAAAGAACACACACACACACACGCACGCACGCACGCACGCACTCACGCACGCACGCACGCACGCACACACACACACACACACACACACACACACACACACACACACACACACACACATCCTCAAAAAACTCTAACGGTAAAATACTAGTTTCAAAAGGTGTACTTTTTTCCCGTGTAAAATCACTGTCAGTCAAGACAATCAACTGTGGGGAAAAAATCACAAAATATTCAAATTCCTATGAAAAAGTGGTTTCCATCATCAAAAGAGTAGTTTCGTCATTCTGAAGTAATCTCCACTGTGAAGAAGTCACTTCCATCACTCGGGGGGGGGGGGGGGGGGGGGGGGGGGGGGGGGGGGAAAATTTCCGTCAGTCAAAGACGTCCTTTAGTGGAAAACAGTTGTTTCCGTCGTACCAGAGTAATGTTCCGTCATCAATAAGGTAAAAATTGTTATCTAAAGAATATTTTCTGTCATGAACAAAAGTAATTCATGTTATGAAATGCAGTAATTCCCTGATTTAAAAAAAAAAAAGACAGTTTCCATCATGAAACAATGTCCACACAAAACAACAACAACAACAAAAAAGCAGTAAAGGGCCTAAGAAAAGAAACACCCGAAGGTGCTGGGGAGGACCCAGAGAAGCACTGTCTCCACCTGCCCTTAGAGCAGTCCTGTACCACCCCTGGAGGCCTGCGCTGTGTTGACGATGGGTACAGGCACGCGCAGGACACTCCATTAAGACATCAAGGGACATAACTGCTCCCGAACAGAGGTAAATTAGACTACAGGATGCAGCTCATAACAGCCTCAAAGTAGCATCCCCCATGGCTGAACGCCTATGATTCACGTGCAGTGCCCGTGAAACAAAGACACAAGTCACTGGAATGGAATGATTGCCCTACTTTTTCGATTGTTTGCATACGACTATCTGACTGCATTTAGTGTGTGTGTGTGTGTGTGTGTGTGTGTGTGTGTGTGTGTGTGAAAGTCATCTGACACACCGGTCTATGTATTAGCGTTGTTAAAAAAAAGACTACTAAATGTGCGATTAAAAAAAAAGTAACTGCGCTTTACAAGCACAATTATTTTACTCCATGAGAATATTATACACACAAATAAGACTTTTCATTATACAGAAATGTTATCTTTTGGGGGTTATTACACGTTTTGCTTAAATAGTTATTTCCTGCAGAATCAATTATTCAACAACAGTCTTATGAAGACAAAACCACAATGCAAAACTTTTGAAACAAGAAATATCCCTTACAAAGAAATCAGCAACTAATTTCATCAACAACGTTATGATGTAAGTTTACATATTCAGGGACAAGACAATTACCAACGCGATTATATCAACAAAATGACACTTACGAAGTTTTCAACAACAACCAAATAAATAAATAATAAAAAGATGAAAATAAAAAAGGGAGACCAGAAAGAAAATGTTCCTAGTAGAACAAATTTAAACTTTTGTCAGAATCACACAGTTACGTACACTTTTTTTCAAATTGAAAAAAAAAAGTTAAAAGCAAAAAAGATCCCACGGAATAAAATCCACCATGAATCATTCAAAAGGACAAGAAACCATGCCTATACCGTTTTTGGAAGCAGAAAACACCCATGGAATCGATTTAAACAATCCATCATCATCAACAGCACCGGGCGCTCCTGACGGCAGCAGCAGCAGCAGCAGCAACAGCAAGAAGGCTGGCGAGAGAGTGAACCGACATCAGTGACGTCCAGACAGTTGG
>CM031602.1:20229320-20236714 GCA_018398815.1 Conus ventricosus | reverse complement strand
TTGATCCAACCGATGAAGGTAAGGGTAAACTACGAAAGTACAAGTTCGATGAGGAGTCCTAACCAAATCTAGCTAGCGGGCTTAACCTTATCAGCATTTTGATGAAATAAGAAAACTGTTTGGGGGGCGGGAGGTGTAGAAGTCCAACAGTTGACCTTGTGTCTAAAGATTTACATCTTCACAATGTTAGGCTTGATGATTATTTAACAACAAAATACGGTTTATGGATTGACCTAAGGTCAACAGAGGATAATCAGTTGCATGGAAGGGGGGGAGAACTGTGAGAGACGTAATAAACATTCAAATTGATAAAGAAGAAGAAGCCGATAAAACCGCTTAATGTACATTTGTTTTTATTATATGATGCGCAGCTGAATATTCTAAATAACAGATTAGAAAATGTAGTATACTAAATTATTTTTATTTAAAAAAAGCATGTCTGTTCGGGTTTATCCAAATGTGCCTACAGCGCCGCCAAAAAGAAGAGATAGTAGAAAGCCCTAACATAAAAACCTTCAGATTAACCAACATTACACAAATGCAACAAAAACTAGAGCAAGACCTTTCAAAATACAGCAAAACCAAACGAAGGTATTCTGCTGCCTTTAATGCTGTTACATATGTTAATACTGGAACATCGACTATAAGCGCTCTATCAGCAGGAACGAGTGTTGGTCTTTTAGCAACGGGCATAGGCGCACCCGCAGCTTTACCTCTAGGGGGTTTGTCTTTAGCTCTCGGTCTGTGTTCATTAGCTGTAAGTGCGGCTGGCAAAAAATAAAAACTAAACTCCAAAAGCACACAGCTATGGTTCAACTAATAACGGCTAAACTTAGTTCGTTCAAACTGACAATAAATAAAGCACTAGCTGACTCAAACATCACGGATGAAGAATTTAATCGTTTACAGGCCGATTTTAATGACTACAAAAGACAAAAGTTTGATCTTCAAAGAAAGGCGAGGGCAAGTTTTTCTCAACAGCCAGACCCGAGCAGATAAAAAAGGAATGCTTAAAAAAAGTAAACGAGACATTAAACTCTGTTCTAAACAGCTCACAGTAACAACATCGAAGGGTGTTTATACTTTAGTTTTTGAGTCCAAGCACAAAAAGACCGTTGATATTGATTCTGATTAAGAATTTTTTTTTTTAAATTTAAATAAATATTTTGAGTTAGAAAAGAAACTCAACATGGATAAGATATATGAAGGACAAGACGAATTGTTTGAAGGAATGCTTGAGAGAGAGCGTTTATCAAGAGCGCTGAATGATATTGATTTAGAAGTCATTGACCCAACAAACGTACAGGCAAGTGTTGTTCATGCTATTTCTCAAGTTCCAGGTAAACTAACAATAAACCCGCCAGTTAAAGTAATGTTAGCTGTTTTAATCGACTATGTAACACTACATGAAGAAACCCTAGAAGTCTGGTCTCGACTAAACAACAGACTATTTCTTCTCGTATGACTTAACACCGTTGTGCAGACGAACTGCATGCCACAGTTTGTGACGCTGCGCTGAAGAAGCCAAAATGAGAGGCCTGTTGGTCAGAGGGCGAAGTCTTAGAGATCAATTAAAACAGCTAAGTAATGCGCCGATTGTTGGTAGGCTTACATTCCATCTACCACCAGCATTAGTTTCAAAAGAGCATTCTAAACATAAAGAATACAACAACAATGTTTTATGTGGTGTGTTCTGCAAGGCTTCATACGCCCGCAAAAACGCAGAGAGATGTCTAACTATCACCCTTACAGCAATTGAACTCAAACTTATAGTGGGGTGTCCTTTTCCTGTTGTATAGACCAAATGATCATTTGAAGAACAAGAAACAAACCAAAAACTGTTAATGTCAACACATGATGAATGAAACAAATACTACAGCCGATTAAAAGTCCAAGAACAGTCAACAATAGCGAACCAGACAGAACATGTTTTGATCTTACTACTGATGCTTCACCAGCGGGCAAACCGCATTACACATTGATACGAACAATGAGTAGACTAATGCAGCATACTTCAAAAGATCATGCAACAAAAATTCCTGTAGAAAATGTTTAACAAGAACCCATAGTTCCAAGCCGCGAGCGAAACATAAGAAAACAAGTAAAAGGTTCTGTAGACTGTCAAAACGGACCTAAAATACACCTCCACCCGGATCTAAAGTTAGTTTTAAGAACTGGAAACGGGAATGCAACAATTTCCCATATGTTGTTTATGCATACTTTGAATCGCTCATTGTTCCTTATGAAGTGCCAGCGCTCACACAAACTTCGAAAAAACAGTCTTAATGAGTAATCATCAATATTTTTGTTTTTTTTTCTTTTATTTTTTTTTTTTTTTGTTTCATTTGCCTTCAAAGTTTGCCAAGGGTCTGCTGGCGCTCCATTTAGCACCAGAATTGTATAGACCCAGATGCTGCAAATACTTCTTAGAACGCATAGCACAAAGTGCGTAAGACAGTTCTAATAATCTAACTTATCTGAAATCATAAGGACGCCTGAAGACCAACAACAGTATACTCAGCCACACATTGTTGATTTGTGGTTTAGAACTCATGAAGAAAGCAACAAATCCAAAAGTAAGAGACCATGATCACATTAGTGGAGAAGTTCAGAGAGCTGCGCATCAGAAAATCAATCTCAACTAAGTTTAACCAAAGACATGGAACTCCTGTATTCTTTCATAACTTGCGGTTTACGACTCTCATCTTATAATGAAAGCAGTGGACGATGCCTTCAGGGTGTCATGCATTGCACAGTCATCAGAAAAGTAACAAGTGCTTTAATCTAAATAACATGTCTTTTTATGACTCTATTCAACACTTGATTGGATCATAGAGTCACTGGCTATGTCCTTAATGTCCTGCCCAATAACAGAAGAATATTTTGACTCAACTCTTGTTAGAAAGGGCGTTTACCCTTATGAGTACATGAACAGTTGGGAAAGGTTTGATGAAGACACACTTCCTCCTAAAGGCGCGTTCTTTTCTAGTCTTAGAGGAAAGGACATCAGTGATTCTGATTACCAGCATGCTCAAGATGCGTGGCAGAAGTTAGAGTGTAAAACAATGGGAGACTATCATGATTCATACTTGAGGGCCGATGTATGTTTGTTGGCAGACGTCTTTGAAAACTATAGAAAGACCTGCATGAAACATTATAGCTTGGATCCCGCGCATTACATTTCTGCGCCCGGGATGAGTTGGGATGCTTTCTTAAAGTTTACTGGAGTACAGATTGATTTATTGTCGATTTACCAATGATTCAGATGATTGAAAACGGATTGCGTGGAGGAATTAGTATGGCGTCGCATCATTACTGTAAAGCAAACAACAAATACTTGGACGATTATGATCCCAGTAAAAGGTCTAACTATCTTATGTATTTAGATGCAAACAATCTGTATGGATGGGCAATGGCGCAATCACTTCCATTACGTAACTTTAAAATGTACACAGGCGGCGATCCGAATAATATTCAAAAAGCATTAAAGTGGTTGGGCAGTTTAACGCCTGATCAGCAGCGTGGTTTCATTCTAGAAGTTGATTTAGAATATCCTCATGAACTCCATGACCTGCATAATGACTATCCATTAGCAGCAGAAAGTCTAAAGATGGATCCAAGAGAGCCGCCTAAACTTGTGCCTAATCTTCGAGGCCAAAAAAAATATGTCAAGTCAATACATACATCTAAACAATTTATAATTTAAGACATGGTTTGAATTTGACAGCAGTTTCATCGCATAATTGATTTTGATCAAGAACAGTTATCATGAAACATACATCATGAAGAACACTGATCTCAGAACTAATCACAGATGCTTCATGAAAAGACTTTTTTCAAGCTGATGTACAACAGTTTCGGAAGACTATGGAGAATCCGCACAAGCGCAAAGATGTAATAATAGTCAACAGAGAGAACAAGCAATTACGCTGACTTCAAAACCCAATTATCAGGGACTTCAGAAGAAGCATGATCAGCTTTATTGGCATAATGATGAAAAAAAAGAAAGTCAAATTGGACAAACCTGTATTTATTGGGTTTAACCGTTTTAGAATTAACAATGCTTAATAATGTAGAGTTTTCTTTATGACTACTTTAAACCACGTATCACAAGTCCAGAGTGACTTTAACACAGATACAACATTATTGTTAATAGATTATCCTACTGAATACATCTATAAAGACATGAAACCGAAGTAGCAAAATGGCATGCAGGGAAGGAATACACGACCGATTATCGCTAAAGGATTCGCCTTTGCATTCAACTGTTAACAAGAAGGTTTTAGAAAGAATGAAGGATGCAATTATCTGGATGGTGATTAAGGATTTGTTGGTTTAAGGTCAAAAAAAGTACAGCTATTTCGAGCCAGGAGAAACCATTAAGAACAAGGGGAATATCCTCTCATGCGTTGTGCATCAAACATAACACATGACAACTACAAAGAACAATTTTAGGCAATAATACATTTCCACATGACAACGTAAAACTGCGATCTAATCTACATGAGATCAACACAACTGTTGTAACAAAGAAGTCGTTAGATAGAACAAACACAAAACGTGAGTTTTTTTAATCCCAAGTTTTCATATGCAATCGGGCATGGAGGACCGCATAAACATGGGGGATTATGATTATTTCATCAACTTATATTAAATGACAATCAAATCTACATCTCAATTCATTAAATCATTTCTCTAATGTTTGCTTGACGCGTTCGAATTTTTTTTTATATTTCAATATAATCTTTTTTCCCAATTTGGGGGTTTGAGTTGTAGTGATCTGGAATGATTTAGCATGCATTGATTTATCCCGAAAATGTTTCCTAATAGCATTACAAACGCATGAAATGATTCCCGTATCATTTTCAATGGTCTCTTCCTTTACCATTCTTGTTTCAATCTGCGCTTCCCCTTCTGAGCTTCCATTTTAAACTCAAATATATATACGTAAAGTAACTAAGCAACTGACCTGTGTCAGGTGGATTATCGCAGTTCTTCATTCGCAAAGATGCTTAGAGGAGGCTGTTGTTTTTGTTGTGTCAGTTTCACGAAAAATAATACCCGGGCGGATTCAATTATACAATCTTTTTAATTCATATGGATCAACACTCCAAACTGGATCTGTTGCCACTGATGCGAGTGTCCCCACTGGCTTCTCCCGGAAATAAAGTACCTTACTTTTAAACCACGCGGAAATAGTTTGCTGGGTGTACTGGAGTCCTTCCGCAAACATTATTGTTTTTCTCGGTTGATTGCTTTGTACTGGTTTAATAAAACCCTTTAAATTCTTCATTAATCATTGCGCGCAAAACTGAGGGCAGTCTACCTAACCCATCAGTGTTGCGAAAATGCCAATCAGCACTCTGTGATACTGGTAGGAAAAAAAGACGTCCTATCGATAACTGTTTGTTAAGTTTTCAACTAAAGTCCTGTGATCAATGAACACCTGGAATGCCTCTTTTAATGGTAAACTCTATTTTTCAACAATAATTGATTCACTTGCCCTTTAATTCTTTTCCATCATCGACTGAATCATTCTAGGATACGTTAAAGGACTCGTTTGGAATAATCATTGTTATGGCAACAGCAAGAGCATAATCACACTTTGTGATAAAGGTTCCGCACTTTGTAACTTGAAGCTATGTCACCAGACTGTGAGCGCGTACTTAAAATCTTTTTCGACTAATTGTAACAGAGGGTAAATATAGAAAACCATTTGATGGGTTACGTTTGGAGTGTATTGACAAAGTGCGTATCTGTATTCGACTATGCGCTGGGTAAATAATTTGCCAAATCGCTTGTTTAGATTAAAAACCAATCTATTTGCTGTATGTTCACTGACTCCAACTGCTTTGGCTTAGCTTTTTAATTGCAGTTATTCCCTTCCAATATCCCCCCCCACCCTATTTTTATGGGGGCGAATAATAGATTTTTGTTCATTTTTATTCAGCCAATAATATGATCAACAAAAAACACAACGTTCTACCAAGACAATAAACCTCCAATTACTTGCATCTTTTGTTTTCTGATGGTTGATAAAAGTCACTGAAATTTGGTGGGGGCAATGTCACGAATGGTTTAGCCTGTTACAAGATAACAATTGTTTTATATTGCTTGATCAACGACTTATAATGTGTAAGCTGCATGCCCCAGTTTTTTCAGTGTGTTATTAATAAAATCTACTGCTCAATTCTCTGCTTTTCATAGCGATCTTGTGCTGCAGCTAGTTGCTCCACAGCAAAGTTATGTCCTTTTTCTCCTCGCCTTCATCTCGCAGTTTTACTAAATGCGTAAATACTTCCACTAAAAGGCGAGCGCATAAACCACATCGCCGCCATCACATTACGGAGTGAAGCCATTTTTAAAATGTATTTTTTATTTACCATTTATACTGTCTGAATTATACATCTTGACTAGAAAATCTTTCGTGGCAAACGAAGCAGCAAAAATAGGAATCAGCTTTGCAGAATCCTCAAAGTCTAGTTTGCCAAGATCTCTGGTTTAATTCCTTAACAAGCTTATATTACCAAGTCATTGAGTAACCAACACTTAGACCTCCAATAACAGCAGAATGGTATACAATGTTAGCAACAGATTTTTTTCCGGTGCTCATTTTAGAAAAAAAAATAATTTATAATTATTAAAAAACATGAACAGTGGATGATCTACTACACACAATGCAGCCTAAACTTCCAGAACTATGAATGATCAAGTTGATGGCCAAGCTGTTATGCCCCAAAGGAAGGTTGTATTCATTTGGCAGCATTGTAAAAACCAAACAGTTCCACGGAACTGAAATTCAATTGACAGATTCAACGATGTCGCCACAAGACATTTAAAGTATCAAAACATGTTATGAAGCGCAGCTGGGGTCTAGAAAGGTGAAAATTGAGGGTCAACGGTTCTTAGATTGTAGCACAAAAACAAACAGTTCTATTAGCTCCCATTGATTCTTAACAATAATCGAATACGATATGATATAACTCAAGATCCAGTTTTAACAAAGTCAATAGGTCTCTCGATGTGATTTTACTAAGATTTGGTAACATTGTTATCGCCATTAATCATGGGATTAAAAAACTTTTTAATCATAATAGATTTTATTTCCCTTAGCAAAATAACCGAGCCAGAAAATCCAGCAGAATCAGAAAACACTGAATCAGTGGAGAAAGTAACCAAGCCAGAAAAATCATCAGAAAAAAACACTGAATAAGTGGAGACCAGTGAAAAGGCCACCTCACCTGGGCGAGTTAAAAGCAGGAATAAAATAATCAGAGTGGAAACAGACAAAAAAAATTAAGGATACATAAATGACTCAACATGAAACATACACCGCCAGCGCCAGAACAGAGTGATTAAAAGCCAGCTAAAAAAACAGCCAGTGATTCAAGGCC
>CM031602.1:20206820-20224320 GCA_018398815.1 Conus ventricosus | reverse complement strand
GAGAAATGTATCCTGATAAACGAAATATACATGGCGCAAATTTAACTCCGTTAAACAAGCAAGGCTCGACTACTTTCTGATAAGTGATCAACTTTCAGCTAAAGTCAATGATATCCATATTGAACCTGGGTATAGATCTGATCATTCTTTTGTGACGTTAGCATTGAAAAAGGAAGAATTTAAGCGAGATAGACCCTTCTGGAAATTGCAATAATAGCTTACTAAAAGATAAAAATATATTCAAGAAATCAAGACGGTCATAACTGATGTTAAGAAACAATATGCAGTGCCTGTTTATGACTTCGAAAACATCGACAGTATCTCATCTGAAGACTTGGCCTTTCAGATTGGTGACCAGCTCTTCTTTGAAAAAACTTTTACTTGAAATAAGAGAAAAAACTATATCATACTCTACTTTTAAAAAGAAAGAAGATAATAAACGTGAAGTTGATCTTGAAAAAAGAATTAGTCAGCTGGAATCAAATCTCCAGGGAGAAGATATTGCCCCACTGGAAGATCTCAAGGTAGAATTACAAGAATTAAGAGACAAAAGAATTCAAGGCATGGCTGTTAGACCCAAGGCTCACTGGATCTGTAAAGGAGAAAAAGTTAATAGGTATTTCTGCAATATGGAAAATAGAAACTATTTAGACAAAACTATGCCTTATCTAGAAAAAAATGATGAAACACTTTAACTGACCAAGAAGGCATCTTGAAAGAAGTACAGAGTTTATGAAGAATTATAAATTTCCCCCCAGATTGTAACAAATTTAGACATAGACCGTGTTGATTCTCTTGATGCTCCAGTATTGACAGATGAAGATAGTGTGAGCATCGAGGGACTGGTCACCCTTCGGAAGCAGCCATTGCACTAAAAAATATGAAAAATTTCAAAGCCCAGGTCCAGATGGATTTACAGTAGAATTCTACAAATTTTTCTTTTCTGATTTAGGTACATTTCTTGTGCGTTCTATTAATGAAGGATTCAAAACAGGCCAGTTATCTATTACTCAACGCCAAGGCACTATTACTTGCATCCCAAAAGACGGTAAGCCAAAGCGATTCATTAAAAACTGGCGTCCCATTTCCCTTCTAAATGTAGCATATAAGATAGCCTCTGCATGTATTGCGAATCGGCTAAAGAGCGTTTTACACAAAATTATACATGAAAGCCAAAAAGGCTTCTAAAAGGCCGCTACATAGGAGAAAATTTTTCGCCTAATCTATGACACATTAATATATGCAGAAAAAAAAACATTCCTGGTCTATTATTTGCTATTGATTTTGGAGAAAAGCGTTCGATTGTGTATCTTGGATCTTTTTACAGAAATGTTTACGATTTTTCAAATTTGGCCCTGTATATGATAAGATGGATAAGCACTTTTTATACAAATATTTCCACATGTTTTGTTTGTCAATGGTCAGTATTCCTCTTGGTTCTCATAAAAAGAGGAGTAAGACAAGGCGACCCAGCCTCACCTTAAACCCTTTTTCTCATTTGTGCTGAAATTCTGTCAGTCATGATGCGTACTAACACTAATATCAAAGGGTTAACCATCAATGGTAGAGAGGCTCTGATTTCTCAGTTTGCTGATGATACTACTCTATTTCTGGGTGGAAATGAAAAGATCATTCATCGAAGCTGTATCGGCCTTAACTAGCTTTTCAAGAATGTCTGGGCTAAAATAAATTTTGATAAAAGTCAAGTAGTATGGCTTGGACGAAGAACAAACTGTGGGATTCAGTACATGAGAGACAAAAACTTCATTTGGGACCCTGGAATATTTAAAATTCTAGGGAAACAAGTTTTCAACAGATACCAACTCTATAGTTAGACTTAATTATGAAGACAAATTCAATGCCATGAAAAGAATGATGAATTATTGGAAAAAACGTCAACTAACTCCTTTTGGGAAAATAACAGTAATCAAAACACTAGTATTTCAAAAATTGTGCATCTCTTAATTAATCTACCAGACCCCCCTGACAGCTTCCTAACCTCCTTAGAAAAGAGCTTTATACCTTTCTTTGGAATGAAAAACAAAGTAAAATGAAAAAAGTCTATAGTGTGTAAAGAATATAGTAAGGTGGTTTGAGAATGCTTAACATTAAATCGTTTCTGTCAGCGATGAAAATTAGTTGGTTGAAAAGACTGATGGAGGAATCCACTTGGAAAGAGTTTACTATAATATGATACCAGAGTTAAAAATGTTACAAAACTTTGGCATTGAATATGCGAACACTATACAACAAAGAGTTGATAATCCTTTCTGGAAGGATGTACTAAAGCATTATAAGAAAATAGCTGCAAAGTCTTGTCCAGATTCAGTGATGAATTCATGTCTCAATGTATTCACTACAATCCTAATATTCTAAGGGAAGAAAACCTGTGTGTTTCTACAAGAATGGTCTGACCATGACATTTTTTCATTAAACAACTAATTAATGATCATGATAACTTGATGAACTATAATGTAGTTCTGTAAAAAGTATCCAGATACAAGAACTAATTTCCTTACATATGCAGGGATTCTGAATGCGATTAGATCTTATGGTAGAAAGCGTAACATAACATTAACAAGCAGATAATAAATTTCATAGACAACAAAGCATGGTTCTATATTAAAAAAGGCAACAAATTTGTACAAAAAAATATTAAATGATTATAACGTTGACCCAACTTGTGTACAAAAATGGAACAGTGTATTTGATAATTTAAGGGTTGGGAACACATTTTCTCTCACTGTTACAAAACATCTCTTGATTCACAGTTAAGATGGTTCCAAATCAGACTTATACATAGGCTCCTTCCAACACAAAGATATTTATTTCTACAAAATATTATAAACTCTCCAATGTGCAATTTTTGTGAACAAGAGGAGCAGTCGATAATTCACATGATTTTGTGATTGTGAAGTTGTCCAACAGTTCTGGAACCCAATTTCAATTATTGTTAAGAGACAAATGCCAACACGCTGAAAATTTTATGCTGGATAGGGAACTGATCATGTTTGGAACAAAAACAATGTAAAGAATGATCAAGTAATAGATCTGATAATACTACTAGCAAAATTTTATATATACAAATGCAAACTACAAAATGTAAAACCGGAAGTCAGGCCTTTCTGCCTCTTTTGAAAAACAGACACATGACTGAGCAATGTGCCTCATCTATCAATGGAAATAGACATGACTTTGATGAAAAATGGTTTGTGTATCTGCCTTTGTTTAGTTAAGATTTTCTTGATTTAGCAAATATGATTAATAATCTCATTACATGTCAAAATGTAATACTGATTGTGTAAAGACCGATTTTGGTACTATACTTAAGATAGGGAGTGAGAGATTGAACTAGAAAGAGAGAGAGAAAGCTCTAGAGAGAGAAAAAAGAGAGGGCGAGAATGTGTATAATGCGTAATGATCTGAACTGGTAGTAAAATTAAAAGAGAATGACAGAATATGTCCATTTCTTGACCAACTGTGTGTTATTATATATATGCTATATTGCTGAATACTATGTCTATACATCTAAGCTTGTCCATTCTTAGGATATGCCTCTATACGGTACCCATATAACTTTCGATGAACTATTTCGGCCCAGGGGCAGTGGGGTGGGGTGACTACCATCAGGAGATACCACCCTGTCTCCACCACCTATTTCAATGTATTCATGAGGATTGTTGCAACTTCTTTCCTCTAGCTGCCCATTCTGCCCCTATACTCGTAAATCTGTGACATAAAGAACTGTGTGTGGGTGTGTCTGTGTCTGTGGTGTGTGAGGATGTCTGGGCTTGCTCCCCCCCCCCCCCCCTCATTTTATATATGTAAAATTATGGATATACTATGTTATTACTTTACCCTTGTCCCATTTTGCCTTGATTGGTCTTTGTCTGATGTATATATAAAAAAAAGAAACCTCTTCAACCGAATCCCATTCACTTACTAATACGTACAACTAAATTCTTGAATTTAAAATCATTGTGAATGGATCATGACTGATAATGTGATATAACAAATGCTTATGTTGAAGAAGGAAATAAAATGTTTGAAAACAAAAACAAAAAAAAGAAAAAAAAAGAAAATGGGTCGTGCACGCAGACAAACATGTTGGAAAGTCGATGGTCATGTTTCACCGAAAATGGGTCGTGCACGCAGACATACATTTGGAAAGTCGATGGTCAGGTATCATCTGTAGGGACATGTTGGGAACGGAGCACGGCGTCCGTCTCCATCATCCCCTTCCCGTGACATTCATGTTCAACATCCACATCGAACAAAGGTAGCAGTAGGACCGAAATAAATAATAAGAATCTATTGACACCACACTGGCATCACTCGAACGATGGCACCAGAGAACATGACCATTTTTTGGGGGGGGGGGGGGGGGGGGGGGGGGTGGGGGGGGGGGGAGGTGCTTGTGGGACTGGAACTCTCGCAATGAGTGACCGCGAACTCAGCGCTTCTCCGCTGAGCCAAACTGTGGCAGGTTCCCGTTTTGTCTGTGGCAAGAACAAGGTGACTGAAACAGACTGGACAGTGACGGCAGAATACACACCAATGACAAGGTGCAGAATAACGCTTCTTTTGACCCCAAACACGTAACAGACGAGTAAAAAAATTCAGCAAAAATGTCTGCTTCAGACATCAAGAACGAGATACATAAAAAAAGGAAAAAAAATGGCTTTCCCCTCGGGTTGCATTCTCTCTTTCCCCATGGGTTGCATTCTGTCTTTCCCCTTGGGATGCATTCTGTCTTTCCCCTCGGGTTGCATTCTGTCTTTCCCCTTGGGTTGCATTCTCTCTTTCTCCTTGGATTGCATTCTCTCTTTCTCTTTGGGTTGCGTTCTGTCTTTCTCCTTGGGTTGCATTCTGTCTTTCTCTCTTGGGTTGCATTCTGTCTTTCTCCTTGGGTTGCATTCTGTCTTTCTATCTTGGGTTGCGTTCTGTCTTTCTATCTTGGGTTGCATTCTGTCTTTCTCCTTGGGTTGCAGTCTGTCTTTCTATCTTGGGTTGCGTTCTGTCTTTCTATCTTGGGTTGCGTTCTGTCTTTCTCCTTGGGTTGCATTCTGTCTTTCTATCTTGGGTTGCATTCTGTCTTTCTATCTTGGGTTGCGTTCTGTCTTTCTATCTTGGATTGCGTTCTGTCTTTCTCCTTGGGTTGCATTCTGTCTTTCTATCTTGGGTTGCATTCTGTCTTTCTCCTTGGGTTGCATTCTGTCTTTCTCCTTGGGCTGCGTTCTGTCTTTCTATCTTGGGTTGCATTCTGTCTTTCTCCTTGGGTTGTATTCCGTCTTTCTCCTCGGGTTGCATTTCTGTCTTTGTCCTCTGGTTGCATTCTGTCTTTGTCCTCGGGTTGCATTCTGTCTTTGTCCTCGGGTTGCATTCGGTCTTTCTCCTTGGGTTGCACTCTTTCTCCTTGGGTTGCACTCTTTCTCCTTGGTTGCATGCTGTCTTTCTCCTCGGGTTGCATTCTGTCTTTCTCCTCGGGTTGCATTCTGTCTTTTTTTTTTTCCCTCCTCGGGTTGCATTCTGTCTTTCTCCTTGGGTTGCATTCTGTCTTTCCCCTCGGGTTGCATTCTGTCTTTCTATCTCGGGTTGCATTCTGTCTTTCTCCTTGGGTTGCATTCTGTCTTTCCCCTCGGGTTGCATTCTGTCTTTCTATCTCGCTTTCTGAAGATTACTTCAGCAGTGTTTGAATTCAGCTTTACCAACGGGCGGACCAGCCAACCAACCGAAAGGCGCCACTGAAAACGTGGTGTCCAAGGCGGCGGTAAAAAAAGGGAATTTTGGCATGGTTGCTGAGGAAAACAGTGCTCTCACCACACCTGACAGGACCAGCATGAACGAGACAGAGCGACATCTGACCATGAAACTCAACACGGGGGCGACGTTTGTGGAATATGTGCTGTCTATCAGAGGACAACGAGTCCTAAGAATCCCCCCCCCCCCCCCCCCCCCACCCTTTGTTTTTCTTTCTTTCTTTCTTTTTTTTTCCCCAATGATGTTTAATCAGCCATCAGTGACATAATATCAATGAGTTAGTCCACAATTTTTTTGAGGAACACACACACACGCACGCACGCGCGCGCACGCACGCACGCACGCACGCACGCACGCACGCACGCACGCACGCACACACACACACACACACACACACACACACATCGAGACATTAAAGCACGCACTTTACTTCCACCACCATCACCAACCCATGCGCTCTTTCTTTTGTTGTTAATGTTGTTTGTTGTTGTTGTTGCTGTGGTTGTGGTGGTTGTGGTGGTGGTGGTGGTGGTGGTGGCGGTTGTTGCTGCTGCTGCTGCTGCTGTTGTTGTCATCGCGGAGTAGTCAATAGCTTTCGCATGAAAGGGTCCGATCATCTGATGTTCGAACTCTCCTCCCCTAAAAGTACGTGTAGAAAATCAAGCACTGCAGAAGCTATGAGCGCCCCCCCCCCCCCCCCCCCCACTCACCCTCACTCTCTTCTCTCTCTCTCTCTCTCTCTCTCTTCTCTCTCTCTCTCTCTCTCTCTCTCTCTCTCCTGATGATTGAGAGGGAGGAAGAACAGAGAAACCAACACGTAACAATCTGTTACAAATCAAAATGAGCACGGTGTCTTCTTTTCTCTAAACGGAAAGGAGAAAGAGGAGGAGTATATGGCTTTTGTGTCATCTCTCTATCGATCTGTCGACACCTCGCTTACTTCTCTACCCACCAGCTTGCTGCCAATCTGCCTGCCTAATTGTCTCCATCCATCCATTCATCCATCTGCACTCGTTTCTGATTACGCTGTATTACACCTAGCCATGAGATCTTTCGACACGTGTGACGTCAGTGACGTTGCGTCACGTGGGCTAGTATCGTCCCCTCTGACGGCCCTCGGTTTCGCATCGCCTGGTGTTTCGGGAGATGAGTCACGTGATCTGTTGTGATGCTGCATTGCAGCAGGGAGTACCCAGATTACTTTCTCACAGGTCCCTGGGTACACAGACTCTTGATCTCGAAGAAATGAGCCACCACCACCACCCTCCACCCTCTCCCTCTCCATCCCCCTATCCCCACCCCACTCCCGCCTACCTCGAAGCTTCCTTCTCTTCTTCTGCCTCTTTCAAAAGATCCAGGGATCAGAAGAATTTTCTTTTCAGAATAATGTTGCACAGCATCCAGTCGTCAGGAGGAAGGCTCTCCTCCCCCCTCCCCTTTTAAATTAAAAAAATTTTTTTGGGGGGATGAATTGTTTACTATCCACGTGGTGTTCTTCCCCATCCCCCCCCCCTCCCCACAATCGTTTGTCTCTGGTTTTTTTTTTTCTCTACCATCTATGCAAGGGCGCCATTTTCTTTTCGCGGCTGTCAATCACCTAAGCACTTCACGACCTCACTAAACTCACTGCCTAAACGGGTAGGTTTCGATCAGCGCAGACACGGTGAGTCAAATGACATCACTGACCCAAAGACAGTGCATTGCCTTTGCTTCTCAACACTGTCCTGCGCGTTAAGTACCGACCACCTGGATAAGACTGTGGCAGAGATATTAAAGGTCTACTTTAGAGATTTTCGATAATTTGTTAAAAACAGGTCTACATGTCATATAACTACAGCATGGTATTCATTTTTCAAAAAAAGTCGCCGGAAAAATTTAATAGATAAAAAACGAGTTTTGCACACCTGTTCAAACCCCGCGCGGTAGACCGAAAACCGTGACGTCACTTGATGGACTGGCTGTCAGCCGCGACCTACACAACAAGCCAACGCCAAGTGAAATCAACACGAGTTGCGATCCCCCACAGCCAAAAAAGTCACGAGGGGGTGGCAGATATTGTGCTGTAGGCGTGTGCAGCAGCTCAGCAGGAGACGGATATTCTTTGCACACATTTCCATCTGATCCAGATACTCGAAAGAAGTGGATTCGGTTGGTGCAACCATGCCGGGTCACTAAGTTATTTTTACCACGTCAGTTCCAGCTGTACCACGGAAACGAGCTGTTCCGACAATTGCCGAGCCCGTTCGAGTGGATCAAAAACTTCGTCTGCATTGTGCGCGTATACTTTGAAGGCGGAGTGGTAAGCTCGTACAGATGAGTACGATAGTCGCACGTTTATTCTGTTCATATCTATGGACATATCACACTTGTTAAATTGAATGAACACGTTAAGGCTTGAGGAAGGAGAATCTCCGCTCGCCGTCCACGCGTGATCGCATCAAGAAGTCAGTCGGTAGCCTCCCTCGAGACTTCGGTAAAGTCCGTACGCCTTCGGAATGATGTGTTCGGGCTTCCAGCTGGAACTGAATAGCTCGTTTCCGTGGTCCAGCTGGAACTGACGTGGTAAAAAGAACTTAGCGTTCAAACTGATAAGGTAAAGGCCTTGCAGAAACATCCCCAGAGTTACATTGGCTGTCGCAATCATAGTCACTGCTTTTACATGATAAATTAAATACCGATCGAGATGTGCAAGAACCATCAGAATCGCTTTCTGTCGCCGTTGGCTTGTTGTGTAGGTCGCGGCTGACGGCCAGTCCATCATGTGACGTCACATCCAAGAGTAGTTAAGCCATGCCAAGATTTAGTTGATTACCTCCCGTTTTCTTGATTACAGGTGAAAATGCCCACTTTCGCGGATCGATTTCGTGTGATCGGGAGCGAATCGGATGTTTATTTTACCAATTTATCAAACATTTCATATTTCTGCATAAGCTGACCAATTATCGAAAACCTCTAAAGTAAACCTTTAAGTAGTCTTGTAGACAGACGATGGACGCATGGTTGACCCTGTCCTGTAGATATGTGATCCACAGCTTGTGCTGGCGCCACTTTGGCGTGCGCAGACAGAAAGGTGCTGATAGAGAGGTGCAGACAGAAAGGTGCAGACAGAAAGGTGCAGACAGAGAGGTGCAGACAGAAAGGTGCAGACAGAAAGGTGCAGGCAGAGAGGTGCAGAGAGAGGTGCAGACAGAGAGGTCCAGACAGAGAGGTGCAGACAGAAAGTGCAGACAGAGAGGTGCAGACAGAGAGGTGTAGACAGAGAGGTGCAGACAGAGAGGAGCAGACAGAGAGGTGCAGACAGAGAGGTGCAGACAGAGAGGTGCAGACAGAAAGGTGCAGACAGAGAGGTGCAGACAGAGAGGTGCAGACAGAGAGGTGCACACAGAGAGGTGCAGACAGAAAGGTGCAGACAGAGAGGTGCAGACAGAGAGGTGCAGACAGTACGGTGCAGACAGAGAGGTGCAGACAGTAAGGTACAGGCAGTAAGGTAGAGACAGTAAGGTAGAGACAGTATGGTAGAGACAGTAAGGTAGAGACAGCAAGGTGCAGACAGTAAGGTGCAGACAGAGAGGTGAAGACAGTAAGGTACAGACAATGAGAGAGGTCCAGACAGAGAGGTGCAGACAGAAAGGTGCAGACAGAGAAGTGCAGACAGTACGGTGCAGACAGTAAGGTGCAGACAGTACGGTGCAGACAGTACGGTGCAGACAGTACGGTGCAGACAGAAAGGTGCAGACAGAAAGGTGCAGACAGTAAGGTGCAGACAGTAAGGTGCAGACAGAGAGGTGCAGACAGAGAGGTGCAGACAGAAAGGTGCAGACAGAGAGGTGCAGACAGAGAGGTGCAGACAGTCAGGTGCAGACAGTCAGGTGCAGACAGTCAGGTGCAGACAGAGAGGTGCAGACAGAGAGGTGCAGACAGAGAGGTGCAGACAGTCAGGTGCAGACAGTCAGGTGCAGACAGTCAGGTGCAGACAGAGAGGTGCAGACAGAAAGGTGCAGACAGTAAGGTGCAGACAGTAAGGTGCAGACAGTAAGGTGCAGACAAGGTGCATACAGTAAGGTGCAGACAGTAAGGTGCAGACAGTAAGGTGCAGACAGTAAATTGCAGACAGAGAGGTGCAGACAGTAAGGTGCAGACAGTAAGGTGCAGACAGAGAGGTGCAGACAGTAAGGTGCAGACAGAGAGGTGCAGACAGTAAGGTGCAGACAGTAAGGTGCAGACAGAGAGGTGCAGACAGTAAGGTGCAGACAGTAAGGTGCAGGCAGAGAGGTGCAGACAGTAAGGTGCAGACAGTAAGGTGCAGACAGAGAGGTGCAGACAGTGAGGTGCAGACAGTACGGTGCAGACAGTAAGGTGCAGACAGTAAGGTGCAGACAGAGAGGTGCAGACAGTCAGGTGCAGACAGAGAGGTGCAGACAGTCAGGTGCAGACAGAGAGGTGCAGACAGTCAGGTGCAGACAGAGAGGTGCAGACAGAGAGGTGCAGACAGTCAGGTGCAGACAGAGAGGTGCAGACAGTCAGGTGCAGACAGACAGGTGCAGACAGTAAGGTGCGGACAGTAAGGTGCAGACAGTAAGGTGCAGACAGTAAGGTGCAGACAGTAAGGTGCAGACAGAGAGGTGCAGACAGTCAGGTGCAGACAGAGAGGTGCAGACAGAGAGGTGCAGACAGAGAGGTGCAGACAGTCAGGTGCAGACAGAAAGGTGCAGACAGAGAGGTGCAGACAGTCAGGTGCAGACAGAGAGGTGCAGACAGAAAGGTGCAGACAGAGAGGTGCAGACAGTAAGGTGCAGACAGTAAGGTGCAGACAGTAAGGTGCAGACAGTACGGTGCAGACAGAGAGGTGCAGACAGTAAGGTGCAGACAGAGAGGTGCAGACAGTAAGGTGCAGACAGAAAGGTGCAGACTATCTAAGAGATCGGTCCCAGGCTGTTGTTCTAAAAGGGAGTAAATCGTCCTACCTTCCAATATCAGCAGGTGTTCCGCAAGGTTCTGTTCTTGGACCCCTTCTATTCCTTGTCTACATAAATGACATTGCACATGATATTGAATCGATGATCAAATTATTTGCAGATGATACTAGCATATATCTGGCGTTAGATAACACCCAACTAAGGACAGAAATTTTAAACTCAGATCTTGACAAGATAAGAAAGTGGGCTTCTGCTTGGAAAGTAGAATTCAACCAATCCAAAACTAAATTATTAACCATTTCCAATCACACAGTACCCCAAACACAGCCCTTGAAATTTAGTGATGTGATATTACAGGAATCAGACTCCCATAAGCATCTAGGTGTAATGATACAAAGCAACTGTAAATGGGACCTCCATATTAAATCTATTTTATCCAAGTGCCGTGTCCTTATTGCATGTCTCCGGTCATACAAGTACAGACTGAGTCGTAAATCTCTTCTTACTATGTATAAATCATTTATTCTACCTCATTTTGACTTCTCAGATGTTATTTGGGACAACTGTACGAATAAACAAAGCGAAGATCTTGAAAACCTCAATTTGGACGCTATTAGGACAATCACTGGTTCAGTTCGTGGTACTAATCATCATAAACTTTTAATGAATCAGGACGAACGTCCCTTAAAGAAAGACGTCGTCGTGATAAACTCATATTGTATTTCAAAATTGTTAATGGCACAGTGCCATTGTATTTAGTTGAACGTCTTCCTCCTCTAGTTGCTTCAATCAATCCTTATCACAGACGAAATCCCCAGGAAAGACAAGTACCAAGGTGCAGATTGGAACTGTATAAATTATCATTCTTTCCTTCCACTACTGTTCTTTGGAACAGTCTTCCTGATAACATTAAGCAGTCTGATTCTCTTAGTTTTGTTAAGCGTTACCTTAGTAATACAGATACAGTTGTTCCTTCTTATTATTATTTGCAAGACAGACAATCAGAAATAATAATTTGCAAACTGAGACTGGAAATGAGTGACTTGAACAGTGACTTATTTAAACGACACCTGTCAAACAGTGCAGCATGTAACTGTGGTTATCCTGTTGAAGACGCTAATCACTTTTTGTTGCACTGCCCACTCTTCCAGTTAGCTCGAACTCAGACAATAGCGTTACTACCTAATGACATAAAAGCAGATGCCAGAATTTTGTTATGTGGTGACCAAGATAAAACCTGCACTGAAAACTCAGCAATATTAATTACAATTGGTAATTTTATTCGCATGTCTAACAGATTTATCCGGTAATAAATGTCCATCTTATTAATGATGTGACTTTTTCACCATATGTTCAGCATTCTTTCCCCCTCATCTGCTACACTAGTGTATAGTCTGCTTCCAATGAGCTTACCTACTTAGTGACTTAAAGTCTCAAATATATTATTACAGTCATAAAAGAGGCCTTTGGCCAACTGCCTGCCCTGGCACAGATAGTTTGTTCTAACTGATTGTTTTGCCTCGGTGTTGGATTTTCCTTTTCCTTGCTTTGCTCTTCCCTCCCTAAAAACTTGTTTCAGGTTATTTGTTTTCAGATTATTTCTTGAATGCAAACGTTCATGTTCAGTTTTTTGCAGCCAATCCATTGTTTTTATATTCAGTGAGTACCGTGTATAAGCATTTTGCTTGTTGTACTCGTCTTATATGTTGTTGCTGCTTTTGTGTGTACTTCTGGAATAAATTCGTTTAAACCAAAGGTGCAGACAGTACGGTGCAGACAGTACGGTGCAGACAGTAAGGTGCAGACAGTAAGGTGCAGACAGTCAGGTGCAGACAGTAAGGTGCAGACAGAGAGGTGCAGACAGTACGGTGCAGACAGTACGGTGCAGACAGTAAGGTGCAGACAGAGAGGTGCAGACAGTAAAGTGCAGACAGTAAAGTGCAGACAGAGAGGTGCAGACAGTAAGGTGCAGACAGTAAGGTACAGACAGTAAGGTGCAGACAGTAAGGTGCAGACAGTCAGGTGCAGACAGTACGGTGCAGACAGTAAGGTGCAGACAGAGAGGTGCAGACAGCAAGGTGCAGACAGTGAGGTGCAGACAGAGAGGTGCCAGACAGAAAGGTGCAGACAGAGAGGTGCAGACAGTAAGGTGCAGACAGTAAGGTGCAGACAGTGAGGTGCAGACAGAGAGGTGCAGACAGAGAGGTGAAGACAGTACGGTGCAGACAGTAAGGTGCAGACAGTAAGGTGCAGACAGAGAGGTGCAGACAGTCAGGTGCAGACAGTGAGGTGCAGACAGAGAGGTGCAGACAGTAAGGTGCAGACAGAGTGCAGACAGTAAGGTGCAGACAGTAAGGTGCAGACAGTCAGGTGCAGACAGTAAGGTGCAGACAGTAAGGTGCAGACAGAGAGTGCAGACAGTAAGGTGCAGACAGAGATTTGCAGACAGTCAGGTGCAGACAGTGAGGTGCAGACAGAGAGGTGCAGACAGTAAGGTGCAGACAGTACGGTGCAGACAGTAAGGTGCAGACAGTAAGGTACAGACAGTAAGGTGCAGACAGAGAGGTGCAGAGAGTCAGGTGCAGACAGTGAGGTGCAGACAGAGAGGTGGAGGCAGTAAGGTGCAGACAGAGAGGTGCAGACAGTACGGTGCAGACAGTAAGGTGCAGACAGTAAGGTGCAGACAGTCAGGTGCAGACAGTAAGGTGCAGACAGAGAGGTGCAGACAGTAAGGGGCAGACAGTGAGGTGCAGACAGAGAGGTGCAGACAGTAAGGTGCAGACAGAGAGGTGCAGACAGTACGGTGCAGACAGTAAGGTGCAGACAGAGAGGTGCAGACAGTCAGGTGCAGACAGTGAGGTGCAGACAGAGAGGTGCAGACAGAGAGGTGCAGACAGAAAGGTGCAGACAGTACGGTGCAGACAGAAAGGTGCAGACAGAGAGGTGCAGACAGAGAGGTGCAGACAGTAAGGTGCAGACAGAAAGGTGCAGACAGAGAGGTGCAGACAGAGAGGTGCAGACAGTAAGGTGCAGACAGAGAGGTGCAGACAGAGAGGTGCAGACAGTAAGGTACAGACAGTAAGGTGCAGACAGAGAGGTGCAGACAGTAAGGTGCAGACAGTAAGGTGCAGACAGAGAGGTGCAAACAGTAAGGTGCAGACAGTAAGGTCCAGACAGTAAGGTGCAGACAGTAAGGTGCAGACAGAGAGGTGCAGACAGTAAGGTGCAGACAGTAAGGTGCAGACAGAGAGGTGCAGACAGAAAGGTGCAGACAGAGAGGTGCAGACAGTAAGGTGCAGACAGTAAGGTGCAGACAGTACGGTGCAGACAGAGAGGTGCAGACAGTCAGGTGCAGACAGAGAGGTGCAGACAGTACGGTGCAGACAGAAAGGTGCAGACAGTCAGGTGCAGACAGTAAGGTGCAGACAGAAAGGTGCAGACAGAGAGGTGCAGACAGAGAGGTGCAGACAGTAAGGTGCAGACAGTAAGGTGCAGACAGAAAGGGCAGACAGAAAGGTGCAGACAGTACGGTGCAGACAGAGAAGTGCAGACAGTAAGGTGCAGACAGTGCGGTGCAGACAGTAAGGTGCAGAAAGTGCGGTGCAGACAGTCAGGTGCAGACAGAGAGGTGCAGACAGAAAGGTGCAGACAGTAAGGTGCAGACAGTAAGGTGCAGACAGTGCGGTGCAGACAGTCAGGTGCAGACAGAGAGGTGCAGACAGAAAGGTGCAGACAGTAAGGTGCAGACAGTAAGGTGCAGACAGTAAGGTGCAGACAGAGAGGTGCAGACAGAGAGGTGCAGACAGTCAGGTGCAGACAGTAAGGTGCAGACAGTACGGTGCAGACAGAGAGGTGCAGACAGAAAGGTGCAGACAGTCAGGTGCAGACAGTAAGGTGCAGACAGTACGGTGCAGACAGAGAGGTGCAGGCAGAGAGGTGCAGACATAGAGGTGCAGACAGAGAGGTGCAGACAGTAAGGTGCAGACAGTAAGGTGCAGACAGAGAGGTGCAGACAGAGAGGTGCAGACAGAGAGGTGCACACAGAGAGGTGCAGACAGAAAGGTGCAGACAGTAACGGTGCAGACAGAGAGGTGCAGACAGTAAGGTACAGACAGTAAAGTAGAGACAGTAAGGTAGAGACAAATGGTAGAGACAGTAAGGTGCAGACAGTAAGGTGCAGACAGAGAGGTGCAGACAGAGAGGTGCAGACAGAGAGGGAAGACAGTAAGGTACAGACAGTAAGGTAGAGACAGTATGGTAGAGACAGTAAGGTAGAGACAGCAAGGTGCAGACAGTAAGGTGCAGAGAGGTGCAGACAGAGAGGTGCAGACAGAGAGGTGAAGACAGTAAGGTACAGACAATGAGAGAGGTGCAGACAGAGAGGTGCAGACAGAGAGGTGCAGACAGAGAGGTACAGACAGTAAGGTACAGACAGTAAGGTGAATCAAACAGAAGTGCAGCTCATCCAAATGCCAAGTTTTTCTCCATCGTGTTTTTCTTTTCCCTCTCTACTCTCGTTTTTTCTTGTTTTATTCTCTCTTTATTTTCTCTTTCTTTCTTTCTTTCTTTCCTTCCCTTTCGATCTTCTCCATCATCATCATTATCATCATGATCATCACTACCGTCATCATCATCACCGTCCCCCTTCTCCTCCTCCTCCCACTCCTTCATCATCATCATCATCATCATCATCGCTATCATCATCGCTATCATCATCATCATCATCATCATCATTATATCACCACCACCACCACCACCTTCTTCTTCTTCTTCTTCTTCTTCTTCTTCTTCTTCTTCTTCACGGAGGACTGAAACAAGAACCTAAACGTCGCATCTGTTTATGAGGGAAAGTTTGATCAAGTTGGGATCCAGTTTGAGTATGAGTATGGGTTTTTGCTGCATTTTTTTAGCACACAAAAATCGAGATGGCAAACTTTTTAGGTTATATAAAACAGAGACAAATAAGCGAAGAAGAAGAACAAGCAGAAGAAGAAAGGAAGGATATAAAAACAAGGAGAGAGAGAGAGAGAGAGAGAGAGAGAGAGAGAGAGAGAGAGAGAGAGAGAGAGAGAGAGAGAAGAGGGGAAGGGATCAGAGGACAGATGAGTTCTTGTGATCTACACCCAAATTTTAATCTCTGAACCCCCACCATCACCACCACCATCCTTCGGCCTCCTTCGCCCTTTTTCTTTCTTCTTTCTTTCTTTCTTCTTTTTTTTTCAATATCATTATTGTTCATTTCTTCTTAAATATTAATGGGCAATAAGAAGGAGGGTTGGGGTGGGGTGGAGTCAAAGTGGAAGAGGGGGAGGGTAGTAGGAGACGGTTCACAGAGAGAGAGAGAGAGAGAGAGAGAGAGAGAGAGAGAGAGAGAGAGGGGGGGGGGAGAAGGTGGGGGGGGGGGAGGAGACACCAGGAACCATGTGCTGCAACACAAAACAAGCGTTTGAACAAAACTTTTAACGGTGCCCTCCCCTGCCGTTTCGCCGTAGGGAGGAGAGTCGCTACAAAGAGCGCATCACTACAATACTCCGGGCTCCAGCGCCCATCTCTCCACACTGGCTTTATGCTTTTGATGCAGTTTTTTTCAAAGAAATGAAATCTCGCCGCTTAATTCCAGCACCAACTGATCTGTTGCGAAACGACTGAAACGTTTATGTGCGTTAATTACACGTGGAACATTTCGTACAGTCATTGGATTCAGCTTCAAACCGAGGCCGTACCGGCAGGTAATCAAGGAAAAGAGAACCCCCACCGATCGCGCATGCACTGCCGAGTTACCACCCTTCCTTGAAGTCGCACAAGCAAAGGGATGCTTCGAAATGTTTCACGACAAGATTTCATCTCGCTGAAATAGCCAGGGCAAAAAGAGAAAGAGGATAGAGAGGGGCAGGAGAAGGGGGTGAGGGTGGGTGTAGGAGAGGAGCGGAGGAAGTTCGGTTGGGGGGGGGGGAGGGGAGGGGAACATCTCTTTGCAGTATCTATAACAAATCAATAAAACCAGGGACGGGGTTATGAAAGAGCCAATGATTTTTTTAGTATCAATACTGCTCGTTCCTTTCCCTTTTTTTTCTTCTTTTCTTTCTTTCCTATTTTTTTTCTCCCCATCAGTTTCTTTTCTTTCTCCGGCTATGTATTTTCAATTCCATCGCAAATGAGCATGGAGTTTGCAATATAGTAAATTTACTATCACACCGGAATATTAATCTTTCGGACAGCCCAGAAAGACCCCGGTGAGGTCGACCGCTTTGTAATGAAACTGAAAACAGAAACAGAATCTCTCTCTCTCTCTCTCTCTCTCTCTCTCTCTCTCTCTGAAATCTTGATATTGCACTGATAAAATTGAACAGTCAAGTGAATGTTACTGTTAAACAGTAAGCTGTAAATGAAAAAAAAAAATCTGACGAAAATTGTTCATCTTGATCGGATGTTTTTCTTTCTCTTTCTTAAGTCTTTTTCTTTGTTTCTTTCTTGGTTCCTTTCTTTTTCTTTGTTTCTCTTTCTTTCTTTCTTTATTAAATTTTAAAATGCATGATGATAATCCAAAACCCATGGATGACGATAAAGGTGACGATGACGAAAATGACACCAAGTCTCGATGTAAGTGTAACGACGATGATAATGACGATGATAATGACGATGATGACTACAGTTCTCCCTGCTGCTACTGTCACTGCTGTTTCACTGTTTCTGTTTTCTGTTGTGGCTGATGATAAGGCTAAATCCTAATAATTATGTCCCGAACCAGTGCGTCCCAGGTTTGACACGTTTCAAGTTCAATATGTCCCGCGTCCGACCCCCCCCCCCCCCCCCCCCCCCTTTAT
>CM031602.1:20199320-20201820 GCA_018398815.1 Conus ventricosus | reverse complement strand
TTGTGTTGTGTGACATCACACTGAAATGTACTGCATTCTACTGTGTTGTATCGTGCTGCACTGTGTTGTGCTGTGCTGCACTGTGTTGTGTGACATCACACTGAAATGTAATGCATTCCACTGTGTTGTATCGTGCTGCACTGTGTTGTGTTGTGTGACATCACACTGAAATGTACTGCATTCTACTGTGTTGTATCGTGCTGCACTGTGTTGTGGTGTGTGACATCACACTGAAATGTAATACATCCTACTGTGTTGTATCGTGCTGCACTGTGTTGTGCTGTGTGACATCACACTGAAATGTAATGCATTCTACTGTGTTGTATCGTGCTGCGCTGTGTTGTGTTGTGTTGTGGTGTGTGACATCACACTGAAACGTAATGCATTCTAATGGGGGGAGGGGGGTATGGTTGGGGGGTGGGGGGGGGGAGGGGAGGGGGGTTCATAAACCATCGACTAACTTGGCAAATGTGACTACGCTTTGAGCGCGCAATGAAGCGTATGTTGGTGCCCATATGGTCGCCGGCCCATATAGTCGCCGGCGACCATATGGGCAGGATGTTGGTGCCCATATGGTCGCCAGCCCATAGAGTCGCCGGCGACCATATGGGCAGGGACTTCGGTGCCCGTACGTCGCCGGCCCATAAAGTCGCCAGCGACCATACGAGGACTTTGATGCCCGTAAAGTCGTCCCCTGCTCATAAAGTTGCCAATAACAAGATTGTTATGATTTGTTATGACTTCATAGTGCAAGAAATGACCTTCAGCAAGCTGTTTGAGTTTGCATTGTGTGTGTGTGTGTGTGTGTGTGTGTGTGTGTGTGTGTGTGTGTGTGTGTGTGTGTGTGTGTGTGTGTTCGTTTTATGTATGTTTTTGATTGTACGTTGGTTTCTTTGTGGTGGTAAAAGTAGTTTCATACACATAAGTACATAAATAAATGTCACCAAACATACCCTTTTCAATTCATTATCCCTTTCTTTTGTACATGAATGGTAGAGCAGCATGTAACAAATCGGAACAATCAAAAGCAGGAAAAAATATGTTGCAGTTGTGATGGTAGGAGTAGTAGTCTACTACTAAAAATTATTGATGATGTAAACAGTTGTAATGCAGACTAAACGTTTTCCCGTTGTTTTTTTCGTTTTATTTCTTGTTTTAATCATCGATCAACTTCTATGTGATGATAACAGTAGTTTTGTACATGTGCAGTGCATAATAGAAGCAGTAGAAAGTACTGTTCAATAAATGTGACCAAACATACCCTTTTTTGTTCATTATCAATTACTTTTCTACATTACTGATACAAGTAACATGCAACAAATCAGAAACAATCAAATACAACAACCATCTACGATTAGTTTGCCATACAACAAGCAGTGAAGTAGGATCGTGTGCCGCCGGAGGAGAGCGCGTGGCGCACGTGCGCATTTGGTAAACACAGACCGCTCACTGAAAGCTGGCGACACCCTACTATACGCTGGAAAACCTTCTCCTGCGAGTGGAATACGGTTATTTGACACGGCAGTGACGGTTTGTTGACGGAAATCTAAACACAATCCCCCGCTGGCTTCCTCCAGTCCAGCCGGCAAGCGTCTGCACAGCTGCTGGACAGGCCGCGGCGCTCAGTACTCTCTGAACATGGGCTCTGAAGACACATTTTTAGTTTGCGCTATTTTACTCATTTTGATCACTTGCGTACAATTGAAGAATTTTTAAAAAATCGAAGATGGTGGGTGAGACCATGAATCGCAAGGTGGGAAACGTTTGGTGCATACATTCTCTTCTCAAAGAATTACTAGAAGAAGATGCTCAAAGCAGAGTTAAAAGAAATCCAAGCTGTCTGCGTGCCAAATTCAGTACAAGTGGGCGAAGGACACTGGCCGAGTTTCACCATTCTTTTTGTGTTTTTTACAGATGCAAGAAATGGGTTCAGAACTGTAGGCGTGAAGATCAGCTGCGTACCTTCATGCAAACTGCTCCATTTGTTCTGAGCATTTTGAAGCCAATCAATTCATGGACGACACCCACATAAACTGTTGACTGATTTAGAGTGCAGTACCAACACTTTCCATGTACCAAATCCACCACAAAGAGACAAAATATCCCATGTAAGAATGCAAAACAATACCACACGAAGATAGGAGAAAACTGCTTCCCCGGCATTCTCTCTCTCTCTCTCTGAAATATAGGACAGAGTGATATAACTGGAAAAAAAAGGAAGAAATATGATGACAGTAAAGTCAACGCACGCACACACACACACACACAACACACACACACACACACACACACACACACATATATATATATATTTTTATAATATATATAATATATATTATATTATATAATATATATATATTTTATATATATATTTTTGCTAAACAGTTAAGTAGTGGCTAACAATTCTTCAGTCATATATTAAAGACTTGGAAAGATTGAACTTTTAAAAGAAGAAAAATGAAGAAAATGGGGAATAATTGAATTGAAGCCCTTTTGCCCT
>CM031602.1:20187234-20198320 GCA_018398815.1 Conus ventricosus | reverse complement strand
TTCAAACTCTAGTTGTATTAGCTAGCTTACTCTACTGCGTTTTGACCACACAGCACGTTGATCTGGTTTTTTAAGGTCTGCAATGGACTGAACATGACTATCTTCGCTGTGTGTCTTCATAATAACCTGTCCATTTTTCGTCCATGCCTGTGCACACACCGATGTGTCACTTTTGACTGTACACATACGCCTTGGCTTAAGGCTGTGTCAGACCAATTGACATAGGCCAGAACACCAAGGCTACATCAAAATGTTGTTATGCTCTGCATAGTTATGTGGGGATTGTCTTCAGTCGTGACAAGCTCCTAGCATAACATTATCAGTCTCCCAAATCCCCCGAAGTCGGAGTGTGGCTGCCCATGTGGCGGGGTAATCAAAAACGGTCACACACGTAATGTTCTCATCCCCAGCTGATGCATTTGTGCCGTAGTGTTCAAATGCTTCGGCTGTTCGGATGATCCCTGGAGTCTTTTAGCCAGGGTACGACAACAACAAACAACAACTGTACACATGAGAGAGTACGCCCTTGGTGTCAGATCTTCGACGAAGACTACTTTTGTGCCCTTCAGCCCTTTTCTTGCATACAGAACAGAATCACGAACGCGGCGTAAAATAAATCGAATGACAATACCTCTAGGTTTGACATCACTGGAAGAGGCAGAAGGTCCGGATCGTCTCTGACCAACCCGATGGACAGCTTCGATGTCGTCCCGGCCTACGTTTAGGCTCAGCTTGTCTCGGAAGAGAGCTAGCACCTTGTCCTCGCATTGCTGCTGAGATTCGGCACTGCCCTCTGCCACCCCGTAGATACGCATATTGTTGCGCCTGACGTATGCCGAGAGGTCCTCCGCTCGTCGGTCAGCTACCTCCGCCAGATGTCTCGCCTCGGTCAGTTGCTGTCGTAGAGCCTCTTCCATCTCTCTGACCTCCGTCACCTCCTTTCGTAGTTCTTTATTTTCTTCTCGAACTTCAAAAACGGCACCACAAAGTTCGTCAACGGTAAATGTCAGTTTCGCAACTTCTCTGTCTATCTTGCACAATTTCTCCATAACATCTGCAAGGGTGATGAGAGACTGGTCAGGGGAAAAAACCGTGTCTGACACGTTACAGTCCGTCTTACACGAGCTCTCTCCCTTCTCCTCTCGGGCTGCCATGGTATCTTCTTGACAAATAGATTGCGATAGATCCAATTGCGAACTCGACAGTGCCTTTTGCTTCTTAGAACTTGCCTGCCCGTCTTTCTTGTCACTGTCCTTCAGTAGTGACAAGTCAGAAACACTGGAACCTGACTGAGAAGAGTCTGTATCCTTTCTATTTTTACGTTTACCGCGCCGGGCCATGTGACGTCAGAAGTAAACAAAGTTACTATTCCACATGTTTTCACATAAAAAAATCACTGATACATCACAATTGAAGGATCCAAAAATGGTTGTGGGTGTTGGCAGTAAGTCTGCTGTCACTCTGGAAGCATCTTGGTACCTCGTCAGCTTCAGAAATTGACTAAAATCATTAACTACTGACAGCACCGAACAAAAACACGTCTGCTTCCTCCATTGAGCACAGCTCACCCCCGCACGACCCATTTTCGGTGAAACATGACCATCGACTTTCCAACATGTACGTCTGCGTGCACGACTCATTTTCGGTGAAACGTGACCATCGACTTCCAACATGTTTGTATGCGTTCACGACCCATTTTCGGTTGAACATCACCATCGACTTTCCAACATGTTTGTCTGCGTACACGACCCATTTTCGGTGAAACATGACCATCGACTTTCCAACATGTTTGTCTGCGTGCACGACCCATTTTCAGTGAAAAATTACCATCGACTTTCCAACATGTTTGTCTGCGTGCACGACCCATTTTCGGTGAAACATGACCATCGACTTTCCAACATGTTTGTCTGCGCACACGACCCATTTTCGGTGAAACGTGACCATCGACTTTCCAACATGTATGTCTGCGTACACGACCCGTTTGAGCCTTCCCGCTTCAATCCTACGGCGGAAACGGTCCGTGTGGCCAGGGCTTTAAAGGCTCGCTGTCTTAACAGTAGGGTTCCGCTGTGTTCATCAAGCTCTACTGCCGGCTCGACTGGCAGAGGATTGTAATGACCGCGCGGAATGGTCCCAGTGTCATCAATGCGCGTTAACATTTTTGGGTCCTGAAACATAGCACAGGCCTCCTGCCGCTGCGTTAATGAAGGCCCTTCCTTCCTGCCCCCCCCCCCCCCACCCCCCACCCCTACCCCCCCCCCACTCCCACCTCCATCACCTACCGCCCTCGAGTCCCACCCCCCACGGCCTTGTAGCATTACCCCCCTGAGACAGGGTTTAGAATTTCTGAGAGGAGCAGATGTTGATCTGTCGTGCACGTAACGATTTAGTTGAAGGGGGTGCGAGGGAGTATGGGGGAGGTAGTGTGTTTGGGGCTTGGTTTTCTGCGTGTTTAGTTACCTTTTATCGATTTGAACTGACAGGTTTTAATTTTCGCGATTTTTGACAGGTAAAGTCTGATAACGAAATTATTCAGGGTGGGGGTCGTCCCGGGGTTTCCCTTGGTCTGTGCTGGTCCAGATATAGTCTGTGCTCACCGCAGTGTCAGACATATGATTTTCCTGAAATCCGCATTCATCCCAGTTCCAGGTAAAGGGTAGTCCGAATTTCATGTCTAGGTTTGCCCCAGTTTGAGCTCTGTGTTCATCCTAGTTCAAGGCCTGTGTTCGTCTCAGTGTTTAGGTCTATGTTCATCCAGTTTTGAGGCTTGTTTGCCCCAGTTTGAGGTGTAAGTTCACCCAGTTTGAGGCCTATGTTCGCCCCAGTTTGAAGTACGTGTTCGCCACAGTTTGAGACCTATGTTCACCCCAGTTTGAGGCCTATGTTTGCCTCAGTTTGAGGCCTATGTATGCCCCAGTTTGAGGCCTATGTATGCCCCAGTTTGAGGCCTATGTATGCCCCAGTTTGAGGCCTATGTTCGCCCCAGTTTGAGGCCTATGTTCGCCCAGTTTGAAGTATGGTTTGCCCCAGTTTGAGACCTATGATTACCACAGTTTGAGACCTGTGTTTGCCCCAGTTTGAGGCCTATGTTCGCCCCAGTTTGAGGCCCATGTCCGCCCCAGTTTGAGGGCTATGTTCGCCCCAGTTTGAGGCCTATGTTCACCCCGGTTTGAGGCCTATGTTCACCCCAGTTTGAGGCCTATGTTCACCCCAGTTTGAGGCCTATGTTCGTTCAAGTTTGAGGCCTATGTTTGCCCCAGTTGAGGCCTATGTTCGCCCCAGTTTGAGGCCTATGTTCACTCCAGTTTGAGGCCTATGTTCACCCCAGTTTGAGGCCTATGTTCACCCAGTTTGAGGCCTATGTTCACCCCAGTTTTGAGGCCTATGTTCACCCCAGTTTGAGGCCTATGTTCACCCCAGTTTGAGGTCTATGTTCACCCCAGTTGGCCTATGTTCGACCCAGTTCGAGGGCCATGTTCGCCCCAGTTTGAGGCCTATGTTCACCCCAGTTTGAGGCCTATGTTCGACCCAGTTCGAGGCCCATGTTCGCCCCAGTTTGAGGCCTATGTTCACCCCAGTTTGAGGCCTATGTTCGACCCAGTTCGAGGCCCATGTTCGACCCAGTTTGAGGCCTATGTTCGCCCCAGTTTGAAGTATGTGTTCGCCCCAGTTTGAGGCCTACGTTCGTTCAAGTTTGAGGCCTATGTTCGCCCCAGTTTGAGGCCTATGTTTGCCCCAGTTGAGGCCTATGTTCGCCCCAGTTTGAGGCCTACGTTCGTTCGAGTTTGAGGCCTATGTTTGCCCCAGTTGAGGCCTATGTTCGCCCCAGTTTGAGGCCTACGTTCGTTCGAGTTTGAGGCCTATGTTCGCCCCACTTGAGGCCTATGTTCGCTCCAGTTTGAGGCCTACGTTCGTTCGAGTTTGAGGCCTATGTTCGCGCCACTTGAGGTCTATGTTCGCCCCACTTGAGGGCTATGTTCGCCCCACTTGAGGCCTATGTTCGCCCCAGTTTGAGGCCCATGTTCGTTCAAGTTTGAGGCCTATGTTCGCCACAGTTTGAAGTCTATGTTCGCCCCAGTTTGAGACCTATGTTCGCCGCAGTCCGAGATCTATGTCAACACCAGTTTTAGGCCATTAATCGCCCAGTTTCAGACCTATCTTCGTCCCAGTTTCAGACCTATGTTAACCTCATTTTTAAACCATTGATCGCCCCCGTTTTTAGTCCTAAATTCGCCCGAGTTTCAGGTCTCTGTGTCCTCCAGTTTCAGGCTAAAGCTTACCAGACGTTCAGGCCTATGCCCGCTCCAGTTTCACACCTACGCTCGTCCCATTTGAGGGCCCATCTTTTTGCCCAGCTTCCAGACCTATTTCACTCCAGTTTTAGGTTTACGTTTGCCTGAATTGCAGACCAATGTCTACCGTTTGCAGGCCTGTATTTACCCCACATTCAGGCTTATGTTCGTCCCAGTTTCAGCCCGTTGTCTGTTCCAGTTTGAGGTTTGCTTTACTCCATGTTCAGGTTTAATCACTCGAGATACAGAATGACCCTGATGCGGTAATTCTACCATATTCACCAGGTCAACCTTCTCTTTTCCTCTTCTCTTCTCTTCCTCTCTCTCTCTCTCTCTCTCTCTCTCTCTCTCTCTCTCTCTCTCTCTCACGCTCACACAGCACGAACGCATGAGCTCGCGCGCTCGCGCGCGCGCGCACACACACATACACACGCACACAGTGTCACACACACACACGCACAAACACGGACACACGTACACACGCACACACACGCGCGCACGCGCGCACACACGCACACACGTACGCGCGCGAGCGCACACACACACACACACACACACACACACACACACACACACACACACACACACACACACACACACGCAAGCACGCACTCACGCACCACGCACCCCACATACACACATGCACTCGCGCACGCGCGGATGCTCGTTCTCTTCTGTGCGATATACTCACAGAAGAAGCGGCTAACTGGTGTATTTAAAAACAGAGAAAGAGAGAGAGAGAGAGAGAGAGAGAGAGAGAGGGGGAGGGAGGAATGTGCAGCTAGATCGCGAAAGTGTGAATTTCTAATAGAAAGAAGGAAAAAAAAGACTGGAAGAAGAGATTTTGAGTCGCAATGATATTTTTTTTAACCGTCAAGCCTAAACACCCGGTTCTGATCACACAACATCTCACAGGGTGTAAAACAATGCGGGTACAGTTCAACAAGTAAAGGGAGAGAACATCTTCGCGCAATTGACGAACAAATGAAGAAAGCAGACGACAACTCGGTTCAAAGATATGGCAGGATGACGAACGAACTGAAAACCGCACAGAGAAAAGAAAGAAAAAGGAAGAAGAAGAAGGAGAGAGAAATCTTTCACCTCAGATTTTGGTTCCATCGTTTCGCCATCTGTTCTAACCGTTCCGCCGTTTTGCATGCTCCAGAGGGCCAGAATCCCGAAGCCACTGAAAGAGGGGAAAGAATTCGAGACAAGTGCACGGGCCACGGTTGAGGGGGGAAGACCCGGATCAAAAAGGATGCCAGATCAAAAAGCTGGCGTCAGAACACGCGGGGAAAAGGGAGGGGGGGGGGGGGGGGGGGGGGGGGGGGGGGGGGGGGGGGGGGGGGGGGGGGGGGGGGGGGGGAGAAGAGAGGGGGGAGGTGGGGAAGGTGAGCGAGTGAAAAGAACAAACCAGGGTTTTTTTTGTTTTTTAATAACTTCCTTCTAACTGGGGCACGGTTGTGCAGGACGCAATACTGATTAGCGAGTGCAGCGACCTCGAAGACTGAGGAGGTCAGCAGCCGCAAGTGCTGAAGCGCGGAGCGGAGAGATGTAATTAGTCGTGTGAACACAGAGCACGGAGAGTACCTGTTTTGGCAGAGTGCTTTGACTGGGTGACTACGGAAAAGGAGAGATAACGGGTCGTCAGTGGATGCCTCCAAAGGAGCTGCGGCTGCTCGCTTCATATGCTGTCATCATGCATTTGTTCACCTGCCAAGTCGGTCTGTCAGTGGGTTTCGGAACTGAAGTGCATGGAAGTTCGATATACCTTTCAACGTCCGAGTCCTGAAGGGGCCTCCGCGTTCGGCTGGTCTGTGAACAGCACGACATCACTGTACCTCGACGTCCATAAACTGATCTCGGATGCAGTCATCATGCGTTTTCTTCTATCAGTGGACCATATTCTTTTTCATTGTTCAATATTAACTTCATTGTATAAAGAATCGAACGTGGATGTGACTGTACACGATTCTATCAAAACAATAACCCACAAACCAGACGTCGTGCAAATAGCAAAAGTGCTTTCCATGCATCAAATTAATAGATTTTTATAAACGCTTTTTTTTTTTTTTTTTTTTTTTTTTTTTAAAGTCTAATATCACCAAGTGTGAACAGACTCTAAATTAATGAACTCACTCACTCATGCGTTTTCTGGCACTAGGCAACTATTCGTTTTAGGTAGACCTGATAGAGATATGGCAACTCACTGCTGCTGGTTGTGGGCAGATCTGATAGAAATGTGTCAACTCACCACTCGTTGTAGATAGACCTGATAGAAATATGCCAACTCACCACTCGTTGTAGATAGACCTGATAGAAATAGGCCAACTCACTACTCGTTGTAAGTAGACCTGATAGAAATATACCAACTCACCACTCGTTGCAGGTAGACCTGATAGAACTATGCCAACTCACTACTCGTTGCAAGTAGACCTGATAGAAATATACCAACTCACAACTCGTTACAGGTAGACCTGATAGAAATAGGCCAACTCACTACTCGTTGAAAGTTGATAATACCAACTCACCACTCGTTGCAGGCAGACCTGATAGGAATATACCAACTCACCACTCGTTGCAGGTAGACCTGATAGAAATATGCCAACTCACTACTCGTTGCAGGTAGACCTGATAGAAATATGCCAACTCACCACTCGTTGCAGGCAGACCTGATAGAAATATGCCTAACTCTGATGACATTGCGCATCCGCAGGAAGTATCTTGAAAGCTTGGTGCGCGTTTTCCAAAGGATCTTATCCGAGGTTGGTTCGATAATCGGGTCCAGATCACCTGGCTGTACATGTCTTGGCTACCAGAATTTTTATTCTTTCAGGAACTCGGACATTCTGTACGTTCATCAGAGATGACCTGGACCACAGTTAACCCAGTCTGTGAGGCTGCCAGGATGTCTGCAGAAGAAAAAAAAATGATACTCATGCAACGGTCGACGTGGATGAGTTGAGGAGCGTCAGTGACGACAATGCTGACCAGACAGAGATGCAACACGCAGGAGAGGGTACTGGGCGAGATGAGGAAGGAAGGGGGGTGGGTGAAGAATCCAGGCGTAGGTATGAGGTGTTGCTGCAAGAAGATGTCAAACATCCAATACTTTCATCGTAGCACTAATGAACCAGTGCACCGAAGCGTCAAGCAGCACCTGGGAGAAGGCTAGATGAAGCGAATATGCTGACATTAGTGATGAGAAGAAAACTACACTGGTTGTAGCCATGTAACGAGATCCAGTGGCTTTGCTACAACAATCCTCCAGGGAACTTTTGAGGGAGGAGAAGGAGGGGAAGACAGTAGAAAATAACCCGACGGACAGACAGCATTGCAGCATGGACATTTTATTCATTTATTGAAAAATGGAGAGAGAGAGAGAGAGAGAGAGAGAGAGAGAGAGAGAGAGAGAGAGAGAGAGAGAAGGGGGGCTGATTTTTAACTGAAAATATGCTGTTTGTGTCATCGTAATGATAAAGCCTCCCGTTACTACCCATCACATGCCACCCCTCACCCCACCTCACCTACCCACCTTTCCTCTTTTAAGCGCCACTCCCCCTTTCACTATGATCTCCTTCCGTCCCTTTTCTGTATCTCTCTCACACAGGACGCGCGCGCACGAACGAACGCACGCACGCACGCACGCACGCACGCACGCACACACGCACACACACATACACACACGCACACACACACACATGGATAACTGAGAGAGGGGGATGAGGGAGGGAGAGAGAGACAGAGACAGAGATAGAGACAGACAGACAGACAGAGAGTCAGTCCATGTCTGCAAAAAAAATCCAGAAAATAAAAAACGAAGATTGAAAGAAAATGTTGTGTAGGATGAAATGTGAGGAGCAGACAACTCCAGCACTGCTGCCGCCTCTGCTTTCTGTGCTGTTGACGACTTCTCTCTGATCCCTGCCGTCAAAGGCGCTGCCCCTGACGGCTCCATCCCGTGTGAAAACGAGCCCCCAGCTATCTCCCGGGCAGCACCAAGCTGTCTCCATGGACCAATTACAGAGAGATTTGAAGAACAGAAGCAGCGCCTCGCATAAATGAGAGAGAGAGAGAGGGAGAGAGAGAGAATTATCAGCCTGAACAACGTGCAACTAATGATGCCGGCTCTGCTATTTTTTCCTCTCTCTCTCTCTCTCTCTCATGTCTTTTCAGCAATTAATGTCCACCGCGTGTACAGCGAACATTTTCCTATCCCGAACACAAACAGGGCTTCTTCTCGCGAAAAGCGAAACCAACTTAATATGCTATTTCAGCTCCGAGACTTTACAACCCTTTATCAAGCGAGGGGTAGAAAGGGAGGGCGAGAGCTTTCACCTTTTGAAACTGACATAGCGAGGCGCACGTGTCAGTCTCGGGCGAAATTTACGTCATCGTAGACTCTCATTATGGGAATCTTCACAGAAGAGAACATGGTAGTTAGCCCACTGATTCGGAGCTGTATCTGCCCGGCGGATGGTTTGTATGCCCCACTCCCCCTCCTCTCCCTCCCCCCCCCCCCCCCCCCCCCCCCCCCCCCCCCACGCTCCCGGAGCAGTTAGCGGGCCTGTTGGCTTTGTTTTATTCCAACAGCTGTGCACAATTATAGCTGGGAAGCGGCAGCGCTGTATCTTTGTGCAGACATTCATATAGATCACGTTTAACGGGAGGGGGAAGAGGGCAAGGGGGCGGAACCTTGGCTGGGTCTTGATGGGGGAGGGGGGGGGGAGTGTGGGGAGCCCAGCGTTATTATCAGAACCCCTCCCCCCTCCACCCCCCCCCCTTTTTTTTTAATCCCTGGTGGACCACCTGTCCTTGCCAAGGAAGAGGGAGCCCCAAATGTCAGTTTCTTGAACCGCTTTCTGAATGACGATGGTAATGATGATCAACAGAATGAATAAATATATACGTTCATTATCAGGGACATTTGTGGAGTGGGTTTTTTTTTTCCCCCTTGTTTGTGGCCAGTCTGGGAATGTTGTGAGGACGATCTTGACTTTTGATAGAGAAGTGTGATAAGCTGATATATGAATAGGTATTTAAAGAATAGAAATTAATGCTCACGTATTACAGTATGTAAAAATAAACCCGTGGTGTGTGTGTTGTGTGTGTGTGTGTGTGTGTGTGTGTGTGTGTGTGTGTGCATGCATGTGCATGTGCGTGTGTGTGTGCGCGCGCGCGTGCGTTCGTGCGTGTGTACGTGCGTGCGTGTGTGTGTGTGTGTGTGTGGTCGGGGAGCGTACCGTGCACGTGCGCGCGCGCGCTCATTGGTGTGGTGAGGTGTGGTGTTGTTTACGCGTGCTCAGATTTACGCGTGGACGTTTGTGCGTGTTTGCATGCATGCATGCATATGAGAGAGACACAAAGACAGACAGACAGAGAGGGGCAGGTGGAGATTCCGGAAAACCGGTTCAAAATGACTGACTTTGTTCAGCTTGTTAATCAGTTATTGAGGTGTCTGATCTACATGGGCGTTCATCTCCGGAAATGTCTCGTCGCTTAATTCATCTACCGATGGGAGATTTGCCGCGCACACCCCCAACTTCCGTTCTCTCGCCATCATCTTCCCGCCTCTCGCTTCACTCCCTTTTCTCCTCAGTTTTGCTTGTGCTGGTGTCACGGGAGATAATCACCAAGTGATATTTCCGACCTGTCTGACTCGCATCCAGGTCAGTATACCATGGTGAATATCGAAAATTCCTTTATTTCTTTTTTTTGTGGATAGAAGTCATTAAGAAACATACAGTATTAACAGCGCTACAGCAATAATTACAAAGAAAAACTCTCTTGTGAAAAATGTTGCACGCACGCACACACACACACACACACACACACTCACTCACACACACACACACACAACACACACACACACACACACACACACACACACACACACACACACACACACACAAGGCACACACACAAGCACACATGCAGAGGCGCACGCACACGCGCGCGCGCGCACACACACACATGCGTGCACACACACACACACACACACACACACACACACACACACACACACACACACACACACACACAGATAGAGATAAACACACACACACACACACACACACACACACACACACACACACACACACACACACACACACAGAGTATTGAGAGAAGAAGAGTTTTTTTTTCATCTTTGATTAAGTGGACTTTCTATTTTTGTGTTATAGCTGTAGATAAGTTATAATTCTTTTGACCCGTTGTGTTAACCTTTTTTCCCCGGCCCAAATTTTTTTTTCGTCTAATATTACGTAATGTGGAAAGACGTAAAACAAAACAACAACAACAACAACAACACACAGGGAGAGAGAGAGAGAGGACCGAGAACAATATTCTGCTCTAAGAAGCTTAAGCTGCGCGCAGGGTACAAACGCAAATTCACCAGAGCAGATTCGGTACCACAGCTGCGCGCAGGGTACAAACGCAAATTCACCAGAGCAGATTCGGTACCACGTATCGGAACCACCTAGACAAGTAAGCACACTGAGGACACATGACTAGTTACATTTAACTTCAACACCTACACTCATCAGAGGTGATGTTTCGGACGGGGATAACCAAGTTTGGAGAGTAGGGGGAGGGGACCTACGTCACACTACACATAACCACAAGAACGACAACACGTTAAGATGAGCAGCAGAAATGGTCTCCTCTTTCTTTTCTTTTGTCATTTCCTTCTTTCTTTCTTTCTTTCCTTTCTTCTTTCTTTTTTTCTCCTTTCTTTTCTTTCTTTCTGTCTTTTTTTTTAAAAATTCAATGCCAGCACTATTCAAACTCGTAAC
>CM031602.1:20185521-20187134 GCA_018398815.1 Conus ventricosus | reverse complement strand
ATGCATAGTTCAGATGGAGCGGATCTTAGACTGCTGCTGAACTTAGCTGGAGGGTGCTTGCTGTTTGTAAAGCTGTGAGGGAAGGACAGGAGGTGCGGGAGGAGGTGTGGGCGGGTGGGGGCAGGGTGGCACTGATGTGCAAGGGACGCTGACCAACCCCCCCCCCCCCCCCCCGCCACCACAGCCCGATTGCCACCCACCCACCCACCCGCCCACCCGCTGGCCAGATGGGAGACAGCGTGAAAATTGACAGCTAACGACACTAGAATGGGAGGAGGAGGGGGAGGAGGGGGGGGGAGGGGAGGGTGATAAGTGTTGGTCAGCAGGCCTGGTGGGCGTGGTCTGTGAGTGTCCAGGTTGCCAGGGGTAGGAAACTCATCCTCGTCCGCACGTGCTCAAAGGGCTGGCCCCCTCTGGCCCCATGCACTTTTTTCACACCCTCTGATCTGGACAGTGGAGTTGTCTTTCTGTCTTTCATTTTTTTTTCTCCCCTCCCGGAGGAAGAGCTAGGCAGATGCGTGCAATGTGTCATCATTGGACTATGGGAGGATAGAGAGGAGAGAGAGAGAGAGAGGGAAAGAGGGGTGGTGGTGTTGGGGTAGGGGTGGGAGGGTGGGGGGGGGGGGTTGTGGGCGAGAAGTGGGGGAGGGGGTGGTGATGATCGGGAGGTAGCGCTTTTAGGGTGAAGGTGAGAGGGGTGGTCAAGAGCGGTAACTGTGGAGCGAACAATTGGGCGTGCTGCAGGTTGTACACACACACACACACACACACACACACGCACACACACACACACCACACACACACACACACACACACACATATATATATATATATATATATATATATATATATTATATATATAAAAATACATCATATATATACATATATATATATAATATATATATCATCATAATTATCGTTATCATGAACTCTTGAAACGCAGAAGATGCAACTTCAGTCAATTAATGTGTAAATAAAACACTGATAATTATCTGGTGAGTCGTCGAGAGAACAATTCAGATTCATAATGTTTGTCACGGTCTTGCCCTGTGATGTGTCTGTCTGTTGTGTTTTTCTGTAATTTGCCTCTATATCTCTCTGTCTGTCCAACTTTGGTCTCTGTCTGTCTCTGTCTGTCTGTCTTCTGCCCTTTTCAAAAGCGACAACAAGTAGTGTAAAGGCAGAACACCTGGGAAAGCGGCGGACGCATGGGGATGGGGTGTGCGGATGGGGGAGATGACAGAGGAAGCGGAAGGAGAGAGTCGACTGTTTCCGGTGATTAGCACGACTCACACTCGACTACAGTCTTCCGGTAAGTGCATCCGTCATCTCCTTGAATGTGCGTCCTTAGCTGAACACACCCAGATGTTTTTTTTTTTTTCTTTTTTTTTTCTGGTTGGCTTTTGTTGCCTGTATTTTTCTTTGTAATTCACTGACCTCTTTGTCTGCTTCTTCGCCATTGTCCACTTCACAAAACCTGCTCTGGTCACTTTGGTCTGCCTGGTTATCTATTCCTGTCTGTCTCTGTCTCTTCCTTCTACACCTGCCCCCCCCCCCCCCCCCCGGTCCTCTCTTTCTCTTTCTTTCTGTCTGTCTGTCTCTCTCTGTTTAGT
>CM031602.1:20173021-20178021 GCA_018398815.1 Conus ventricosus | reverse complement strand
AGGTGCGGCGTTCACTGTGGCATAGATAGTGGCGGAGAGAAGGGTTCTTTGGGGGGGGGGGAGGGGAGTAAAAAACGGGGGAGGGGGGAGGGGGAATGGAGACACGGCATTGCAGGAACAGGAGGAAGAAGAAGAGAAGAGGGAGGAGGAGGAGGGGGGGGGGGTGATGGTGCGGCAGATGTAGAAAGCACAAAACGGGGGGAGAAAAAAGGTGGGGGGGGGGGGGGGGGGGGGGGGGGGGGGGGGGGGGGGGGGTGGGGGGGGGGGTGGGAGTCGGGCAACGAAAATCACTAATGGGGTATGGTAATGGTTGGTAACGTGTACTGATTGGCTCGCCCCGTCCCCTCTCCCCTCACTCCCCACTCCCTCCCAACCCTAGCCCCCCCCCCCCCCCACCACCACCACCACAACCCCTCCCTCCCCTCGCCAAAGCGCTGACTGTTCACCTGAGAGACATACAGAGGGACGAGAGAACTGCCACTTTCCTCCATGCTTCTCCCTTTAAGGGTCGCTGCTGCGGAGAAAGAATAGGGAGGGAAGAGTATCCGGGGGGTGGGGTGGGGGGTAGTGAGCAGAAAAAGAAAGGATTTGAAGTTGGGGGGGGGCGGGGGGGGGGGGGGGGGGGGGCGAAGGGAGAGGGAAAGCTGTTTTCTTTTTTTTTTTTTTTTCCTCCCTGTCGATTTCATTTCTATGGTTTAAAGACATTTTTAAACTTGCACGCCCTTTGTGAAAAATGAAAGTGTATTGTTTCAGATAGGTTATATACACTATGAATATATGAAATATGACCGTACACCCAGACAGCTCGCCGAAATGAGAATGTTCATGCTGACCTGCGATATAGGGAGTTTGGGGTATGCATGGTATCCATGAACCCTCCACCCCTCCCCCGACCCTTCTCCCTCCGTCTACCCAGCGGAATATCCTCCCATAACCCTTGCGATACCCCCTTCCCTGCAACCCTCCACCTCCCGCCCGTCACCAGTTTAAAACCAGGCCATTTGATTGTTTCTTTTTGTAAAAAGCCTATTGAGTATCGACCATAGCCCGCCGCTGTTTGGCCTGTCGGACCAAGGACACACCCGTCGCCGTCTCAACACACGCACGCACGCATACCACGCTACCCACACACCCACACACACACACAATCACACACACACACACACACACAACACAACACACACACACAAGCCTACACACCACACTTAAAGGCAACGCACGCACATACACACATAGTATATGCAAGCCGCACACACACACGCCGCACATGCATACAACCGACACACACACACACACACACACACACACACAACACACACACACACACACACTCACATACTCACACTCCCAACACACATACACACATATGCACACACACAACACACACACACACACACACACACACACACACACACCACACCACACCACACCACACGCACACACACACTCACATCACACTTACATACACACACACACCCACCGCACACACGCACACACACACACACGCACACACACACACACACACACACACACTACACACTCACACACAACTACCACCACACACACACAAACACACACACAAACAACAACACACACCACACACACACACACACCAACACACAACACACACACTTTTACAACACACTTTTACACACACACCACACACACACACACACACTTTTACACACACACTTCACTTTCACACACACACACACACACACACACACACACACACACACACACACACACCAAAACCAACCGTAACCTCATGACGGCAGCAAGTTTTCTTTCTTTTTTTCTCTTCCCCCGCCTCCACCCCCCCCTCGCTCCTCTCTCTCTCTCTCTCCCCCCCCCTCTCTCGCCCTCATCTCTCCCCCCACCCTCTCTCTCTCTCTCTCTCCCCTCCCCTCTCTCTCTCTCTCTCTCTCTCTCTCTCACCCCACCCCTCTCCTCTCTCTCTCTCTCCCCCTCGCTCCCCCTCCTCTCCTCGCTCTCTCTTCGCTCTCACCTCCTTCTCTCTCCCGCTCGCTCTCTCTCATCTCTCATCTCGCTCCTCTCTCTCTCGACCCCCTCTCTCTCTCCCCCCCCCTCTCCTCTCGCTCGCTCTCCCCCTCTCTCTCCCCCCTCTAACCGCCCCTTCTCTCACCCCTCTCTCTCTCTCTCTCATCTCCCCCCCTCTCTCTGCCCCCCCTCCTCCTCTCTCTCTCTCACCCCTCTCTCGCCCCCCCCTCTCTCTCTCCCTCTCGCCCCCCTCTCCTCACTCCGCTCTCCCACCCCCCTCTCTCTCTCCCCTCTCTCCACCCCTCCTCCCTCCCCCCCCTCTCTCTCTCTCCTCTCTCCCACTCTCTCTCTCTCACTCTTCCCCCCCTCTCTCTCTCTCTCTCCCCCCCCGCCCCCCATCTCTTCTCTCTCTCTCTCTCATCCCCTCTCTCTCTTCTTCTCACTCTGCCCCCCCTCTCTCTCCTCTCTCTCGCATCCCCTCTCTCTCATCTCTCTCCACCTCTCTCTCTCCCTCTCTCCTCGCTCTCTCTCTTCCCTCCCCCCCTCTCTCTCTCTCTCTCTCCCACTCCTCCTCTCTCTCCTCTCGCTCTCGCGCTCTCTCGCTCCCTCTCTCTCTCTCTCTCTCGCGCTCTCCCCCTCTCTCTCTCTCCTCTCTCCCCCTCTCTCTCTCTCTCTCCCTCTCTCTTCTTTCTCTCTCTCTCTCTCTCCCCCTCTTCCCCCCACTCTCTCTATCTCTCTCTCTCCCTCTCTCTCGCTTTCTCCCCTCCTCTCCTCTCCCCCCCCCCTCCTCTCTCTCCTCTCCCCTCTCTCTCATCCTCTCTCTCTCTCTCTCTCCTTTCGCCTCTCTCTCTCCCCCCTCTCTCTCTCTCTCCTCTCTCTCTCCCTCTCTCTCTCCTCGCCGCTCTCGCTCTCTCCCCTCTCTCCCTCTCTCTCTATCATCCTCTCTCTCTCCCTCTCTCGCTCTATCTCTCGTTCTTCCAACCCAGCTTCTCTCTCTCTCTCACTCCTCTCTCTCTCTCTCTCTCTCGCTCTCTCTCCCTCCTCTGCCCGCAGCGGGCTGTGTGTATGCATCTTCATAAAACCGTGGCGGCTGTCAACCATCGTTGGCACAGAGTCAGGGGCCAGGGCGAAGACGAAGAATACTCCCCACCTCTTTTGTCAGAACCACTCGCTTGTTGATGCTCCCAAGGTCGAAGTTGACAAAGTCGAACAAGAAACGCGAAGAAAAGTAGCAGTGAGGAACAGGCGGCAGTGCAGGGTTTAATGGGAATAGAGAGAGAGAGAGAGAAGAGAGGCGAGAGAGAGAGAGAAGAGGAGGGGTTGTGTTTGAGGGGATCTTTGGTGGTGGGGGAAGGGGAGGGGGGTGATCGAGTGAGACAAGCGTGAGGCCAAAGTGGAACAAGGAAAGATAACTTTGTGAGCTCTCCGTTGATGCAGGTCGACATCAGGACTGCTGTCGTTTATTCCCCGATCTGCGAGGGCCGTTACGATTGTTCCCAGTTAACCCTTCCTCGCTTGGGCAGTCCGTTCGCTGGTCCCAGAAGAGCGTGTCACACGAACAAGAAGAGGAGGAGGAGGGAGGAAGGTGGAAGGAGGAAGAAGAAAAAGAAGAAGAAAAGTAGAAGAAATAAGGTAGAAGAAGCTGAATAGGGAAGTGGGATGGAGAAGAAGAGAGAGAGAGGAGAGAGAGAGAGAGAGAGAGAGAAGAGAGAAGAGAAGTACTCCTTTAAGAGAAGAGAGAATAGAGATGCGAGAAGTACTCCTGTAAAGAGAAGAGAAGAGAGAGGAGAGAGAGAGATGTTTCTCAAAAGCAACAGCAGCAATGCCCTTTTTTCATATGTTCCGGTGGTATTCCAGCCGACCATTCCGCGAGGTGAGACGGCGTGAAAAGTCCTTCTTCTCTTCCCCCCCCTCCAACCCCCCCACCCCCCCCCCCCGTTTCCCACCCTTTTTATCTCCCAATGTAATTCCTGCCTTGCCATCTCCATGAGTTTCCCAAAAGGAAGGAGCAAGGTTTGTTGCGTGTCTGTAATGGCAAGAAGGTTGAACAAGACCCTGGACACGGCGATTGAGACTGTCAGTCTCTCCGCGGCATCGGACAGACATCGTGATCGGAGCGTCTCCTCAAGTACAGCTTCTGTCTGCTCCCCCCCCCCCCCCCCCACCTCCCACACCCCCACCTCCACACCCTCGTACCCCCATCCCAACTCCCATTCCCACCCCTCACCTCTCCCATCTCCCCCTCTCACCTCCCCCCCCCCCCCTCCCCTCCTGTTCCCGCAGCTGACCTGGATGTTGTGTGTCTCCGTTGGTGCTCCCTCCCGCCGCTTTTCACCTCGTAGAACGAAACAAGGAACCCAGGACTGGTTTTTCAACACTAATCCCCTCGTCTCCAATCAGACTATAGTCCCTTGCTCTTTTCTTCTTTGCCGTAACCTCCCTCCACCCCACCCACACCCCAACCCCCACCTAACCACTCGCTCTCCCCTCCCCTAACACCCGACCCCAACCCTCCCCCCCACCCTCCCCCCCCCCCCCCTCTATTTTCTTTTTTAATGATTACCCTGCACCCCTTCCCACCTCCCCTCGACACCTACGTATTCTCTCAGCAATCACTTCCGAGACTTCTGGACTTGAAGAGCGTGACCAAGTAGAAGGAAGAAGGCCTAGCAGCATCAACCCCTCCCCCCACCTCCCGTCCCGCTCCTTTTGGGCCCCCCCCCCCCCCCCCTCCTCCCCTAACTCCTCTTCGCTCCAAATTGTGAACAGTTGTGATTTTATTTTTCTTTCCCCTTGCCCCCAACCTTATTGCGAGTCATTAAAGTTATGTTTTTTTTCATTGATTCGGGCACTAACCTGGCAGCGAGCGCTGGTGCTTTCTGTTATGTAAACTAGTGCAACCGCAATTTTTCGTATCGAATACCATTTCCCCTTTTTTCAAAAGTTCTTCCAACACGAACTGGGCAAATTTTGAACAGAGGCCCAAAAGGACACAACGT
>CM031602.1:20158021-20168021 GCA_018398815.1 Conus ventricosus | reverse complement strand
CCCCCCCCCCCCCCCCCCCCTGCTGAACAGATGTTATGACATTCACATGATGACTGATTGGTGGGAGACTGTGTGCCCCTGCTGAACAGATGTTATGACATTGACATGTTGACTGATTGGTGGGAGACTGTGTGCCCCTGCTGAATGGATGTTATGACATTGACATGATGACTGATTGGTGGGAGACTGTGCCCCTGCTGAATAGATGTTATGACATTCACATGATGTTTTGTGGTGACCGTAGCGTCTTCTCTCTCTCTCTCCCTCCCCTTCCGAGTGTAATTCTTTCACTGTCTGTCTCTCCTGTCTGCTTTGTTAATCTCCTTCCCCTTCTGAGTCCGGCTGCTTTCTGTCTATTCATGAGCCAGTCTGCATGATGCGCATCCACATGTAAACCGTTGAAAACCACAACCAAAACAGGCACCACAGTTTGCAAAACAATGTTTATTAAACACACTGTACAACACGGACAAGTGTTCTGGGGAATAAAAAAGAAAAAAAGAAAAAGGAAAAGATAACTCCCGTCTTTCCATTACAAACAGTTGCCTTTTTCACAATATGTGGGTCAAGTAAATAGATCGAGAGAGTCACATATTTGATTTGAAGCGCACTCCAGGATAACGGTCAGCAGATACCACTGTCGGCAGTGCAGTACAGACGGCACCGTTTCACACAGACATGTTGGCATTTCTCTCTGTCTGATTGAACTGTTAATCTGACCAATGTGGCAGAATCACTTTGGTGTGCCCACAGCGGCATTTGTCCCATGATAACTGTGGGTTACTCTCGCTGAACGCGAAGATGAACAAAGATTCTCTCCCTTGCAGATTTACGGACATCGTCTGTTGTCGGGAGAGGCCACAAACGACAGAGGTGAAAAACGATGCTCAAAAAAACATAACACACACACGCACGCACGCACGCACGCACACACACGCACGCACGCACGCACGCACGCACACACACACAACACACACACACACACACACACACACAACGTTCCCCAGATCCGAAGCAAGCCATGAGAACATGAAAGCAAAAGTCCAACTGAATATTTAAAAAAAAAAAAAAAAAATCCAACAAAACGACAGAAATACCATGTCAACAAGAAGACAGTGATCGCGGTGAGGACAACATTTAACGCTTCTCTCCTTTGAAAAAAAAAAAAAAAAGGAAAGATAAATAAATGGATGAACTAAATGACTAAACAGATCAATCTTTCATTCGGCTTTCTCTCCACATCGTCGCAACAAGATTGGCGGCCCAAAGCTGACGTTGACGACGAAGGCGTAAGGGCGGCGGCTGCGGGCGGCCCCTGCAGGCGACACAAGGCATGGTATTGTGTCAGTCCGCCGACGTTTCTTTCTGTTTAATCGCCACTAACATGTAAAAAGAGAGGAACAAACATGTCAAAGCTTCTTAACGCTGGAGAGAAGGGGTTCGTGAGATGTGAAAGGGGGGGGGGGGGGTGGAGGGTGTGTGCAGGGGCCGAGTGGTGAGTGGGGGGGGGGGGAGGGGGAGAAGTTGTGGGAGGGCGTGGTCACGTGGGATTTTGACGGTAGGGGAAAGTTGGGTGGGGGTGGGAGGGGGGGGGGGAGGGAAGGGAGGAGGCTCGGTAGAGGGTGAGAGTGGATGATGGCGGTGTTGGTGGTGAGGTGAGGCGGACATGAGGTTTGCCCCCCCCCCCCCTCCACACCCACACACAGTTACTCTCTCACCTCCACCACCCCCCTCAGTGGAGTGTTTGGGTTTCTTCTTGACGACGTAACGGAACAGGGCAATGCAAAGAATCCACAGAGGCCGGTCGCAAATCACAGCCCTCGTTAACTTCACCTAGCTGGGTCACTTAGCTCTCGCCCGCTTCTTCCTCTCTTTCTTCTTGTCTTTGCTTTTGCTTTTCCTTTCCTTTCTTTCTTTCCTTTTTTCCCCCTTAAATTCTTTTCCTTTTCTTTAAGACTCCCCACCCCTCCCTCCACCCCGTCGAGTGCGGGGACCACACACATGTAGTATGAATTGTTTGCAACACGCTTTACGCCACAACACGGACGCGATACGAGTTTCTCTCTCTCTCTCTCTCTCTCTCTCTCTCTCTCTCTCTCTCTCTCTCTCTCTCTCTCCTCTCTCTCTCTCTCTCTCTCCTCTCTCTCTCTCTCTCTCAGGCACACACACACCAACACACACACAACACACACACACACACACACACACACACACACACACACATTCAGAACACATACGCGACATAAGCGCGCACCATCATGAACCTCAGCTTTTCCCTTCTTCTTTCTCCACCCTCTGTCAGAGGAGAGAGAGGAGAGAGAGAGAGAAGAGAGAGAGAGAGAGAGAGAGAGAGAGAGAGAATGTAATATAAACAGGGTGGCGTGTTTGTTTGAAATTCATAAGTTGAACAAAAATACGCAACATCAACAAAGGGACGAAACTGAACCCAATAATTCTAAATGCTTTGAAAAAAGAAAATCAGCAAAATGGAGGGTGGAAAAAATGAACAAAAAAAAAAGGAAAAGGAGAAGAAGAAAAAGGGGGAATCGAAGAGGATGGAGTGGGGCGGGGACAAGGAAATCAGAAACACAAAATGAGGGAAACGAAAAAGCATTAAAAAAAAAAAAAAGAAGAAACAAACCTCAAAAAAGGGAAGGAAGGAAGAACGAAGCGAATCCTACGAAAAGGACGGAAGGGAGAAGACGAGAATCATGAAGCTGGGGGGGGGGGGGGGGGGGGGGGGGGGGGGGGGAGATAGGAAGAAACTGTGGAAAAGAAAAAAGCTTGGATGGAATGGGTAATAACGTGGGGAGATGAGACGGGGAGGGGGAAAAAAAAAACCCAAAGTAGTAGAAGAAAAAAGCTTGATGAAAGTTTTTGAAGTAAGGAAAGAAGGAAGAAACAAAGAAACAAGTAAGAAGAAAGGGGAGGAAACTAGGGGAGGAAGGCAAGAATCTGGAGGCAACAGACTCCAAGTGGTATAGGCCAAATTGAAATGGCAGTACTTAACCGTGCTGAAGAAGAGGAGATCAAGAATGACACAAAGATAGACAGAAGCAGAGATGAGGAGAGGGTTGGGGGGGAGCTGGGGATTTGGGAGGCGGTGGGAGTGGGTGGGCGGAAGGTGGGGTAGGGTGGTGTGGGATGGGGGAGACGAAGTGGGAGGGGAGGGAGGTGAGTAGGAGGACGAATCTCCGACAGAACAGACTGAAAACTTCAACTGGCCGAATGTCAAGCAGGCCGCCAATGACAGAAGGAACAATGGGGGAAGATTTATAGCAAGGAGCCGACAGTCGTCGTTACGGGTGTGAACAAAAAAAGAAAAAGAAAAAAAAAGGGGGGGGGGGGTTAAAGAAAAAACCCTGCCACAGTCGGATTAGGGCGATTTGATAAACAACTAGGTGGACTTGTAGGTATGCGGGGCGGGAATAAGAACGGCACACACACACACACACACGCACGCACGCACGCACGCACGCACGCAACACAACACACATCACACACACACACACACACACACACATCATATGTTTAAATCCTATCTACCTTCTGAAACTTGCGTGTTGCATACGAATCAGACCTACCGTCCGCGCGTGCGCATTCGCGCACACATTCGCGCACACATTCGCGCGCGCATATGAACGCATGTGCACGTGCGGCGCTCTCAACACAGGATCAGATGAGCAAATTCAGCAGGTGCGTGAATGAGGAGAGAAAAATTCACACCCTGCTCTCCTTCAGGGCGACAGGTGTGATGGTACCAGGTAACAGAGAGAGAGAGAGAGTCGTGCCCAGGACTCCACCTCTGATGACGTGATCAGCTTCTGCGTCCGCACAACAAGTGACAGTTTCCCTGACGTCTGACATCGCTCAGCCCGTCAGCCAAGGCGCGGGGCGGTGTAGGCCCACTGAAGTGCTCCCCCGTCCCCACCTCTACCGGCTTTGGCTCCTGGTAATATATTTGATAGATGTCTGTTGACCTGACTCCGTCCATCTTTAGAACTGCTACTCAAAAGCAGATCTCTCTCCCTCTCTGTCTGTCTCTGTCTGTCTGTCTGTCTGTCTCTCTCTCTCTCATCTCTCTCTCTCTCTCTCTCTCTCTCTCTCTCGCTCTCTCTCCACACACACACACACACACACACACACACACACATACATATATATATATATATATATATATGTGTGTGTGTGTGTGTGTGTGTGTGTGTGTGTGTGTGTGTGTGTATCTCTGTCTCACTGTCTCTGCCTCTCTCAAATTTACAGTCTCAAATTTGTTTATGATATAACAGAGCCATGAATGGATGAAGGAGGAATTGTTAGGCTGCACTAGGTTTTTGCCCCACTTCTAATTTGTGTGTGGTATATATTATATATATATATATTCTTGTGTGTGTGTGTGTGTGTGTGTGAAGGTGAAGTAGGATGGCATATATTTGAATATGGGACCGACAGCGATGACCTCTCCTTGCAGTCAGCAAGCACTGCGAGTATGCTAGGTATGAGCCTGCGTCTTGCCGCAACGCTCAGTCTAAGACCACTCTAAAGATACAGTGGGAGAGTGGGCACCCTGAGGCACACCAGGGATATAAATCTTTCCGGGGAGTAACTCCTGATCGGTACCACATTTTCGGCGTGTCACCGGGTGGAGATGAAAGCCACGGGCAGGTGACTTCAAAGACTTGTAACTGTCACAGTCGCTGACGTTGTCATACAGCAAGAGACTGTATAATCAACCAGCACAAGCGCAGTAATTAAAATGACAGCGACATCTCAGGTCTCGGCCCTAGCAAGCTTCGGTGGTTTTCTTGTCCCCCTCCCCCCCCCCCCCCCCCCCCCCCCCCCCCCGACCCCTCCTGGCGGATTGCCAAGTGATACGTGTCATACCCCCCCCCCCCCCCCCCCCCCCCCCCCCCCCCTGTCTCCTTCTTCTTGTTTCTTGCGCTTTTTTTTTTACTGTCATTTTCACTCGTCATTGTCATCCTCCTCCCCTACGGGGCCGGATAGCTCAGTTGGTAGAGCGCCGACTCGTGATCCTGGGGTTGCGGGTTCGAATTTCGGTATAGGGGGATTTTTCCCTCGGAGTTAACATTGGTTCTGACTCCATTCCCCATATAGTCCTTCGAATGAGACTATAAACCGAGGTTCCGTGTGTGAACGCACGCATAACATCTTGCACACACGTAAAATCCCATCACCAACTTTCGGAAGAGAAGGCCAGTTTGGCCGTTGGTATGGATGACACGTGACACATAGCATGCACCTTCCCGAAGATGGAGTATGGCTGCCTTAATGGCGGGATAAAAAAGGGTCATACACACAAAACTCCACTGCCTGGCTATACAGGGAGTGTCCGCAGGAGTATCAGCCTGCGTACGCAGAAAGAAAGAAAAAAAAAATCCTCTCTCTCTCTCTTTCTCTCTCTCCCCTCTCTCTCTCTCTCTCTTTTCTCTCTCTCTCTCATGTAAATTCCGACGCTTCCTTGTTTCACCAAACCTTATCACTCATTTATTCATTCCTTCATTCATGCAGTGCATTACTGTATGGAAAGAGCAACGTTGGGACAGCGCTGGGCCTGAATTGAGAGACTGGCCGCTCTTGTTTGTTGAAACGACTGCAGTTTGAGAAGGTGCTCCTGCGTTGTCACACGGTCCTTTATCATTGTCGTGCCGTGTCGTTGATGTGCGCGCGTATACATTGACCCGCTTCTGAACGTAGCTTACACGTCGAGTTTTGGGTCGTCAACAACATGAATGAATGAAGAAATGAATGAAGGAAGGAAATAAATGAATGAAGAAATGAATGAGTGAAGAAAGTATCGATCAGCTGGTTTAATGAATGAATGATGAATCTGTGGCTATGGGTGAGCAAAACCTTTGGCGCATCTTTTGGGCCGGGGAGGGCAAAGGAAACCAGACGGTCGTGTGGCAAAACACGTGCTGTTCTTGACCGTGTCATAGAAGGATGACGCGACCAGCGTCATCTAACCAGGACCAGAATGCCAGCGAGGTTGTTTTGAGGTCAGGATGCTGGAGCTTCGATGTTGAGCTTCAAGTCTGGAACACCTAACATGTCACAAATTCCATGTCTGGTTTTTGATGTTGCTGATTTTGATGGGGTCCCCCTCCCCATTTTTTAACACTTTGTTGCTCATTATTATTTCACACAGAAAGGAGTACATTTATTGTGTTTCTCTCCGTCATCTTTGGATCAGTCTTGCAGGGTGGGGGATGAGAAGGAATGGGACAATACAGGAGAACCTCAGAGGACACGAGGGGGTAGGGTGGGGGCTAAGACGTGAGAACTTGCCGTTTAAGAATATGTTGTGTATTGCTGTTATTATTATTACTAGTAGTAGTAGTTGTTGTAGTGGTAGTGATGGTGGTAGTAGTAGTAGTATTTTTTATTATCATTATTATTATTTATCATTATAATTATCATTACCACTATTATCATTTTTGTGATTTTGAATTCTGACTGCTGCTGCAAAATTCGCACTCTTGCCCCAGAAAATCTCCATCTCCTCTCCTGAACGCGAAACAGGTCTTGATACACCCGTGTGTACCCTACACAGAGAATCTGCTGTACTCCATGCGCCTTACACAAACGGTCTGCTTGACAAACGTGCGCCTTCTGTACCAAGAGACCTGTTCGGCGAGAATGCACCATCCACTTTCATCGAAGCCCAAGCCCAAACACCAGACCTGTCGATTTTCATTTACGCTGATTTGAGGTAGTTAATAAAAGGAAATTTTTCATGCTGTAAAGATGGTATTGACCAGTCAAGTTCTGGGGTCAAAGTGTTTGATTTATGATAATATGGTCATATTCTGTATAGATCAAAGGACGGTTAAGGCGGCTGTAAAAATGCGGCACATAATGCCGGTCTCCACGGAGCCTTGTAACAACAGCAGAGAACAACCCTGGTGCCCGGATGCAGGAACAGCCGATGTGGACAGTCATCGACAGCCTCAGAACACGGCAGCTGAATTAACCCCCCCTGCACCCCCCCCCTACCCCACCCCCACCCCTCCTTTCCCTGTCACCGAAGCCAAAGAAAAACAGCGATTGTATTTCCAAAAATTAAGCGTTCTCGCGCATCTCTTATCCGTGTTCGTGTCCTCCCTTGTCCAAATAATTGCCGGGTTTCCGTGGAGCGACTGTTACAGATCAATTCTCTTTCATGCCCCGACCCTCCCGGGGGAATCCGGCTGGTGAGGGAAGCTCCTCTCCTCCCCTTCCCTCCCGTCCCCTGCCCCCTTTCTAAACGTTGACGTTTTCGCTGAGATGCGCATTACGTCACCACCGCCCGAAAAAAACTGCTGAGCAGACGTGAGGGACACAAAGGGGAATCACTCTCTCTCTCTCTCTGTTCCGTTTTCTTTTCTTTAACAGAGTCAACCCCCTGCTCTCCCCCCCCCCCCCACCCCCACCCCCCCCCCCTGCAACCATTCCAGCATTTCCTTTCTCTCCTTAAGTCCCAAGAGGACACACAGTTGGAGGACGAAAGAAACAACTCCAAAGAAAGAGTTTAGAGTTCGAGGCCAGAGGTACAGAAGGGCGCCTGACGAAAGAACACCAAACCGCGGGATGGGAATGTCCAAAGCTTGTCATTACAGAAAAAGCAATTAGTGCCAGCTAATGACGACTCTCTCTGATGCCAAATGGCGCGCGCCGCCTGTCCCGTGCATGGTGTGCTGTGCTGTGCTGTTGTGTGTGTGTGTGTGTTGTGGTGTGTGTGTGTGTGTGTGTGTGTGTGTGTGTGTGTGGTGTGTGTGTGTGTTGTGTGTGTGTGTGTGTGTGTGTGTGTGTGTGTGTGTCGTGTGTTGTGTTGTGTGTGTGTGTTGTTGTGTGTGTTGTGTGTGTGTGTATGTGGTGTGTGTGTGTGTGTGTGTGTGTGTGTGTGTGTGTGTGTGTGTGTGTTGTGTGTGTGTGTTGTTGTGTGTGTGTGTGTGTGTGTGTGTGATGGGGAGGAGGCGGCAGTGGACGGTGGCGGGGATTGTCACGTGTCAGTGCTGCATGGCTTGTGTTTCCGTCCTGTCCTTCTCCTGTCCACCCCCATTACAGCGCGCCCCAGTGCTGACCCGCCCGGCTCCATCTTCACCATCAAAGTGCAGTCACTGTCTTTTTAGGGGGGAGCAGGGAGTTGGGGGTGGGGGTGGAGTGAGGGTAGGAGTGGGGGGGGGGGGGGGGGGGTCTAGAGCGGTTGGGTTGGGGTATCGGCAACGTCACGTGTAAGTTGGTATTGTCGTTGTCATCGTGGTCATCGTCATCTTCAACTGCATCGTCGTGATCGTCATTTTTATCATCATCATCATCGTCGTCATCGTCATCTTCAACAGCATCGTCGTCATCGTCATCGTCATCATCATCGTCGTCATGGTCATATTCATCCTCCTCGTCGTCATCCTCGTTGACATTAAAAGACGAGGAGATCTGTGGCCCAAATGGTTCTCCGTTGATATCTGTCACACCTTTTCCAGTATTACGAATTTGAGGTCGTAGGAGGGGAAACATGGCGGGGGATGGGGTGGGGTGGGGTGGGAGGGGGGGGGCACAAAGAGTTGGAGGGGGAAAAAAGGAGGGAGGCGAGAAAAAGATATCATCCAGATGGATGGTCTTGGGTCCCATCTGGCCGAAGACACGTGCACACAGAGATGGCCAGCGCTTTAGGGCGGGAGGGAATCCAAGAATTATGAGCGATAATCCCCGCAGGAACAGTGTCGGTCAAGAAAGCTTGCAGGAGCCAGGGACAGCTGATTGTCCCCCCCCCCTCCCCCCGCCACCCCCACCACCACAGGAGGTCAGTCTGCAGCCCCAAGGGGAACGAACAGCGAACTGCTTCGTCACAGGGCGTTGGATGGCGAAGACTCGTGCGACTTCGGAGAGAGACGCCAGAAGAACCATTTTGTTTGGAAGCAGGGATGGGTAAGGTGGCTCCGGAGCTAGATGGTCGTGATGAGGATAATAATATCGCACTCCTTGCAAATATCGGGGGTGGGGGGTGGGTGTCAAATCGGGAGTAAAGGAGGTGGGAGGGGAAGGGAGGGTGTATCCCTCAACAAAAAAGAAAAAAAATGTCGGGCAACTGCACGACAAATGGGGAAACAAATCGCGGGGTCAGAGGTGAACCACGAGGGCCGGGGGACGGGCAGTGCTGGAGCCAGGACGAATGACAATGGACAAGTTAATTAATATGCCACCAGCGCACCCGTCGTTTTCTTTGCATCTCTTATTGCGCAGCCAATTACATTTCGGGCGCGGCCCGTCCCGAGACAGACTTAGGCCGTCTTTGGCGCACGCCAGCTCCAGATGTTGTCTCCCTTGATTTCCGAGAGTCGTAGAGGGCGCTGTTCCTTTCAGAGGGAGGCTAGCGGGCGGCCAACTGCTCATCCATTTGTCTGGGGGGTATGGCGAGTAATTCGTCTTTCATCTTGAGCGGCAGTGTGATGGATGGATTGTGAGGTTGGCCTATTCTACATGGCTGATGTAACCGTAGTTCAGAATGGTGTGTCAGGAATTGTCACTGCTGTGGCCCCAAGCATGTTCCCATCCTGGTGTTTCTTCTCTTTTCTGCCTTTCTCCCCCACTGTGTTTTGTTCGCAGCTTGCAGACTTCAGAGATTTCATTCCCCCCTTCCACCTCCTCTGACGCCCCTTCACCCCCCCCCCCCTCTTCGCCGCCCGCTCTCCTTTGAAGTTGGATAATACATTAGAAAATAAAGAAGACTCGACTGATTTACAAATTAGTTAAAACGTAACATGTATAAGAGACTAGAGGAACTTAAGATTGATCAGTGTATCAACTCTAATAAAATTCAAATTGAACAGATAAACTGATGAAGCCTAAACACTTTCAAATAAAAAGAATAACATTTCTCCCAAGCTCATAACATTTGCCTTTGTTATGTGTGTGTGTGTGTGTGTGTGTGTGTGTGTGTGTGTGTTTTAAAACCAGCAATACATCCATAGAGCTCTGACAAAGGTTAGTTGCATTTTCTGGG
>CM031602.1:20135521-20143021 GCA_018398815.1 Conus ventricosus | reverse complement strand
CAATACCCAGTTCACAATACAAGGCTGGAAGAAATGGCGGAACTAGGGCAAATCAGACTGGCTTGATCATCATTACTACGCCCGTCTCGGACACCTCGCCCCCCCCCCCCCCTCCCCCGACCTCCTCCCCGGTCTCTTTCTCTCCTGCCACTTCATATTCCGCCTCTGTCATTCTCACTCCACTTCCTGGGGTTCTACTTCTCTTCTTTCTCTCTGGCCAGGCCCTCTTTGTTCCTTCAACTTTTCTCTCTCTCTGTTATGGCCCCCTGTTTTTTTTTTTCTCTTTCTTTCTCTTTTTCTTTCTTTCCTTCTTTTTTCTTTCTTTTCTTTCTTTCTTTCTTTTCTTTTCTTTCTTTTTTTTCTTCTTTCTTTTTTCATTTTGATTACAGGGTGACTATGTCGTTTGCTTTTCCATGCATCGCTTGGCCTGTCAGTCCTTGGACAGCTCTCGCGGGAGTATAAAATCTGCTGACCAAACGTAGAAGAAAAAAAAAGGAAAGAAAAGAAGGAAGAGAAAAAAGAAAGAAAGAAAGAAAGAACGAAATAAAGAAGGAAGGAAGGTAGAAAAGAAAGAAAGAAAGAACGAATAAAGAAGGAAGGAAGGTAGAAAAGAAAGAAAGAAAGAAAGAACGAAATAAAGAAGGAAGGAAGGTAGAAAAGAAAGAAAGAAAGAACGAAATAAAGAAGGAAGGAAGGTAGAAAGAAAGAAAGGAAGAACGAAATAAAGAAGGAAGGAAGGTAGAAAAGAAAGAAAGGAAGGAAAGAAGGAAGGAAGGAAGGTGGTAGAAAGAGGGGAAAAAAGAAAGAAGGAAGGAAGGAAAGAAAGAGAGAAAAGAAAGAAGGAAGGAAAGAAAGAAAGACAGAAAGAAAGAAAGAAGGAAGGAAGGAAAGACAGACAGACAGACAGACAGACAGACCGATAGAAAGAAAGGAAAGAAAGAAAAGAAAGACAGAAAGAAAAGACAGACAGACAGACAGACAGACAGACGGACGGACGGACGGACGGACGGAAGGAAGGAAGGAAGGAAGGCAGGCAGGCAGGCTGAAAGAAAGAAAGAAGAAGAAGCCAAGTGGATAGCCGTTAGAAGTGTTGACAGGGGGTTTGAAGGGTCTGCCGACGTGACCTAAGGAGAATGGCTTGTGACGGTCCAGTGCACTGACCTAAGGAGGTCATCGTCCAGTGGCTGACCTAAAAGTGCACTTTGACCTTTATGTAGGTATTGATTGTGGTGATAGTGGATCCTAAGACAGACAGGGATGGGAACATCAGGATGGTGAAGGGATGTGTGGGGTGGGGATAAGTGTGGTTGATACAATGGTTGAGTGTGTGTGTGTGTGTGTGTGTGTGTGTGTGTGTGTGTGTGTGTGTGTGTGTTTTCTAGCGTGTACGAATGGGATTTGAAAGGCCACTTTCTTACATGTTGTCATGATGTTGAGTTCTCGCAGTTGTGTTTTGTCATCCTCCCTCCCTCATTCTCTTTCTGTCTGTCTGTCTGTCTGTCTGTCTGTCTGTCTGTCTCTCCCTCTCTCTCGACCAGCAACATATTCTAACGTTTGTTTTGACGAACTGTAGATGCTTCAAACCGAACAAGTCTTTTGTCAAAGACCCATGATTTTTCAAGTTATTGGTGTAGGTAAAAAAAAAAGTTGTATGTTAGTCTCAGTCACTATGAAGGCCAGATGAAAACATAATTACATGGACATGGATGAAAGGGATAAAAGGTGGACGAAAGGAGGGAGAGAGAGAGAGAGAGAGAGAGAGAGAGAGAGAGAGAGAGAGAGAGAGATGCACAGACGGACAAATAGACACAGACGGAGAAGAGAGAGAGAGAGAGAGAGAGAGAGAGAGAGAGAGAGAGAGAGAGAGAGAGAGAGAGAGAGAGAGAGAGAGAATACACACGCACACACAGAAGAGAGAGAGAGAGAGAGAGAGAGAGAGAGAGATGAGAGAGAGAGAGAGAGAGAGAGAGAGAGAGAGAGAGAGAGCACAGACAGACAGAGAGAGAGAATATCACTGCCTCTGAAAGTTTTACCGTTGGTACGCCGTCAAAATGTTTTTTTCATAATTTTTTTTCCTTTTTTTTTCATTTCATGGGGTTTGATGTCCCTTTTAGGTGTGTAGCATAAGTTCCCACGTCAGTGATGTTCAACGTTCTAGACACGCTCCTCGATTCTTCTGTCGGTATATGATGGTCTTTTCGGTGGGATCAGGATCCACCCCCCCCCCCCACCCCCATCCTACCTGCCACCACCGCCCTCTTCCTTCATCCTACACAGCGGATATTATGACCGTTTAAAAAAAAAGAAAGAATGTGTATAGTAGGCCTAGCGTGAAGGCGCTTCCATATAAATCACTTGGCCAACATTTGATCATTGTGTTCCTTCAAGCCTGAGCTGTTTATTTAATTCCCGTTATAAAAACATCGCATTATCTGTGCGAACGCGGGGGTAATCCTAAACTTATTGCAGATTTCTCACGCCAGTGAAGAAACATGCACACACAAAAAAAATGGAAGGAAGGAAAGACAGAAAGAGTAGAGAGGCAAACCGCACCAAGATGGCGGCCGGCGTTATCTGATGCCCGGATTAGACCTAGGGGGCTCTGAGACCATTGTTAGACAGGCGCCATGACTTGCGGGCTATGGGGATAGGGGTAGGGTGGAGGGAGGTGGTGCTCAGTATTGTCATTTGTTTGTTTTGTTCTCTTCGTTCTGTAGTTCAGATTGCTCAAGGCGTTATTAGGAGAGATGGGTAGGGTGGGGGTGGGGGCTTATACGATGAGTGACAGTGTTTTTTTTAAATATAGAATGGCACATTCATTTTGCCCCCCCCCCCCCCCCCCCTCCTCCTCCTCCTCGCCACCCTCATGTGTGAAGCTTTGGGACTTTCGAGGTAAATGAATAGGGAGTGGGTAAGGGGTGGGGGGTGATCATGAATTGATGTAGTGTCGTCAACTGCTTCTGATCGTGACTTTCTAAATGTATGGAAATCTCCATCTCCCCATCCCCCCAGCCTCCCTTTCTCTGTCTCGCTTTCGCTGTCAGTCTCTGTCTCAGTCTCTCTCTCTCTCTCTCTGAAGTTGTGAAGGACTCGCTGTGTGTGTGTGTGTGTGTGTGTGTGTGATATTTTTTGTTTTATATATCACGTTGCTCAGTGTGTACAAGTCTCCTGCAGCGTTAGTATTTAAAACCGGATGTTCTGTACACGCTTGTCGCTTCAGCTGTCAGTACAAGATCAGTATCCACACTCGCCCCTCCCCACCCACCCCCACCCTACTCTCACCTAACCCTCTCCCTAGTCCTTCCACGTCCTATTCCATATCCCTGTTAGTGGATATTGTGACCAGCAAAAAAAAAAAAAAAAAGTGAGGGGGGGGGGGGGGGGGAGGGGTGTGATAAAATAGAAAGGTAATGCAAGAGGCACTGGATATAAATCAGTCGGCCAACATCTGATCCTTGTGTTCCTTCAAGCCTGAGCTGTTTATTTAATTCCCGTTATAAAAACCTCGCGCTGTGTGTGTATGGGGGTAATTCTAAACCTATTGCAGATTTCTCACGCCGGTGAAGAAATATGCGCACACACACACACACACACCACACACACTCCAGGCCGCACCGAGCTGTGCGCTTTGCATCAAGATGGCGGCCAGCGTTATCTGATGCCCGGATTAGACGCGGTGGGCTTTGAGACCATTGTGAGAAAGGCGCCATGACTTGCAAGATTTGCGGGTGTTTCCCCCCCCCCCCCCCCCCCCCCCCCCGATATCGTCTTTGTTTTGTAATACGCATTGTTATCCGGTGGTTTGCGAGTGTTACTCGGAGAGGCAGAGAGAAAGTGGGGGGAAGGGGTGGGGGAGAAAGGGGAGGGAGGGGGGAGGAGGTGAGGGTCGGTGACGGCGTGACGAATCATACAAGGGTATTTTATCTGATTGTCTTTTGTTTCAGCGATTATTATTTTTTCTTTCTTTCTTTCAATCTTTCTTTCTTTCTTCTTTTTTTGGGGGTGGGGGGGTGCAGGGTGGGGGTGGGTTGGGGGGCAGTGTCGCATTGGGATATGGAGGGGAGACAATTATTGAAGCGGACTGGAGGAGGTTTCATCATTACATTTCTGCTTCTGAGAGTTACTTCGTAAATGGGGTGAACTTCCTACCTCCCCCATCCACCCTGATCAACACGTCCTGAATCATACACACTCTCATACACACAAAGCTTTCAACTCCCTTTGTTGGTAGATGGGATTAATTAATCCTTGCCTGCCTATACAGGGCGTGGCCCGCAGGAGTATCACCTGCGTACGCAAAAAAAAAAAAAAAAAAAAAGGATAAAAAAAAAACCTTTCTCTTACAACACACCACACACACACGCGCGCACGCACACACACACACACAACACACACACACACACAACACAACACACAACAACACCACACACACAAATCAGCCCATTCTCATTTTGGTTGAAATGTAAAATGTGCGGATGGCTGGATTTTACCCACATCGTCGTCACGGTAAATAACAAACAACAGGTACCACTACACTGCCCACAGCCCCCCCCCCCCCCCCCACCCCTCCACACACACACCCATTCCACTTCCCCGGCATGAATACTGTCGACAGAGAAGATGAAGAAGAAGAAAGAGAGAAGAGAGAGAGAGAGAGAGAGAGAGAGAGAGACAGAGATAGAGAGAGAGAGAGAGAGAAGAGAGAGAACAACCTCAGCGCACATTCATTCCACGCAACAGTTTTGATGGGCATCGTATGGTCGTTTGCTGGGGTCGCAGATGCCGTGTCTGATTATCGCCCCGGTGCAAAGCTATACGCTTGATTACTCCCACCATCTGCAGCCTCGTCTTCCCACGGCGTAACCTCACAACCCCTTCCCACCCCGGGTAGCGTCTCCGTGGCCTGCCTTTTGTCAGGCTAGAAATTACGAGGGGTCGGCGAGAATGGTTTATCTTGTTCTGCATGGCCGCGTCCTTAATACCCAAAATATCACCAATCTCCATTCACATTGATTCCTTTGCGTCCCTTCTTGTCCCGTTTCCTTTTTCCCCCAGTTGCTTCTTTTAAGGCTTGCTGTGTACGGCAGAACGCGAATCTTTCGTTTTCTAGATTCATGAGTTTGATTGTAGGGGGGGGGGGGGGGGGAACCAGGGAAGGGAAACAAACGTGCCATAGAGCAGGAAGCTGAAGATTTGTAATATTGATAAAAACCAGTCGTTTGAATACGGTGGGGGGGTGGGGGGGGGGGGGGGGTGGGGGGGGGGGGGGAGGGGGGGGGGGGGGGGGGGGGGGGGGGGGGGGGGGGGGGGGGGGGGGGGGGGGGGGGGGGGGGGGGGGGGGGGGGGGGAGGGGGGGAAGGTCTCATGTTTCGCAAGTTGGGGACCCGGCAATACAATTCATTATAAAAAAAAAAAGAAGAAGAAAGAAAGGATAGAAGGAGAAATCGGGTGGGGGGTACGGTGTAGGTGGGTAAAAAGCTTGGCAGAGGACAGTTGTTAGAAAGAAAATGTTTTGCCGTAGAAATTGGAGCTTTGGTTCGAGTACAAGTTGACTAGCTCAAGTGTTTGGCTGAGGAGGATGTTGACAGAGTGGGTGGTGGAGAGACACGCTCTGATTGGCTTGGTATGTCTCAGAGAAAAGAAAGCCGACATTTGCGTGGAAGTCGAAGAAATAGAAAAGAGCAACATTCGGAGAAAGAAATAAAGAAGTACTATATAGAGAAACACATACACAGACGCCGGACACAGACAGACAGCCAACATTCATACAAAGACCACAAAACACAGACACACATAGACAGTCCAAACACCCACATACAAGCACACATCCATCTCTCTCTCTCACTCTCTCTCAACTTATCTTCCCTCTCTCTCGTCTCTCTCTCTCACACACACACGCAACAACACATTAACCACACACACACACACACACACACACACACCACACACACACACCACACACACACACACACTGACACGCGCACAAACACTCACACACTCACTCACTCTCTCTCCCTCTCTCCTTCGCTCTCTCTCTCTCTCTCTCTCACACACACACACACACACACACACACACGCGCGCGCGCGCTCGCGCCGCCGCCAGCACGCACGTGTACACAAACACACAACACGCACTGCACGTATACCCCCCCCCCCCCCCCCCCCACACACACACACATTCCTACTCCTTCCGCTTCTGTCCCTCCATGGTGAGAGACATGTACGTGTTCTTGTCTGGCAAGGCCATGGGTGAAACGATGCATCAGATAACAGGAAGCTCTTGACAAGCGAGATAACAGACCCCCTGCTTCCTACGTTTTCATTTCCACAGTCCTAATTAATTTGAGAAGGTTTGTGTGAGTGTGGTGTGTGTGTGGTTGTGTGTGTGTGTGTGGTGTGAAGTGAGGTGTGTGTGTGTGCGCGAGCGCGCGCGTGCATATAAGACTGCGCTATCCCTTCCCATCCTCTTCCCTCTTCTCCCCCTCCCCTCTCTCTCTTGTCCCCCCCCCCCCCCCCCTTGTGCTATTGGCAGCAAACAAAACAAACACAAACCCGTGAATGTTTAACGTGCGTCAAAAAACTAGACAGCCTTATACGTCCTTCCCTCTCCGTCTCTTCGCATCACGCCGCCTCCCCCCTTTACACCAACACCATCACCCCAACAGTTGTTGCAGTCCACATCCAGCCTCCACTCTTCTGTCCCGCACTTCCCACCCCCGCCCACACGCCCCCTCCCTCCCCTCCCCCTCACCACCCCGCCCCTCATCCCCACTCACCTCCTCTTGCCGTCTGGAAGAGTCGATGGACTTCCCCAGCAGTACAAGAAATAGGCGTGGACGGGTCCTCCTATCGGCGGCCGTCTAGACATTACACGTGTGAAGAGTGCCACCATCTGATAACTGCAACTGCCCAGACAATCGGGCGGAGAGAGAAGAGGTGGGTGGGAGGAAGGGGGGAGGAAGGAGGAGGGGGGGGGGGAGGAAGGAAGGAGACGAGGCGCGGGGGGGGGGGGGGGGGGGGATGGGGATGGGTGGGGTGGGTGGAGGGGGGGGGGGGGAGGGTCGAGGGGCAGCGAGCACCCATCTGGTTCCAGACAATAACACGGGTGGCGAGAGCCAATAACGAGGGTGCGGGAACGAGACAATAATCACTGAAGGCTAGCAGTCGTAAAAGCACCAACGTGGATCCACCCGCCTCTGGCCACCAGATTGAACTTCGGATTTAACGTCGACTCCAACCCCCCCTACCCCCACTTCCCCCTCCCTTCCCCCCCTCCCCCTCTCTCTCTCCCCTCTCCCCCTCCCCCGCCTCTCCCGAGTTCCCACCCCGTCAGTCGTGCGATAAGGACTACTAGAGATGAAGGTAAACGTAGCACAAGGCAGCGAAGAATCAAGAGGATTCCTCGCACTGGTCCTGACGCACTTTCTGGACCTTATAAGCGAATGGGGGGGGGGGGGGGGGGGGGGGGGGGGGGGGGGGGCTGGAGGGGGGGGCGCGTGA
>CM031602.1:20128021-20130521 GCA_018398815.1 Conus ventricosus | reverse complement strand
GACAAAAATCTCTTGGTTTTAAGACTGGAAGGGGTTTGGGAAAATAAAAGGGCCAGAATTTTAGGGGAAAAAAAAAATTTCCCCTTTTTCCCTTCTCTTTTTCCTCTCTCTTCTTCTTCTTCTTCTTTCTTTCTTTTTTTCTTTCTTTTTCCATACTCTAAAAGGAGCGGTAGGGGGGAATGGGGGGAAGGGGTGGGGGGAGGGGGGGGGGGGGGGGGGAGATTTCCTAAGCGCGGAAATCTTTAAAACGGGTTCGCCGGCTTGTGCCCCCGGAAGTGACGCTTTGGGTTTTCCCCTTTCCGGGGTTACAGTGCGCGCCCCGGACGTCCCCCCCAAAACGAAGGGCCCACCCATAAAACCACCCCAACCCGGAGCCCCGGAAAAAGGTCAAAGAAGAGGGAGGAGAGGGGGTGGGTTTTGGGCCCCCAGAATATTTGGAAAAGAACTTTTTCTTTTTGTTTTCCCAGCTGCATTTTCCCGGGTTATTGGAAAATTTACTTCTTGCGTTTTGGTTGTTGTTGTTTTTTAATTTTTTAATTTTTTGATCTTTTTTTTTCCCTTGTTGAGAGTTTTGTGTCCTAGTACAAATGGGATGCTGGGAATGAACGTTGGTGGTTGTTAAAAACAGTAAGTCATCGTTTCCCTCTTGTTCAGATCAGTCTTGATTGACTGATTGATGGTGCTTACTTGGGTAGGCGAGGCACTATAAACGTTGATCAAGAACTTTGAGCAAGCACTACGCTGTCCAAGGATTTGGATTTGGCATCTGTATCCAAACAGACAATCTTGAAGCAGAGGGATGAGACGAGGACGCGTGACCGTATTATAATGTGAGAGTGCAGCCGATGGGGAAATATACACAAAATTACTGACATAAGAACTTCAGAATTCAGCTCTTTCCAAACTCCAGATAAGGCGTGGAATCGGTCGTCGGAGTTTGCTAATCTTTTTTATTTTATTTTATTTTTTATTCTTTACAAAAATAGATAAAATGAAAGGATAGAGGCGGAGGAGAGCTTGCGAAAATGCACGGCCCCGAGAAATCCTGCTCTGAGGTATTGACCTACTTGATGTCTGCGGCCAGCGCCATCATTTCATTTCGGCAGATTCTTGAACCTTAGCCGGCCTGCTGAGACTTGCAGAATCTTCACAGGCCTTAAGTAACCGGGGAGGGAAGGGGAAGAAAAAAAAAACCCTGATAATAACACTAATAAAAACAACACTGGCATTAGGCGAGGTGTTTCATCCAGTGCGCCACTCCACGCCTGAATCCATCATTGTCATCGGGTCTTTTACCGTCTGGGGATGGGGAAGAAAAAGTAGACAGAGGGCAGAGACCGGGGGGCCGGGGGTTTTGATGAATTACAGGCTGTGCCCACCACTGCCTCTCCTTCTTCATCATCGGGCTTCACCCGCCGCGCTCTCTAAATAAAAAGGCGCTCATTTCGGATTGCAGACGTCACGGAATGAAAGACGAAGAAACTTCTGAAAACAGACGCCACCGGAAGTGGAGCACGTGCCCGCGCGAGCAGACCCGGAAGTGGGGCTATAGATTATCGGAGGCCGTGTCGTGACAAATGGCCCGGGCGGAATGGTCTGCACTCGTTTCTGTGCATTGATGAAGGTCTGCCGTATTGCGCGTCTTTTTTTTACAGCGGTTCTTGCTTGCCCGGCCCGCGTTACCTGTCGTCGATTTGGGACTGCAGGCGTGGAAATGCGGCTGACCGGCACACAAAGGATGCACACAGGCACACGTGGCTCCACGATACGAGGGGCGAAAAACGCGTCAGGTGCTTCTGGGAAGCAAAACTGGAGGGGTGGGGGCTCCTCTGTGTGTTCCCAGTCCTGTTCTTTTCATCACACCCTGGTTCCGACACATCATCGCTGATGCGTTTGTCGATTAAAAAAAATATCAGTGATTCAGTATATCATGCTGCTTCCTGTAAATGTTTCGATAGAAATCAGAAAATAATTTTTACCCTTGAACAAATATCTTGACAACTACTGTTCAGTGTCTGAGGACTAAGAAATTGTTTCTCTCCTTATTGGATTGTGTGGACTTTGTAAATAGACAGATAGACAGACAGACAGACAGTTATATACACAGACAGATTGATAGATGAAAAGACAGAAAGATATATGAATAGGTACAAAGATATGATGAGACAAGGCCAGACAAAATATACCGTTTTGTTGTACCTGCCAGTTTAGATACAGTTTTTTTGTGCTTATTTGTTTGTTTTGTTTTTGTGGTTTTGTTCTGGTACAAGATAATGCAGAAGATGACAAGGACAAGACATACCTGGGCTGGTCGTTTGGTTGGGTTTAGTTCACAGGATAATTGTGAGACAAAACAAGACAGATTATACTGTTTTACATGGCAACCTATCACACCAGTGCTGTTTTTTTTGGCGAACTGAGACAAAACAAGACAAGACTACTGCATCACTATGTTTACTTACCTGCCTGTGCGGTTTTGTTTAATTATGCTGTGAAAAGC
>CM031602.1:20112162-20127921 GCA_018398815.1 Conus ventricosus | reverse complement strand
CCCATTCTTTTTTTTTTTCTCTTTTCTTGATTCTTTTTTTCTCATTCGTTTATTGTTGTCTTTTTTTTTCTTTCTCTAATAAAAAAAATCTCTTATTGTTTGACTAGGTCTGAACCCCAGCGTAACACTGCCAACATCCACCCTGGAAATGCAAACCTCAGTACTGAGGAGTTGTGACTGATGACAGTGTGGCATTGCTTGACAGACATATAAACACATTCACCACCACAGACCAGCTAGCAGGGTATGTCAGCTCCAGCAAGCAGAAAGAATGGTGAAGCGGAGTCGCTTGGATCTCGGTCATGGACAGAGAGGTGATAACGTCGCTATACCCATTCCCCTGGTGGATAGAGGCCGTGGAGACCCGCGGAATATCCTGGGGGTGATTCTTGACAGGAGTGAAAAAGTCTTCGAGAGGCAGTCATCCTGGGCTCCCAAAGCGGAGGACAAGGATACGTCAAGTGCAACTGTTCGGGTGCAAAGAAATGCCAGAACAATCGGTGCAAATGCTTCAAAGCAAAACTGAAGTGCAACAGTCGGTGTCACCAATCCTTGACTTGTGGAAACAAATGAACTGTTGACAGAAAGTTCTGTTTTAATGTACATTTTAGTTGTTAGAATTAAACATTAAACTGATTTCATCATTATGTTCTTTAATTGAATGCCTTAAAATTAAGAGAGAGAAAGAGAGGAGAGAGAGAGAGAGAGAATACAGAATAGATTCCAAACTGACAGCATTTGCCCGGCACAGGCAGTTGATGGCTGGACAGCACTACCTTCCTGATGGAAAAGAGGCATGAAACCAATTACGACCCCAGCCATTCAAAGTTTTATAGTAGGCTTATGTGCTGAAATGCTTTCAGACTCTCACCAGAAACACAGATTGTGAGCGGTAGGCATTCTCCGATAATGCCTGACAGCCTATTTCAGTCAATCACCGATAATGCCAGAAAATTTTCAGTCATTACCGGTATTGCCTGATCAAACCAGGATTTACCGTGAATGCCTAAACTTTCAGGCATTCTCGGAGAATGCCTGATTTCCCGATTTGACTGTAACATATATATATATATATATATTATATATATATATATATATATATATATATATATAGAGAGAGAGAGAGAGAGAGAGAGAGAGAGGAGAGAGAGAGAGAGAGAGAGATCTGTCGTCTGTTCTGTCTGTCTGTCTTACCTTCACTGTATCTCTCTTCACCTACCTTCACTCACTTGCTCACTCAATACAAGTACAGAATAGCGCCATTGCGACATTTTGTGCTTGCGACACTTTGTGCTGGTAAAGCTGATCAAACTGTCGCAAGTCAAATTTTGTGCTGTGCGACACTTTGTGCTGGGGAGGGGAGTGAAACAGAACACAAAGTGTCGCATTGCGACACTTTGTGCAGGTGCGACACTGTGCCGCAACAGTCATGCCATTGGTCCCAAGGTCCATTGGTCCCGAGGTCCGTTGGTCCCAAGGTCCGTTGGTCCCAAGGTCAATAAATCTGTATAATATTCAGTAGCACGTGGCTATCTTGAAAACACAAGAAAGAGAGAGAGAGAGAGAGAGAGAGAGAGAGAGAGAGGGGGGGGGGGAGACAGACAGACAGATAGAGACAGAGGAAGCATATTGACACTTTAGCTATGAGAAGAATGCATAGTTGGTCTACTATTGATTGAGTGGCTTTCAAAACAAATTCCTTGAATAAATGACTTATCTGAATATGCGTTACGTGTGTGTGTGTGTGTATGTGTGTGTGTGCGCTGCGCGCGCGCGCGCGGTGTGTGTGCGCGCGTGTGTGTGTGTGTGTGTGTGTGTGTGTGTGTGTGTGTGTGTGTGTGTGTTGGTGTGTGTGTGTGTGTGTGGTGTGTGTGTGTGTTCTACATTCCCGAATTGTTATCTCTACCAGTCTTGTCACCTGAAGTTAGCGGTGAATTAACCCGTGTTTTCAAAATAAAATCCTGAGGTAAAAATTGGTCTTGATGTGTTCTGGGGGAAAACCGAACCGCCACCACTACATCTCTCTTCACCTCTATCTTCCTTGCCCCATCCCAAGCCATCCACAATCGCACGCGCGTGTGTAAAAAGCCTTCATACTGTTCTTCGAGAGGAAGTTTGGTCGACGAGGGTAAATGACGCGATGACAGACGGGCAAAGGTAATACAAACTCGGCGCTGGTAACAATTGGTAAAAGAACAAATAGCTTGGAGCTTGAGAGAGAGAGAGAGAGAGAGAGAGAGAGAGAGAGAGAGAGAGAGAGAGAAATTTTTCTAGTGGAATAATATAATAAATAAATAAAATCAACGGAACACTTACCACCTCCTCCGACTTCTTTTGCAATCTTTGTCCATGCTGCAGCAGTCATACCTCTGTTGAAATGGTTTCTATCAGACTTGTCCCAAAGAAACACCCGATTTCTGACTGCAGCAATCAAAATTATTGTCTCCGCCTCTTGAGTATACCAATAAACGAAACCCCATGCAACGCGCACACACGCCCGTGCCGTGCGCGCGCGCGTGCACAGAGAGAGAGGAGAAGAGACGAGAGAGAGAGGAGAGAGAGAGAGAGAAACACTATCATATTCAGTCATATATTACAACCCCTCCCCCCCCTCCCTCCCCCCCCCCCCCCCCCCCCCACACACACACACACACACACACACTCACACTCACACTCATACGAGAGAGAGAGAGATAGAGAGGGGAGAGAGAGAGAGAGAGAGAGAGAAGAGAGGGGAGAGAGAGAGAGAAGCACTTCATATTACAGGTCATATATTTACTAAGTCGTTCACGTCTGTATTTTTCACTGCAGAAAATATCTACACTCAGTGCCCGTACGGTCGCCGGCGACCTTATGGGCAACTGGCGACCGTACGGCCCCGAAGTCCCTGCCCATACGGTCGCCGGCGACTATCTGGGCCGGCGACCATATGGGCACCAACAGCGTACTGCATGAAAATCACACAGACGTCCGGCCCTCTCTACTCCTCCACCGCTTCCCACTCCTTTCTTCCCTCCCTCTTCCCTCTTTCCCCCATCGCCTGACCCCCCCCCCCCCCCCCCAACACATTTCACCTTCCCCCTCCCCCCTCTCCTATCTCCTTTGGGCAAAATACGCTGGAGAGGGAGGGAGGGGGAGAGGGGAAAGGGGAGGTAGACAGAGAAAGAGAGAGAGACAGAGGAGGGAAGGAGGGAGAGAGGAAGGGAGGTAGACAGAGAAAGAGAGAGAGACAGAGGGAGGGAAGGAGGGAGAGGGGGAGGTAGACAGAGAAAGAGAGAGAGACAGAGGGAGGGAAGGAGGGAGAGAGGAAGGAGGTAGACAGAGAAAGAGAGAGAGACAGGGGGAGGGAAGGAGGGAGAGAGGAAGGGAGGTAGACAGAGAAAGAGAGACAGACAGACAGACAGAGGGAGGGAAGGAGGGAGAGAGGAAGGGAGGTAGACAGAGAAAGAGAGAGAGACAGAGGGAGGGAAGGAGGGAGAGAGGAAGGGAGGTAACAGAGAAAGAGAGAGAGACAGGGGGAGGGAAGGAGGAGAGAGGAAGGGAGGTAGACAGAGAAAGAAGAGAGACGAGGGAGGGAAGGAGGGAGAGAGGGAGGTAGACAGAGAAAGAGAGAGAGACAGAGGGAGGGAAGGAGGGAGAGAGGAAGGGGAGGTAGACAGAGAAAGAGAGAGAGACAGAGGGAGGGAAGGAGGGAGAGAGGAAGGGAGGTAGACAGAGAAAGAGAGACAGACAGACAGACAGAAGAGGGAAGGAGGGAGAGAGGAAGGGAGGTAGACAGAGAAAGAGAGAGAGACAGAGGGAGGGAAGGAGGGAGAGAGGAAGGGAGGTAGACAGAGAAAGAGAGAGAGACAGAGGGAGGGAAGGAGGGAGAGAGGAAGGGAGGTAGACAGAGAAAGAGAGACAGACAGACAGACAGAGGGGGGGAAGGAGGGAGAGAGGAAGGGAGGTAGACAGAGAAAGAGAGAGAGACAGAGGAGGGAAGGGGGGAGAGAGGAAGGGAGGTAGACAGAGAAAGAGAGACAGACAGACAGACAGAGGGAGGGAAGGAGGGAGAGAGGAAGGGAGGTAGACAGAGAAAGAGAGACAGACAGACAGAGGGAGGGAAGGAGGGAGAGAGAGAGAGAGAGAGAGAGAGAGAGAGAGAGAGAGGAGAGAGAGAGAGAGAAGAGAGAGAGAAAACTCGAAATCTTTAATGAGGGTGAATAGATAAGCTGGAAGCTTTTTTACACTATGCCCTCAAAATGACAATAACCAAAAGGAACAATTACTTCGATTTGACAAAATTAAACACAGCAATAAGAAAACTTTTTTTTTTCTTTTTTTTTAAAAAGAAAATAGTAAGCAATCTCATTATAACGTATTGCACACACACACACACACACACACACACACACACACACACACACACACAACGCACGCACGCACGCACGCACGCACGCACGCACGCACGCACGCACACACACACGCACACACAGACACACAACACACACACACAACACACACACACACACACACACACACACACACAAAACTGGACATCATAAACATCACATAGGCATACATAAACATTTCATAAGTCAATCATGTCATATGGCTTATAGCCCAGCCGACCACGGAGGCCAAATGAGGCTGCTACAACTCGCTTGTGTCAAAAGGAACGTCAAACTTGTGAGAATATACAGTTAAGTGAAACATAATTTACAACTGGTCAATGAGGTATTTGAAATACGCTTTTTTAAAACGATGCTAAACTATTTTTCTGCTTTAAATGTGTAGTATTTCATTCCATAATTTACTACCAGAGTAAATAAGGGATGACTTGAAAAGATCAGTTCGTGGTCGAGGGGTATACAGGGTATTTTTTGCCTCGAATTTTGATTAATGGGAATTTGTCATGAAGATAAGGTGGCGCAAGATTATTAATAATTTTATATACTGACTTCCATAAAAAACGCGAAAGCAAAACAAGCTGAAGGTTAGGGGCGAATTTTATTGGTCACAATTGTACAGAGTGGAAGCGAGAATTCAACGTGATTTGATTCATTACACCGGTAATGTGTGAAAATGTCATCAGCAATATGTCTGTGTGGAAAATCCAAGGTCACGTGACAAACCAGCTTGAAGTCCTAATACCGTGTGTGGCCACCATTTGCATGGACAACTGCTTGACACCTGCGGCTCATTGAGTGGACCAGGTGGTTGATGCGTCCCCTTGGCACACCAGCCCACACATGGACGATGGCCTGGTGAAGTTGAGCCGCTGTTGCTGGTCGTGGACGCAGGAGGTCCAACCGTCTGCCAAGTTCATCCCAAAAATGTTCTATTGGGTTTAAATCGGGACTGAGGGCTGGCCAGGGCAGCACATTGACGTTGTTATGCTGAAGAAATTGCTGGGTGGCCCTGGCTTTGTGTGGTCTTGCATTGTCCTGTTGGAATGTCCAGTTTGGGTGTTGCGCAAAAAAAGGAACAACATGGGGTCTGAGCACCTGGTGGATGTAGCACTGTGCATTGACACCCTGTCCGCGACCAGGACCAATGTTCTGAAAGATGACTGGTCCTATGGCGTGGTTAATGCCAATTGCACCCTATATCATAACGTTCGGGCTTCCCCAGGGTTCCGATCTACCACACAGGAGTCAGCATAGCGTTCACCAGGTCGACGCCATATTCTGACACGACCGTCAGCCATGTCAATACAAAAACGGCTCTCATCTGAGAACAGCATGCGTCCCCACTGCTGCCTGCGCCAGTTGATTCGGGCTTGTGCCCACTGCAGCCTGTCCTGCCAGTGTCTTGGTGTCAGTACCGGACCTCTGTGAGGACGCCTACATGCCAGCCCGTTCTCCTGAAGACGCCGCCACACAGTGTTGAGGCTGATTCGTTGCTGGAGATTCCCAGGCACCTGTCGAGCAGTGTTAGCGGCTGTTTGCAGCCTGTCCCGCAGATGGGTTCGAACAAAATGGCGATCCTCTCTTGGTGTGGTGACCGAGACGGCCTGGCCGGGGACGATCATCAGTGGTACCAGTGACTCGCATGCGGTGCTGCAGACGATAGATGGTTGAGATGTGGACGTTAAAGATGTTGGCGACCTGCCTGGCATCCACACCAGCCTCCAGATGGCCTAGGGCACGATTGCGTTCCTCTGCTCGTAGTCTTGGCATCTCTGCAGCGCTCAGACGGCAAGTCGTTATCTGAACCTTGTAGCGCAGCTTTATAAAGGCTGCATGCCTGCGTACTTGTCGCTGGTTAACTTTGCTCTGCATGGTGTGCACGTGCCTCACATGCAGCAACCAGTTTTGCCATTTTTGTTGACCCTCCAATGCCGGGAATGATGTGTTGCTCACACAATTTTTTCACTGCACGTGAGTCTTGGACCCAAACAACTTGCCACAATGGTTCAATATTGTATATTCACCCTTTTCACCCGAAAAATAGCCTTTCAATTTTTCGCGTTTTTTATGGAAGTCAGTATACATAACGACAGCTTTATTAAAGCAGCATTTTTGATCGAATGGTAGAATGTTAAGATCTTTATAATCACTAGCTTGTGGAAGGATTTCAAGAGTATCAGCTTAATAGCGCGTCTGTACATGTTTTCTAGTGGTTTTATGCAATTTTTGCTGGCTAAATCCCAGCATGTAGAGGCATAGTTAATATCTGGTTGTACATATGCATAGAAATATAACTTTCTAGTATGTTGATCAAGGAAATTCTTGATTCGGTTCAACAAGAATATTTTTTTAGATAACCTTTTACACAAATCACAAATGTGATTAGACCATGAAAGGTTATTATCAACTGTAAGCCTAATAATTTGTGTGAATTTAACTTCTTCTAAGACTTTATCTTGTATACGTATTTTAAACAAATCAGCTTTCATATTTTGACGTTTTTGTCTGGTTGTTAGTCATCATAATTTAGACTTTTGAGGCATGGAGGGCCATATGATTCAGATTAGTCCACTTTGCAAGTTTATTGAGATCATTTCTGTAATTTGATACGTACTGAGTCAGCATCTTTGTCTTTATTATGGAGAGTAGTGTCATCAGCAAAAAGCTCACAGGGAGAAGATATATGTAAAGGAAGATCATTTATATAAACTGAGAATAAGATAGGCCCAGGACTGACCCTTGGGGAACGCCATAATTGACTGGCATAAGAGAGGAAGTAACGGAATTTTTGAAGACTACTTGTCGCTACAGTTTAAGAAATGAGGAAATGAGTTTAAGAGCTTCAGCGGAATAAACCATAAAATGTTAATTTTCTTAACAGTAAATTGTGATCATATAGTGTCAAAAGCTTAGCGAAGTCGACAAAAATTGTTCCTGTGAAGAAATCATTATTTATGTTTAAATGCCATTGCTCAATTATATTAGTGAGCAAGGTTTGACAAGATGTTTTTCTCTAAATCCGCTTTGATTAGAATGTAATAAATCATATTTCATGAAATGTTTGTGGATGTTACATTTGGTGTGTTTTTCAAGGGGTTTAGATAGAATAGATAGGATAGAGATAGGTCTATAGTTAGAAGGATCAATGGGATCACCAGATTTTAAAAAAGGTAAAACTTTAGCATCTTTGAAGGATTGTGGATAACAACCTTATCAATGGAAAGATTGTAAATATATGTAAGATGCTCTGATATGATCGGAGCAGCAATTTTCAAAATTTTACCATCTATATCATCTAAACATCGAGAACTGGACTGATTTAATGAACACAATTCCTTATAAACATCATGTACACCAATAAACTCGATTTGAAGATTAGATTTTATGTTTTTTGATACACAGGACGTTTTTAGCTCAAGTAGGTCATTGTCTTTTGAACAGTCAGCTTTGATCGTCTTTTCTGCTACAGTTGTGAAGTGATCATTTAAGAGTTCAGCAGACAATGTTCTCTCAGAAGGAGCACTAGATGACAAGGTTTTACCGGAGAGCTCATTAATAGCTTTCCAGATCGATTTTGAATCTTCTTTACGGGAAATAAGGTCACTGAAATATTTCTTTTTGGCGGCTCTTTTCATATCGGTTACCTTATTTCTTTGCTTTTTAAAATTATCATCTTTACCATTTGAAATTAATGGCCTTATCGATTTTTTCATTATACCACGGTGGCTTACCCCTTGGTTTGACACGTTTAGTTACCGATGGCACGTGTTTGTTAAAGACAGAGATGAATATGTCATACCAAGCAGCCAGTGCTCCATCAGGGTCATTGTGCTGATACACCTCAGAAAAATTTGCGTGACACAAATCGGACAAGAAATTGTTAGTATCGAATTTTCTATAGCTTCGGAAAGATATACATTTGTGAACATTTCTTGGAATTTTAACCCCCTTTTTGGACCATGTTAGACAAATTGGAAAGTGATCACTGAGACCGTATACAGGCACAGATGTTTCTATAATATTAAATGAGGGGATGAGAAAAGAGAGAGAGAGAGAGAGAGAGAGAGAGAGAGAGAGAGAGAGAGAGAGAGAGAGAGAGAGAGAGAGAGAGAGCGTAGGAGAATAAAGAGAGAGAAGTGGAGGAAGAGGAAGGAGAAAAAGAAGGAGCCAGAGAGAGAGAGAGAGAGAGAGAGAGGGGGGGGGGGGGGGGAGGGGGGGAGGGAGGAGAAAGAAAGAAAGACAGACAGACATGGCAAAGAAAGCCAGTCATCGCACCGTCTCTAACGACACCCCTGGGGGGGGGGGGGGAGGGGGGGGGGGGGAGGGGGAAGAGGGGAGGGCGGGTAGGACAAGGAAATGGCGTAGGGTGGGGGATGAGGGGGGGAGGGGGGAGGGGTCAAGAGCGGAAATGGGGGAGAAGGGAAGGGAGGGGGAGAAGAAAAGAAAAGAACAAAATAGGACTGGCAGTGTCGTCTGCAAGGGAGGAGGCCGTACTACAGTACGGCGAGAGAGGAAGCAAGCTCCTAGCTGGGTAGGGGAGGGTAGGGTGGGGTGGGTCCCAGCCCGCGGAGTCAGGGACAGGACGAGACCGGCACTGAAGGAAATCTACCCCTAAATCACACATATGACAGCTAATCCGCCCCCTTGCCTACTACACCCCCTTCTGCCTGTGCACAAAATGGACACCGAGGGGATGAGAAAAAAAAGAGAGAGAGAGAGAGAGAGCGGGCCGGATGAGGTGTGTGTGGGGGGGGGGGGGGGGAGGGGGGTAGGGAGGGAGGGAAGGGGGAAGGAGGGGAGTATAGGGGGCGAGGGGGCGGAGGAGGTGGAAGAGGGAAGATGGGTGGTGGTAGTACGAGTGGGTGGGGAAAGAGTTCCACGGCAAGGATGGAGAGATCTGCCGAGTAAATCTTATCTCCCTTCCCCCCCCCCCTCTCTCTCTCTCTCTCTCTCTCTCTCTCTCTCTCTCTCTCTCTCTCTCTCTCTCTCTCTCTCTCTCTCTTTCACTTTCTCCTCTCCTTCCTTCCCCGACCCCTTCTCCATCCTGACTGACACACTCCCATTCCGTGGAGGTGCCACGGGTCTTGGGGAACTGATCAGAAGATAGGGGTCATGAGCGTGCCACGTGGCTGACACTGTGTCGTCCACTGTCGTCGCTGCGAGCCCCGTGGTCAGATGGGTGGCGTTGGACTGACCACATCAGTTTGAGCAGAAAGCTACGGACTCCCCCACCACCCACCCACCACCCATCTCTCTCTCTCTCTCTCTCTCTCTCTCTCTCCTCTCTCTCTCTCTCTCTCTCTCTCTCTCCTCCTTCTCCTCCTTCTCCTCCTCCTCCTCCTCCTCCCCCGAACTCCCTCCCCTCCCACACATTCCCCTTCTGTCTCTTTCTCTCTTATGAAAGAAAATTACCATCGCGGTTTTTAATAAAGGATACTCAGGTATAGAACATTTTCTTTTCTTTTCTTTTCTTTTTAACCTTAGTAACTATCGCGCAAAAGCAGTTTTCATATAAACGTCAACTCTACACAGCATTCATAGAGTTTGAAAAAGCTGTCGATTCAATCAGTGGAAATCTTTTCTAACCAGTTTTGTTATTTAAAAAAAGAGTATCAAAGTAAAATACATTAATCTGTTAGAAGCAAGTAAGATGTATGTAAAGCTAGGGTTCAGTATGGTATAGAAATAACGTGCAATTGATGGGGTGAGACAAGGTGACGCTTTCGGTCCAGCTTTATCTTCTCTTTACAAAAATGAATTGGTAGGTACTGTAATAATGATGGAGAACATGGTGCTATGAGCGAGTGAGTGTGTGGTTACGTGTTACGTATGCGTGCGTGCGTGCATGTGTTGTGTGTGTGTGTGTGTGTGTGTGTGTGTGTGTGTGTGTGTGTGTGTGTGTGTGTGTGTGTGTGTGTGTGCGTGTGTGTGTGTGTGTGTGGTGTGTGCGCGCGTGCGTGTGCGCGCATGCGCGTGCGTGCGTGTGCGTGTGCGTGTGTGTGTGTGTGTTGTGTGTGTGTGTGTGCGCGTGCGTGTATGTATGTGTGTGTGTGTGTGTGTGTGTGTGTGTGTGTGTGTGTGTGTGTGTGTGTGTGTGTGTGTGTGTGTGTGTGTGTTGTTGTTTTTGTTGTTGTTGTTGTTCTTCAGTTTAACGTCTTCCACTTAAAAGTGATTTCAGACGGATTGTGTAATAGTGTGTGTGGGGTGTGTGTGTGTGTGTTGTGTGTGTGTGTGTGTGTGGTGTGTGTGTGTGTGTGTGTGTGTGTGGTACGTGCGTGCGTGCGTGCGGGGCGTGCGTGTGTGTGAGCGCACATTCGCGCGCTCCTGTGTATTTAGATGCAATGAGTGTGCGTGCGCGCTTGTGTGTGTGTGTGTGTGTGTGTGTGTGTGTGTGTGTGTGTGTGTGTGTGTGTGTGTGTGTGTGTGTGTGTGTGTGTGTAAGTAAGTAAGTAAGTAAGTAAGTAAGTAAGTAAGTAATTTCTTTTTGTGTATGAGGGGTTGTTGAAAGTTAAAGACAAATTCCCTACTGGACTACGTAATAGATGTGGGCATATCGAACAAAGTAAAGCATAATTATTAAAAATTTTTGGTAAAGTCAGTGGAGTCGATCTATTATGTGAAATATTAGAACCATCTTTGAGCACTGTATTCTTTACTCTTGGACAGTCTAGTAGCAGGTGACGTACATGAGAGTTTCCCACACATGCATGTAACATTTTTACTGTATTTGGTTCGACGTGAATTTAAGCGCATCCTATAAATTAAAGTTACTACCTCTCTAGAGGTCGTATTTTCAAATTTGTCTAATTGAGTTTTGGGGTGGATGTCGGGATTTGGCTGTATACAGTTGTGATAATATTGGCTATCTGTGTCTTCCAATAACCTCTTGAAACTGTTAAAGGATGCTCTAGTAATTAAAGTATAACATTCTGATAGGTCTAGCGGAATGTTCAGAGTAGTCGTTCCTTCAATGTTGCGAGCTGCTCTCCGAGCAGCTTGATCAACTTTCTCATTTGTTGAAATTCACAATGTGAGGGCACCCAACAGAAGTCACATTTATTCTTTTCATCGATAGATGTGTCACGTAATTAATTTCTGTAATAGTCTACACAGCGGATCTTTGGATTTAGAGACTGTAGGCAGAAAGGGCTGACTTGAATCACTGCACAATAAAAGTTGACAATTTTCTATGGAAGACTTTAAAACATACTTTAGGGACATTAGAACAGCAACTTATCTGCAGTAAATATTGACAAGTGTTTGCCAAGATAATATAATTCCTCCACTTTTAATTTAGGTATTATAAAAGCTGCTCCGCTCTATGGTCATCTAAACACTGAACCATCTGTAAAAATTTGCAGATGATCCTATATTGATCTTCCAAATGAGAATTTACATAATTTTTAAAGATATGGTGGATCGTTTTTGTTCAGTTCAGTATAGTTTGTGTCATAATTTGCTTTAGGTTTGTTCCCATTTGGGAATGGGTGGAAAGGACGGATTGACAGCTATTTACTTTGGTTTATGTTGTTGTTTTTTCCAGTAGAGTAGATGTGTATGACTGACAGATTTTGCTCATTTATGTCTTTTGCTCTTTAGCAAAATCTGTATCTGAATTTAGAGATACTTCATTTGTACAGAAACTTTTTGTGAAAGGTTCTTTAAAACAATTGGTGGAGGACACTTATCGAAACTCGTTCAAAGGTAAAATTCCAATTTCATAGTATGTCCCAATGTTGCAGGTATGTGTGGGAACTCCAAGAGCAAGTTTATATGCTTTGCAGTCTACACTTTGTAACTTATTAAGTAAATGCTGTGGAGCGCTGAAGAATACTTCTTGAGCATAAATCAATCTAGACCGCACAAGAGCAAGACAGGAGTGTTAAACTCTCTTTATCTTGTCCCCATTTTTGTTTGCTTATGATCTTTAGAAAGTTTAAACTTGTTCTTGCTTTATTCAAAATATGCTCAATATGTGGTTCTATGAAAGTTTTGATGTTAAATGTACTCCTAAGATTTAACAGATTCGACGTATTGTAAGACCGATCCATTCAGGTAAATTGTGGAAGTTAGCATTAGATTTGTTTTTTCTACCGACAGTGTCAATCCATTTCATGTAAGAAACTACTGATATTGTTTAATTCATGTTGATATTTGATCTTTATATAATTTAAGAATCTTAATGGGGTTTTTCTTTTCATAGTGACTTTCATCCACAAACATATGTCATCAGCAAACTGTACTAAAACTACGTCTTTTGTGTGTGTGTGTGTGTGTGTGTGTGTGTGTGTGTGTGTGTGTGTGTGTGTGTGTGTGTCTGTGTGTGTCTGTGTGTGTGTCTGTGTGTGTGTCTGTGCGTGCCCGTCTCGATTATTAGGTCTCGAGCGGTAACTTGAGCGCCAATCTTTCATATAAATCAATGAAGTCAGACCCTGTAAAGCATGCACTCAGCGGATGCCCCTGACAGTATTCTGAGACGTGTCTGTCTGCTGTCCCATCTTCAGCACCGACGCATTGATTTTCAAGCCACTCATACAAGCCTCTCCCCATCCCCTCCCATACACACACACACACACCTACTTTTCGGACCACACCATACCTTCTCTCCCCCCCCCCCCCCCCCCCCATCACCCTTGGCTGGCTCGCCCTGCCGGAATCCAGATGCCGTAAGTCCACAGGAGACAAAAATATCGGGTCACCGTCAGGCAACCCATGGCAGGAAACCCCGCTCTCCAGCCCAATCACACTCGTGATATTAGGTGGCAACTGTTCCAGGCTTTCACCCACTAACCCCCCGGCTGATGACGACTTCGTTGATCATCGTGGGAGCTTCCTTCTTCAGGAGAGACACTTTCAACACACACACACACACACACATCCAGTGACAATTCCCCGGGAATCTGTGTGAATCTGTAGACACTGAAGACTAGGGGAAGAACTCGCCACAGACATAGCACCACGACAGCACCGCACTAACAGCCACAGAATGTGCCCCTCCTCCCCCTCTTTATCCTCACATTTCCCACCCCCATTCATTTTTCTCAGAGCATCAACGGGGATGAAGACGATGACGGTACTATTGAAGACTTCCACTGAGGACCGGGACCGGGACTGCATGACAGGTGTTCATCTGGGCTTCTTTTAATTCATATGCCCCTAAACATCTGCTGAGGATACTTTTGGCAGCGTCACAAGAACACCAACAACTGATGTGAATAAATGTGGATGACACAAATCTGTTCAGCACATAGAAGGCTGTCCCTGTGGAGAGGTCTGTCACACTGGGAGACAGTTCTAAACTGAAATATCCTGTGCAACGAAAGCAACGTAAGCTTGAACCTAAACGTCCTCCTTTGTGAGAGTTCCTGAGTTCACTGGGATTTTTTTTCTGTCTTTCTTTTGCTATTGTACCCTTACAATTTTTTGTGTTGTAGGATATCAATCAGGCCCTCAAAAGGGACACAAGTACATGCAGTAAAATTGAGGGGGGGGGGGGGGGGACCCCTCCGTGAGACGTGCTCGTTAAAGTGGACCCAGCTTGATCGTGTGGTTCCAGTCTTCCTTTTCCAAAGCACAACATTCAAGGAGCCGGCTGATGCTGAAAATTCCCGCCACGTCACGACGCTTCTGGTGAGGTGCCAGCTCTCGGCCTACCAGCCGCCCTTCGCCACAATATTTCTGCGCCACGGCCACCGGGAAATACACTTGTACGGGTAATAAGCGGCCCCAAAACGTGGGACAAATCAATACTGTGGGACCAGTATTGCGGATGCCATCGCCCGCCGGCGTGGTCAGTCAACACGAAGGGTAGAATTCCCCTCCCGAGGTCAAAGACCCAGCGCACGCACTCTGTGCAGAGGCTCTGGTGGAACGGCGGTGATTTGAAGGAAGAAAGTGTAGTCAATGCCAGCTTAAAACAGTGGTCAGACGTCTGGAATAAGGCAACAAGGGTTTAATACTGACGTGGGTACTTGTATTGGGGACGTTGATATTCGACCCTGCCGACACGCAGGTATCGCTGTCACTGGTGGGTTCTGGGTCTGTCACTGCCACACGCACGCCTTGGATCTCCAAAAGCAGCTCGACCGCCGTTCTGTGCCCAGTTCATTTTGAGCGGTGGGTCGCCTGTCATATTTGCTCAGGCAGGAATTGTTTGTCGTGGTTTTAGCTTTGTTCTGAACTCATAGATACTCCGCATGGTCAAATCAACGCGTGAGGAAAACAAAAACAAAAAACAAAACAAAACAAAACAAAAAACAGGCATTTTGGAAGGGAAGTATACCTCTGAATGTTTACTGCTGATCCTGGAAAGTGATTCTGACTGCATAAAGTCAACACAGACCACAGTTCCTCTCTGTCAACACGCTGCTCTCAATGCTGCAGACATATTGACCCACGCTGAACAATGCTGCAGACATATTGACCCACGCTGAACAATGCTGCAGACATATTGACCACGCTGAACAATGCTGCAGACATATTGACCCACGCTGAACAATGCTGCAGACATATTGACCCACGCTGAACAATGCTGCAGACATATTGACCCACGCTGAACAATGCTGCAGACATATTGACCCACGCTGAACAATGCTGCAGACATATTGACCCACGCTGAACAATGCTGCAGACATATTGACCCGCGCTGAACAATGCTGCAGACATATTGACCAATGCTGAACAATGTTGCAGACATATTGACCAATGCTGAACAATGCTGCAGACATATTGACCAATGCTGAACAATGCTGGGTCAGGGTGTCAATCCTGAAAGTTACATGTGCTACGCGTGCGGGGGTCATGAACGAAACTGCATGGAGACAAAAAAATAACAAAAAAAACAACAGAGTGCACTAGACCGTGCCGACATAGTCGTCCAAGGGAAAGCGCCCTGAGTTTGATAAAGAGAAATCTGTCTTGACGACAGTCTCCAAACACACAGTCCAACATTACGATGATATTAATAGCAGTAGTGATAGTAGTAATAGTAGCAGCAGCGGCGGCGGCGGTGACCGTAGAAGTGGTGAGTAGTAGTAATAGTACTAGTGATGATGATGATGATGATGATGATGATGTTGTTGTTGTTGTTGTCGTACCCTGGCTAAAAGACTCCAGGGATCATCCGAACAGCCGAAGCATTTGAACACTATAGCACAAATGCATCAGCTGGGGATGAGAACATTACGTGTGTGACCGTTTTTGATTACCCCGCCACATGGGCAGCCACACTCCGACTTCGGGGGATTTGGGATAATGTTATGCTAGGAGCTTGTCACGACTGAAGACAATCCCCACATAACTATGCAGAGCATAACAACATTTTGATGTAGCCTTGGTGTTCTGGCCTATGTCAATTGGTCTGACACAG
>CM031602.1:20102162-20107162 GCA_018398815.1 Conus ventricosus | reverse complement strand
AAAATAAAAAAGAGGGTATTCTTCATGTATTTATTCGTTGTATCGAAAAGTATTCAATTTCTGTTCCCTTAAAATGCCACAATTTACATCCTGAACTGCTTATCTTTTGTTGCTGTTGTTGTTGTTGTCCTCGTTGAATTATATGCACATTTTCCTGTTTTGATTGTACTCTCTCTCTCTCTCTCCTCTCTCTCTCTCTCTCTCTCTCTCTCTCTCTCTCTCTATATATATATATATATATATATTTTTTTTTTTTTTTTTTTTTTTTTCTTTTTTTTCTTCTTCACAGGTATAATTCTCACCTAAACTCACATCGCGCCACAACAAAACGACGTCAACAGGTAAATTTAAATAAAATGAATACTAAAACAAGTTGTACGTCTTTTCCAACAGGGACGATTTTTATTCTCAAGCTTTCACCACAAGGGCTTCATCAGGAATATCGTCATTCCTGATGAAGCCCTTGTAGCGAAAGCTTGAGAATAAAAATCGTCCCTGTGGGAAAAGACGTCCAGCTTGTTTTAGTATTCATTACACACACACACACACACCACACACACACACACACACACACACACACACACACACATATATATATCACTTTATTAAAACACACAATGCTGCTTGGCACCGCACCTCCCAAACACACACTTCAGGTAAAAATACAAAGAACAGATAAAAACACAGTGTTGTACAGTTTCATTTTTTTATCTTCACCAAATTTTCGCTCAATCGAGCTTCCTCATGGCATGGCACCGATTCAGATGAAAAAAATGAAACTGTACAACACTGTGTTTTTATCTGTTCTTTGTGTGTGTATATATATATATATATATATGTTCAAAATATTATTAAAATGAAGTGCTAAAATTCATCTACAAGCTTGTTTCAAGATATGTCTCTCTCCTCAGGATGACTTTTTTGTGGCACGCCAACGGTCTTTTATGGCGTGCGGGACCTGATCTTGTCTCTGTGTGTGCGGGTTTCGTTTGCTGCATGTGGGCCTGTGTGTGTGTGTGTGTGTGTGTGTGTGTGTGTGTGTGTGTGTGTGTGTGTGTGTGTGTGTGTGTGGTTGGGTTTTTTTTTATGGCCTGTTCAGGTGGAATGTGCTAGCAAAGATTTCCACTTGTGCCTGCAATTATTCACTATTTCTACTTTTGTGTTCAGAGTTGCTAAGTATGGTTTGCATAATATTAACCATTTTTCTGTGGAACATAGGTTGCATTTTTTGGAAATATTGTTGTATGGTGTTGCTCTTTTTATGATTTTCCATGATATGCTGTAGTCTATTTTTTTATCTTTGAGTTTCCAAATGTATTTACTCAGTTCTGTTTGATTTTGTATTTTTCATTTTTGAATGACTGTTTATGGTTTGCGTATCTGGTTTTGAAAGTGTTTTCAGTAATCCCTATGTATGTTTCTTTTTCATTTTCTGATGTTACCGTAGCTTGGTATACAATATTGCTGTAAAGACGTTTGTTGCTTCGGGGCACTGTTCTTTTTTGGTGCAGTTGCAAGATGTCCTTTCAGCACCCTTCTCTTTTGTGTTGCTTTTCATTTTGTTAGATGAGTCAATTATGTTTTGAGGTTGGGCATACATGAGTATGATAGCTTAATGGTGTTTTTGTTGAATATTTTGGACAGTTTGTGTTCTTTTGGAAATGATGTTGCCAGGATTTTAAAGAATTCTTTTCCTACATTTGTTTTTACTTGTCCATCATATGGTGATTTGTACCATATGATCTTCCTTTTTCTGCTTTTCTTATTTCTGTTCGTGTTATTGTCTGGGCTATATTGTAGTTTGTAATTGTAACCACTTTTTTGTAATGCTTCTTGGTATTCTGTTGCTGCATTATTGAATGCATTTTCATTGCATGATAGGTTGGATAGTCTCTTGTTTATACAGTTGGGTATTGTTTTTAGTATAGATGGTGGGTGGTTGCTTTTGACGTTTACATAGATTGGTATGTTTTATCGTAAAAGCTGATAAAACTAGCAATTTTTACAAAATGGAATTAAACGAATACTCCCAACTCATGAACAAAAACATTCAGAAAAATTATAAGAAAGCTGATAAAACCACATACAACATCATCTGCAAAAAAGAAAAAGAGCTTGCACACTGCATGGAGTTAAGCGACAGGGTAGAGGCAACAGCAACAAAAGAAGCCTTCATAACGCTTAAAGACCACAAACCCAACTTCCAAAACAACCCAACATGTAGACTAATAAACCCATCCAAATCCGAACTGGGCCAAATAAGCAAGAGAATTTTAAAAAAGGCTATAGAAGATGTAAAATCAAACACCGAATACAACCTTTGGAAAAAACAGCTATGAAGTCATCCAATGGTTTAAGGAACTCAAAAAACAGAGAAATACAGTGTTTATCACATTTGACATAGATTTCTACCCATCCATAGATGAAGAACTACTCACCAAAGCTTTGAAATTTGCCAACAAATACACAAATATAACAGAGTCAGAAATGGAGATTATTTTCCACACCAAGAAAACCCTACTCCACAGCAGAAATGAAACTTGGATAAAAAAAACGAGCAAAAACTCCACATTTGATGTAACCATGGGATCGTATGATGGTCCCGAAACATGTGAACTATTCGGACTTTTCATGCTATCCAACATCCAAAAACAACTTGGAAAACAGGTCGGTTTGTACAGAGATGACGGCCTTGCTGCATTAAACAATGATCCAAGAACTTTTGAAAACAAGAAAAAAGAATTATGTAAAATATTAAAAAACCACAATTTAAAAATCACAATAGAAGCAATTAAAAAAGTAGTGAATTACCTAGACATAACATTAGACCTCAATGACAATGTGTACAAACCATACAAAAAACCCAATGACACACCAATCTATGTAAACGTCAAAAGCAACCACCCACCATCTATACAAAAAACAATACCAACAGTATAAACAAGAGACTATCCAACCTATCATGCAATGAAAATGCATTCAATAATGCAGCAACAGAATACTAAGAAGCATTACAAAAAAGTGGTTACAATTACAAACTACAATATAGCCCAGACAATAACACGAACAGAAATAAGAAAAGCAGAAAAAGGAAGATCATATGGTACAACCCACCATATGATGGACAAGTAAAAACAAATGTAGGAAATGAATTCTTTAAAAATCTTGGCAACATCATTTCCAAAAGAACACAAACTGTCCAAAATATTCAACAAAAGCACCATTAAGCTATCATAGTCATGTATGCCCAACCTCAAAAACATAATTGACTCATCTAACAAAATGAAAAGCAACACAAAAGAGAAGGGTGCTGAAAGAACATTTTGCAACTGCACCAAAAAAGAACAGTGCCCCCTAAGCAACAAATGTCTTCACAGCAATATTGTATACCAAGCTACGGTAACATCAGAAAATGAAAAAGAAACATACATAGGGATTACTGAAAACACTTTCAAAACCAGATACGCAAACCATAAACAGTCATTCAAAAATGAAAAATACAAAAATCAAACAGAACCGAGTAAATACATTTGGAAACTCAAAGATAAAAAAATAGACTACAGCATATCATGGAAAATCATAAAAAGAGCAACACCATACAACAATATTTCCAAAAAAATGCAACCTATGTTCCACAGAAAAATGGTTAATATTATGCAAACCATACTTAGCAACTCTGAACACAAAAGTAGAAATAGTGAATAATTGCAGGCACAAGTGGAAATCTTTGCTAGCACATTCCACCTGAACAGGCCATAAAAAAAAACAGGCCATAAAAAAAACAAAAAAACCAACCCAACCACACACCACACACACACAGGCCCCACGTGCAGCAAACGAAACCCGCACACACAGAGACAAGATCAGGTCCCGCACGTCATAAAAGACTGTTGGCGTGCCACAAAAAAGTCATCCTGAGGAGAGAGACATATCTTGAAACAAGCTTGACTCCACGCAACAAGTTAAGGAACGCTTACAGAAATTGCTGTTAAATGTGTTTTAATACAGACAGAGGAAAACAGTTTACTCGAATGTTTCGCCCAGTCATTCAGCCACCTGTGGCTACAATTTCAATGAAAGCCATTCACACGTCGTTGAACAATCAGTAATAAAAAAGAGACACCCCCATTTGAAAAGTCAGCAGCAGTCAATAGTGGGTGTGGCCGCCATTCTGAGCCACACATGCTCTGCACCGACGCCGCATGGAATGAACCAGGGTTGTAAGGGTCTGTTGCGGGATGGCCTGCCATTCCTGCTGCAGGAACTGGTCAGCTGGGCCACATCAGCGGGCGGAGGGTGGTTGTCAGCAACTCGTCTACCCAGGACGTCCCACAGGTGCTCTATCGGTGCCAGGTCTGGAGAGCGCGATGGCCATTCCATGCGTTGGATCCCCTGCTGCTGGAAGAAGTCTCGTACCACGTGGGCTCGATGCGGAGGGGCGTTGTCGTCCTGGAGAGTCGCACCAGGACCCATGGCCTGGAGAGCTGGCTGCACAATGGGGCGGACGATCTCATCCCGATAACGCTGACCAGTCAAAGATCCCTGGATGACGTACAGGGGGGTTCTGCCATGGAGATGAAAACCACCCCACACCATTACCGAACCACCTCCATAACGGTCGACCTCACGAATGGTGGCGGCAGTGAATCGTTCTCCTTGTCTGCGCCAGACTCGTCTCCTGCCATCATTGAATGAGACAGTGAAACGTGACTCATCGGTAAAGAGGATCCTCGACCACTGCTGCCTGTTCCAATGCTGATGGAGGCGGCACCACGCCAGGCGGGCCTGTCGGTGACCCTGAGTCAGTGGAATGCGGATGGCTGGCCGACGAGACTGGAGGTCAAATTCATGAAGGCGGTTGCGGACAGTGGAAACGCTGACATTGACATTTGCTGCTTGCATGAGGCGACGTCTCAGCATGGGTGTTGTGACTGTTCTGTCCCGTAAAGTTGACAGGTAGAGAAATCGGTCATCCCGTCGACTGGTGCAACGAGGACGTC
>CM031602.1:20094662-20097162 GCA_018398815.1 Conus ventricosus | reverse complement strand
TCTTTACTATTTTTTTTGCCTTCGTTTCGCCCGTTCCTCCCTTCGTTTCTTTCTTGTCTTCTTTCAGTTCTTTCTTTCTGTCACTCCTTTCTTCTCCTCTCTTCTTTCTTTCCCGTTCTTCTTTCCTTCCTTTTCGTACTTTCTTTCCTTCTCTTCCACCTTTTCCCCCTGCTTCGTTTTCCTCTCCTTTTAGCTTCCTTTTCGTTTTTTTTTTTATTTTATTTTTATTTTTTTTCTTCTGTTTTCTCTCCAGTCTTTCCTTACTTTAACCTGTCCTTTCCTTCTGTCTTTTCTCCTCTTCTTTCCCTCCATTCTTGTGTTTCCTTTCCTAGCTTCCCCCCCTTCCTTTACCCCTTTCTTTCTTCTTCCCGCCCCCCCCCCCCCCCCCTCCCCAGATCCAGTCTTCCAAATGGTCTCTTCCTCCAGTCTTTTTCTCTTCTATCGTTTCCTTTACTCACATATTTTGTATTTCTTTTCTTCACACTCTTCTTTCCTTCCATCTCACTTTTCTTTCCTCCTTATACTCTTCCTTTCCATTCCTCCTTTCGTCCCCCTTCATTTCCTCTTTCGTTTCTGTCCTTCCCCTCCTTTCCCACCCTTCTCTCTTTCCATTGTTTCTTTCCTTTTCTTCTTCCTTCCGTCCTTCCTTTTTTTTTTTTTTTTACCTTTTCCACCCTCCTTCTTTCCATCCTACCATTCTTTCCTTCCAATCCTCCATTCTTTCTTTCTTTTCTTCCTTCCTTCCTTTTTTTCTGCCCGCTCTTCATTTTTTCCTTCCTCTCTTCCTTTCATTTTTTCCCCACTCCTCCTGTTTTTCCTGTTTCCTGTCCTTCCTTTCTTCCCCTTCTTCCTTCCCACTCTTCATTCTTTCAATTGCCCTTTTTCTTCCCTTTTTTCCTTCCCACTCTTCATTCCCTCAATTGCCCTTTTTCTTCACTTTTTTTCCTTCCTTCGTTCCCTTTTTTTTCCTACTCTTCATTCCTTCAATTGCCCTCCCCCCCCCCCCCCCCATTCTTCCTTCCTTTCCATGCCTCCCACCACGTTCCTCCTCTTCTTTCTTCCTTCCTTCCTTCCCTCTTCCTTTTCTTTCTTCGACATCCTTCTTTTCTCCTTCTTTCCCTCCTTTCGTCCTTTTACTCTTTCGCTTCCTTTCCCTCCTTCTTTCCTTCCCTCCCTTATTTCCTTCCTTTCCTCTTTTCTCTATCCCCCCCCCCTCTTCACTTCCTTTCTTCCTTTCCTCCCTCTATTTAATCCGTTCATTCCCCCATTCTTTTCTTCTTTTCTTCCTCCCTTCTTTCCTCGTATTCCTCCCTTATATCTTTCCTTTCCTCCCTCCCTTCCTTCGTTGCCCCCGTTCCTCCCTTCATTTCTCCCTCGATTCACTGTCCTCCCCTCATTCTTTCCATTTCTTTTTTCTTTCATTCTTTTCACCTTTTCTTTCTTTTCAGCCCTCCCGGTTTTTTTTCCTTCTTTCCTCCTTCCTTTCATTTCTTCACTTCCATTCCTCACTTCTGTCGTTCCTTTCCTCCTCCTTTCATTTCTTCACTTCCATTCCTCACTTCTGTCGTTCCTTTCCTCCTTCCTTTCATTTCTTCACTTCCATTCCTCACTTCTGTCGTTCCTTTCCTCCTTCCTTTCATTTCTTCACTTCCATTCCTCACTTCTGTCGTTCCTTTCCTCCTTCCTTTCATTTCTTCACTTCCATTCCTCACTTCTGTCGTTCCTTTCCTCCTTCCTTTCATTTCTTCACTTCCATTCCTCACTTCTGTCGTTCCTTTCCTCCTTCCTTTCATTTCTTCACTTCCATTCCTCACTTCTGTCGTTCCTTTCCTCCTTCCTTTCATTTCTTCACTTCCATTCCTCACTTCTGTCGTTCCTTTCCTCCTTCCTTTCATTTCTTCACTTCCATTCCTCACTTCTGTCGTTCCTTTCCTCCTTCCTTTCATTTCTTCACTTCCATTCCTCACTTCTGTCGTTCCTTTCCTCCTTCCTTTCATTTCTTCACTTCCATTCCTCACTTCTGTCGTTCCTTTCCTCCTTCCTTTCATTTCTTCACTTCCATTCCTCACTTCTGTCGTTCCTTTCCTCCTTCCTTTCATTTCTTCACTTCCATTCCTCACTTCTGTCGTTCCTTTCCTCCTTCCTTTCATTTCTTCACTTCCATTCCTCACTTCTGTCGTTCCTTTTATCCCTCCATTCTTTCGTTTCCTCTCCTTTTTCTCAGTTCCTCCCTTGGTTCTCTATTTGCTTCTGTCCTTACTTTCTTTCTTTGCTCCTTCCTTCCTTTCCTGCCTTCCTTTCCTCCATACCTCCCCTTCTTTCCCCCACTCCTCCCTTTCTTTCATCTCTTCTTTCCTTGGTCTCCCTTCTTTCCTTCATTCTTTGCACCTTCTTTTCTTCCCTTCCTTTCCAACTTCGTATCTTTTTCAGGGCTTCTGAAAACGCAAAAAATTGCGTACAGTACGCATTAAAACTCTACGGGACGCACTGGGTGTCCGTG
>CM031602.1:20084662-20087162 GCA_018398815.1 Conus ventricosus | reverse complement strand
CTTCAAATTTGTGTTCCTCTTTCGGTCCCCTTTTCTTAATTTGTTGCCCCACACTCCTTCACCTCTCTTTCTTCATTCATTTCCAATCCCTTCTTCCTCACTTTATTTCTTCCTCTGTTCATTTCTCTTTCTGCTCTTCTCTCCTCTCCCTCTCTCTTTCCCTTTATGACCTCATCTCTACACCCACATTCTTTTCGTCCGCATCTGTCTCTTTGTTTCACGTCTTTGTCAGTATGTCCCTGACAGGGGAGGGAGGCAGTTCAGTGACGGGGAGGTTGTCAACAGGCCTGCTCTGTCTTCTCTCCGCCAGAAACAATGTGTACTGCTAACGTAAATAGCCCTGCCTCACCTCCGTCCATGAATCACACTGGTTCCATAACATTCCCGACACCAAACAATTCACCTCCGTCAATGAATTACACTGGTTCCATAACATTCCCGACACCAAACAATTCACCTCCGTCAATGATTTACACTGGTTCCATAACATTCCAGACACCAAACAATTCACCTCTGTCAATGAATTACACTGGTTCCATAACATTCCAGACACCAAACAATTCACCTCTGTCAATGAATTACACTGGTTCCATAACATTCCAGACACCACACAATTCACCTCTGTCAATGAATTACACTGGTTCCATAACATTCCAGACACCACACAATTCACCTCTGTCAATGAATTACACTGGTTCCATAACATTCCAGACACCAAACAATTCTCTTCTGGGCTGTTCTGCTGGTCAACTTTACTGGCACTCAACTCGTCTCCTCCCCCCCCCCCCCCTCCTCCCGCCCCATCTCTCTCTCTCTCTCCCCCCCCCCCCCCCTTCTTCTTCTTCTCCTTCTTCTTGTTCTTCTAATTCTTCTTCTTCCCCCCTCTCTTCTTTCTCTTTGTTCTCATTATCAATCAACCACTCGTCAACTTCTGGAAACCCAAACCCAAACAGCGACAACCAACAGCACACACACACACACACACACACACACACACACACACACACACACACACACACACACACACACACACAAACATGAGCACGCACACGTACACGAAGCAAACATGCGCGCGCACACACACACACACACACACACACACACACACACACACACACACACACACACACACATAAGTATAAACATACGCATATCCGCACACCACACACACACACACACACACACACACACACACACACACACACACACACACACTCTCTCTCTCTCTCTCTCTCTCTCTCTCTCTCTCTCTCTCTCTCTCTCTCCTCTCTCTCTTTTTGCATTACGATCACACTACATAAACAATGTAAATCGCAATCTCATGTGACAAAATCAGCATTCGTATGCGAAACACATTCCCCATTTTCTTTCTTTCTCTTCCTACATTCATCAACTGTAACCTTCCCTCTCGCTTGATTCTAGAGTTTGCCTTGAAAGTGCATGATCCCTTCCTTTCTCTGCACGTTTCACCAGCTGCAATACCCGGGACACTTCAGTCTTCACAATGGCCCACTTCGTATCCACACAGTACAGCAGTGTGATTATATAAGAGTATGCGGTGCTATACATCAGCATCTCATAACGAGTCATATACCTGCGATGTCAGTGTGCAAGGATGTCTTTTACTAAGTAATCTTCCTCTTTCAGAGTTATTGAAGGGGAGAGAATTTTACAGTAAATGAAAAAGGGAAGTAACTGATAGGAAGGGAAGTAATGATGACACAAATAATGTACCACTACAGATGCATGTGATTCTGTTTGTTGGTAGCAGTACGGAAAGAGAACATGAGCACAGAGATTGACTCTTGCATCTCTCCCTTCCTCTCCTTTCATCCCTCCATTTATTTTCTGAATGTCTCTTCCTCTCTCCGTCCCCTTTTCCACCATTGTTTACCCCCACACTCCCGCACGCCTTTCTTTCTTTACCTCCTATCCCTTCTTCCTCCTTTATTTCTTCCTCTGTTCATTTTGCCTTCCGCTCTTCTCTCCTCTTTCTTCTGTCTCTCTGTCTCCCCCTTTATTTCCTCATCTCAACCTTCATACATCCTTTTCGTCCGCATGTGTCTCTTTGTTTCACGTCTTTGTCAGTATGTCCCTGACAGGGGAGGGAGGCAGTTCAGTGACGGGGAGGTTGTCAACAGGCCTGCTCTGTCTTCTCTCCGCCAGAAACAATGTGTACTGCTAACGTAAACAGCCCTGCCTCACCTCCGTCCATGAATCACACTGGTTCCATAACATTACCGACACCAAACAATTCACCTCCGTCAATGAATTACACTGGTTCCATAGCATTCAGGACACCAAACAATTCACCTCCGTCAATGAATTACACTGATTCCATAACATTCCAGACACCAAACAATTCTTTTCTGGGCCGTTCTCCTGCTGGTCAACGTTACTGGCACTTAACTCGTCCCCTTTCCCCACTCCCCCCCCCCCTCTCCCGCCCCATCCTCTCTCTCTCTCTCTCTCTCTCTCTCTCTCTCTCTTCTCTCTCTCT
>CM031602.1:20069662-20074662 GCA_018398815.1 Conus ventricosus | reverse complement strand
CCAGTAGTTTTGTCTGGAGTGAGTGAACACACTTTTGACCACAGAGGGACACACACCACACACACACACACACACACACACACACACACACAACACACACACACACCACACACAGCATTTCTTCGTTCCCATTGCAAAGTACCTGCCTGTTCTATAAGAACTGGGTACAAAAGCAAGAGGGGGTTCAACGAAAGTTGCCGTTAGTTGTTTTGTTTCAACTTTGAACCATAACCGTTTCTTCCTATCATCGATAATTGCTCCCCTCAGATCAAACTATGCACCGTGCTTTCACCACCTCACCATCACACCACCACCTAACAACAACAAACCAGAAATGACACAACAAAGTTCCAGACAAAACACAAGCCGCCCAGCCCTCAGTGATGACGTCAGTGATGACCTCAGCCCTGCTGAGGAGACGGGCACCCGGCGTGTCCCCAGCTGTCCACACAGGTGCGTGTTGAGGAGGACAGCTGTTTCCTGCCCTTCACGCCAAACCCTTCCTCCCCACTAGTCCACACCACTCCTCCATATGCTGATGTTTACTGTCTTGTCTGAAGCCCCCTGACCCCTCCCCCCTCCCCCCCCCCCCCCCCACCCCCCCCCCCCCCCCCACCCCCTCCACACACCCCGTGGTCAGCTTGCACCCATACTTCCACTCAATGTTTCATATTTCAATTATTCCTACAATCAAGCTGAAATTTTACGATGTTTTTAAAAGGCCTAAGCATGCGCCGCCCAAACATGATGCAATTTCCTCTCTTGATAATAATTTTTAAAAAAGATGCAAAGCATATAAACGTACTCCCAGTTTATCTTGAATATGCGTAAGATATTCCATAAAGAGGAACAACCCGTTATGGGCCGTTATAGCCATTAGCAACGGCTATTCTGGTAAACATCGGCCATCATCTGTGACCCATAATGAACATACCTACAACTTTTCAGAAAGACTGGCCAAGTACTTTCTCAGATATTCCATGAAAAAGAAAAACCGTTATGGTGCGTTATAGCGGTTAGTAACGGATATAACGGAAAAGTAAAACATTGGGCATCATCCGTGACCCAAAATGAACATAAGCTTACCTACAAATTTACAGAAAGATCGGCCAGGTACTTTCTGAGATATTCCATAAAGAGAAAAAACCGTTATGGGCCGTTATAGCCGTTAGTAACGGCTATAACGGTAAAATAAAACATAGGGCATTATCCGTGACCCATAATGAACATACCTACAAATTTTCAGAAAGATCGGCCAAGTAATGTTTTTTAGATATTCCATAAAGAGGAAAAGCCGTTATGGTCGTTAATAGCCATTAGTAGCGGCTATAACGGGACAATAAACATTGGGCATCATCCAGGAGCTATAACAAACATACCTACAAATTTTCCCCAAAGATCGGCCACGTACTTTCTGATATATTCCATAAAGAAGAAAAGCCGTTAAGGGCCGTTATAGCCGTTAGTAACGGAGATAACGGTTACATAAACATCGGGTATCATCCGTGACCCATAAAGAACAATACCTACAATTTGCAGAAAGATCGACAAGTACGTTCTGAGATATTCAATAAAGAAGAAAAATCGTTATGGGCCATTGGGGGGGGGGGGGGTGGGGTGGGGGGGATAGGCGTTAGTAACGGCTGTAACGGCTATGACGGCAAAATGAAACATCGGGCATCATCCGTGACCCATAATGAACATACCTACAAATTTTCAGAAAGATCGGCCCAGTAGTTTTGTCTGGAGCGAGTGGAACACATTTTGACCATGGACGGACACACACACACACAACACACACACACACACACACACACACAACACACACACACACACACACACACACACACATGCAGAGAGAGAGAGAGATGAGAGAGAGAGAGAGAGAGAGAGAGAGAGAGAGAGAGAGAGAGAGAGAGAGAGAGAGAGAGAGAGAGAGCATTTCTTCGTTCCCATTGTAAGTACTCCCTGTTCTATAAGAACTGGGAGTACAACAAGATGCGAAGCATATAACCGTACTCCCCAGTTTTCCAAACCGCTTATAGATCGGCCAAGTGCTTTATGAGATAAGAAATAAAGGCAAAATAACGGTTATTTAACCGATGTACACTTTTAAAAACTGGTATTTAGTCCTCACTGGGCTAAAGCCTGTGTACATACCAAATTTCATTAAAATCGGACAATATGTCAAGAATAACGGTTTTTAACGGTCAGATTTTGAAACACTGCATGGAAGTGCCATTTGTGTGTGGTGACCTTTCTATATACAAAATTGCATTAAAATCCACCAATATATAAAAAATAAAGGCAAAATAACGGTTTTAACGGTTATATAACCGATATACACTTTTGAAACCGGTATTTTAGTACTCACTGGGCTAAAGCCTGTGTACATATCAAATTTAATCCAAATCGGACAATATGTCAAGAATAACGGTTTTAACGGTCAAATTTTAAAACACTAGATATAAGTGCCATTTGTGTGTGATAACCTTTCTATTACCAAATTTCATTAAAATCCACCTATATATAAGAAATAACGGCAGAATAACGGTTTTTAACGGTTGTTTAATCCATTTTCAGCATTACATCACTTACATATGGACAGAGGATCCGATTTGTCACAAGATCATCCAAACTGCTTATAAATGGGCCAAGGACTTTCTGAGATATTCCATAAAGAAGAAAAACCGTTTACAGGCCGTTACAACCGTTAGTAACGGCTATAACGGGGCAAACTAAAACATCAGGCATCATCCGTGACCCATAATGAACATACCTGCTAATTTTCATAAAGGTCGGCCAAGTACTTTCTGAGATATTCCATAAAGAAGAAAACCCGTTACAGGCCGTTACAACCGTTAGTAACGGTTATAACGGTAAACTAAAACATCGGGCATTATTCGTGACCCATAATGAACATTCCTACAAATTTTCAGAAAGATCGGTCAAGTACTTTCTGAGATACTCCATAAAGAAGAAAAAGCGTTACAGGCCGTTACAGCCGTTAGTAACGGCTGTAACGGTAAACTAAAACGTCGGGCATCATCCTTGACCCATAATGAACATGCCTGCAAATTTTCAGAAAGATCGACCCAGTAGTTTTGTCTGGAGCGAGTGGAACACATTTTGACCACGGACAGACAGGACAGACAGACAGACAGACAGACAGACAGACAACACACACACACACACACACACACACACACACACACACAACACACAGCATTTCTTCGTTCCCATTTTAAAGTACTCCCTGTTCTTTAATTGGGAGTACAAAAAGTAAACAAAACAACAAAACACTGAAAAACATATCTATATGGTGCATAACTCGTTTCCACACATCAAGACAAATTTGGAAGTAGTTGGTGTACAGTTGTGTGTAATTTGTAAAACAAGGATAGACGGAGAAGAAGATTAAAGTTGAAAAGACGATTTTAGGGGACGGTGAGTGGTGTGTGAAGAGTTAGGATAAGCAGGGATTGGGGGCCTCGCCATCTTCCCCCTTCATTGCTCGGTCCGTAACTGATTCAACTGCCCAAATAGGCTCAACACTGCAGCCTCCGTTGCCTTGAAAAAAACATAGACACACTATAGTGCATACAGCGAAAGACAGAAAGATAAATAATTAGACAAATAAATTGATAAATAAATGAGTAAACAGATGAATAGATGAATAAAAACAATAAGGACCCAAAGACTGCCTCACAAAAACAATACTCATTTGATGTTCTGATAGAAATTGTACAAGCGAGATCAGCAAAAAAAAACTGGTCCTGACTAAAAAAAATAATTGGACTTGTCGATGGACTTGGACCGTTCGGGCTATTCCGAGGTTTTTTCTTCTTTTTTTCTCTGATAAGTCGGCTAAGGTGGCGGCCATGTTGTAACGAAGCATTTCGTAAGTCGTCCAACCTGAGTTTGTTCCACCACCACCCCCCCCCCCCCCCCTTTCTCCGTGTCTCTATCGCTCCAGTTCTCAACCAATCCACAGCCCAAAGTCAACGGAGCTGCCCCCACACCCTTACGTCCCACCTTACTCCCCATCTCCTTCCCTGACTACAGCACTAAAGAAGGAATGACAACCAACAGGATATGCTCTCACACACACACACACACACACACACACACACACACACACATACACGCACAGACACACACACACACACACACACACACGCATGCGCACACGCACACACACACACACACACACACACACACATACACGCACAGACACACACACACACACACACGCATGCGCACACGCACACACACACACACACACACACACACACACACACACACACACACAAAGAGGGGAAGGGGGGGGGGGGTCACAGACAGGCTCAGCGCACAGCACTATGCAAACAAACAATAAGTGATGACAATGTCGTGATCCTGCTAACTGATTAGCGAGGAAGACGCACTAGCCGGGGATGGGAGTGGGGGGGGTGTGAGGAGAGGAGAGAGGATGTGTGGATGGAGTGGGAGTGAGGTGGAGACAAGGGCTTAGGAAAGAGGGAGGGGGGGGAGGAGGGGGTGTTGTTTATTCACGGAGAGATGGAAGGTAATAGACACTGGTAAGCATTCTGCCGTCAAAGGCGCCTGACATTGGATACTATCATTTCATTCAGGGTCTGGCCTGCCAGGAACACGTCAAAGACAAGTCTGTGAAGAAAGAAAGAATCGAATGCGGGCGCAAGAGAGAGAGTCTGTGTGTGTGTGTGTGTGTGTGTGTGTGTGTGTGTGTGTGTGTGTGTGTGTGTGTGTGTGCGTGCGTGCGTGCGTGCGTGCGTGCGTGCGTGTGCGGGTAAGTGCGTGCGTGCGTGCGTGCGTGCGTGCGTGCGTTTTGTGTGTGTATGTGCGCGCGCGCGACTGTGCCGGCACATCTGATTGCCTCTTTGTTTGGATTTCTGTACGCTCTAAAAATTCTCTCTCGCTCCTCCCCTTCTCTCTCTCTCTCCTCTCTCTTCTCTCTCTCTCTCTCTCTCTTCTCTCTC
>CM031602.1:20059662-20064662 GCA_018398815.1 Conus ventricosus | reverse complement strand
TCACGTGTTGTAAACCTAGGAAAGGTGCAGGGAAAGAGGATAAAGTGGAGGGAAGGGTGGTGGCTATAAATGATGCACGGAGACGAGGACGAAGGAAAGTAGCAAGGGAAATATGCCTTTTACTTGTAACATATGTGAAGACGTGGCACCTTGTCTGCATCTGGTTTAAACCATGAAAGAAGATAACACAGATTTGCAGATCTTTCATGAACATTTGCATCGAGAACAAATTTTCTTCTCTTTCTCGTAGGCTGTTAACGTCAATGATATGTTGCTTGTACACACACTTGCTTGGAAATGTGATACCGTTTTTGTTTGTTTGTTTGTTTTTGTTGTTGTTGTTGTTGTTTTAAAAGAAGAACAATCACTTGACAATACGTAACAAAGAAGCGAACGTTCGCATCTCTGCCTTCTGCAGATCTGTGAGGAATGATGTGAAGACTCGTGCACTCTGTCCTTTTCTGAACCTCACGCTGACAGAAAGCGTCCCATGAAGAGCACCAAGTCATCAAGTCATCACCCAAGTGATTTCCACAGACGCATGTGATTTTGTCATTAAGTGGCAACAAAGAAAATTAGACGAAAAAAAAAGAAGAAATGAACTGTGCATCAAAGCAAATATGAAAACAGTAATGGTCAGGCGTCACTTGCTGGACACTCGGTTCGTTACATTCATCACTCATTTCCAACACAAAGAAGAACATGCTGCAGCTTTTTTAATGGTGGGAATACACCACAGGTTTGGTGATTAAGTGTGTTGTATGTGTGTGCGTGAATGCGTGCGTGCGTGCGCGCGTGTGCGCACGTGCGTGTTGTGTGTGTGTGTGTGTGTGTGTGTGTGTGTTGTGTGTGTGTGTGTGTGCGTGTGTGCGTGCGTGCGTGCGTGCGTGTTTGTGTATATGTGTGTGTGTGTGTGTGTGTTTGTATGTGTGTGTGTGTGTTTTATGTCTGTGTCGGCGTCTGGGCATGAGCCAATTTCAAACAGTGCAGCTCTGCCTAGGAGAACCGTGGTGAGGTGGTGACAGTTGAACATCCATCTGAAACTTCAGTGCTATAAAACACACCGGCCACAACGATGGGGTTAGTTGGTTAGTCATCCCATTTATCTTGTTCTCGTGGATTGCTTTTGTTTTCGTTAAGTTTCTTTGCGTTTTCGGTCAGTCAGTCTTATCTATTCTCTTCATCACCCTGAAAACATGTTATGGGTCGCACACACGTGTAGCCTACACATCCAGTGATGCAATTCAGTGTCATTCACATACATGGCTTGGGTTTCCACTGACTGTGCATTTCTCTGGGACGGATGTTGGACGGGAGGGTGCATGTGTGTGTGTTGGGGGGGGGGGGGGAAAGGAATAGTGATGTACAAAGAAGGGAAATTAAAAAACGTAGTGAGGGAAATTTACCTTTCTGCTCTGACAATGCAGTAACCTTTCTATTTTGTTAAAACAAAAATACAATAAAACTGTTTTGAAGTTAATGCGAAATGAACATGTATCACAAACACACACACACGCGCGCGCACGCACGCACGCACGCACACACACACACACACAGACACACACACACACAAAGAAAGAAACAACGCTGTACACTCTTCTGCTTTTTGTTCTCCTTTTTCTGTATTCTAGGCAGTAATGTTCAAGTTCACTAGTTTATACAACTTTGCACTTATGCATACGACCTTCCTCTTTCTCCATTATTCAGGCTGTATTTCGATTTAAGAATCATTTTCATGTTAAGAATACCTTCTGCACAGCTTCGTTTGATGACAGTGAGTGCAAGGTAAAGAATGAATGCAGTACTGAACGCAAACGTCACACAGCCATATATAATAATTAAAAAAAAAATTTTTCAAGTCATTGTAGAATAGAATTAATTAACGTGTAGTTTGTGTCTTTCAGACCCCTGAGAAGAAGGGGAATAACTTGCCATGGAAATAAAAAGTCATTACAATCAAGGGAAGCAACTCACAGGAGGCAGGGTTGTCGCTGTTGCTGTTTTTAAACTGATACAAATGATTCCGTGGCAGAGCAGAAAGAGGAGATGAAGAACATAGAAACAAACTCTGGCATCAAAGATGATGTTTGAAAAAAAAATCTGATTTAATTTTGTGCCCAGTCTGTATCTTATATTTGTTGGCAGTTCTGCCATAAACAAGAGAACTTTGCTGGGTTTATGGCCTTGTGATGGAATAGCTTATTAGTCTATTGATCAGGATGGCATGTGAGGGAAGAGAGAGAGAGAGAGAGAGAGAGAGAGAGAGAGAGAGAGAGAGAGAGAGAGAGAGAGAACGAACGAACGAACGAAGTTTATTGCTATTAAGCTTACAGCCCATTTAGCAAATCGGCGCGATCGAAAAAGCGCGACACGATATGATCTCATCGTCATGGAAACCACAGCAATGTTTTTGTTTTCTGTCATATTACATGGCAAAGTTGTGAATGACAAAGTGTTCCTGATATGCATACACAACCCGTTCAGCAAAGGACCGTCACCCCAGGTAGAACTGGACCAGGCTGTGGAGAGCGTGCAATCGCCGTACAGCACGTGCTTGAATCTCCGCGTGTTGTGTGTTGCTGGCACGTCTTCCTTTCCGCAGGTGGGCCAGCTTGACATGTTCCTCAGATGACATGTTCCTGTGTTTCTTGTTTAATGTACCAGAACACACAGTCGTCCTCCGTATTCGGCGCGCTGGAATATTCTAAAACAATGTCGTCTGACTCGCACAACAACACATCGACACCATCTGACTTCCGCAGCACAACCTTTCTGAACGCTATGTTCCTGTGCTTATCTCGCAGACGTCTCTGTACCTGCCGATCTGTCAAAGTGGCAACATAGTCTTTCACAATGCCCGTGTCAAAGCCTGCCACTGTTCTTTCTATAATGTCTTCAAGGCCTGGGTTGCTGACAGGGTGCTGGAATTCCTGATGTATGTCGCCATAGTCCCACTGATCTGAATGCAAAAGTCCGAGACAGTCTTGTACATGCGAAGTGTCAGACTCGCTGTCGATGTGTGTTGACATGACGTGTTGTTCTTCAACATCTTCTGTAGCGCAGTGTGTTCCGTGATCTTCCACTTCTGTGTCGAACAAGGCCAGTTCATTCACTTTACAAGCGTTATCTGCACCAACCTGTTCCCGTCGTGTGTTTTGCTGCTTGGCCCTTTCTTGGTCACGTCGCACCTGGCTGGGCGGTTTCTTTCTGTATTGAACTCGCGTTACCCGGTTCAACACAGGATCCGCCATTGTTGTTGTGACAGGGACGGTTGGCTTCAGTCGTAAAACGACGACGGTGTTGCTGCCTTCACCGGTAATTTTCCAGCTTGACACTGTATTGATATTCAGCAGGGCGTTCAGGGCTGTCTCCGCAGTTGCTGGAAGTCCAGTAACTGGAGAGAGAGAGAGAGAGAGAGAGAGAGACGGAGAGAGAGATGGAGAGAGAGAGAGTGAGTGAGAGAGGTGTGTGTGTCTTTGCGCGCGCGCCCGTGTATTGTGTGTGTGTGTGTGTGTGTGTGTGTTGTGTGTGTGTGTGTGTGAGAGAGAGAGAGAGAGAGGAGAGGAGAGAGGAGAGAGAGAGAGAGGAAGAGAGACGAGGAGAGAGAGTGAGGTGGTGTGTGGGTCTTTGCGCGCGCGCCCGTGTATGTGTGTGTGTGTGTGTGTGTGTAACTCCGCCGATGCCGGTCCTAAGCCCGCGATGAAAAAGGAGGAAGGTTGTGCGTGGGGCTAGCAACCCCACCACGTAAAAACCATGCTTACTACAGAAACCAACACTGCAGAAATTTCAAAGGATCTACGGAAACGACCCGGAGGAGAGTATATGAAGCGGACCAGCCAAACCTTCTGTCAAGAAGAAGCTGACCCGCTGATGAAACTTCTCTCCTCCAAGACCGCCTCACGGATTGGAGTATGGAATATACGAACAATGTACGAAACTGGAAGAGCAGCTCAGGTGGCTAGAGAGATGGACAAGTACAGGCTGGAGATACTCGGACTGAGTGAGGTGAGATGGACGTCATCAGGGAAAGTCACCTTTGCATCGGGCCACCAACTGCTGTATTCAGGACCGCCGGATGAGGGGTGTGTGCACAGAAATGGAGTTGGACTCATGTTGACCAAGAAAGCAAGCAAGAGCCTGTATGGAATGGGAACCGGTCAACGAGCGAATACTAACAGCTAGATTCTTCTCAAAGTTTCAGAAGGTCAGCATAGTACAGTGCTACGCCCCAACCACGTGGCTGAAGAAGACACCAAAGAAGAATTTTACCAACAACTACAAGCTGTACTGGATAAGTTGCCCAGAAGAGATGTCATCATAGTGATGGGAGATATTGAATGCCAAAGTTGGCGGTGACAATAGTGGCAGAGAACATGTGATGGGAACAGAAGGACTGGGTTACAATCAACGAAAACGGAGAACTTTTTACAAACTTCTGTGAAAATGAACGACCTCATCATCGGAGGAACAGTTTTCCCACACCGCAAGATAAACAAAGTGACATGGAGATCACCAGACCTGAGCACTGAAAACCAAATAGACACACTTCACGATCTCAAGGAGATGGAGGACGGACCCTACAAGACGTGAAGGCATGCAGGGGTGGTGCAGATGTGGGATCAGATCACATACTTCTGGTGGGCAAGCTGAAGATCAAGATTGCCAGGAACAAAGATACAGGTCAACAGAGGCACCCACGCTTTGACACCACAAAGCTGAAGTCAGAAGAAAAGAAGAGGGAGTTTGTCATCACCTGAACAACAGATTCCAGGCCCTCGCAGACCTGGAGGATGGCTCGCTGGAAAAGAAATGGGAGCGAGTGAGGAGTGCCTTCGATGAAAGCCAGTCAAGAAGTGCTAGGATACAGGAAACGACAGCACACAAAACCATGGATCTCGGAAGAAAACCATTCAGAAGATAGAAGAGAGACGAGAGACCAAACAGAGAGAGATCCAAGCCAGAACAAGAGCACAGAAACAACGTCTTCAACAGGAGTACAG
>CM031602.1:20044662-20054662 GCA_018398815.1 Conus ventricosus | reverse complement strand
TGCTGAAGCAGTACGCTGTGGACACCAATCGCCACAGCCGTCTCTACACTGCCAAGGTCGCCCCTCAGCACAATCGGGGACAGAAAAGCCTGAGCACCCAAAACAAAAGGTAGGCGGCAAAAAAAAACCTAGAAAAAAAGAACAAAAATGTGGAAAAAAGAAACTATGACCTTTAAGGACAAAAACAACGTCAATACGTCTGATGCCAAAGTACGCAATCGAACATTCCGGAAACAGAAAAAGGAAATCTCAAACCCTGACCTTCCCAAAGTTTTTGTTTCTCACGCCCTCAGTGGCAAACAAAGTGAATAAAGACAGGCTTGGTTTCGCTCCTAGGGAAATTTAGAGCAGTGTCAAAAAAGTACTATGATCAAAGACCTCCACCCTTTCCCTTTTGAGTCTGCTCCCCAAATCACCAAGACAACATGGATGCGGTATTTTATTCACTGTGCTGTGAACATGTAAAAGGCAGAACTCCCATGGAATGCAGCCAGTCGTTTTCCCAACTGTATCCGGAACATTACTAAACAGTACCCAAACCTGAAAGTCATAGTCAGCAAAATGGTTCCAGTCAGGGAACCCAAAAATTAAAATCAAGGGAGAATTATTCAACGCCCTCCTAAGTTCGGAATTAAGTGACGACAAGAACATCTCCTTCGTGAGCCATTCCAACCCCCTGGTCAACTCGTGGAACCTCAAGGACGGCCTCCACCCACCTACCGAGGGGGCCAGTGTTCATCGCAAAGAACATCGGGCGACACATCAGGGACGTTTTCGGGCAGAGACCACGGAAGGTCGCTCGACGCCCACCGAGCCGCCCACCAGGGCCTACCAGTCCTTCACAACAGATCCGCGTCACTCCTTCGGACCGTGGAATGAACATGTACAGTCCCACTGTATGACTGGTAAAATCACCCACTGGACCACTTTGTAAACTCCAGCACCCAGCTTTTTGGGCAGTTCAACCGCCCATTGTGTTTTACTGTAAAGACTAATAACCAGTTGTATCGAACATTTTCCTTCAATCATACACAAAATCACTACAAGTGAAAATTAGCTTAGTATAATTTAGTATTGCTCCAATTGGGGTTAAAGCGACTTATTTTTATTTGTTTAGTTATCTATTTTTTCAAACATGAAATTAACAACAATAAAAAAATTTCTGCAATGGAACTGCCGCTCTCTTATTTATTATTGATGCTTACGTCAATTTTTAGTGTCGTCTGAACTGCCATGTTCTCTTATTCCTGTCTGATAATATCAGTAAGAACAAACTACCAAGACTGGAACAGTACTACTACCCAAACCAGTATAGATACAGAAAAAAAGGGGTGATAGAGTAAATTTTTGCTATCTATATTCACACTGGACTACAGTACTGTGACAAACAATCACCTGTGCCTAGTGGATTACATGGGATTTTTTCATGTACCGTAACTGTCAATTTTTTCGGACTCCTTAAAGTAAACTGTGCTTCTGTATATTTACCTAAGGGTCCAAAATGAAGCTTTTTACTGAATGGATAAAAAAAATACCAAGAATGATAATGGTAATATGGTTAGTGGGAGGGGATTTTAATGCCCATTCCCCTTTCTGGGAAAAAGAGTGCACACAGGTCAGTAGTAATAGGTTTGTGGAAAATGTTGTAGACTCAACTTTATGTTTACTCAATGATGGTTCTTATACCAGATTTCCTGATGTATCTACACATAGACCTACTGCTATTGATTTAACTATGGTTTCCCCAAAAATGGCTTTTGTCGTGTGCATGGGAAACGTATAGTAAAAACACTTGGGAGTGATCACATACCAATCATTATTAAAATTAATCAGTCCCCAAGTTTTAAAGAACAAAAACCGGGATGATACAATCCCAAGATTTGATTATAAAAATGCCAAATGGGTCTCAATTTTAAAATACACTTAAAGATCTAGACATAAGTTTGTCCCCAGATAATGTATTGATACAATGTATGATATGTTTTGTACTTCTGTTCTGAAAGTGTCGGGTTTATGTTTTCCTAAATTGAAGAATCATGGATCAAAATGGGGATAAACATCTCGGTAATGTTTGGTGGTTGAAGATTGCGATAAGGCAGTTAAAGAGAAAAAACGGTTATTCAGGAATACGTGCACTCTAAGAAAAGTCAAGATAAGGGAAAATGGTAGATGAAAAATTTCAAAAAATGAAAAACACTCAAATATACATAGTAACAGAGTTATGGAACAAGCCAAACGGATTATTGGGTTGATTTTTGCGAAAGAAAACAATTCGATCATAAAGATAGTAGAATGGTATGGAAAAGAGATTTAAAAAAGATAAAAAAAATCAACTCCCAGAGTATCCTATTATTCTTGATAATAATAAGTTACCATCATCCGCAGACCCAAAGCAGAAGCGTTTGTCAACCAGTTTGCTAAGTAAGCAGGTTAGATGGGTTGTCTGAAAACCCAAAAAAAATTCAGAGAGGATAAAGAATCTGCCCAGTCTTTAATGATGTATCTGATTAATGACACAAGGACATCAACGCCCCAATTACATTACAAGAGCTGAAAACGCCATAGATTCTCTACCAAATAAAAAAAACAGCTGTTGGGATTGACGCCATTTCTAATGAAATGATTAAAAAATTTTCCAGACAAATGGATTTAAACATTTTACTTAGTATATTTAAAAATGCTGGAGTTCAGGTCTTTTGCCACAAATATGGAAAGAATCAGTAATAGTACCGATTCACAAGGAAGTAAACTGAAGAAAGAATAGATATTACAGACCTATTTCATTAACTTCTCATGTCTGTAAACTTTATGAAACAATTGTTTGAATAGGCAAAACTACGTTTGTGAAAAGAAAAAGAGTTATCCCCAAAGAACAAGCAGGTTTTCGAAAGGGAAGAAGTGCTATTGAACATTTGGTAAACTTACTACTCAAAATTAAACATCAGTTTTCCCGGAGAAAATTTTACTGGCAAAACCCTTTTTTGATATCACCCCAAAACTTACGATCAAGTATGGCACTCTCGTTTGCTTATTAAAATTAAAGAGATTGGATTATCAGGGAAACATTTATGAGTTTCTTAAGACTTCTTAGAAAACAGATATATTAGAACGAAGGTAGGGAACTCCTATTTCTACGAGAAGGAAATTACACATGGGCATTCCTCAGGGGGTTTTGTCATTGCCCTTTACTTTTTAGTATTCTTATGTCGATTTACCCCCAAAATTACTAAAAAAAATAGAACTTGCCCAATATGCAGATGACATATTGGGATATGGATGAAAGTGACATTAAAAAAATGTACATCTGTCAGATCACAAAACTATATTAAAAGTTATATCAAAAAGAATTAAACACCTTTTCTGCTTACATGGGCTGAAAATGGTTTGCAAATATCAACTGAAAAAACACACATGATGTTATTTAAAAACTGGATCTGATCCAGTTAATATGCCTTCATTTCACGTCAACGGCAAATACCCATCAAATATACCAAAATAGTGAAATTCCTTTGGAGTAAATTTAAATCAAAGTTGTCAAAGGAATTTTCATATAGGAAACTTATTCTAACAAAAAAGCTCGAAAAGTTTAAATCTATTAAAGTTATTAGCAAGCATGCTTGGGCTCAGAAACACAGTTGCTTTTTGCACCTTTCTACTGCACTGGTTAGATCAAAATTACGTATGCCCCAAGAGGTGTTCTTCAGTGCACCCAAAACTTTTCTGAAAAAAACTTCAAAGTATTGATTCCAAAGCATATAAGATAGCCATGGGGCTACCAGTCCATGCCTCTTGTACAAAAGCATACGTGCTGCTGGGAGATTACCACTGGAAGAATATGGAATCTTGCATGCACCAAATTTGTTAAAGAAGTTCTACTATAGTTAAACAATATAGGCCCTGAAATAAATATTAAATCGGGGCATTGATTTTCCCAAAAGGGCTAAAATATATCATCTCAAACGACTCTAAAGAACATATACTTCCTCGATTTTAGTATCCTCAGATATTAAACTAACATCTATTGCAAAAAGATCTATTGTGTCTCCTATCCCCCCATGGAAACTAATTACGAGCACGTTTGATATTGACCATACAGATTAACAAAGGCTGAAAATACTAATTTGTTATTATCCAATATAAAAATGCATTTGCATGATCACTATTCCAACCATTTTAAAATATACACTGTTTGGGGCATTAATCAATGAACATGCAGGGCAGCATTATTTATCCAGGTCTTAACGAAGAAAAGTCCTATTATCTTGGAAAAAACAAATCTATATTCACTGCTGAGTTAACTGCTATAATTTTGGCTTTAAAGTGTGTTATTGATTACCCTCAAAATTTTATTTTTAAAATTGTTTTATGCGTAGATTCCAAGTCAGTTCTTACTGCAATGAAGAATTTTAGATTAAAAGTTCGACCTGAGATGATCACTGAAATTTAAAAAATTTAGTACACTTCCTCTCAGCCAGAGACCCCGAAATAACATTTCTTTGGGTGCCCTCCCACTGTGGGTTTACTATAATTGAAAAGGTTGATTTTTTCTGGCAAAGAGAGGAGCAAACGATCATCAGATTCGCATTTTTTGAACTTCTCTATGTCAATGCAAGAGGTGCTATACTTTGGCAGAGAAAGTACAATTTTCTAATTTTCATTTGATAGAAAAAAGAAACTGGGGGGTTTTGGTTTACACGATGAAATGAGAAGTATTCATGAAATGTTAAAGTAAGATGATCAAAACATTTATCGTAGACGACAGATAAGTTCCTTGTCTGAAGATGGAAAATTTGGGTTGTTTTAAAACAAAGTATGTCAAAAATTACTTTTTATATGTGGTCATAGCTATCAACTGATCACATTCTTTTGTGTAACTTAATGAAAATTTTATTTCCAAATCGTCTGTACAGCCCAGTCAAAATGTTTTTTTGGTCTCTGTCAGCAGTGAAAACGTATCTTTTCTTTTTTCACTTAGCTAAAAGTCCAATTGGCAAAAATTTATAAAAATATAACAGTCATGTTTGGGGGATGAGGGCAGAAGAAATTACATGTTTCGAGGTTTTTTTTTTGTGGGTTTTTTTTTTCTTTTTTCTTTTTTTTTTTTTTTTCGTCTTTGATTAAGTGGATTTTCTACTTTGTGTTATTGCTGTAGATAAGTTTGTTATTGTACCTCATAGTGTTAACCGTTTTTTTACCCCTCCCCCTCCCCCCCCCCCCCCCCCACCCCCCCCCCCACCCCTCCCTTTTTTTTTCCGTCTATTTTCACGTAATTTTGGAAAGACGTAAAACAGAACAACAACAACAACACACACACACACCAAAACCCCACACACACTAAATTAATATAGAAAAGACAGACAAAAATCTGTACACACATAGGCCTACATACCTACGTACATACATACAGATGCATGTCTGCACCCCACACACGCACGCACGCTCGCTCGCTCGCACGCAGGGCGCGCACGCACACGCACACGCACACGCACGCGCGCGCGCGAATCAAATTAGACTATAGAGACAACAGCGATCCTGCAAATAGACAAGCTGTGAATTCTGTATACAGGAACTGAAAAGAATGGAAAGAGAGGGGGAAGGGAGAGAGTAGGAATGGCTGGGGTGTGTGAAGAGAAGCAGGAAATTTGAAGGGGGGGGGGGGGGGGGAGGGGTTAGAAACATGAGGGACAGAGCAGCGATGACATGGGGGATGGGTGGGATGGAGACTTGTTTATTATACAGGAGGCGCGAGGCGAAAGCTGGTAGGAAGCAGTTCTGTTTGTCGATACTTGCAGTCTTCTGGTTGCTATCATTTTCTTCAGGCTTGGCCTGGTGAGGACTGGATGAAAACTTTCTTTTCCCTGGAGAAAAATGTATGAACGTGTGCGTGCGTGCGTGAGGGAGAGAGAGGAGGGGAGAGAGAGGAGAGAGAGAGAGAGAGAGAGGGGGAGACGAGAGAGGTGGAGAGAGAGGTGGGTGGTGTGTGTGTGTGTGTGTGTGTGTGTGTGTGTGTGTTGTGGTGTGTATGTGTGTGTGTGTGTGGTGTGTTTTGTGTGTGTGTGTGTGTGTGTGTGTGTGTGGGTGTGTGTGTGGGGCGTGCGTGCGTGTGTGCACGCGCGCGCGCGCTTGTTAATCTTCTCAAACAATTATAAATGTTGGCTTTTTGTCTGTCCCTTTCCCCCCTGCAATTGCAATGAATGTTACATTATAACATCTTGCACACACGTAAAAATCCCATCACAACTTTCGGAAGAGGGAAGGCCAGTTTGGCCGTTGGTATGGATGACACGTTACACATAGCATGCACCCTGCGTGAGAAATGGAAAGAACGAAGGAAGTAAGGAAAATGAGTGATCGATATTGAACGATATCGACTGGATGACACGGGAAAAAGACCGAATGCGCAGCTGGCAGCTCTTCAGTCGGCACTACCAGGTAGGGCAGCCGTTGTGTAAATGAGTATTGATTGAGAGCGCAATGAGTTGATTCCAAGAATTGCGCTATATAAAAAACTTTTATATTATTTTTATTTTTTTTTATTAAGAATGTACGCTACCCACCACCCCCCCTAAAAAGGTTTATGGGGGAATACGGAATAACGCAATAACATGGGTGAAACTACGTGTACGTTTTTTCGGTTAGGCCTATCAGGAGTGGAATATCAAGTTTTCCCTGTCAGTTGTTTTTTTTCCCCCGCTCCGCCCCAGCTGGGAGAAACCTGCAGAGAAAATGGGGAAAGGATTCTCTGCCAAGGGAGCTAATCATAAGACTGACGTTCAGGAAGCCTGTGAGTCTGTTGAAAGTGTTAATCAAGGAAAAGAAATATGAAAATAAATTTTGCATCAAGTAGGTTTTCAACACAAATAAAAATCAGATTCATTTTCTGGGCAGTCTGTTGTCTCATTTGTCAGTTTAAATTTCCCCTTTTCAAGCAAGTAAGTGCGGCAGCTTTTAATTGTGGACTGTTCATTACAGGTTTTGAGATACAACCAGTGTGTGTGTGTGTGTGTGTGTGTGGTGTGTGTGTGTGTGGTGTGTGTGTGTGTGTTTGTGTGTGTGTGTGTATGCGTGCGTGCGTGCGTGTGCGTGGGGTGCGTGTGTGTGTGTGTGTGTGGGGGGGGGGGGGGGGGGGGGGTCGCGCCCTGCGTCCGTGTGTGTGTGTGTTTTTGTGTGTGTGTGTGTGTGTGTGTGTGTGTGTGTGTGTGTGTGTGCGTGTATGTGTGTGGCGTTCGTGCGTGCTTGCATGAAAAGCGTGCGTGCGTGTGTGTTGTGTGTGTGAAAGTCATCGCTTATTGTGTGTGGGAGGTTAGACGTAGAGGCTTAGGTGGTGAATGCGTGACAGCAAATTCAAAAATACAAAAAGGGGATGGGCCCAGACACCCTGTTTCCCCTCTCTAACATCGTTCCCCAAGCCGACCACGATGGCCTACCAGAGTCGTTACCCCTCTCCCACGTGTGATTGAACGCAGCCCCCCCCCCCCCCCCCCCCCCCCCCCCCCCTCCCCGTCACTAACAACGCATAAATACGTCTGAATGCACGTGAACATTCTCTTTCATGTCGTTAACATCATATGCATAGGGCATTATGGTAAGCCATGTTTACGGAATCGTTGTGCATTTAAGATTCTGATACTGTTTTCCTCCCTTTCCCTTTTCCCTTTTTCTTTGTTCCTGTTTTTTCCTTCATAGACGGTAAATCTCACAATCATCAGTTCGTGCGAATTAGTATTACACATGAACAGAGCATTTTCCCATTTTGTTAGAAATGCAAATTTTGTGGAGCTTTCAAATGACCTGCTTCAGTCATGTTTCTGTCGAAAGAGTACGATTATTTAAGCAAGCACGGTACGACTTCCAACAGTTTCATTAATTTTGTTCGTCTGCAGCATGTATGTTGAATCATCAAATCTCATGTAACATTTTTTTGTGGTCAGATCTCTAGACGTAGCGAGCATTTGGGATGCTCAGGGGAAGTAATGACTGTCGAGGAAGAGGAATCAAAAGGGAGTTATTTCCACTGACGTAAGTGAGACGTTCTGCGAGAGGCAATAAAAGAAAATGGAGACGAGGATCATAGAAATAATTCTGACATCAAAGGCGATGTTGAAAAGAATTGTTGCAATAGAGAAGAAACTTAGGAGAGGGTAACAGTGTATGTAGAGGAGGGAAGGGGTGGGTGGAGGGTAATTAACCCAGTGCTCCGATCACGCTAGCAGTGCTCTGTCTGGAATTCTGTGATTTGGTTTGTCTGTAGGCTTGTTCGAATCAAAACAGGTAAATGAGACCTAAACATGATAACATATTAGCAAGTTCTGGGAATGTTACCAGCATTTTTATTTATTTTTATTTATTTATCTTTTTTTTCTTTTCTTTTTTTTTTTTTTTGCGCTTTCTAATCACAAATATCCTGCTCTCCTTTTCATTCCAATGATGCACACTCTTTCTTTTGACGACAGCGAATGTCAACAGAACAAGAAGTCTAAAGGCCCAGCGCCCGCCCTGACGTCACCCACCAGCCCTCAGTGATGACGTCAGAGATCACCACAGTCCTGCTGAGGAGACGGGCACCCAGCGTGTCACACCTGTCCACACAGGTGCTGAGTTGAGGAAGACAGCTGCTTCCTGTTATGAAAGCATGCTACGTCAAAAGGCAGTAGTGCCAATTTCTGTCAGGAAAACAGATACAATTCTCGAGGAAAACGCGAAAAGAGGGAAAACAGTTACCATCATAGGACCACAGATTTGTTTTTTTTTCCCCGTGTTTTTTGAGTATGATAAACTGTTTTCCCCAGTTTTTCCCTGACGATCAAAATTGCTTTCCCTATATCTTTTATCTGTTACCGTTGTTTTTGTTTTTTTTCCTGAGGAAAACAAATAACAGTAGGACAACGTCGCTTACAGGGATGAAGGGACCACGGCTACTGTTCACTGCTCTCTCTCTCTCTCTCTCTCTCTCTCTCTCTCTCTCTCTCTCTCTCGCTCTCTCTCTCTCTCTCTCTCTCGCTATTTTCCCCAGGATCATGGCTGTTTTTCATGAGGAGAATGGCTGCTTTTGTCTGTAGACCTCACTGTGCTCACACTACTCGCTGCCACCATGACCAGCACGAAACCGGGACGGCAAAAGTAAGGAAACAGTTGTGGTCCCGAAGATCATAAATGTTTGCTTATTTTCGCTGTTTTACCCTGAGGACTATACGAGTTTTCTCACCGAAATAGGGATAACATAGTTGTGGTCGTTAGGGAGAACACCAAAATAAGTGCTTTCCTTGGAAATAGAAAGAAAAAACAACAACACTTGTGATGTTGGGGAAGAACAGAGGGGAAAACATACACCACTTCCTGAGGAAAGCTGCTATGATCCTCGGCGTAAATGCTTAGCCTCATTTTCCTGAAGGATGATAGCCGTTCAGTTCTTTAAAAACAGCTGATGTCGGCTTACGACATTAGTGTGCTCTTCTATTCTGTTCTTCGTGCACCACTTCCTTCTCATGCACACAGACCACAGGAATGTGTACTGCAGATTCTCTCAGTAACCTGTAGCTTCTCCTTTTTCTTTTTTTTCTGTCTTGTGCGCCTCTGTATACAGCATATAACATGTCCCCACAGACAGAACAATCTTGAAAAAAATGTTACTAGAAAGGTTCATTCTTCTTCTTTCTTTGAGTGTCCACCTTCATCGTGTTGAAGATTCTGACTTTGTGTGTATGACATTTTTTTTTTATCCGCCATTAAGGCAGCATACTCCACTTCGGGAAGGTGAATGCTATATGTACGTGTCATCCATACCAACGGCCAAACTGGCCTTCTCTTCCGAAAATCGGTGATAGGATTTTACGTGTGTGCAAGATGTGGTACGTTCACGCACGGAACCTCGGTTTTAGTCTCATTCGAAGGATGTATGGGCGGTTTGTCATTTATGAACAAGATGACGTCATATGGGCTAAATGGTCAGTCAGTGTCCATTCTGAGGCACCTGTTTGGACTTGCACGTGCATCAAAGGTT
>CM031602.1:20032162-20039662 GCA_018398815.1 Conus ventricosus | reverse complement strand
CACAACGTCATTTCTTCCCTGCTTCCCCCCACCACAACGTCATTTCTTCCCAGCTTCCCCCACCACAACGTCATTTCTTCCCAGCTTCCCCCCCCACAACGTCATTTCTTCCCAGCTTCCCCCCACCACAACGTCATTTCTCCCTGCTTCCCCCACCACAACGTCATTTCTTCGTCTTTGGATCAAACTCCACTGTTTCACCTAATTTCAGTTGTTGTTTTTTTTTAATCCGTCCAATTGTCTTGGCAAAGTCTTGTGTAATGGCTTCTAGGGTCAGTCTGTTGATCCGCACCACAGAAGTGCACTGAAATGTGGTGATTTGGTCGCTGGCCACACTTCATGTCTCCACCTAGTTCTGCTAACATCCAGTCAGCAGTCTCCTGTGTGACCTTGTCAACAGAGAGGCCCACAAACAGCCCACGGACACCCAGTCAGCATGACCTTGTCAACAAAGAGGCCAACAAACCAACCAACATCCAGTCAGCAGTCTCCTGTGTGACCTTGTCAACAGAGAGGCCCACAAACAGCCCACGGACACCCAGTCAGCATGACCTTGTCAACAGAGAGGCCAACAGACCAACCCACAGACATCCAGTCAGCAGTCTCCTGTGTGTCCTTGTCAACAGAGAGGCCAACAGACCAACCCACAGACATCCAGTCAGCAGTCTCCTGTGTGACCTTGTCAACAGAGAGGCCAACAGACCAACCCACAGACATCCAGTCAGCAGTCTCCTGTGTGACCCTGTCAACAGAGAGGCCAACAGACCAACCCACAGACATCCAGTCAGCAGTCTCCTGTGTGACCTTGTCAACAGAGAGGCCAACAGACCAACCCACAGACATCCAGTCAGCAGTCTCCTGTGTGACCTTGTCAACAGAGAGGCCAACAGACCAACCCACAGACATCCAGTCAGCAGTCTCCTGTGTGACCTTGTCAACAGAGAGGCCAACAGACCAACCCACAGACATCCAGTCAGCAGTCTCCTGTGTGACCTTGTCAACAGAGAGGCCAACAGACCAACCCACAGACATCCAGTCAGCAGTCTCCTGTGTGACCTTGTCAACAGAGAGCCAACAGACCACCCACAGACATCCAGTCAGCAGTCTCCTGTGTGACCTTGTCAACAGAGAGGCCAACAGACCAACCCACGACATCCAGTCAGCAGTCTCCTGTGTGACCTTGTCAACAGAGAGGCCAACAGACCAACCCACAGACATCCAGTCAGCAGTCTCCTGTGTGACCTTGTCAACAGAGAGCCCAACCAACACCAGACATCCACGCGCCCGTGTGACTGTCGAACACGACCCCGATCTCCCCTGTCTTGCACAGAGGCCAACGACCAACCCACAGCATCCATCAGCAGTCCCTGTGTGACCTTGTCAACAGAAGCCCACACCAACCCACAACATCCCATCCCGTCCCCTCGCACCCTCCCAACACCCCCCCCCCCCCCCCCCCACCCCCCACACCCCCCCCCCCCCCCCTCCCACTCCCCCCCCCCCCCCCCCCCCCCCCCCCCCCCCCCCCCCCCCCCCCCCCACTGAGAAGGGAACCGTTCGTTAGCGACCCGTCAAACAGGCTGGAAACGACTGCTTTTAGAGAGAAACCCGACTTCCTGTCGTTTGTAGAATGGGCTTGGAATTAGAAGCGACAAAACGTGAACATTCGAAAACATGAAGAAAAGTAAGAATGTAAAAAAGGGCTTTAGAAAGGGCAAAAAAACAAAAAAGAAGAGGAAACAGATGGAACTGAAAAGTCAAAAAACAAAAAGAAAAAGAAAAACAGTGAGTTCACCCTATTTTTATGAAACATTTTAGCTACAAAGACCGTTCAGCCGAAAGGGTTTTTATCGTTCTTTGGTTATTCTTCGAATTCAAAACCGAATGGTACGCAAGTATTACTTTAAAACCACACACGTCAGCCCTGAACAAGCACGACAAATACCCCAAGCAACAGGTGAACTGAAATGTAGATCAGCAGATTAGTCAGACCAGTCGCCAGGAAATGTACATTAAGTCAGCAAATCACCTCGCCCGACACATGTATCAACATATATCGATGAAAGACATGGAGGTGAGCACTAAGATCTTAACACAAATCTAAAATCATCTCCACTACAATCAAAGTCTTTGTTATTTTTATGGGCCAGCGGTCGGAAATTAAAATTAAAAAGTACTGGCGAATCATTCAATCAAATTTAACACTGAAAACGATAAATATAGAAGTGGTGGGGTACGAGAGAGAGAGAGAGAGAGAGAGAGAGAGAGGAGAGAGGAGAGAGGAGAGAGAGAGAGAGAGAGAGAGAGAGAGAGAGGGGGGGGGGGGGGGGCAGGCGGGTTGACGGGATGGGAGGGTCAAGTAAAAATCATAAGCAGAGATTTTTAGAAGAAAAAAAAAGTAAAAATAACATACACACGAATAAGTGTAGAGGAAAGAGGACGGGAGGGGGGGGGGGGGGGGGGGGGGTGGAAGAAAGGGGGGAGGGGGAGGGAGGAGGAAAATCGATCACAGCCCAAGCCCTGTCAGTGGGATGCAAAGTGCAAAACCCATCCAGAGAGTCCGGACAATGGTTTGTTTTGCAAACTGCAAGCAAGCGCCGATCACAACGAGACTTTTTTTTTTTTTTTTTTGGTCACCGATGAGATCCAGATTGATCCTCCTCCGATCCTCCCCACAGAAACAACATTGATCGGGCTCCCAGGGTCAAACACTCTTCATCGCCTCAAAGAAACCGGAAGACGATGGCACGGCAAAGACTGTCGGGATAGCCTTTGTTCGCTGGCACCGCCGCCTGTACCAGGGAGGGGAGATAATTCGCCAGAACGATCATTACGGAGTGCAACGCATCCCTGTTTTAAGCAGGTGCGGCAAGGGCAGATTATTACTGACACGCAACTTGAAACAGACGCATTAAGTACACATCGTTGTTATCATTTCAGCTTTAATGGTCGCTGGATAAATGCAGGTATCCTGGTGGTGTAACCTTTTTTTTTTTTAAGGGGAAAAAGGGGTGTGAAAAAAAAGTTTTTTTTCCTCTTTTAAAGAGCATGGCAGAAGAAAACAGCAGAGCAGATTAGAAAAAAAAAGAAAAAAAAGGACAGAACAAAAAGATAGGTCAAAGGCTAAGGATGGTACAGACAAAACGGGCAGGACAGAACGAAAGGATAGGTCAGAGACTAAGGATGGTACAGACAGAACGGGCAGGACAGAACGAAACGATAGGTCAAAGGCTAAGGATGGTACACACAAAACGGGCAGGACAGAACGAAACGATAGGTCAAAGGCTAAGGATGGTACAGGCAGAACGGGCAGGACAGAACGAAACGATAGGTCAAAGGCTAAGGATAGTACAGACAGAACGGGCAGGACAGAACGAAACGATAGGTCAAAGGCTAAGGATGGTACAGACAGAACGGGCAGGACAGAACGAAACGATAGGTCAAAGGCTAAGGATAGTACACACAGAACGGGCAGGACAGAACAAAAAGATAGGTCAGAGACTAAGGATAGTACAGACAGAACGGGCAGGACAGAACAAAAAGATAGGTCAAAGGCTAAGGATAGTACAGACAAAACGGGCAGGACAGAACGAAAAGATAGGTCAAAGGCTAAGGATGGTACAGACAGAACGGGCAGGACAGAACGAAACGATAGGTCAAAGGCTAAGGATAGTACACACAGAACGGGCAGGACAGAACAAAAAGATAGGTCAGAGACTAAGGATAGTACAGACAGAACGGGCAGGACAGAACAAAAAGATAGGTCAAAGGCTAAGGATAGTACAGACAGAACGGGCAGGACAGAACGAAAAGATAGGTCAAAGGCTAAGGATGGTACAGACAGAACGGGCAGGACAGAAGAAAATAGAGAAGAAAAGAAATACACAGGACGCAGCAAAGGGCGGGAACGAAGAAAACAACAGAAGATAACAACAGAAGGAAAACAACAGAAGAAAACAACAGAAGATAACAGCAGAAGAAAACAACAGAAGATAACAGCAGAAGAAATCAACAGAAGGAAACAACAGAATATAACAGCAGAAGAAAACAACAGAAGATAACAGCAGAAGAAACAACAGAAGGAAACAGCAGAAGAAAACAACAGAAGAAAACAACAGAAGAAAACAACAGAAGAAAACAGCAGAAGAAAACAGTAGAAGAAAACAACAGGACAGAAGAAGACAGCATGACAGAAGATAACAGCATGACAGAAGATAACAGTAGAAGAAAACAGCAGGACAGAAGAAAACAGCATGACAGAAGATAACAGTAGAAGATAGCAGGACAGAAGATAACAGCATGACAGAAGATAACAGTAGAAGACAACAGCAGGACAGAAGATAACAGCATGACAGAAGGTAACAGTAGAAGATAACAGCAGGACAGAAGATAACAGCATGACAGAAGGTAACAGAAGATAACAGCAGGACAGAAGATAACAGCATGACAGAAGATAACAGTAGAAGACAACAGCAGGACAGAAGATAACAGTAAAAGATAACAGCAAGACAGAAGATAACAGCATGACAGAAGATAACAGAAGATAACAACAGGACAGAAGATAACAGCATGACAGAAGATAACAGTAGAAGATAACAGCAGGACAGAAGACAACAGCAGGACAGAAAATAACAGCAGGACAGAAGACAACAGCAGGACAGAAGACAACAGCAGGACAGAAGACAACAGCAGGACAGAAGACAACAGCAGGGCAGAAGATAACAGTAGAAGATAACAGCAGGACAGAAGACAACAGCAGGACAGAAGATAACAGCAGGACAGAAGATAACAGCAGGACAGAAGATAACAGCAGGACAGAAGATAACAGGACAGAAGAAAAGGGCAGGACAGAAAATACACACAGAACGGCTGTAAAGGACAGACCAGAAGAAAGAGCAGTCCAAAGAAAAAGGACAGAATTAAAAAGCAGGACAGAGCAGAGGAACAGAACAGAGGAAAGGAATGGGACAGACGAAAAGAGGCAGAACGGTGAACACAGAAGCAGGACAGAACAGAGGAACAGAACAGAGGAAAGGAGTGGGACAGAAGAAAAGAGGCAGAAACGGTGAACACAGAAGCAGGACAGAACAGAGGAACAGAACAGAGGAAAGGAATGGGACAGACGAAAAGAGGCAGAGAACGGTGAACACGAGAGCAGGACAGAACAGAGGAACAGAACAGAGGAAAGGAATGGGACAGAAGAAAAGAGGCAGGACGGTGAACACAGAAGCAGGACAGAACACAGGAACAGAACAGATGAAAGGAATGGGACAGAAGAAAAGAGGCAGAACGGTGAACACAGAAGCAGGACAGAACACAGGAACAGAACAGAGGAAAGGAGTGGGACAGAAGAAAAGAGGCAGGACGGTGAACACAGAAGAAAAAAAACCCAGCAAGACAGAAGAAAACAAAGTTCAAACGTCGATCCTAATTCCAAACGTCGACTCAAAAGTTTCAACATCCCGTCTCCTCCCTCCCACCTCTACCCTCCCTCTTTTCTACCCCCCTCACCGCCCACTTCCTTTCTCTTTCCCCACATCCTTTTCATCTGCCACCCCCTCCCACTTCAAACACCGACCGCCAACTTTAAACGTCGACCCCAAGTTCAAATATCGCCCTAAGTTCCAACATCGCATAAGTTCAAACAGTCTCGGGAAGTTTCACATAAGGGTATCTCCCCAATAGAAGATGTTCGGAAGTCTGCAAGGGAGGTAATCTGTGTTAGAGCCCGCGTTCAGCGAGAGGGACTCCGCCATTTTCTTGGGACAGATGCCGCTGGTGAACACGCCAAAGCAATCCTGCCCCGACCAGTCAGCTTCACCGTTCAATCGGAGCGGGGAGATGCTAAGATGCAGGAGTGAGGTGTGTCTGTGATGCCGACAAGTCAATACCTCAATGGTTATCATGGCGTGCGCTTCAAGTCGAATGCTTCACCCTCTAGATCTATTTTGCTTGACCCATAAACTAGGAAAAGGTAACACTGGTGTTGTCTTCCCCGTTTTTTCCACCCTCTGCCCCAGCTCTCTCCCTGCCCCCCCCCCCCCCCCCCCCCCCCCCCCCCCCCCCCCCCCCCCCCCCCCCCCCCAAGAAAAAAAAAAGAAACGTCTATTGCTACAACTGGCTTCGGTATCTTGGTATTATATGAAGTTGCGGCTTCTGTTTCAGTGTTCATTTCTTATAGCTTAATCAGCCGTACTAGGCTATATCACGACTGTAACTATAACATAACATATATGTATGTATACGTATTCACATATACATACATACATATGTATGTATCTGTGTGTGTGTGTGTGTGTGTGTGTGTGTGTGTGTGTGTGTGTGTGTGTGTGCGCGCGCGCGAATGTATGTATACATAAGGCTTATGTCACAAAACACTCACGTACATATTTGTCCATAAACAAACACTCACGTACATATTTCTATAGAAATAAGCCTTAATCAATAGCATAATCGCAAAACTATCGACATATGTAATGTTAACGGAGACCCAATCGTTCCACTTATTAGTTTTACGCCTGGAATAAAAAGAAAGAGCAAACAGGCGAATCAAAAAGGGATTACATACAAATGACACTGAATAAAAGAGTCGGCTACCACTCTGGACTGTGTTTGCGATCTAATTATCACATAGTCGCCAGTTTACAACAGAAAAGCTGACATGTCAGAATAGAAAAAAAATTACAAATAATTATTGACACAAACACAAGTGAATGGGTGACAACAACAACAAAAAGGATGGGCGACAAGAAAATACGATGTTGAAAAATCGAGTGAAGAAAAAAAACCTACTTGGTTTTGCCAAAGTACAAGACCCCGTGGCCTTGCTGAAACAAATCTCCACAGAACTTACTGAAGGAGGGAGGTCGAGAAGAAAACAGCAGAAAACAAAAACAAAAACGATGGACTGACAACACTGCCGTAGGACAGGAAATCATCTGCAGAGACAAAAGGACTGACAACACTGCAGAAGAGGACAGGGAAATCATCTGCAGAGACAATGGGCTGACAACATTGCAGAGAGGACAGGGAAATCATCTACAAGACTATGGACGACAACATTGCGGAGAGCACAGGGAAATCACTGCAGGAGACAACGGACTGACAACACGCAGAGGGACAGGGAAAATCATCTGCAGAGACAATGGGCTGACAAAAATTGCAGAGAGGACAGGGAAATCTCTGCAGAGACAACGGACTGACAAAAATTGCGGAGAGGACAGGGAAATCATCTGCAGAAACAACGGACTGACAAACGCAGAGGACGGGAAACATCTGCAGAGACAACGGATGACAACATTGCAGAGTGGACAGGGAAATCATCTGCAGAGACAATGGGCTAACGACACTGCGGGGAAAGGGAAAAGGACAGGGAAATCATCTGCAGAGACAATGACTGGGGGCAACATTGCAGAGAGGACAGGGAAATCATCTGCAGAGACAATGACTGACAACACTGCAGAGAGGACAGGGAAATCATCTGCAGAGACAACGGACTGA
>CM031602.1:19989662-20024662 GCA_018398815.1 Conus ventricosus | reverse complement strand
AAGCTGAAGAGCAATGGAAAACAAATATCTCCTTTTACTAACAGCCAAATGTCATGTCCGGAGATGAAGGCATCCGGTGTTCCAAACCTTGAGCATCCTTCATGCTATGCGAGGTGTGTGCCCGCTCCCCCATTCCTCCCGCGCCTGGGGTCGTCAGGAATGCCGTGAGGGAGGTCTGGGTTGTCAGGGCAGACCGCTGGTCTGTGCCCTGGGTCAGGGGTATTGGTTCCTTACGGCGGCAATTCATATCGTGATCATGTCACCTGACCATCGACTACAAACACGCCGACAGCTGGCGTCCCATCAGCCACACACATGGCCACTCGCCCACTGTGCATGCGTCACCAAACGATTCACGGTGCCTGATATGCACTTGGCATGATCACGTGATGTCTGTATTTACTCAGATCCGATTCATACGACAATGTTTCCAGGTGAAACAAGCATTGTCAACAGGTGCAAGCAATCTAGAGCGATGAATATTTGTTCGCCGTTCTGTTTCAATGCTCCAGGTCCGAGCTGTTGCTCTACACCGCCTACCACCCGACAGGTGCACACAACGGGCTGTCCGTGCTGTCCCCTGGTACGGGCTGTCCGTGCTGTCCCCTGGTACGGGCTGTCCGTGCTGTCCCCTGGTACGGGCTGTCCGTGCTGTCCCCTGGTACGGGCTGTCCGTGGTGTCCCCTGGTACGGGCTGTCCGTGGTGTCCCCTGGTACGGGCTGTCCGTGGTGTCCCCTGGTACGGGCTGTCCGTGGTGTCCCCTGGTACGGGCTGTCCGTGCTGTCCCCTGGTACGGGCTGTCCGTGGTGTCCCCTGGTACGGGCTGTCCGTGGTGTCCCCTGGTACGGGCTGTCCGTGGTGTCCCCTGGTACGGGCTGTCCGTGGTGTCCCCTGGTACGGGCTGTCCGTGGTGTCCCGTGGTACGGGCTGTCCGTGGTGTCCCCTGGTACGGGCTGTCCGTGGTGTCCCCTGGTACGGGCTGTCCGTGGTGTCCCGTGGTACGGGCTGTCCGTGGTGTCCCCTGGTACGGGCTGCCCTTTTCCCTTCCACATGGCCACCAGCAGGGCCGGTTGCCTGGGATGCCACCGATCCAACGGGAGGCTTTTGCCTTGTTGTCAGTTTGAAACGGTCGTGTTTCATTCTCAACTGATATTTGATTTTTCAAGTGAAGCATAGTTACATGTGTGCACAGCAACGCCGTTGACTGGTTCATGGCGCAAACATAACAACAACGACAACGATGACGACAACAACGAAACCAACAACGTGTTTTGCGACAGTAGAACACGTCATGAAATGAAACCTAGCACGAAACAGCTTCAGACTTGCTTCTTACCAAACAATATCAGACTGGAAACGCAAGAAGTGCACTGTGTTGCACGCTCACTTAGGCACAAAAGTGGTTTTGCTCGATTCGCGTAGGCCTGTACCATCGGGGGCGGCCCTTTAGGTCTATTCCCTTTAGGTCTATTCCCTTTAAGTCTATTCCCTTTAAGTCTATTCCTTCCAGGTCTATTCTCGTTAAGTCTTAGGGATAGGGTTAGGGATAGGGTTAGGGTTAGGGATAGGGTTAGGGATAGGGTTAGGGTTAGGGATAGGGTTAGGGATAGGGTTAGGGATCGGGATAGGGTTAGGGATAGGGTTAGGGATAGGGTTAGGGATCGGGATAGGGTTAGGGTTAGGGTTAGGGATAGGGTTAGGGTTAGGGATAGGGTTAGGGATAGGGATAGGGTTAGGGTACTAACCCTATCCCTAAGACTTAACGAGAATAGACCTGGAAGGAATAGACTTAAAGGGAATAGACCTAAAGGGAATAGACCTAAAGGTACCTCCCCGTACCATCAGATTTTGCTCTGTTCGTCAAAGATACATTCTAAAGATGTCCTTGAACTTGAACTTGCCTTTAGGGCGTAGTACGCCTCGCGGCTTTTTAGATACCCTAGTCTTTCTTGTTTTCTTTATATTTTTGTTGTTGTTTCAGTGTGGGTTGCGCATTTTCAGTTTTCGTGACGATGGTCACGCATCACATTTGAACTTTTTGTCCATAATACCTTTTTTCTTTTTCCAGAAGGTCTTTAAATAGATTGTTTTTTGCAGTTTTTGCTACTTTTGTTAATTTGTTCCAACTAGGAGCTATCCTATTTGAAAAAGAATTTTTTCTAACATTGCTGGAAACTTGTTTTATAAATATCTTTTGATAGGAATTTCTTGTTCTTTTCGTCACTCACTAATGTGAAAAAATTTTCTTTTTCTATATCATCTAAACCATTGAGTATTTTATATGTTTGAATCAGATCACCCCGTAATCTTTTAAATTTCAATGATGGCAACTGTTGTTTTCTTAACCGAACCTCGTAGCTTAAGTGTCTGATACTTTTTATTAATCTTGTTGCTCTCCTTTGTACTTTCTCTATACTGATTGATTGTCGTTTTAGTAATGGGTACCAGATAGTATTTCCATATTCCAAGTGGGGTCGAACCAGAGTCTTGTACAGACGAGTGAGTGTGTCTGTCTCTGTAGGTCAAGGATCTTTTGATAATACCCAGCATCTTATTAGCTTTAGCGATGGCATTTCCAATATGTCTGTCGAACTTCAGTCTATAGTCAAAAGTCACCCCGAGGTCTTTCTCCTCCTCACTCTTCTCTAACGTTACAGATTCACAGACAAATACTCTGACTGTGTTCCTTTGACGGTTGGAAGGTGGGGGTGGGTGGGGGAGGCAAAGGCTGGAAGGTGCATGAGGGAAAGGTAAGGAAGAAAAAAGGGAAAAGGAGGAAAATGATGGGGGAAAGAGAAAGCGGTGAAGACCAGAAGGGAAAGGTGGGGTAAAGGAGATAAAAAGTCAACCTGGGAAGACATCGGTAGGGAAAAACAGGGAACAGTAGCGAAAAGTGTGGAATGGTAGCGAAAAGGAAGATAAAGTGGAGAAACATAAAAGCAGGTGTGAAAAAAAACAACAGAAAATTGTACTAAAAGAGGAGGCACGAAAAAGGCAACGAAAAGTAAGAGGAGCTTAATGAGAAAGAGCAAAAAGGCATGATGGAAAAGGTCGTGAAAAGTAAGAATAGAAAATGAAAAGTGGGAAAAGGGCATGAATAGGTAGTGAAAGTAAGAATAGAAAAGGAAAAAATGGGAAAAAGCATTAAAAAAAGGTCGTGAAAAGTAAGATCAGAAAATGAAAAATGGGAAAAGGCATGAAAAAGGTCGTGAAAAGTAAGAACAGGAAATGAAAAATGGGAAAGGCATGAAAAAGGTCGTGAAAAGTAAGAATAGAAAATGAAAAATGGGAAAAGGCATGAAAAAGGTCGTGAAAAGTAAGAACAGAAAATGAACAATGGGAAAAGGCATGAAAAGGGTAGTGCAAAGTAAGAATAGAAAATACAAATGGGAAAAGGCATGGAAAAGGAAAAGTAAGAACAGAAAATGAACAATGGGAAAACGCATGAAAAAGGTAGTGAAAAGTAAGAATAGAAAATTAACAATGGGAAAACGCATGGAAAAGGTAGTGAAAAGTAATAATAGAAAATGAACAATGGGAAAAGGCATGAAAAAGGTAGTGAAAAGTAAGAAAAGGCACGAGAAAGATCGTGAAAAGCATGAAAAAGTGGTGAAAACAAGAAAAGGCATAGAAAAGGCATAGAAAAGTAAGAAACAGTAGTGAACAAGAGGAAAAGGCATGAAAAATGTAGTGAAAAAGTATGAAAAAGGTAGTGAAAAAGTATGAAAAAGGTATAGAAAAAGCATGAAAAAGGTAGAGAAAAGGCATGAAAAAGGTAGTAAGAAATCAGAAAAGGCATGAAAAAGGTCGTGAACAGTCAGAAAAGGCAGTGGAAAATAGCGAAAGGTTTGAAAAGGGTCGTGAAGTAAGAAAAAGTGGTGGAAAAACTGGAACTGGCAGGAAACAAACAGGAAAAGGTAATAAAAAAGAAAGCATGGAAAAGTAGGACAAGGCAGAGGAACGTAGAAAAATGAACGTGAAATCAGGACAATGTAGAGAATATAGAGAAAGTAGAGAAAGGAAAGGGGAAAGTAGAAAAATGCATGAGAAAGTAGGAAAAGTGGAAACATTTAGGGAAAAGTACGAAGACTTCTCGAAAAGTAGGAAAACGTGGAAGGAAGTACGAAAATAGGAAACTGAAAGCAGAAATGAAGGGAAAAGTGCGAACACGGGAAATGTTGAAAAAGAAAGGAATAGATTAAAAAAAAAAAGGCAGGGAAAAATAGTCAAATGTCGGTGAAAGAAGGACCATGATGGGGAAAGTTTTTAAAAAAAATATAAAAACAAAAAATTTAAAAAAAAACTGAGAAAAGGGGAAGTAGAAAATTAATGGAAAATTTTTGGAACATTACGGAAAAGTTGTAAAATGCGGGTAAAATCAGAAGATTTAGGGGGAATTGGAAAAAAAAGGTAAAGGAAGGAAAATGAAAAAAAAAAGCCAGGAAAAAAAAGGGGAGAAAAAGGAAATAAAGTGAACACTGGGACTTTTTTTTTGGGGTTGCAGAATAGGAAAATAAATTTTGGGAAAGCGAAGAAAAGAAAAACATAAAGAGGAAAAAAAGAAAAATTTTTTAAAAGGCAAAAAAAGAAAAATGTTGGTGAAAGAGGAAAATTTACGGAACATACAAAAAAAAAGGGGAACGGGAGAAAATCAACAGAAAAGGAAAATAAAGAGAAGAGAAACAGAGTGCCAAAAGGCCGGAGAATGAAAGAAGAAAGACAGTGGCCAAAAGGCCGGGAAAATAAAGAGAAGAGAAGGCAGATGGGGCCAAAAAAGGCTGAAATGAAAAAGAAAGGCAATTCCAAAAGGCCGGAAAAGAAGGAAGAGAAGCAAGTCCAAAACCCAAAATAAAAAAGAAAAGGCAGATTGCCAAAAGGTTTGGAAATAAGAAAGAAAAGGGCAGAGTGCCAAAACCCCGGGAAAAAAAGAAAAGAAAGGGCAGATGGCCAAAAAGGCCGGAAAATAAAGAAAAGGGAAAAGGGCAGATTGCCAAAAGGCGGAAATAAAGAAAGAAGGCAGATGTGCCAAAAGGCCGGAAAAAAAAGAAAGAGAAAAGAGTCCCAAAAAGGGCCCGGAAAATAAAGAACGAAAGGCAATGTCCCAAAAAGGACGAAAAGAAAGAGAAGGGGAAGGCAGTGTCCCAAAAAAGGCGGAAATGCAGAGAAGAGAAGGCGATTGCCAAAACCCGGGAAAAATAAAGAGAAGAGGGGCAGATTGCCAAAAAGGCTAAAAAGGGAAGAAAGGCAGATGTGCCAAAGGCCCGGAAAAATAAAGAGAAAGGGGCAATTGGAAAAGGCCGGAAAATAAGAGAAAAAAGGCAGATTGTTAAAAGGCCCCGGAAAAAAAAGAGAAAAAAGGGCAGAGTCCAAAAAAAGGCTGGAAATGCAGAAAGGAAGGGCAGATGGCCAAAGGCCGGAAAAAAAGAAGAAAAGGGCAGATTGCCAAAAGGCCACAAAATTTGGCATTGGACAAAAGGGGAAGGTCCCCTTTTGTGGGGAGGGCCAAGAAAACGACCAAATCCTTCAAGTCTGTACGACGTATGTAGCCCAAGAAAGTACTGGGCCAACACCGCAGCGTGGAACCAGCTGTAGGGCACCCGGAGGAACTGCGACGGGCGAACCCTTCAACGAGGACAAACCGGGGGGTGCCATCAACGGGTGGCGAACGAGAAAAGAAGAAAAAGGCCCCCAAAATGAAGAGAAGAGAAGGGAGATTGCCAAAAGGGTGGAAAAAAAAGAAAGAAGGCAGATGTGCCAAAAGGCGGGAAAAGAAGAGAAAGAAGGCAGATGTCCAAAAGGCCGGGGAAAGAAGAGAAGAGAAGCAGATTCCAAAAGGGGGCCCGGGAAAAAAAAGAGAAAAAGGGAGATTGTAAAAGGCGGAAAAAAAAGAGAAAAGAAGGCAAATTTTCCAAAAAGGGTGGAAAGAAGAGAAGAGAAGGCAGATTGCCAAAAGGGGCCCCGGAAAAAGAAGAGAAAAGAAGGGAAAATGTGCCAAAAGGCCGAAAAAAAGGAAGAGAAGGCAGATGGCCCAAAAGGCGGAAAATAAAGAGAAAAGAAGCAGATGTGCCAAAAGGCCGGAAAATTAAAAAAGAAGGCAGATTGGGCCAAAATCCGGAAAAAAAAAGAGAAAGAAGGCAGATGTGCCAAAAGGCCCCGGGAAAAAGAAGAAAAGAAGGCAATGTCCAAAAAGGCCGGGAAAAAGGGAAAAAAAAAGAAGGCAAAAGTGCCAAAAAGGGGGCCGGGAAAAAAAAAAAAGAGAAAGGCCGGTGTGGCCAAAAGACCGGGAAAATGAAAAGAAGAAAAGGGGGTTGCCAAAAGGCTGGGGGGAAATGGGGGGTCTGGGGGGTCGTGGAGAGGGTCCGGAAAAATAGGGAATTGCTGGTGTCAGAAAAAACAGGGGGGGGGGGGGGGGGGGGGGGGGGGGGGGGGGGGGGGGGGGGGGGGGGGGGGGAAAATGGGGGGGGGAAAAGGGGTTGGGGGGAAGAGGAAGGGGGGGGAGAAAAAGGGTTTTTTAAGAAAGGAAATAAAACCCAGATTGGGTGGACAGAACGTTTTCAACCAAACATCCCCCCCCCCAAGGGGGGCTTCCCACTCAGCCGGGCCTCGCCCCTGACCGGGTACGGCCTCTCTTGAAGCCCGTTGGTTTGAGGACCCTTTTAACAACACCTGAGGATTGGTCTCTTTTTTCGGACTTTCCCGTGACAAACGTCCCCCCTAAGACCTGGGAGGAGAGAAGAAGAGAAGAGGAGAAAGAAGGAGAGAAGGGCCCCCGACAGAAAAGGGAGAGAGAGAGGGGAGGGGAGGGGGAGACGGGAAAGGGAAAGTTTAGAGGGAAGGGGCAGCGGAAAGTGTGTGTGTGTGGGGGAGGGGGGGGGGCAGTGATCGGGGAAATTGGGAAAGGGAGAAGGGTGTTCGGGGGGGGAATAAAATCCGGTCTGGCATTGTAAATGATTTCAAAAAAACTCTCTCTCTCTCCTCTCCTCTCTTCTCCCCCCTCATTTTTACTTTTAAATAGTCTGATTTACACAGAGGCAAACGAAAAGGGAATTCTTGTGCTTAAGTTTTTTTTTTTTTTTTCCTCCCAACTTTAAACCCACAGCCCCCCCCCCCGCCTCACACACAAAACACACCACACCCAACGCACGCACGCACCACCCCACACACACACACACCACACACACACCACACACACACCCACACACACCACACGGGGGCCAACATCAATATTCAATGGGGGGCTAAACATTTTAAAAAAATAAAAAAAAAAAAATAAGATCAGGGGACACGGGATGTGCACTGGCAAAAACAATTACGAATTTCAGCCTTTGACCCCAACAACGTGGGCAACCCAACCACAGAAGACCAGGGTATCATTGCGCATCACCGGGGACATCAACTTAATCAACGTAAATCACCATCCCACAAAGACACGCGGGAAGCGCAGACCACCTCCAACACGACAGATCATAGTTCCGCCCCCTTCTGATCCGGATGGGGGAAACCAACCTTCGGGGGTTTGGGTCCTTGGGGTCCCACGGCAATTTTTTCAAACCCCCCCCCCCCCCCCCCCCCCCCCCCCCCCCCCCCCCCCCCTTTTTCCCCCCCCTTTTTCCCCCGCCCCCAAAAGGGGCCCCCCCTGTTTTTTTTTGAATTTTTCCCCCTTTTTTTTTTTTCCCCCCCAAAACCCCCGGGGCCCCCCACTTTTTTATTGTTTCTTTTTAAAAATTTTTACGGAAAAACCCCCCCCCCCCCCCCCCCCCACCCCCCCCCTGAATTGGTGTTTTTGTGTGGTTTTTTTTTTTTTTAATTTTCCCCTTTTTAAAAAATTTTTCCCCCCCCCCCAAAAAAAAAAATTTTTCTATTTTTCCCAAAAATTTTTTTAAAGGGGCTTCAAGACTTTAAAACCCCCACCCAACCCAACCCCCCCCCCCCCCCCCCAATTTTTCCCCTAACCAAGTCCCCCCCCCCCCCCCCCCTCTGGTTTTTTTTTTTTTGTTTTGTGGTGGCTTTTTTTCCCCCCCCCCTTCTCATAACTATTGCCAAAATTTTTTTAAATTTTTTCTGTTCCCCCAAATCTTTCCCTTTTTAAAATTTAAACCCCCCCCCGAATTTTGAAAGGCTCTTTCTAAAGCCCGGAATACTTCCCTTTCTCTTAATGCTCCCTCCAATTTGCCAATTTTTTTTTCCCTTTAACTGCCCCCCACTCTTGTTTTTTTGCTAAACTTTTAACGCTCCTCTAACTCTTTCCCAAAAAAAAACTTTTTAACTCCCTTCCCCCCAAAAAAACCCTTTTGGGTAAACTTTTTTAACAACACTGCCCTTTCCCCCAACTCTGCTTTGTAAACTTCCCAAATTTGTTTAAAAAATTTTTTCTTCCTCAACACCTACCTCCGCCACATCGTGGAAGCTTATGTGGTGTAAACGACGTGGCGCGCGCCGCGCGCGTGTGTGTGTGTGTGTGGTGGTGTGTGTGTTGTGTGTGTGTGTGTGTGTGCGCGTGTGTGTGCGTGCGTGTGTGGCGGCGTGCGTGTGTGGGTGTGTGTTGAGTGTGCGCGCGCGCACGCGTGCAGATGTTCGCGCATCGAGTGTAGGGTGCCGAGTACTTTGCGTGTTAATGTGAGAGTTTTTTTGGGTTTTTGGAGCGGTCAGTTTTGAGCTGGGATGGGAAAAAAATACCGTGTTGGTTGTACGACTTCTGTGCATTTGTAAGAAGTGACAGTTGTTTGAATGTTGTTGCTGATGTTTGCTGCTTGCTAGCTGTTGTTTTTGTCCTTGGCGTTTTTGTTGTTGCTGTTGTTTGTTGTTCTGTTTTTGTAAGCGCCCTGAGCACACAGCAGAGATGGCGAGCATATGAAAATCCTCGTTCTTAGCAGTACATACACGCACGCTCATTCCCACCTCTCCCTGCTCTCTCCTCTCTCACACACGCACACACACAACACACACACACACACACGCACAGCACGCACAACACACGCACGCACACACACACACACCAGAGGCACACACACAAACACACAACACACACACACACACACACCCACAACACTCACAGACTACCGCACACGTCTTTGCCACACTCGGAGGAGCGCCAGCTCACGTTTCACAAAATCTTTAAAAATCGCTAAACGAACTAAAAACAAAAAAACAAGAAAACATATACACAGGAATGTTTGCACAAAGGCTCATACCGTGCATTACATCCATGTCTTCAAGCAAAAATAACCAGTACACTCCGACCTCATCAAAAAACTGTACACCAGTCAAAACCAAAACAAAACAAAAAAAAAAAGAAAAAAAGGAGAAAAAAAAGAAGAAAAGAAGAGAAAAAAAACCCAGATTTCACAGAATCAGATGATTCACACGCAAGGGGAGTGACAAAAACATAGATACTGGCAGTGTGGTAGGCTACTGGTGTTTGTTGCAGAACAGACATCTCAGTGTCTGTGTATCATGACAACAGACTCTCCACAGTCCGGTGATACGCATCGAAAGAACATTCAACACAGTAACATCAAAACCACCACAGAACACCATGCTCATGTTGTTCTTACCCACGCAAATATGCTATTGTTTATCGCGTGCACACTTTGTTTGTGTTGTGGGGGGGGGGGGGGGGGGGGGAAGGGGTCGTGTGCGTTTGTGTGGAGTGGTGTGTGTGTGTGTGTGTGTGGGGGGGGGGGGGGGGGGGGGGGGGGGGGGGGGGGGGGGGGGGGGGGGGGGGGGGGGGGGGGGGGGGGGGGGGGGGGGTGGGGGGGGGGGGGGGGGGGGGGGGGGGGGGGGGGGGGGGGGGGGGGGGGGGGGGGTGTTTCGCGCGCGTGCGGGCGCACGCACATCGCACGGTCTTTGAAATTCAAAAGTACAATACACTGATATTGCTTCATTTCACTGCAGGACGGACGACCCAAACGTAGAAAACAGTTCTGGTGTTCCAGACACAGAGAAACAGTCCATCATAACGAGTCGACACACGAGCCACTGCAAAGGCAGTGCTGGTCCTGTATGGTCAGACAAGTGCACGGACCACTCCCAGAAGGTCCTTAACACCCAGACATTATTAATACTAACAGGACATGGCCTCTATTTCTCCACTCATGCACTACTTGAAACAGCGAAAACAATTGCACCGACGTAAGAGGTATTGGATCCTGTGAAACAGGTATATATCATTGGTGACAATTATCATGTAATACAGTCATCTGCATTGGTAACAGCTCCATCTCTCTCTCTCTCTCTCTCTCTCTCTCGCTCTCTTCTCTCTCTCTCTCTCTCTCTCTCTCACACACACACACACACACACACACACACACACACACATACACACCATGCCATCAAACCACATAGAAATGTATCCCCTGTTCTGGAGGAACAAAAACTGGTACATGAAGTATTTATTCTCTGTCCAGTATTATCGAATTTAAAACAACGTAGACCTAAATTCTACGGTTTTTTTCAAACCAAAGGTATTTCTTCTACCGCCACTGCAGAATTTCTTCAAACAACAACAGAAATTGTGCATTTTGCTTTTTCGTTTGTAAGGAATTATGAACAAAGCATTCCGTTAAAGTGGAAGAGGAATTGTGTCGGCGATTCATTCTCTCTCTCTCTCTCTCTCTCTCTCTCTCTCTCTCTCTCTCTCACACACACACACACACACACACACACACACACACACACACACACACACTGCGCATGAACAACTGGCACAATACATTCGTACATGATATGAGTCTGAACGTTGCGTGCGTGTTAACTCTCTCTCTCTTTCTCTCTCGCTCTCTCTCCCTCTCTCTGTCTCTCTCTCTGCGCACGTATAATTGTGAGTGTGTGCGTGTGCGGGCGCGCTTGTGTGTGTGTGTGTGTGTGTGTGTGTGTGTGTGTGTGTGTGTGTGTGTGTGTGTGTGTGTGCAATACATATATATATATATATATATATATATATATATATTATATATATATATATATATATATTTGTACAGAATGCAACAACTTCAATGAATTTTCAAAAATAACACACTGGCCATATCCTTATCTGCATAATATAATGGTGGTTAAGTGTTTTCATAATAATCAAAATAATGTCTCTCTCCTACTCTCCTCCCCAAACGCCACCCCCCCCCCCCCCCCACCGCCCCTCCCCCGTTCTTGTCCACCACCACCACCCTTCCTTATTCTTCCACCTGCTTTTACGATTGTCTTTCCAGTACCACGCAATATAGAGAGAACCACAGCAGAGGCTTTATAACAGTTTTTTTTTGTTTTTTTTTTTTTTGTTTTTTACAACTGAATTTTGATTCGCTTGTTTGTTTCTTATCCATCAGACGCCATGGGCCATGGACGTTTCTCTTCAGCACTGACAACCTACTGCTTTTGATAGCTACGCCATGTGTCACTCTACTGCAATTTAATGTCAAAAACAACAGAACCAATGCGTGATAAACAGTATGGGATTGGCATTACTCCTGCATGGCCACAAAAAAGAAACCACTGGGCAACACAACGTGCGATGTGCCATACCATTCCAACTCGGTATATATATGATTTGGGGGTGCTTTTGGATTCTTTTTTTTGGACCCTTGGTGGTAAGAACACCACAGAATTATGGACTGTGGTGTGTCTATCTGACACCAGGAGAGCAGACACAATCAGCCGTGTCTCCCTGATGAGTCCGATCCAGCGGACGAAAGGCCTTGGAGCAGGCAATACAAAAAAATGTGCCTTCGAGAGGGTTTACGATGGTTCCCTCAGCAGCTAGTGAAGGGTTTCTCATTATTTACAATGTATTCCCCCCATTTTCTTCATCTTCCATTTTTTTTCTAAAAGTTCAAATCTTTGCCAAGTCATTACTATAATGACTGAAGAATTGTTAGCCTGCACTTGTTTTCCCCACTACTTACTTGTTCAGCATTATACATATATATATATATATATATATATATATATATATATACATACATATATATATATATATATATACTGTTAGTGTTTCAGCAACTTTCTTCCTTTCCACACTTTCGTTTGGTTTCATTTACTACCCTTCGTTAGCTGCTTTGGGGGTGCTGTTGAATTCTTTTTTGAACCCTTGGTGGTGAGAACACCACAGAATTATGGACTGTGGTGTGTCTCTATTTGACGCCAAGAGCACAGACACAATCAGCCGTGTCTCCCTTATGAGTCCGATCCAACGGACGAAAGGCCTAGGAGCAGGCAATACAAATAGATCAGCCTTCGGGAGAGATTAGAATGGTTCCCTCATTCAGACAATGAAGGGTTTTCATATTTATAATATATTTTCTTAGTCTTATGTTCCCATTTTCTTCATCTTCAGCACACACCCCTTCCCCCCCCCCCCCCCCCCACACACACACACACTGTCCCTTTTTTTAAAGTTCAAATCTTTGCCAAGTCATTACCATGATGACGGAAGAATTGTTAGCCTGCACTTGTTTTCACCCACTACTTAATTGTTCAGCATTATATATATATATTTGAATATCGCACGATGAAACTGGACGTGTGTGTGTGTGTGTGTGTGTGTGTGTGTGTGTGTGTGTGTGTGTGTGTGTGTCCCTAGTGTGTTCATGTTCACCTCATCAGTTAAACATGTCCTCACTGACAAACGTGAAATGATTGCAGTCAACTGACCATGCTCGATCGTTAATTAAGCAGACCACCAGACAACTGACCACCCGCCCCAAAAAACACAACCGTTTTCCTTGTGAACACGGTACTGTCACCAATCTAGCACTCCATGCAAACGCCTACAAATCATTACCTGTTGTGACAATACACTTGGATGGCTATGAAATGAAACCATCAGTTGAATGGACCGTTTCTCACTCGTTGTTCATTCAATCAGCTCATCCATCACTCGTTCGTTCAACCATTCACTGTCTGTTTGTGTCTCCACATTTTTGAGGTTAGCATTGTCTTCCACGAGACAGGTTTGTGAAGTACATCATACCCACCACCACTCATGCTGGTCAGCCAGGCGGATCTGAAATCAACGTCTGCGTTCACAAGTTGCATAACCTCACATCACGGGACAGGATTACGGCTAGGGACAAGAGCGGAAACATTGTCGTCTAACAACCTAGATATACGCAAAACAGCAGCAGTCAGCATCTTTCGTGTACAAAAATAACAAATAGATTCTCAAATAATCTATGACATTGTAACAGATGCACACAATTCGTTATAAAGTCACAATTCCTTTTTTATACCCCCCCCCCCCCCCACACACACACACACACATTCCTCACTATCCCCACTTAAACAGCTTTTTTTGTGCCTTTCCGTCAAATGTTTACATGAATTTAGGAAAGGAAATTAACATTTCAAAAACGAATTCAAATCGGCAGTTTCCTGTAAACTGAACGCGTCATTTGACGGAAAGATGCTGTTTAATCGATCAGACCAATCAAAAAACAACTTCTTTTTTTTTTTTTTTTTTAAACAGGATATCGGACTTCCAACAAACGATAAGAACTGCGAAGGAAGAAGACGTGGTAACCACTCCTGTCTCATCAACTGTACAAGACAGAATCAGTCATTCATTCTCACGAGTAACCATTACATTTCATCCACGACATTACAGGGCTTAGTAGTAATATGACGCCCAGGAAGAACTCCATCAGCATACAGCCCCGGCCTCAGTGTCACGCTGCTGGTCTCTTTCACTCTAAGACGTGAATCTATGAAAGCAAGAAATATTTATGTTTTCACGGACGCACAACGCACACGCATACACCTGCGCACCCTCTCTCCCCCCTCTCTTCCTTCTGTTTGCCTGCCTGTGTATGTACTGCGCAACGTCACGCAACAAACAAGAGCAATCTGGAGTCGGACCCTTCAGACGATCACGGTGTTTACAGAGACAGGCATTCAGTCGACTTTTTCACCGACTCACCAGCACGTAAATGGCACGGAGGACTTTCTGAATGGCAAAGACGTTATGAGCACTAAACCAATCGTGCAACCTTTCAGGACCTAATCATCAGATTACAACAACAAAAAGAAGCCGCGCCACAGAAACTGCCATCAAACGACAAACTATGAGAGTTTCCAGAACAGAGACAGGGGGGCGGTCCACAAAGGTAGAAAAACAGTAGACATATGAGAGAGAGAGAGAGAGAGAGAGAGAGAGAGAGAGAGAGAGAGAAGAAAGAGAGAGAGAGAGAGAGAGAGAGAGAAGTTTTTGTTTCCGCTGTTCTCCATTTACGATGCTTGTCTTTGTCGTCGATACAAATGGATGTTTGTCATTAATAACGGGCAGAGGTCAGAGAGGAAAATTGCGTTTTAACCCCCTGCACTGCTTTTCCCACACACCAGAAAAGAAACCAGCTGTGATTGGACGCACTGTGAAACAGGCTGTGACTGGGCCCACTGTGCCGTGCGTCATCTTCACGTTCTCGCAACCCTTGTCCGTGGAGATGGCGTGACAGACAAGGGAGTTAATTCAGGCCGTTCGCAGCACAAGCTAAGAGAAATCAGGCACCGTTCACATTGCGTAGCTTCGGTTTCTGTGACACTTCGTGAACGAACCACAACGTTGTCTGATTGTCTGAACTGTTTATATTCATTGATGGGTCGTTTGCAGGTTACCATACACTCCATCCCATCAATGCATGCTTTATGCCCTTGAGCTATATGCATTTCGATTTTCCAGACAATGTAACCATTCTAGAACCGAGATATTCAGAAACAAAGCATGATTAAAGAAAGAAAAAAAAAGAAGAAATAATCCCGTCAGACTGTTGCGATTGTTTTGAGGTCAGATAAGTTTTGTTTTCACAGAATTGCGACTAGTGTTGTAGATGATAACATATTACGGTTTACTGTCAACATTTTGTTTCTTCGCTCCTCCCTCCCTCTATTGCTACGTCGATTCTATCACTCTGATGCCATTTACTGTCAAATCAACATGTGGTTGCGCAACAACAACAAACAAACAAACAAAAAGAAAAAAACGGAAAAACAAAAGTAGATTATGAATGAGATGGTCGATCAAAATCAAATCCAGAGTAAACTGTCAAGTTGTAAAACAATTGAAAATAATCATAATTTTTATTTTTAAAAAACGAGTCAGTGGAGAAAAGGCGTAACTTCCATGAATAAAGTACGCATAAACGGACATACGCCGTTTCCTCTTTCGGAGATTGTGTTACTGTTCCTAGCAATCCATCTTCCACTGAACCAGCAACGCTGAACAAGCGGAAGTCATTGTCCGTCAAAAATGCTTCAGAAAAAACAAACAACTAAATCAACGTTAATAAAAAAAGTGCAACCAACCTCTATCAAAACGAAAACGTCAAAAGAAAAACTCTGCAACGACGACACAGGCCACAGAAGTATTTTCCAACCCTAAGTATCAGGAGCCCCCCCCCCCCCCCCCCCCCCCCCCCCCCCCCCCCCCCCCCCCCCCCCCCCCCCCCCCAATTCTTCTCCGTCCCCCTTCCCAACTCGCTAAAGGACATTTTTTTATGTGGTTTTTGTTTCAGAGCGTAACTACTCTGGGTCAGATTCGTGTACTCTTCTGTTTGAAGTTCGGAAAAGCAGCTTTCTCATACTTGTATGCACCCATGAGCATGCTACTTTGAGAAAATTGCTTTTCCGTCCTGCAGGCAAAATATACACGGAGGTCAATGCGGACATTGGCCAAACTTTGATCTACATAGGACTGTACAGACACTTTATCGACATCTTTAGCCAACTGAATCCACTTTACTCTTTGAAGGGGGGAGAGGGTGTGACCATGTCCAAACGACTGTGAATGTGTGCGAAAGAGAACCCCCAACACTTCTACCTTGCCAGTGAAATGACATAAACGAAACCACGTAAAGCGGGATGCGGACAGAGAAAGACAATGATGCGGACAGAGAAAGACAATGATGCGGACAGAGAAAGACAATGATGCGGACAATGATGCGGAGAGAGAAAGAGAATGATGCGGGGAGAGAAAGAGAATGATGCGGGGAGAGAAAGAGAATGATGCGGACAGAGAAAGACAATGATGGGGACAGAGAAAGAGAATGATGCGGACAGAGAAAGAGAATGATGCAGGGAGAGAAAGACAATGATGCGGGGAGAGAAAGACAATGATGCGGGGAGAGAAAGACAATGATGCGGACAGAGAAAGAGAATGATGCGGACAGAGAAAGAGAATGATGCGGACAGAGAAGAGAATGATGCGGACAGAGAAAGAGAATGATGCGGGGAGAGAAAGAGAATGATGCGGACAGAGAAAGAGCATGATGCGGACAGAGAAAGAGAATGATGCGGGGAGAGAAAGAGAATGATGCGGACAGAGAAAGAGAATGATGCGGGGAAGAAAGACAATGATGCGGGAGAGAAAGAGAATGATGCGGGGAGAGAAAGACAATGATGCGGGGAGAGAAAGAGAATGATGCGGGGAGAGAAAGACAACGTACAAAGACAGTGTCCTGATAACTTACGTTAAGGTACACCGACAGCAGGTCTGCAGGGCAGGCCGGTGCTCGATGACACAGAGAAACCCACACACCACAACATCCCAACACACACTCTCTTTCTATACTCCCAAGTCACGAATCCACTCTCCTGTAGCTCTCTGAGCTCAGCAGCACTGTCCAGTTCAACTCTTCCCTGCTCCAACCTCCCACTAAATCATGGCATTATCAACCTGCCAACTCACTGGCCCTGTGACACGCTCGTGCGTCTTCACAGTTAGCCTTCTTAAGCACGTGCATCCTGAAAAATCCGCAAGCTATGCCCCCCCTCTCACCCCCTCGCACCATCTGCGCACACCACGGATAACTCAAGCTGAACTGCTCTCGTATTGAAATGCATGTTAACTTCCTAACAAACACGCGCGCGCATGCTTACGACATTCCGTTTCTTTTTTCTTTTTTTAAGGTTTTGTTTATTTTTTGTTTTAAATTACTTATACGAACACAATCATCCACACTGGAACTTGATATCATAATCATGACGTTATAAAACTATTAAATTCTCATCGCTTCATCTCCAAGATTGTTTTTATATCCATGCCAAAGAAATATGCCATGTCACACAGAGAGAAGATTTGTTACCAAATTTCCGGTGTGTTTTTAGGTGTGTTCTTAAGGGTTGTATGAATGAGTTGTTGTTTTTCTTAATGACTTGTGAGTTGACTTCAACGCGGTGACAGCCCTGATGTGGCCCTTTGCGGTCGGCTGGGCTATAAGCAACATTACCTTGCCTTACACAGAAACTCTACGGTCGGCTTGCCCCCCCCCCCCCCCCCCCCCCCCCCCCCAGCGTCGGCTTCTCTCAAAAAAAATCACTAGATAAGTGACCACATTTAAACGAGGAACTAACTGATCTGTCTGATGTTAATCAATGGTTCGGCATGTGCAGGGGATCGCCATACGTTAGACGCAAACTAAGACGCACTGTAGTGAATTTCAAAGTCTCATGGCTTGTGCCACTGACCGATTTAAACCAATATACTTTTTTTCACTCTTAAAGCAAGATGCGGAAAGATCTTCGCCAGTGGTACATAATATAAAATATCTCACACACACACACACACACACACATACACATCCGTGCTCGTAAACTCTGAGGACCTTGAATTTCTGGTGCACATTTTTCCTGCTTGGTTCGTTTTGTGGACCATTCATTGATGACGGCATGAAAGCACAAACTGTGTACATGGGTCGTAAGGCTTGCATTGCAGAACTGAACTCCGGCACACTGGCACACTGCAGACACACCATCTTCCTAAACGCACAAAGAGTCACTGAAGCTTTAGAGAAATACTTCCGCCTACAGAGACGACGGACAGCCCTAACAGGATGGCTAAAACCAGACTGACAGGTCATCTACACTTCCCCACCATGCCTTTTTTTTTTCTTTTTTTTTTTTTTTCCTTTTCTTTTTTTCTTTTGATGTTTCCGTAGAAAACCATTTGTGTGTGTGGAAACCAGTTCCCCACCTTGAGTCGAGTCCTGAAAAATACGCGTGGAACAGGTCGAGTCTTCCTGTCTGGATAGTTTACACACACACACACACACACACACACACACACACTCAGATGTGCAAGCACTCACACGCACACGCACGCGCTCCCACTACTGCATTCACTCAATAACCGAAACCATCCGTATCTACGGGCGTTTAAAAACGAGCTTAAAATAATACGTTTGTCTGGTTGAGCGGAAATTCAAAACCTTACCAATCAAAAAACAGTAGTATTTAAATGGTAATAAATGGTAATATCTGCATACATATGGATCCAGTTCACAATGTGTGCGTCCACAATACCACAAGGGTCGCTGATTCACAATGTCGTGGGTGGAGCATTCAAAATCCACACCAACACACCAACGTGACGTCATTCCCAGACACATACTTCAATGAAGACGGCAAATGACCACTGATGGTTCAGAGGTCACAACTACAGCCAGCTTTCCAAGGAACACCACGCCATGCACAAATCAATGCTGAAGCAAATGAAGTATCCCTGCCCTGTCTCATGAAGAAAAGAAATAAATAAAGCGACAATTACACTGGGATTACAACTTTCATCTTGTGTGTGTGTGTGTGTGTGTGTGTGTGTGTGTGTGTGTGTGTGTGTGTGTGTGTGTGTGTGTGTTCCTTTTTCGTTTTAATCCACTCATCTATACTAACAAGGAGATCAATGTAACATTTAAAGAGGCAGAGAAGAATTTTAAATCATTACAATGTTAAACTATCAACACAAACAAAGCAATACGCGTTTGCGAATTCAAAAATCACAATAATGTTAAACTATCAACACCAACGAAGAAGCAAGCGTTTTACCGCTTGTGCCATTGCATGACAATAACACCACTCGCGGCAGTTTTGAAAAGAGTTCGTCTTAAAGCAAATGGCAAACAAACGAAAGATACGCCAAGAAAGAGTAAACACACTGCCAATTCTGTTATAACACACTGCCAATTCTGTTATAACACACTGCCAATTCTGTTATGGTTTTTTTTTTCTTTTCACATACGATGAACACAGACACTCCTTACATACACACACGCTCTAAGCAACTCCCCGTTATTTATCAGTTTAAAAACAATTCGCGACATGTTTCAAGTTCCGCTGTCACATCTGAGAAACACAAAACAATGTTGTTGGTGACTTTTCACCTGTCTTTCTCCCCAGCTCAATCCACTGCCGCCTGTAGGACTTTGGGGGGGGGAGGGGGGGGCGGGGGGGGGGTGTTTAGACTGAAGCACATCTGCTGAAGTCTGTCTCTTGTTTCCTCCACATCACCACTCAACACACACACACTGGGCTGCCAGTCTTCTATGTACAGTCGGTCGTTTCCGACTTGTGGGCAGACCTCATACATCGAACAGTGCATGGTCTGGGAGACCTGAAGAGGCAGGGGAGGGGAGGAGAGGGGAGGGAGGGTGGGGCGGAGTCAAGTCCTAGCTTTCTGGGGCTTAAAACAATGGGAGGGGGAAACGGTGTTCGCGCTTCAGAATTGAACATACAAGTCCGTTCTCCTCCAATCGGAACTGGCCAGGTGTTCCTGCATTTTCAACAGAAAGTTCTCCAGTTGGTCTCTAACCCACTGGCTTACAACCGGCATGTCTACATCCTCGCTCAAGACCCAAGACACGACCATCGTCCACTCCGAACACCATTGTCTGTGACCGCCAGCACAAGCGGTGTAACTCTTGACACTTTGTTTTTGGCGGTCTGTCCAGAAGTCCGATGGTGCGCGAGACGCATGCCGGGTGTGTTTGTGTGTGTGTGTGTGTGTGGGGGGGGGGGGGGGGGGGGGGGGGGGCATGAGGTCACACTGAGGTCAGAGGTCAGCCTGAGACAGTCGTTCATAGTCACTGCACCTCACTGCCGATCAGAGAGAGGTAAGGGGCCGAGAAGCGCACAGGGGGGCTGCCGCCGCTACGGCTCCGCTACTGGCCAGGGCGGCCGCGGCGCTGAACACATCGAAGGAGTCGCGGAGGCACCCTCTGTCGGAAGGTTCTGGAACAAAACAAACAATCCAATGTTATTTTCACTCTGTTCTGGAACAAAACAAACAACCCAATGTTATTTTCACTCTGTTCTGGAACAAAACAAACAATCCAATGTTATTTTCACTCTGTTCTGGAACAAAACAAACAATCCAATGTTATTTTCACTCTGTTCTGGAACAAAACAAACAATCCAATGTTATTTTCACTCTGTTCTGGAACAAAACAAACAATCCAATGTTATTTTCACTGTTTGCATAAATGGAAAACCGATGGATTTCTACCATCACTATTATTATCAATCGCAGAAAAATCTGACCTAAAGCCACTAGCTCCAGGTGAAAAGTTGTATAAGTATGTTACAAGGAATAAAGTCAGAAGAACGTCATTCACTGATAGATGCCAAAACGTTTGGGTGATGCTAGTGCTTAACAAGGTAACCAAGAGACATAACGACATGAGCCTTGAAATGAAAAGCACTGACAAAAATGAAACATCCTCAGAAATACACTGTCAGAGAACAAGCCCCTGGGGCTGGAAGAAAACGTTTCTATGCTTAATTTAATTTTGTTCCTGATCAGAATGTTGAAAATCTCTACAGACAACTGTTGAAAAAATATTGCACGATTGATTCTAACTGAAGAGAAAAAATCTGAGATTAAAAGAAAAATAACGACAAAAAGTCAGATACTAATCAGATCATTATTTGCACAAGATGTAAACCATGCTCTTACCAATCACCACCGCCTCTGTCAACTGTAAACCCGTTACTACACCTACACACAGAACCCTGAAATCATCTTGCCCTATGTTCAATCGCGTGCAATGTTCACAGATTCTGTGTAAAGTGACTGGTCTGTAGCAAGAGCTGGAATGAACTCCAGCCAAAGGGTCTACAGAGTAGCGCCCCTGACTTGCACAGTTACCGGCCCTCACCGCACCTGGCAGTTTCAGCTCTCGTTCAGTGCCCGACTTGTTCTTGTCTCCTTCTGGTTCTGATTCCGCCACGTCTGGAACCAAACAATGGCCGGTTGGACAACAAGAACGCCAACGACAACAGCAATAACAGTAATAATAACAACAACAACAACAATAATAATTATGATAATTTGATAGTAATAATATCTGTCGCCATAGAAGAATGTTCTGGGGGTAGTTTCCATCATACCAGTAACATTTTCCTTTCGTGTAGATTTGTGTTGCTGAGGGAACTGGGATGAGTATCGTTTAGGGTCTATCACCGATGTTTTTGCCCTGTGAGTATTGCTATCATTGATCAGCTTCAGCTCTGTCCATGTCTCTGGATGGTGAACTGGCTCCTTTCGAAGCAATAATGACACAAGTCGGCAGAGTTCAAGGAAGTCCGCATTTCTTTTCGATAAGATCTTCTGACATTGTTGCCTCGTCAGGATGGCGCCGAGAGTGTGAATGTGTGTGGAAGAGAAGGAAACGGATGGGGTGGGGTATGGTGGGTGGGTGGGAGTGGGGGTCAGATATGATGCGTTTGTAATTGGGTTATCTTCTTTTCAAAGAAAAATAACCACCCCAGAAGGGAAAAGCAACAGCAGCGACAAAGCCGACAACAATGACGGTGATGATCAATATCATAATGACAACAGCCATCAAGGAACTCTCAATACCAGGTAACCATCAGGCCACTGACGTGACGAGACACTGCCCCGCTGCTTTGTCATTTCGGTGAAGGTCAGCAATACCTAGTCTGACTCAGCGTACACACAATACAACATACCATTCATTTCCCACCCCAACATCCTACTCACAACATAATCATCCCTCAATGCCGGAGCCAGGTGCAATGAACACCTCCCAACCCTGCTCCCCTCACTCTTCCCCGGGGACAGACGACCACCAAATTCATCCTGCGACATTCCCACGAATCTGTCCACGCCCCAGACTGACACAGACCTCATGCAGAGCAGACAGGTGTAGAATTGAACACACAAGTTACCATAAAGCATGAAAGGGCAGAACACTACACCATTCCATGGCGTGTCTTTAACTTAAAACAAGCAGACAATAATAAAACATCATCGTATGTCCCCACCCATCTGGACCACTGCCTGTAGTTTGAACCTTTGCATGGTGTAATTGCCTCGTGCAATTGCCTGAAATAGGTTTTCTGGATGACTTACTAAAGAAAATTGATTCGATTCCTTGGGCGTTTGATTTTGATTTAAATTTCTGATTTTCAGTTAACTTTTGCTTCACTATTTTTTTCCTTATGATTCACTGCAAGTAAAAGTCAAAAATGCATATACTTTGAAAGAATTTGTCCAAAACTCCTAACCGAAAAAAACAGAGCCTTGAATGCACGGGAGAAATGGAGATCGAATCGGTCAACGTGAATCAGCCCTTGGCGCCAAACATCACTGTCAAGAACTCAACAACACAACACACATGATTTGCCATGGAAGAAACACACATGATTTGCCATGGGGAAAACACACATGATTTGCCATGGGAGAAAAACAGATCCATTCGGACCTCGTGACTCTACCCTCTTGGCTCTCGTGACTCTACCCTTAGAGCCCAGCATGGCCATCCACTCTCCACAGCACAACACACACGATCTGCCAGGCGTGGCCTGTTGTTCACCTGAGGTCTGGGTCCGGACTGGCTCCTCCGGACTGGAGGACACCGGCTTCATGGCCAGGTCCAGGCCAGGTCGGGTGGGTTGATGGTGCTGCCTCCTCCCCCGTTGTGACCGGGACCCGGGGACCCAGAAGGCAGGCGAATTTCCGCCATGGCCATGGCTTCCTGCTGATGTCTCCGGTCCTTCTTCTCCTTCTTCAGCCTGTTCCTCAGCTCCTCTGGAAGGAACACAAGGGACACAACCTGGATCACTCCTCAGTTCAGTTAGAATGAAGGGAGTGTGAAACATCCTCAAAGCATAACTGTCAGGGGGACATTTGTTTAATGTATCATGTATTGTTGGTTTGTCCCACGTTAGCAAAACGATCAGAAGACGTGGTGGTGGTGGTGGTGGGGGGTTAAGTATGGATACATTTTGAAATGCAAATCCAGGTTTGTGCCACATATCCGCTACTGATACTGTAGTGCTTTTTCTTAAGGGAAGACAGGTAGCTGGGTTGATGTGAACAATCTGGTCCAGGGTGTTTGTTGAGCTCACAGTGGACTTCCATGATCAGACAGTGGCACTACGGGCGTTTCCATGATGTAATCGTCTGACCCAGTCAGCCCTTTAGTCCTGCATGGGCCATAGCTGACTCCCTGCTCAGGTCTTGCCACAGCATGGGCTGTATGGCAATCAATGCATGGGCCATATCTGACTCCTGTCCAGGTCTTTCCACAGCATGAGCTGTATGGCAATGTATGGGCCATACCTGACTCCCTGTCCAGGTCTTGCCACAGCATGAGCTGTATGGCAATGTATGGACCATACCTGACTCGCTGTCCAGGTCTTTCCACAGCATGAGCTGTATGGTAATCAATGTATGGTACATACTTGACTCCCTGTCCAGGTCTTTCCACAGCATGAGCTGTATGGTAATCAATGTATGGGCCATACCTGACTCCCTGTCCAGGTCTTGCCACAGCATGAGCTGTATGGCAATGTATAAGAGCATTTTTTTTTTTTTCATTTATGCCCGTCGCTCCGGTGGAGCATAGGCCATCAACGACCCTTCGCCATCGCACTCTGTTCTGGGCTGTTCTGGTCATTCAGTCCAGTTTGTCCCTTGTTGTTTCAACTCCGCCTCAGTGTCTCGTCTCCAGCTGTTGCGAGGCCGGCCTCTCTTTCTCTTTCCCTGCGGGTTCCAGTTCAGGGCTTGGCGTGTGGTGCTGGATGCTGGCTTCCTGAGGGGTGTTCCGATCCAGCCCCACTTCTTCGCAGTATCTGCTTGGCCACTGGTTCCTGTCCCGCACGCTCCCACAGATCTTCGTTTCGGACCTTGTCCTGCCATCGGATTTTGTAGATGCGCCTCAGACAGGTGAGCAGATGAGAAAAAAAGAATTCATCGTGACGAAATTAGCCGAGTAACTACAAGAGTGACAGCATTTCGGCTCTCATTATCATCGATACTGAAGACACGACAATTTCTTTTTTTTTTTTTTGATGAAGCCACAGACCTCAACTGAATGAACTCAGCGAACACATGATGGGCTTCATCCGAACAAAACGTATCGTCTAGAATCATCTGGGGGTTGGTCTTTTGCCGTACAGGTGACCCGTCGTCGCATGGCCCTAGTTTCTCACACATGGCGACCCTGTGTCAAACAGCCTGACCATCTTCTGTGGCGTTTCACTGTTTGTATGGACGCTTGAGTGGATCTTACAGGTAAATACAATGAATCCGAGACTGAGTACGGCCAGTGGGTCCGAGGATGAGCGGGTGCTTAATTAAACAGACGGGAACACAGGTAACGGACGATTGGGGAAACCGCTGTTATGTCAACGCCGAATTGGAATTTCGGCAAATGGGGAACGCAACAGCAGTTAGCTTACAGTTCTTTGAACTCCGGAATCAAAACAGAATGGTTTGGCTCCAACACATCGTTATTTACTCTCCTGTCGATCGTATACCTGCTAAGGGTTTGAGGGAGAGAGAGAGAGAGATGAGAGAGAGAGAGAGAGAGAGGAGAGAGAGAGAGAACTGTTTCGGAACTGACTGTTTCCATTTGAGGACTGCGCATTACTTTCAGCTGACCATTAGTGCATTCCTGGCTGTTATTTGTATTCACATTTCCCCATGTAGTTATGATGGATGTTCAGCTTTGATTTTTAAAAATCCATTCTGAGTTGCCTCAAAAATGTTTCATCAACCGTCAGTCCAGTCAAACGCTAACTGCCTAGTTAGTTTGTGATTCTTCTCTTTTCCGCTCATGCGAGCGTGTGCGTGCGTGCGTGCGTGCATGTGTGTGTGTGTGTGTGTGTGTGTGTGTGTGCGTGCGTGCGTGCGTGCGTGCGTGCGTGCGTGCGCGCATGTGTGTGTGCTTTTAAGTTTATGTATGTACGCGAGTGTGCGCCCTCCCGCTTGAAGGCTATGTGCATCAATGGATATCACATTTACGATTTCTGTTGCTATAAATGAGAGACCGCCTGACTGACATCAGAGTGATTGTTACATTTGCTACATTTCATCTCCCCCTCAAATTCTAAATGGCCTTACAGGAAATGATTGGAGAAGAGAATAACTATTTGAGGGCAGAGTCAAAGTGTGCATTAACCGCAAGTTCTTTTGCATAAAGTCTTGACAAAACGGTGTTGTAGTTGTTTTCTGTCCCTTTCTGTTCTAGCCTTCCAACTGGCCGGTACTTTTTTTTTCTTCTCAGACACGTGTTTTGTAGAAGAAGAAAAAAAGAAAAACACGTAAGAAAGGAAAAATAAGTACACTAATACTTTTCACTCTTCATTCTCCGTGGGTTAGTTCTGCCTTGTCCTTGCTCACCGTTTTTGGTTTTCACTTCGTTCAGGTTCCTCTTGAGGTCTTGGATGGTCATTTCGTTGTCTCTCAGCATGCCCAGCAGCTCCTCTGCAACAACCAACAACAGATCAGCGGTCAACGTCAGCAGCTCCATTCCAGGCACGCATGGACCTGAACGTATCCCTCGTACATACTCCTCCCTCCATCCAGCCTCCTCCTGTCCCTCCCACCCCCACAACAAAGACTTCATTAGGAGGAAAACATGAAAGACAGAAAAGATGAAGAAAAGAAAGAACGTTTGTTCGTTGTTGAAAAAGAGAAAGAACGTTCGGTCGTCGTTGAAAGAGAAAGTGCCTTTGGGTCGTTGAAAAGGAGAAAGTACGTTTAGTCGTCGTTGAAAAGGAGAAAGTACGTCTGATCGTCGTTGAAACAGAGAAAGAACGTTTGGTCGTCGTTGAAAAAGGGAAAGTACGTTTGGTCGTCACTGAGACAGAGAGAGAACGTTTGGTCTTCGTTGAAACAGAGAAAGGACATATGGTCGTTGTGGTATTCGTATTCATTTTCCTTTTTCAGCTGTCTGGCTTCGAGTGTGTCCACCAGTTTCAGTTTAGTTTGAGACAACCAACGACTCAAAGCCTGTTCAGAGAGAGAGAGAGAGGAGAGAGAGAGAGAGAGAGAGAGAGAGAGAGAGAGGGAGAGAGAGAGAGGGAGGGAGAGAGAGTGAGAGAGACAGAGAGATACACAGACTGACAGATAGACAGACAGAAACAGACAGACAGAGAGAGAGAGAGAAAGAGAGAGAGAGAGAGAGAGAGAGAGAGAGAGAGTGAGAGACAGAGAGACACACAGACTGAGAGACAGACAGAAACACAGAGGAGGAGAGAGAGAGAGAGAGAGAGAGAGAGAGAGAGAGAGAGAAGAGAGAGAGAGAGAGAGAGAGGGAGAGAGAGAGATGGCAGTAACAGAAGATTCTCACATCTGAAAATATTCTAAGCCGTTAACGAACTGAAACAAAAATAAAATCAGACCCCTCTGGGTAAATTGACGTATCCGTCTTTGAAATTTCAGTTACTCTCTCCAGCAAGCGAAACCAAGACCGCGTTATTATTAATTACTTCTATCGGCACATCTCGGCAATTATAGATATTACTCGGTAGTTTCCGATTACCCAAGCTTTGAACACAGAAATTGGGTTTGCAACGTAGATAGCAAGTTCACGTGGTTTGCAACGCAATTGAGACATGAGGATCTGCCCCTGCCCCGTATGTGAGAGTGAGTACCTGCGTGCGTGTGAGTGAGCGAGCGACTGGTATTATCATTACTGCATGTTATTATTATTATTTTATTTGATTTTCCGTTCTTGATTCTGTTCCTTAATGGAAGTAATCTTAGGAGCTATGCATTTTAGAAGTACTTTTGATGATAGGATGCGTGTCTAACCCTTTTGCGATGTTTTTCTTATTTATATCTGATAAGTATGTTTACTATTACTGGGTTTATACATATTTGATATTTTTGTCCATTCGTGTTCATGTGATAATATTTGCACCGAATGCAATTTCTCTCTTTGAAGATAACTAAGGTTTTCTTACATATCTTATGAGAGTGAGTGAGTGAGTGAGTGAGTGTGTGTGTGTGTGTGTGTGTATGTGTGTGTGTGTGTGTGTGTGTGTGTGTGTGTGTGTGTGTGTGTGTGTGTGTGTGTGTGTATGTGTGTGTGTGTGTGTGTGTGTGTGTGTGTGTGTGTGTATGAGTGCGCGCGCGCACGTGTGTGTGTATGTGTGTGTGTGTGTGTGTGTGTGTGTGTGTGTGTGTGTGTGTGTGTGTGTGTGTGTGTGTGTGCGTGCGCGGTGCACGTGTGCGTGCATGCAAGCGCCCGCGCTGTGTGTGTGTGTGTGTGTGTGTGTGTGTGTGTGTGTGTGTGTGTGTGTGTGTGTGTGTGTGTGTTCCAATCTTTTTTTCCCCCAAATTTAAATAAATTCTTATTCTGAACTGGATTCGTCATATCTTATGAGCTATTGCGTTCAATCAAACAAATATTTTCAGTGTGAAGTGTTAGACCCTGACATCCAAAAACTTGAGAGAATGGTAGGAAGGAGGGAGAGAAGAGAGAGAGAGAGAGAGAGAGAAGAGAGAGAGAGAGAGAGAGGAGGAGAGAGAGAGAGAGAGAGAGAGAGGAGAGAGAGAGAGAGAGAGAGAGAGAGAGAGAGAGAGAGAGAGAGAGAGCGAGGAGACAGACAGACAGAAAAAGACAGAGACAGAGAAGGACAGAAAGTCAGAGACCTCATCCCCTTTAACAACAACAACAAAAAAAGTGCCAAAAAAAAAATTAATAATAATAAAATAAAAATAAAATAAAACCAGAGAAAAAAAAAAGAAGAGGGAAAGACAAAACAGTGGGCCAGCTAGATTAATATGAGCGTCAGGCTCCCCCTCCCCCCCTCCCCCCACCCCCACCCCCAGCCCGCCGCCCTCAGATTAGCAGGCACATTGGAGATATGATGTATTCGACAGGCCTCATTCCCCCTCCACAGGACGCGCCTGTGGTCGGGATTAAAAGCTTCATTGCACGGACCACCTCGCCCTTCCCCTCCCCCCCCCCCCCCACACACACACACACACCTCCCCCCTCCCCCTCCACGCCACTCCCCATACCCTCCACCTCTCCCTGCACGTAAATCTTACCAGCCCGACCCTCCCCCCCCCCCTCTCCCCTACCATCTCCCACATCCTCTATACCCCCTTCCTCCCTCTCTCCCCTCCCTGCCCGACCGCTGTTGCGAGTGTCCGCCACTGGTAATGAGAGTCCCGAAAGGGGCTCGTAAACCTTGTCCTTTCTCCATTTCGTCTTGTAACGGATTTTTTTCTTCTTTTCTTTTCTGTTCTTCTTGAGGGGTGTTTGGTGGGGGCAGCGGTTGGTGCGTGTTGGGATGGGTGGGGGGTTAGAGTCTGGGGTGGTTGGGCAGTGGCGTGTTGTGAGAGGGGATGTTGTGGATGCTTTCTTTTTTCCTCCCCCCCCCCTCCCGTCTCCCCCTCCCTGATCCCCCTCCTTCCCTTCGTCTCAACGCCCCCCCCCCCCCTCCACCTTCCACCCCTCTCTCTCTCTTTCTTCTGAAGGTGAAATTCACATCTTGCACAGAAACGGATTCTGAAGGGAGACAAAGTTTCAGAGGCCGACGAAGTTTTGCGGGTGAACGACGAGAAGGTCCAAGTTCTGAACGAGGTGACATCTTCTGAACAAGGTGACATCTTCTGAACGAGTGGACATCTTCTGAACGAGGTGAAAATACTTACACACACCAAAAGATTCATTTCCTGAATGATCGGTTCATCTGTTTCTGTGGTCCTTCCTTTCAGCTACGATGCCCTTGTGTGTTTAGCTTGCCTTCTTTATTTCACGGCGGAACGTTTCTAGGAAAGGACTGACGAGGGCGGCGACGTTTTATTCATCCACACGCTCACCAACAAGTCTTCCTCTGAGTTCGATCCTATGACGCGTGGATGAGGGGGACTGTGTGGTATTCAGTGGAAAGGAGAGGAGGAGGAGGAGGAGGGGTGGACGCGGTATGAAAAAAGGGCAAAGTCTTTTTTTTCTTTTTTCTTTCAAGTTTCTAAACCCTCGCCTCTGCCATCTTATCAATTGCAGATTGTAGCAGATTGGCGGGAGTCTGGCGACTGGCGAGGTTTTAGGGATTTGGGGGTGGGAGTTATTGGAGAAGAGGGAGAGGCTGGAGAAGCTTACTGCTGCCCCGGCCTCCGTGTCAGCCTCATTTTCTCCACTGTGGGTCGTCATGGATTCAGAGAGGAACCAGCAGTCCACATTCATTTTCTCTTCTGGGAGAATTATATATCCCCCAGCTTTACAGGATTCGGGGATCTACGCTGCCCCCCCCCCCCCCCTTTTTTTTTTCTTTCTTTTCTTTTCCTGTTTGTCCCTATCTTATGAATTTAGATTATAACAGATTTTTACTGATTTAGGATGAATTATTCAGTCTCGTCTGTCATTTCTTTTTTCTTCTTCCCCCCCCCCCCCCCCCCCCCCTCTTCTCCCACTGAAGCGCGTGCGCGCGCTTGTGTCTGTTTTTTGTGTGCTTATACATGTCTTTGACTATGAGCATGCTGTGTGCATGTGTGTGTGTGTGTGTGCGTCTATGAGTGCCTGTGCAATATATGCGAGTGAGTGTGTGTGTAGAGAGAGAGAGAGAGAGAGAGAGAGAGAGAGAGAGAGAGAGAGAGAGAGAGAGAGAGAATGTGTGTGTGTGTGTGTGTGTGTGTGTGTGTGTGGGTGTGTGCGTGCGTGTGAGTGTGTGAGTGTGTGTATGTGTTTGCGTGTGTGTGCATGCGTGTGTGCGTGCGTACGAGAGACAGACAGAGACTAAGAGAGAGAGTGAGAGAGAGAGAATGTGTGAGGTACATTTTGCAGAAGTATGTTTTACAAGGCACAAACAGCAATCGAAAAGGTAGACTGTAAACATTTCTCTACATGCCTACAACACCATTACCGATGACCAAATCCTGTATAAGCAATTTTGATTCCTTAAAAATAAAAAAAATAAAAAAAACACCACCGTGATGACCATCCCTGGTTAAAAAAACGTACAACTGCGTCATCATAAGATCTGTATTTCAATATTTCAATTGTGTTTACTCGGTCCGCTAACTCTTTCTTTTTACATTACGTCGACAGCTCCGAAGGTCTGCAAACCACTTTTATAGATAGAACAACAAACGTGGGATTCACTGACATTTTGCACACCTCCATTCACCTACCGGCAAGGTCATACGGCATAAATCGACACCTTACGAACCTACAGGCAAGGTCATACGGCATAAATCGACACCTTACGAACCTACCGGCAAGGTCATACGGCATAAATCGACACCTTACGAACCTACAGGCAAGGTCATACGGCATAAATCGACACCTTACGAACCTACAGGCAAGGTCATACGGCATAAATCGACACCTTACGAACCTACAGGCAAGGTCATATGGCATAAATCGACACCTTACGAACCTACCGGCAAGGTCATAACGGCATAAATCGACACCTTACGAACCTACCGGCAAGGTCATACGGCATAAATCGACACCTTACGAAAGGAGAGGACAAGGCCTTCCGTTCACAACGAGGAAATGGATCAGGCCCATCACTGCAGACTTCTCATCACGTCGTTCCATTCTGTTATGAAGGTCTTAGAGGAACCGGAGCTGGTTCAGACATGAAGGGGACAGCCATAACCCTGACTCGGGCTCTGCTTTCAACTTCCACAGGGATTCTGCTGTAAACGATTCGAGGCGCTACTTTGGATTTCTGAAACAGTTACATTTCCTGAACGCTGCAGGCTCCACACCTGAAAACTGGACCATGGCCATCTGTAATGACTACAGCAGCACTGTGACTACAGGAAGAAAGAAAGAAAGAAAGAGGGAAAGAAAGAAAGAAAGAAAGAAAGAAAGAATGAAAGTATGAAGAAAAAAAAAAGAAAGAAAGAAAAACGAAGAAAAGAAAGAGAAACTATTATGTCTGTGTGCGCGTGTGTATGTATGTGCATGTGTGCATTCGCCAATATGTCTGTGCATGCGTACGAGCAAAGGAGTCCGCACGTGCATTTGAGAAGCGGCAAAATAATATTTCATACATTGCAAAGGGTCACTAATCGCACTCACGAGCAAATAAACATGCGCACATACACACAAACGGCAGATACAAGGACAGCAAAGAAAATGGGGTCAGTCAGACAGCCAGATCGACACAGCCCATGTCCAACCGAACAGCCAGCAGCCAGCAGGAAGGTCATTAGCGGAAGCGGAAGTAGTGCAGCTGACAGAAAACATGCGCACTGAGACCCACAACACGGGAGGTCAGGCGGGCCAAAGCCATCAGAATGGCAAGTCACTTTCCAATTTTCTCCCAAAGTCCAGCCGAAATGCGACGCGACAATAAAATCATATCTCTCGCGCTGACCGCTTCTCCGGCAAGCGGGGACTGAGGAAAACCGAGGAATTTGGCCCGGCATTAATATTTCGCCTTGGATCTTCTCAGAACTGTGCTGGAAAAGTTCCTTTGCGATTTACGGGCCTGCGGCTCGCGGGGGGCCTATCTTTAGCCGCTCAATAGTAAATTATTACCCGCCTTTTCTCTTATTTATTGCCCTTTTATTTAGTTTTGTGATGAGAGCCCGAGCCGGGTCTGTCGGGGCCGCGATACGGGGCGGAATATGTTTTGCCCCGCCATCTCTGTGGCAATGAGGAAGAATTTCCCGCAGTGGCCGAAGGGCTCCCCCGTGATAGATTCCTTGCTTCAACACACACATTCGTCACCGAACCGCTCCCCAGCACCCCCCCCCCCCCCCTCCACCCCCCACTACTCCCTTTTTCCAACCTCCCTCCTCCTCTTCCCCTCTTCGATGCCAGGCGAATGGGATGGGGGGGGGGGGGGGGGGGGGGGAGGGGAGGGGGTGCTGCGGCTGGGTCAGGAGACTGGTCTTTTTCACGCTGCCACCCCATTATGATGCCGTATTATCTCAACGGTTAATGACCAATTTCTCTCATTTCTTCTCCCTGCAACTGTAAAATCTGCCCGCCGATAGGCAGGAAAAACGTAATAAAACGTCCAAAATGGATGAGAGTTCCTTGACAGTTTCCCAATAATTTCAACAATGAAAGGGTTTCTATCAAGGGCTCTCCGGCATTATGGTGCCGCCGCTGTGATTGAGTTTGGAGCGGCTCCAGGACAAAAGGCGGCGGCAGGAAATGACTGCTGCTCATTGAACGCTCACCTCGGCTCCCTCCTCCTCCTCCTCCTCCTCCTCCTGGTCGGCACAGTGGGTCTGGGTCTTTGGGGCCGGCCTTTCCTCGCCTTGCTCTTGTTCCCCATCCTCCCGGTGCCGGATTCAAGAAGTTTCCCGTCGGCAGGAGGAGGCTTTCCACTTCCCTCTGCAGTGCAGCTTTCACTGGGGGCTCCCTTTCTACTCCCTGACGCTGCCTACTTCCCTCACCTTTTCTTGGGGGGGGGGGGGGGGGGGGGGGGGGGGGGGGGGGGGGGGGGGGGGGGGGGGTCGAGGTGGGGGGGGAGTAAAAAAAAAATAAAGAGGAAAGGTTCAGATGTTCATAGTTTGGACGTCCTTATTTGTCAGTTTCTCGGTGCTATCAACAGCGCAGTCCTACAACATCCTTCGTAGACCTACAGGACTCTCAGACTTGCAAACCGTGCTGGAAGTCTAGTGAACACGTCATCTCAAATGTGTGCAACTAAAACGGTGAAGAAGGGGGATAGGTGAAACTGCGGTGATCCACTCTCAAAACCAGTGTGGGAGGTGAAGTAAGTACATGGCAAACTGTTCAAAAAGTAACTATCATACCGAAACTGGTATGAACTGAAAATATTGACCAAAAAATGTGAAATGAAAATGCACATATCATGTAAAAAGAAAGTGATATCCAATTCACCTATGGGCAGAGTATAAAGTCTAACACCTGCAAACGCCAACTGCCGAACGCTCCCCCCCCCCCCCCCCCCCCCCCCCCCGAAGACGAAGAAGAAGAAGAAAAAGAAGAAGAAGAAGAAGAAGAAGAAACTGCCTTCCAAAGACCACAGCCTATGCTCTGGAAAAGAGAAGTGACCGAAATTTGTATTCTTCATCATTAACAGACGGGTCTGAAAACCGGCTGTACTATTACTCCCTCTATGCCAGACCTCAGAACTGAAGCTTTAAGTGTCGCCGAGAGAGCAACGGTCCATTAAGAGACGCATTACCATACCGGCCAATGAAAGGTCCGACAGCTCCACTTTATACGGGAGGAATACAGTAATGGTTCTACAACCTTTTCCCCCTTCCACTCCTCGCCTGTCTTTCTTCACGGTTCCATCGTGCTGTCCACACGGGGAAGTGTCCCTGACACGCGTGACTGATTGCGTACTCACTTTCCGCACGTCCAGTTCCGAGCGATTAATCACTATTAATCAATGACACGATGCTGGCCTTTTGTTGGCGATCTATACTGTCAAATGGAGGATCGATTTTCCTTTCGAAATGTACCCTTTCTCAAAGAATGAAAGAATAGCATCCTGATGCCAAAACCCGTTGAAAGAAGTCTGTAATAGGTCTCGGTTGACTGGTCAATTACGGCTGACTGACAAATTTAACTTTAATTGGAACATTTCACATTTTCAAAAGTTTTGGTTCGTTTAAACCACAGTTTCTGAAACAGACCAGTTTGATTCTATAGAAAATTGGCGTCTGAAACAAAAATGCTGTCCTCTGTCTGAGACTAAAACCTCCGAAAAGCTCTGACCAGACACACAGAGAGAGAGAGAGAGAGAGAGAGAGAGAGAGAGAGAGAAGAGAGAGAGAGAGAGAGAGAGAGAGTGAGAGTTAGTTCTGTAAATGGAGTTCACATCATCCGCTGGCCTTTCCCCACACCTCACTCACGGATCGATACCAGCGCCCCCTGGTCGTTTTGGCCGACAATTAGGGCCAATCCCGAAAGACAAATGTCCATTTCTGATGGAGAATTAATGGAGAGAAATCTGCGCTCTCCAATAGACCCTGTTCCATTGCCCGTCTCTCTCCTTCGTGCGGGCACGCGCTAATCTGCCATGAAATTTGATTGTCTGCGAAAGGGGGTGCCTCGATCTCTCATATTTTCTTCCTAACTCCCCTCTCTCTCTCTCTCTCTCTCTCTCTCTCTCTCTCTCTCTCCCCACCCCCCCCCCCTCCCCCATCCCCCCTTCGACCCTCCTTTTATGTCCTTCTACCAACTAGACCTAACTTAGTCCCTGAAAGTTTTTGAAACTTTTGATTTCCCCAGGCTAAAAACACTTGCCACTGCTGGCGTGAGGATATTGGACGGCCATTTCGGAAACCAATCCAAGTTGTCGATCTGGCCGCATGCATTTCAGCGTGGTTGGGTTTCAATTTACGGCGCTGTGCATGGTACTGTGCCTTAGCCTCCCTCCCCCCCCCCCCCCCCCCCCCCCCTCAAATTCTTACAAACGTCCTAGTCTCCTTCAGGCGATTCATCAAATATTAAACAGCGAGACTTAAAAAATGGTAGAAGAATAGGGAGGGAGAGGGAGGGAGGGTGCAGATACTACCACCATATTTTGTTTGATGACAGGGCTGGGCCGTCTTTGATCCCTGGGGGTGTCGATGACGTCGAAAGGAGGTGTCTGGTCTGGTACTGCAAGGTACTTTGTGCAATTTATTCAGCTGGATGACCATGATGATGATGAAGAGGAGGACGCGGAGGGGGAGCATGATGGGTCTGTGAATTTCCCAGACTGGAACACTGACAAACTCATCGACAGAGAGCCAGCCATCGCTGTCTCTTAACAGAGAGCCAGCCATCGCTGTCTCTTAACAGAGAGCCAGTCATCGCTGTTTCTTAACAGAGAGCCAGTCATCACTATCTCTTAACAGAGAGCCAGCCATCGCTGTCCCTTAACACAGAGCCAGTCATCACTATTTCTTAACAGAGAGCCAGCCATCACTATCTCTTAACAGAGAGCCAGCCATCACTGTCTCTTAACAGAGAGCCAGCCATCACTGTCTCTTAACAGAGAACCAGCCATCACTATCTCTTAACAGAGAGCCAGTCATCGCTGTCTCTTA
>CM031602.1:19974662-19977162 GCA_018398815.1 Conus ventricosus | reverse complement strand
ACCGGTTAGTCCAGGTTCCGTTCTACTTTGGAGAAGGACTGCGCTCTACCTGGCGCTCCTTCCGCTGTTTTAGTTATTCATTTGACACTGCCATTATTCAGTGATAACACAGTCGGTTCCGGGGGAAACCCTAGAAGAGCTCAATGTCTTAAGGTAGCTCCAACTTGGCGGCACTATCGTCTCAAGCTGGAGGGGTGAGGGAATTAACGATCAATTCACCCTCACACCCAATCCCAAGAACTGAAAAGTCAAGTCAAATCTGACCTCCAACTCACCAACCTCGGCTCGCTGGTGAAGGTAAATGGTACTGGTGACGGCAGATACTTGCGAAGATGAGGACTGGGAGGGGGTGGGGGTGGGGGGTGGGGGTAAAGGATGGAGAGAGAAAAGAACTGTGGCATTGTCATTGGCTGGCGAGTGTAACCTCATCGCCCTCTCACGTACCATGAAATAAAGTGCAAGGGCTTGTTGATCTATTGTCACACACCTTCCACGACACCTTCCACGACACACACACCCTCCTCCCTTCCCCGAGGAGGGGGTAAGAGGTGCGGGGGAGATGGGAGTAGGAGTAGGGATGGAGGGGGAGAGGGGGGGGGGGGCAGAATGGTGTCATTGACATTCGGAAAGTGTTAAACTAAACACCGTCTCGGAAGCGTTTCAACAGGAAGGGGCGACCTCGGTTCGTAAGTCCCATCAATACAGCTCCTCTCTGTTTACACTGCGGAGAGGATCAGGTTCTGTTGCGCCTTTTCGTGGGCAGCCCACCACTGTCATCTCTGTCAAAGCCCGCCCCTGCTCCGTGCGGCCTGAGGGGGCGGGCTGCGGAGGGAATGGCTGAGGAGGAGGAAGAAGGGGGTGGGGGAGAGGGGGGAGCTGAGAAGTGGAGAAGGGGTGGGGAGGAGGCGGGGGTACGGCAGGTAAGAGGGGAAGTGAAGCAGGGGGGGATCGTGGCGACGAATCTTGTCTTACGCCCTGCGTGCGATGTTGTTTTTTCATTTCTCAGCCGTCTCGCCCGGGGTCCCCAGCTTTGACAGCTATTTACAATCTCTCTCTCGCTCTCTTTTACCTCGGCGCCACCATTCTATTCTTGTTCTCTTTCTTTTTCTCCTATCCCCCTCCCCCCTCTCCCCCTCCTCCATTACTATCTCTCTCTCTTATCTCTCTTGTTCGGATTAAATTAGACCAACAATGTCCTTTCCACTTTCTGTTTATTGAGTTTTATTAAGTTTCTGTGCGGGAGTGTATTATTTTCACGCTGAATTTTTTCATTTCACATTCGTCAGCTTCGAGCAAGCACAACTGAGACCCCCCCCCCCCCCCCCCCCGACGTTCCCAAGGAGAGAGAGGATGGACAGCAGGAGATGGATCGGGGTGTGGGGTGTGGGGTGCCGAGTATGAGAGAGAGAGAGAGAGAGAGAGAAGAGAGAGAGAGAGAGAGAGAGAGAGAGAGAGAGAGAGAGAGAGAGAGAAAGAGAGAGAGAGAGATGTAGAGGGAAGGGAGGCGAAATGGGAAGACAGCGAGTGAGGTGAAGAAAACAAGTTTTGAACACCGTGGAATCAACGGCGGCCTACTGGGGTGGTGACGCGCCCGCCAGTACAGCGGTTCGAATCCCACACAGAGGTGTGGCGCTATGAATTCCACGCAACAACATTCAATGACAAAACGCAGTGCGAGTCGTAAGTACGGCGCTTTTACGCAATGTGTGCAGTGCTGCGAACGCCCCTTTGCGCAAAGTAAAACTCAGACTTGATGTCTTATCCTGGGAGCAATGACAGCTTCGAGCTGATCCACGTGATTTTTATTTCTCCCGCTAAAATCTGAATCCCCTCCATAGTCCCAAGTGGCTTGCCCAGTCGTGTTTTAGTCCCAAGTGGCTTGCCCAGTCGTGTTTTAGTCCCAAGTGGCTTGCCCAGTCGCGTTTTAGTCCCAAGTGGCTTGCCCAGTCGTGTTTTAGTCCCAAGTGGCTTGCCCAGTCGCGTTTTAGTCCCAAGTGGCTTGCCCAGTCGTGTTTTAGTCCCAAGTGGCTTGCCCAGTCGTGTTTTAGTCCCAAGTGGCTTGCCCAGTCGTGTGTTGATGCCAAGTGGCTTGCCCAGTCGTGTTTCGGCCCTGCTCAGTCTATGAGCATCACTGAGGGAGGACTAAAGGAAGACAGGCTGCTATCAGTTGATGGCCGTTTCTCGCCTTCAGAGGAGTAAAAACGTCCGGCTGGCTCAGTGGTAGACAGCAACCACTTCACAGTCAGGTGTCGCGAGTTTGAATCCCGCTTGCGTCAAATATAAATGTTGCCTTTCCCCCCTCCCTATCTCAACATGTTCTGGTGGTAGAAGTGTAGCGTTACACAGAGATATGAGTGCCATATGAACGGGGGAGGGGGGGGGGGGGGGGCGAGAGGAGAGGCGCGGAAGAGGGAAGGAGGGGAGGGTAGGAAATGAGGAGGGAAGGCAGCAAAAATGATAGTGTTAGGAAGTGATGTGGATGGGGGGAGGTCGGGTGGAG
>CM031602.1:19968434-19974562 GCA_018398815.1 Conus ventricosus | reverse complement strand
CCTACAGCATTCCCCCTTTGGCTGCTGAAACCGAGGAGAGGTCATAGAGTAGCTCGCTTTGTTCAAGAAACCTAAAACAACCCAGTGAATTCTGAGAGTTCTCAAACTAAAAGGGAAGAACAGACGAACGACGGCGTCTTCTTCTTTTTGGCAGACTTTACACGGGCGTTGATATATGTTGATAATTTCGCATTCGAAAGTTCCCTTAAAACACCGCTTTCAAGAAGTTCTTTCATGCTTGCGAGTTTTTTTTGTTTTTGTTTTTTGTTTTTGTTTTTGTTTTGTTTTTTTTTTTTTGTTTGTTACAAGAAATTCAGATCCCGCCTCTCGCTTAAAACGCCGCCATTTTGTAAGAAAGTTATCCCAGCATGCAAGGACTCGGTGGTAAAATTAAACACGAGGACACCCCCCCCCCCCCCCCCCCCCCCCTCCCCCCCCCACCCCCCACGAGGTCATCTGAACGTGAAGACGGCACGCTCTGGCAGCAGTAAGGATGCTTTCGTGCTCATGATCAGTCTGTTTATCCGCTGATAGGAGGACGGGAATCGAATGGGTAAACAAGTTAACGCAGAACACACTGAAATCAATGCCAATTCAAAACTACACAGGTCCAGGAAATGAGGCGCTAAAGGTCGGTCTCAGCTCAGAGAGAGAGAGAGGAGAGAGAGAGAGAGAGAGAGAGAGAGAGAGGAAGAAACAACGGCGACTGCGACATCAATGACAAAGAAAAAAGAAAACGGGGGGGGGGGGGGGGGGGGGGGCGGTAGAGGACGGAATAGGAAGGGAGGGGTGCAGAATATTAGCTTACAGACGGCAGAAAACATGGTGGCAAAAAAGCATATCAAGAGCGCGCTCAGCGAATCTTGCAGACGAATATTAAAAAACAAAAACAAAAACTGAGCAGCACAAAACAGCAGGAGTGGGGACGAATGGAGTGGAAATCTGCCAGAGAGAGAGAGAAGAGAGAGAGAGAGAGAGAGAGAGAGAGAGAGAGAGAGAGAGAGAGAGAGAGAGAGAGAGAGAGAGACAGACAGACAGACAGAGGGAGAGGGAGAGAGAGAGAGATAACAACAGAAAAAAGGAGAAGGGGCAGGGGGAGGAGGGCGGGGGTATCCCAGGTGCGGGGGAAGAAGGAGGGAGGCATCAAAGGGCCATTACAAAATGATACGACTCCACAATGCACAGAGAGAGAGAGAGAGAGAGAGAGAGGAGAGAGGAGAGAGAGAGAGAGAGAGGAGAGGGAGAGAGAGAGAGGAGAGAGAAGAGAGAGAGAGAGAGAGAGAGAGAGAGAAGATTAAAACGTGTCAAGTCATTATCAGTTCTTTCATCTCGCAGGGGGGAACATTTGAAGCTGGGTGCTGGGCCTGCCGCTTCCACCGGTGCAGGCCGTTTTACTGTTGGTCGTTACCCGGCAGCCTCTCCTGTTTGTGTATAATTACCTACATATCATTTTCTGTTACAACCCAACCTTCTCTCTGCCAGTCTCTGAGGAGCTCGCAGTCTGGAAGTGGTCGCCAAAGTCAATTCCTAGAAAACCGTTTCCAGCATTTCTGGAACCGCTGTTCCATTTTACACGTGGAAATGACATTTGCAGCTCTTTCTTCCGACTCTTAAAAACGATCTTTAAAAAAAAAAAAAATTAAAAAAAAACAAAAACGAAGCGGAATTTTCATTTCTGACTCGTCAGTTTGGGAAAGCTCCAGGATTGTTCACTGAAGACTGGGCGTCTGGAAATGTTCTTTCGACTTACGGCTCAGACATTTTCCATGTCATTGTCATTAGAACATTTCCATGTCATTGTCATTAAAACATTTTCCACGTCACTGTCATTAGAACATTTCCATGTCATTGTCATTAAAACATTTCCATGTCATTGTCATTAGAACATTTCCATGTCATTGTCATTAGAACACTTCCATGTCATTGTCATTGAAACATTTCCATGTCATTGTCATTGAAACATTTCCATGTCATTGTCATTAGAACACTTCCATGTCATTGTCATTAGAACATTTCCATGTCATTGTCATTAGAACATTTCCATGTCATTGTCATTAGAACACTTCCATGTCATTGTCATTGAAACATTTCCATGTCATTGTCATTAAAACATTTCCATGTCATTGTCATTAGAACACTTCCATGTCATTGTCATTAGAACACTTCCATGTCATTGTCATTAGAACATTTCCATGTCATTGTCATTAGAACACTTCCATGACATTGTCATTAGAACATTTCCATGTCATTGTCATTAAAACATTTTCCATGTCATTGTCATTAGAACTTTTCCATGTCATTGTCATTAGAACATTTCCATGTCATTGTCATTAAAACATTTTCCATGTAATTGTCATAAGAACATTTCCATGTCATTGCCATTAGAACACTTCCATGTCATTGTCATTAGAACATTTCCATGTCATTGTCATTAAAACATTTCCATGTCATTGTCATTAGAACACTTCCATGTCATTGTCATTAGAACACTTCCATGTCATTGTCATTAAAACATTTCCATGTCATTGTCATTAGAACATTTTCCATGTCATTGTCATTAGAACATTTCCATGTCATTGTCATTAAAACATTTCCATGTCATTGTCATTAGAACACTTCCATGTCATTGTCATTAGAACATTTCCATGTCATTGTCATTAGAACATTTTCATTGTCATTGTCATTAGAACACTTCCATGTCATTGTCATTAGAACACTTCCATGTCATTGTCATTAGAACATTTCCATGTCATTGTCATTAGAACATTTCCATGTCATTGTCATTAGAACATTTCCATGTCATTGTCATTAAAACATTTTCCATGTCATTGTCATTAGAACATTTCCATGTCATTGTCATTAGAACATTTCCATGTCATTGTCATTAAAACATATTCCATGTCATTGTCATTAGAACACTTCCATGTCATTGTCATTAGAACATTTCCATGTCATTGTCATTGAAACATTTTCCATGTCATTGTCATTAGAACATTTCCATGTCATTGTCATTAGAACATTTCCATGTCATTGTCATTGAAACATTTTCCATGTCATTGTCATTAGAACATTTCCATGTCACTGTCACTAGAACATTTCCATGTCATTGTCATTGAAACATTTTCCATGTCATTGTCATTAGAACATTTCCATGTCATCGTCATTGAAACATTTTCCATGTCATTGTCATTAGAACATTTCCATGTCATTGTCATTAAAACATTTTCCATGTCATTGTCAATAAAACATTTTCCATGTCATTGTCATTAGAACATTTCCATGTCATTGTCATTAGAACATTTCCATGTCATTGTCATTAGAACATTTCCATGTCATTGTCATTAGAACATTTCCATATCACTGTCATTAGAACATTTCCATGTCATTGTCATTGAAACATTTTCCATGTCATTGTCATTAGAACATTTCCATGTCATTGTCATTGAAACATTTTCCATATCACTGTCATTAGAACATTTGCATGTCATTGTCATTAAAACATTTTCCATGTCATTGTCATTAAAACATTTTCCATATCATTGTCATTAAAACATTTCCATGTCATTGTCATTAGAACATTTCCATATCACTGTCATTAGAACATTTCCATGTCATTGTCATTAAAACATTTCCATGTCATTGTCATTAGAACATTTCCATGTCATTGTCATTAGAACATTTCCATATCACTGTCATTAGAACATTTCCATGTCATTGTCATTAAAACATTTCCATGTCATTGTCATTAAAACATTTCCATGTCATCGTCATTAGAACATTTCCAGGTCATTGTCATTAGAACACTTCCATGTCATTGTCATTAGAACATTTCCATGTCATTGTCATTAGAACACTTCCATGACATTGTCATTAGAACATTTCCATGTCATTGTCATTAAAACATTTTCCATGTCATTGTCATTAGAACTTTTCCATGTCATTGTCATTAGAACATTTCCATGTCATTGTCATTAAAACATTTTCCATGTAATTGTCATAAGAACATTTCCATGTCATTGTCATTAGAACACTTCCATGTCATTGTCATTAGAACATTTCCATGTCATTGTCATTAAAACATTTCCATGTCATTGTCATTAGAACACTTCCATGTCATTGTCATTAGAACACTTCCATGTCATTGTCATTGAAACATTTCCATGTCATTGTCATTAGAACATTTCCATGTCATTGTCATTAAAACATTTCCATGTCATTGTCATTAGAACACTTCCATGTCATTGTCATTAGAACATTTCCATGTCATTGTCATTAGAACATTTTCATTGTCATTGTCATTAGAACACTTCCATGTCATTGTCATTAGAACACTTCCATGTCATTGTCATTGAAACATTTCCATGTCATTGTCATTAGAACATTTCCATGTCATTGTCATTAGAACACTTCCATGTCATTGTCATTAGAACATTTCCATGTCATTGTCATTAGAACACTTCCATGTCATTGTCATTAGAACACTTCCATGTCATTGTCATTAGAACATTTTCCATGTCATTGTCATTAGAACATTTCCATGTCATTGTCATTAGAACACTTCCATGTCATTGTCATTAGAACATTTCCATGTCATTGTCATTAGAACACTTCCATGTCATTGTCATTAAAACATTTCCATGTCATTGTCATTAGAACATTTCCATGTCATTGTCATTAGAACACTTCCATGTCATTGTCATTAGAACATTTCCATGTCATTGTCATTGAAACATTTTCCATGTCATTGTCATTAGAACACTTCCATGTCATTGTCATTAAAACATTTCCATGTCATTGTCATCAGAACATTTCCATGTCATTGTCATTAAAACATTTTCCATGTCATTGTTATCAATCCATTGTGAACATCAGATGGCCAGATGTTATTGCCAACACAGAACTGTGGAACAAGACCAAGCAAGTTCCAATAGAATCAGAAATCAGAAAACGGAAATGGGGATGGATTGGCCACACCCTCAGAAAGTCTCCATCCAACATCACAAGACAAGCCCTTGAATGGAACCCTCAGGGCAAAAGAAAAGTGGGAAGACCAAGACAGACATGACGAAGGAGTACCGACGCAGAAGTGAAGGCCGCCGGAATGACGTGGGCCGAGCTGAAGAAGATCTCCCAAAACCGTGTCCGCTGGAAGAGTGTGGCTGCGGCCCTATGTTCCCCAGGGAATTCAGAGGACTAAGTCTAAAGTAAGTAAGAAAAGTTATCAATCCTGACAATGACCTCGAAACTGTAGGTTCAACTCGACCGTTTTCAAACAGCCTCAGTTTGGAGTTATGAATATGAAACCGTTTAACACCGTGAGAGCAAAAGTTACCTTACTTATTCAGTATTTACTGTTTTAAAACCCCTCTGACCAGTTTTATTCAGACAGTGTATCAGGAACGATGATGGTCAGCTGACATCTTCAAATGAATACCACTTCATTCTAGCGGCCGCTGCACCCACTTTAACAAACAAACAAACAAGGAAAGAATTTCGTTTCCAGCTATTTTGTTTTCACAAATTCTTTTCAAAATTTTGGACATCTCTATGAAGTAGAACAGTTCGTTTCAACTTCCTTTCTAAGCAGTGTTTTGTTTCGTCGTCATCATCTTCTTCTTCTTTCTTTTCTTTTCTTTTCTTTCAGTTTTTCTCCGGCCTCCTTTCTGATCGTTTTGATCATTTGGGAATAAAAAGTGTCAGGTTCGGAAAATGGTATAAAATGCCTTGAGTCGTTTTGAAAAACTCTTTAATTTGTCTTTTTTCAATTTCTGGAATTGATATACCTAAAATCTCTCTCTCCTCTCTCTCTCTCTCTCTCTCTCTCTCTCTCTCTCTCTCTCTCTTCCTCTCTCTCTCTGTTTGGAGGGAGGGAGAAGCAGCGGGAGGTGGGAGAGGGGTGGGAGCATTCTGAGAGGACTTCTGTCGGCAGGATGCCGAATATTCATGCTGCAGAAGTGATTACGTCTCTCTCATGTTTTAGCGCTTGGAGCATGGCTCGAGATACTCCGACACACGCCGGTATTCGGGTCGGTGACAATGAATTATTTCACCCCCAAATGCTCCAACCTCCCCCCCCCCCTCCCTCCCCCTCCCCCACCCCGGACCAGAACTATGACCTCACTGCATTC
>CM031602.1:19960934-19965934 GCA_018398815.1 Conus ventricosus | reverse complement strand
TCCTCCTGACCTGCTCCAGCAACCTCTAACCCCCTCCTTCCAAAGCTCCGCCCTCCAGCACTTCCATAGCCCCCGCCCTCCAGCACTTCCATAGCCCCCGCCCTCCAGCACTTCCATAGCCCCCGCCCTCCAGCACTTCCATAGCCCCCGCCCTCCAGCACTTCCATAGCCCCCGCCCTCCAGCACTTCCATAGCCCCCGCCCTCCAGCCCTTCCATAGCCCCCGCCCTCCAGCACTTCCACAGCCCCCGCCCTCCAGCACTTCCATAGCCCCCGCCCTCCAGCACCTCCATAGCCCCCGCCCTCCAGCACCTCCATAGCCCCCGCCCTCACTGAAAAAAAAAAATCCCAACGCTGCAGGAGTCCTCTCCCAGGACTGTAGACGCCGGGATATATCACGTTAGGAAGCTTAGAGTACAGCCCTGTCATACAGTCTCTGGCCAGAATAGAACCTCAGAACATTATACTCATCATCCTCAACCTCATAGATCAGCGTCAAAAGTATTCTAATTCTGTGGCCCTTCATGCCGCCGCCTCCCAACCCCCACCCCCACCCCCCTTCCGTCTTCCCTATTCTGTAGTGACATCAGTTTCGATTTTCATTCCAATGTGTCCATATCCACGTCCAGGCCTTTGGAGAGTCGTGCCGAGGTCGGCGGTATCAGCGAGATCATGGGCACCGTCGCTGGCCGGACGTGGTGGCGCCTTCCGTTGGGTGGACGCTCAAATGACTGTCGTCAGTCGCAGAGATAGGGGGTGGGGGTGGGGGTGGCATGGCTGGGGTGGAGGTGGAGATGGATAGGCAGTGGTCCTGTTGGATCAGAAAGAGGCACCAGTGAACACCACCCAGCAGTGCAGGGTCCTCACTGGTGGGTCGCCTCATGGCGACTTGATATCAGCTGCTCCCTGTGTACTGCCCGAGCAAGGGCTGCGGCAGGACAGGCCAGGGTACCCGGGTGTGGCTGTGGATGGGGGAGAGGGGCTGAACGGCACGACCGCTGAGGCGGAACGGAAGATGAGACATCCACAGTGCATCAGGGTCTTCAAACAGACAGGACGAAGTTTGTGAACCACCACCACCACCACCACAACCACCACCACCACCACAACAACAAATGGATGGTTCGGTTAGAGTATTTTGAAGCATTGTCATGAGCGTGACATTCACGACCGATTGTGCGTGCCTAGAAACAGCCTGACATCGGAAATGGACTGGGAAAAAGTCGAGCACGGATGCAGGACGGCTGGACAGCATTTTGTGACATGTTCAGTATTAAAGCGAGTGTGGTGTGTGTGTGTGTGTGTGTGTGTGTGTGTGTGTGTGTGTGTGCGCGCGCGCGCGCGCGCGAGCACTGTAAACTCTCTTGTGGTCCGTCAAACTCTTCAACCGGAGTCTACCAGTTGGATGAAGACAATTCCAAGTCCCACGGAAGAACAGGAAGGACAAACGAATCCTCTCTCTGCTGGTGATCTGGAGCTGGCATCCTTGAAGAGGAACGGGTGCAGATAGCATCCGTGTTGATGCCTGTTGCCGGTAGCTGAGAGAGAGAGAGAGAGAGGAGAGAGAGAGAGAGAGAGAAGAGAGAGAGAGAAGAACCTCCGCTCGCTCGCAGTTAATGACATTCTGCCGAGTCGCGGACAATGCAGTACAACAGTCACGCTCTTGTAACTCCAGCTTGTTGTCCCCCCTCCCCCCCCCCCCCCCCCCCCCACCCCACCCCTTCTTTTTAATCCTCACTCCAGACTACCACCAAGCAAAAAAAAAAAATCTTTAAAAGAAAAAGAAAAATGCAGACGCGAGCGAGTAGACGTCACAAAGCGTAGCCAGTGCACCGAGTCACCTCCCTTGTGAAAGCAAAAGTAACTCCCCTAGCTGGCACCCCGCACGAGGGCGCCCTGTTCATTTATGATCATCAACGGGAAGACAGTGTTGCGGCTGGCGGCGTGGCAAAACAAATCATTTGGATTTGTAAAGTGTCCCTGCTCACCTCCGTAGCTTCGCCGCTGCTTGTTCCTCACAACTAAACCCTACTGGCACAAGAAGAGGATACCAAGGAGGGGGTGGGGGGTGGGGTGGGTGGGAGAGGAGGTGGTAAGGGGCTGGAGAGGAGTGGGGGAAGGTGTGGGTGAGGAGGAGAAGGGAGAGGCTAGCTGGTGGTGGTTTTGGGGGAGTGGGATGGGGGGGGGGGTTTCTGTGGAAGGGGGGGGGGGTGCAGTGGGAGTGTCGGCGTAGATGAGAGAGTAGACGAAGGCGACGGAGGAGTGTCTCGACTGTTCGGTTAATTAAAGAAGTCAAAGACTCTCACAGTTATGATACGAATCGGCATTCTCAGCATTTTTTTTTCCCCCTCCCCACAATCCCCAATGCCCCCCCCCCCCCCCCTCCCCCCCCCCCCCCCCCCCCCCCCCCCGTCGCCTCCTCTCTCCGTCATCATGCAGCCTCTGTTCTTGTTGAATCGCGCGCTTGGTGAAAATGAAAACTGAAACTACATTATCTGTTGTTGTCGTTAGCGTGCCACCTCATCGCCTCTCTCTCTCTCTCTCTCTCTCTCTCTCTCTCTCTCTTTCTCTCTCTCTCTCCTCTCCTCTCTCTCTCTCTCTCTCTCTCTCCCCCTCCCCCCGTCTCTGAACTCCCTGACCTCTCGCATCCGCTGAAAACCGATCCAAATTTTAAACTTATGACTCCGTTGAATTATTATTTTTTCCTACGTAAAATAATAATAATGATAATAACCATCGTTTTTAATTCACCGTTAGAACTTTCCTGTGAACGGTTACAAGGCAAACGGTTTATGTATGTTGAGATCATGTAGGTCTCCATCCCTGCCCATCCCCACCCCTCCCTCCCCTCAAAGATATTAATACAACGCTTTGAGCATAGGACAGCTAATGCGTACGTTCTACATGCCGTTAATGAGCCTTTATGAGCGAGCCTGGCTTTTGTTCGAATCAAGAACACGCACTCTCTTGGTCAAACCCTCGGAAAATCACGTGCCTGCCACTCATACTCTCGAAAATACGGTCTTGAACTAAGTGAGGGTGAGATCGAAGTCCTGTGAGCCAGGAACTCTCGAGGGTAAGTTCCTACGTCGGCGTCTCCACAGTATTCAGAATGCCAGAGACAAATTCGTGGAAATATACACCACAGACACCAACCGTCACAGTACATTTCTGTTAATGGGTCCCCACACCGTCACCGTCATCAATATCAAGCCCTTCTACCGTCACTGATAAAAAAAAATTAACATAAATGGTTCTGAATCGAGTGGACCCCCACACATTGCTCCCCAACTGTTTCCAGTTCAGACTCCTTCTCCATCCCTACCCCCCGTGATCAAGTCCGCTCGCCCACATCCACCAATCATAATGCTGCAGACAGAGCCGCCATCCTTGGAGAGCAGAGATGCACGACCTACCTCTACATTACACTCTGCACCAGAAAGACGGCATCTTCAGCGAAAATTGCAGTCCTTGGTGTTGGGCGCCCCCAGGACGTGAACTCACGGCACCTGACAGCCAGCTGGCTGCTCACCTTGTGTGAACAGTTTCCCTTCCGACACAGAAATGCTGACTGTCTAAAGAGACACACGCCACTCAAAGGAGAACATCTGAACTTTCCACCTAAAAAAAAAAAAAATCCCATATTTCAACCTGGAACCGAGATTTTTGTTCAAGCCTGTGTTTCGAATCCAACTTAGCAAAGAGAACCGCACAAGCGTGACGTGAATGATTTAAGGAGCATCAAAAGAAGCAGAGAAAAGCGCATTTAAAAAAAAAAAGGAAATGCATGATACCAATCACTGATAATATGTTCATGACGCCTTCTTGACGAGGACGCTCGGTCACGGTCGTTCCGTGACAAAGCAGTCACTGAAGTTAGTAAGGAACCATGGGAGTGCAGTGTCGCCTCTGCTGGGTTGCCTCGTGAAGGCCTGATACTCACTGCTGCCTGTGGACCCAGTGCCGGGCCTGGGGCAAAAGGACCAAGACTATGGCTGTCTGTGGGACAGTGGGACCAAGACTATGGCTGGCTGTGGGACAGTCGGACCAAGACTATGGCTGTCTGTGGGACAGTCGGACCAAGACTATGGCTGTCTGTCGGACCAAGACTATGGCTGTCTGTGGGACAGTCGGACCAAGACTATGGCTGTCTGTGGGACAGTCGGAACAAGACAATGGCTGTCTGTGGGACAGTCGGACCAAGACTATGGCTGTCTGTGGGACAGTCGGAACAAGACTATGGCTGTCTGTGGGACAGTCGGAACAAGACTATGGCTGTCTGTGGGACAGTCGGAACAAGACTATGGCTGTCTGTGGACAGTCGGACCAAGCAGCGTGGGAGCGATAGAATTGAGGACGGAGGGTGGCGACAGGGATGAAGTACAGAAAACAGGACAGACACATCCTATGTACACATAATTAATCTGATGTACATGTAGTAGCGGGTATTCAAAGATCGTTGGCAATACGGGTAAAACTTCGTGTTTTATGTATGAAAACGTTTGCCTCCGATGTTTTAGATCAGGACAGTACAGTTCATGTTTTCTCGTGGAAAGTTTTTTTTTTTCCCAAGTAGATACCGATGGGCACCTTATCATAAGTGGGAAAAAGTGGTTCCACATCGTTACTCCTGAAAATGAAAACACGGTTCTGAACGTTATCTATCCGAGTTCAAGACAGAGGATATAAACACACTCGACAGGAAGCTACAGCGCTGGGAACTCTTTCGGGTATTGTGGGGGCCATCATTGTTGGCTTGGCCCATGACCACATCTCTGTTGAAGAAATGAGGGTAAACGGATGGGGGGGGGGGGGGGAGGGGGGGGGTGTAGGTTACTGTGAGCGAAGATGGGGGACGTAGGAGGGTAGCGGCTGTATGGCTGAGTACCGAGACAGACGAAATGCAAGATGGATGGGGGGGGGGGGGGGGGGGGGGGGGGGGGGGGGGGGGGGGGGGGGGGGGGGGGGGGGATCAGGAGGAACGATGAAAACAATGCTTCT
>CM031602.1:19938434-19955934 GCA_018398815.1 Conus ventricosus | reverse complement strand
ATCCAACACTACTGCTACCAGGGCACTATTGTCTGGTACATGTTTGTGTCTGATGTAACGTCAGAACAAGACATCTTCGTCGAAGACCGTCTCGTCTGTTTTGCACCGGACATCAAACCTGCGGTACATTACACCTTGGTTTGCCTTGCATCACCATACAGTGCACCGGACATCAAACCTGCGGTACATTACACCTTGGTTTGCCTTGCATCACCATACAGTGCACCGGGCATCAAACCTGCGGTACATTACACCTTGGTTTGCCTTGCATCACCATACAGTGCACCGGACATCAAACCATGCGGTACATTACACCTTGGTTTGCCTTGCATCACCATACAGTGCACCGGACATCAAACCTGCGGTACATTACACCTTGGTTTGCCTTGCATCACCATACAGTGCACCGGACATCAAACCTGCGGTACATTACACCTTGGTTTGCCTTGCGTCACCATAACAGTGCACCGGACATCAAACCTGCGGTACATTACACCTTGTTTTGCCCTTTCGTCACCATACAGTGCACCGGACATCAAACCTGCGGTACATGACACCTTGGTTTGCCTTGCACCACCATACAGTGCACCGGACATCAAACCTGCGGTACATTACACCTTGTTTTGCCTTGCATCACCATACAGTGCACCGGACATCAAACCTGCGGTACATGACACCTTGTTTTGCCTTGCATCACCATACAGTGCACCGGACATCAAACCTGCGGTACATGACACCTTGGTTTGCCTTGCATCACCATACAGTGCACCGGACATCAACCTGCGGTACATTACACCTTGTTTTGCCTTGCATCACCATACAGTGCACCGGACATCAAACCTGCGGTACATTACACCTTGTTTTGCCTTGCATCACCATACAGTGCACCGGACATCAAACCTGCGGTACATTACACCTTGGTTTGCCTTACATCACCATACAGTGCACCGGACATCAAACCTGCGGGACATTACACCTTGGTTTGCCTTGCATCACCATACAGTGCACCGGACATCAAACCTGCGGTACATTACACCTTGGTTTGCCTTGCATCACCATACAGTGCACCGGACATCAAACCTGCGGTACATTACACCTTGGTTTGCCTTGCATCACCATACAGTGCACCGGACATCAAACCTGCGGTACATTACACCTTGGTTTGCCTTGCATCACCATACGTGCACCGGACATCAAACCTGCGGTACATTACACCTTGTTTTGCCTTGCATCACCATACAGTGCACCGGACATCACACTGTTGCTTATCACTACAGTGCCGGACATAAACCTGCGGTACATTACACCTTGGTTTGCCTTGCATCACCATACAGTGCACCGGACATCAAACCTGCGGTACATTACACCTTGGTTTGCCTTGCATCACCATACAGTGCACCGGACATCAAACCTGCGGTACATTACACCTTGTTTTGCCTTGCATCACCATACAGTGCACCGGACATCAAACCTGCGGTACATTACACCTTGGTTTGCCTTGCATCACAATACACACTGACCTCACCATCGCACCCTGCACAGGGGGGGGAACAGAGACACCCGCCTACCCCGTTCCCCCCTCCCCCCTCCTCACTCCCCCCCCCCCCCCCCCCCCACCCCCACACACCACCACAGGCGGTGTAGGAAGGTGTCAAGCCGTAATCGATCTGAGCAGCTCTTACAAATCAGGGAGGCCATGTTCTCAAGCGTGACTCTTGACAGTCCGCATTCAATCACTGCATCTACGCTGCACGTGCGGTGAAAGTGAAGAAGGTGTGTGTGTAAAGGGGGGGGGGGGGAGGAAAAGGAGGGGGAGGGAGACAGACAGACTGACACAGGCAGCGAGAATGAGAGGGAGCTAGACGTTAGTGTGTGTGTGTGTGTGTGTGTGTGTGTGTGTGTGTGTGCGTGTGCGTGCGTGCGTGCGTGCGTGCGTGCGTCTGCGTCTGCGCGGTGCGCGTATGGCTGTGTATTATTACCATTTATTTATTCTTATTCTTACTATCATCATTATTGTTATTCAGAGTACTTTAAAGCGCCTATCCTCGGTTTGAGACCAAGCTCTAAACTCTTTACGATCAACGCTCTCGTTTACACCACGGGCTGCCTGCCTGGGTAGAGCCGAGTGACGAGCTGCCTGTTGGCGCTTCACTCAATCGTCTCCTGCGTCACCCAGCCTGTCAGTCACTCAGTTCTTCTGTTCACATTTTCAGTCAGTCACTCAGTTCTTCTGTTCACATGTTCAGTCAGTCACTCAGTTCTTCTGTTCACATGTTCAGTCAGTCACTCAGTTCTTCTGTTCACATGTTCAGTCAGTCACTCAGTTCTTCTGTTCACATGTTCAGTCAGTCACTCAGTTCTTCTGTTCACATGTTCAGTCAGTCACTCGGTTCTTCTGTTCACATGTTCAGTCAGTCACTCGGTTCTTCTGTTCACATGTTCAGTCTTTCGGTGCACGCTCTATGTATCTACGTGCCATTCACGCCAACAGCCAAACTGGCCTTTCCTTCCCAAAGTTGGTGATAGTATTTTGCAGGTATGCATAATGTTATGCATGTGTCCACATGCGGACCATCGATTTACAGTCTCTGTCGATGGACTGTGGAGGAAGCTTAAGAATCAATGTAAACTCACACAAAAAGGTGCGTGCGTGCGTGCGTGCGTGCGAGCGTGCGTGCGTGTGTGCGTGCGTGCATGCGTGTGCGTGTGTGCGAGCACGCTTGAGTGTATGTGTGCTGTATTTCGTGTTATGTGACTGCGTGCGCGCATGCTCATGCGCATGAGTGTATGCGTACGTGTGCGTGTATGTATGTAGGTGTGTGTATGTGCGTGTGCTCGCCGTGCGTGTGCGTGTTTTGTACTTCTTGTTGCGTGACTCTGCGCGTAAGCATGCGCATAAATGTGTGTGCACAAGCGTGGGTGCGTGTGTGTGTGTGTGTGTGTGTGTGTGTGTGTGTGTGTGTGTGTGTGAGAGAGAGAGAGAGAGAGAGAGACAGAGATAGAGACAGAGAGAGACAGAAAGAGAGAGGAGAAGGGGAACTAACATCTGATATCTTCCATATGTAAAACCGATTACCTGTAACATGTTTATACATCACAAAAGTTCTTGGGTCCATTACACACACAAACGCACAGAGAGAGAGAGAGAGAGAGAGAGAGAGAGGAAACAGCGGTGTAAGAGTCAGATTATATCGTGATGAACTGCGCTAAGACGTCCTCAGTCCTGAAGCCAAGAGTCTCGCCGCCCCTCTCCACTCGTTTGATCACCCGGACAAAAAAGCAACTCTCCCCGTCTTCATTTCGCCGTTCGATGACACTCCAGGGCTCCACACAATTTGCTCCAACCTGTTTTTATGTCTCCTTGCCGCCATAAAACTCTGTCCCAACCGCCGGTTAAATCCGCCCCGTGCGCAATAAAAAGAAGAGAAAGAGTGTACAGTAAACTAAGAGACGAAAAGCAGTTCAAAGTCCACTTGAAGTCTCCACAATAAAATATTGGGGGAGTGGATTGGAAGGGGGAGGGGGAGAGGGTGGGGGGGGGGGGTACACTTATTTCCCTCACTTTTTTTCATGTTTTGCTTCATAATACGTGATACTCAACTACGCAGTGAATCGTACTGCCGCTTCATTCTCCATACCCTCTTCTACTTCCTCCGCTGCTCATCTGCCCCCTCCCCTCCCCCCTCTTACCCCGTCCACACCTCTCGTCACCCCCACCTCACAACACCCCCCCCCCCCCCCCCACACACACACACACACACATACACACACACAACCTAAGCCACGCCTGATAGCAATACCCGGTCGGGTAGCGGTAAGTGGAGATGGAGAGCGATAAACGCAATACAAGCAAGCAGCTTTGGGTAGTAAAAAAAAGAACTGAAAAGCTCGTTCTGTCTGGATGCAGGTTACATCAAAGAAACCTGGCCAGGAGAAGGGAACACTCACTGGCAGGACGACAAAAGCAGAACGAAAAGCAGCAATCCAAAGTCAAAAGTCAAAAAAAAGAAAATGTCTTAATGCAGCTAATCGAAAAGCAGCGAATACATGTAGCAATAAGCGGCACGGACAGAACGATGTGCACAGTACAATAAGACAACGTTTACACTTATGAAGATTTTCTTTTTAGCAGGCAGAGGTTTAAACATTGCATTAAGCAGGCAGAGGTTTAAACATTGCATTAAGCAGGCAGAGGTTTAAAACATTGCATTTAGCAGGCAGAGGTTTAAACATTGCATTTAGCAGGCAGAGGTTTAAACATTGCATTTAGCAGGCAGAGGTTTAAACATTGCATTTAGCAGGCAGAGGTTTAAACATTGCATTTAGCAGGCAGAGGTTTAAACATTGCATTTAGCAGGCAGAGGTTTAAACATTGCATTTAGCAGGCAGAGGTTTAAACATTGCATTTAGCAGGCAGAGGTTTAAACATTGCATTTAGCAGGCAGAGGTTTAAACATTGCATTTAGCAGGCAGAGGTTTAAACATTGCATTTAGCAGGCAGAGGTTTAAACATTGCATAAGGACAGCATTTGCAGACACCCATGCCTTCGTCCAAACTAACGGAGCCAGAGGAATCCGTGAACAGTTCTTCTGAGTAGTTCCCCGTTGACTCTTCACCGAGTCATGAGAAGAGAGAGAGAGAGAGAGAGAGAGAGAGAGAGAGAGAGAGACAGACAGACAGACAGACAGACAGAGAAAGAGAGAGAGACTGCCGACACACACAGAGAGAGAGAGAGAGAGAGAGAGAGAGAGAGAGAGAGAGAGAGAGAGAGAGAGAGAGAGAGAGAGAGAGAGAGACTGCCGACAGAACGAGAAATAACGTCAAAAAATCCGCAATCAACAGTAGTAAAGAGCGGAGAGGGGAGGGATAAATAGTGTAGTCTGAATGCACCAAAAATAAACGTAGAACGAAAAAGTTGCGTTAAATTGTTCTGGCAGAGCACTAAACGATATAATCAATAAACAATAAATGAGGAATAAACGAGGAAATAACATAAACGCAGTTTTAAAAAAAAAGAGAAGTAACATTCGGTGGAAAACTATGGGAACAAGTTCGTCCTATCTGAATACACCCTTCGTCAAAACAGAAGATAAAAGTAGCAGCAATACGTAGAACGACAGAAACAGTGTAAAAGGCCGCGTTCGATAATTCAAACAAACAAACAAACAAACAAAAAACGAGTAGGAAAATGCAGTACGTTCGTTGCCGAGCGCTCACCATTCCTTGTGGACGCCATTGAGCGCTTGCCATTCGTTTTCGATTAGCGAGACGGCAAACAAAGCGGGTGTTGGGAAAGCAATTAGCGTGTCCTCTGATCTGCCCACAATGATAGTGTGTTGGATTGTTGGGCGGCCCTTTGTCTTTGGCCCTGGATGGGACTGTACTACTACCAGGCTTTCTTTGCTCTGCGAGCGGCCACGTGTTAAGTGATGCTAACAGCCATTATCACACTCACGCTGGTGATGATGACAATAGTGATGACAGAGGCATAAAGAAAGCAAACTTCCATGAAAACCTAGAGGAAAAAAAAAAAGAAAAAGAACATTGGAGCCCCACTGTTGTGGCCAATACCGTTTGTATTCATGGTCTGTTGATGGTTCGTTTCTTCGTGGCATCGAACGGCGTGCGCCATACGGTGGGCAGTGCGCAGCCAACTGTGCCCAGTCTCTGTCCTTGGAAAGGACTGGGTAACATAGCACCGCGACTGTTTTTCTTGAATCTCGATGAAGCTGAATACACACATGGCTGTTCAATGGTACGTGGTTCATGCTCTCTCTCTCTCCCTCCCTCTCTCTCTCTCTCTCTCTCTCTCTCTCTCTCTCTCTCTCTCTCTCTCTCATAAGAGAAAAAAATAACCCAAATCCTAACACCCCACCACAAGCGACCCAAGCACTGAAACTCACACAAACTAGCACACTGCACCATCAACTAACAGACGAACCACATTATTCATGCCATCCATCTTTGGTTCCCACCTTTACACTTCATAGCTGCCACCTCCACGATCCCACGGTTCCCCCTCCCCCCCCCCTCTGATAGCCCCCCCCCCCCCCCCCCCCTCCTTTCAGCCCGTCAATACAAACATGACATCACCACAAAAACTAAAGAAAACATATACAAAGACAAACAAACAAACAAACAAACAACCCCCCCCCCAAAAAAAAAAACACACACACACACACACAAACGTACACCTCACATCCCACCGTCGCCTCGGAAATCCTCACCCATCCACCCCCACCCTCCCTCCATCCTGCCAACCCATCCGCCTCCTCCCTTCTTGCCTTACCCCCACCCCCACCCTCCCTCCATCCTGCCAACCCATCCGCCTCCTCCCTTCTTGCCTTACCCCCACCCCCACCCTCCCTCCATCCTGCCAACCCATCCGCCTCCTCCCTTCTTGCCTTACCCCCACCCCCACCCTCCCTCCATCCTGCCAACCCATCCGCCTCCTCCCTTCTTGCCTTACCCCCACCCCCACCCTCCCTCCATCCTGCCAACCCATCCGCCTCCTCCCTTCTTGCCTTACCCCCACCCCCACCCTCCCTCCATCCTGCCAACCCATCCGCCTCCTCCCTTCTTGCCTTACCCCCACCCCCACCCCTGCTGCCACTCCTCCCCCGTCCCCCTTCATCTGCCGGCAGTCTGGGCACTGACTAAGACGTGTGGACGGGTTCATAATCCGGCGGGCCCCGCCGCCACACGGGGAGGCGGCAGAGGTCAAGCCTGTCTCAACAGACAGACAAATACAATTATTTCCTCCAATGACAGCGCCCGTCTGATGCGCTCGGCCCAATGAGAGGGCGGCTTTTAGATGCTGAGCAAGGTTGTGACATCTATCACATCCCATTTCTGGCTGTCTGGGAAAGGGGAGAGAGAGAGAGAGAGGGGTGGGGGTAGGGGTGGGGGGAAGGATGGGCGAGGTGGGATGAGGGGTCGTCCATCCTCTCTCTCTCTCTCTCTCTCTCTCTCTCTCTCAAGAAAAGGACACAAGAAGAATGACTCTCAGCTGACGGTAATTGTCGAACAAGAGGTTGTCTTCGGCTGGTAGAGTGGATAAGATACGAGTCGAAAGTGTGTGTGTGTGTGTGTGTGGTGTGTGTGTGTGTGTGTGTGTGTGTGTGTGTGTGTGTGTGTGTGTGTGTGTGCACGCGTGCGATAGTGTGTGAATGCATCCCAAATGGCACCATTTTGTCCCCCAATACAAATGGTACCTAAAAACGAAACTCCACCATCTGGCCCAAGGCAAACCGACACGTCAGCAGTCTGTACCTCAACCTGCCGCTGTCACAAGTCATCATCACAAAGGAAGGGAGGTCTTCCCACAACCAGTGGGAACTCTGGCGCACTTTTTGTGGCAGGAACATCATTAAAAAAAAAAAAGTATTATGGTTCACTGATATTTCCGCACGTAAAACAAAACAAAACTGAGTATTATCAATCACACGGAATGCAGAAAGGCTTAGGGTTGTCTGCTTGAAGACAGTCCATACTTAAAGCTGTTTTGTTTTGTTTGTTGTTCATTTACGAGAAAACTTTGCATATTCTTTTTTTCCCCCTACGTGGTAACAATCTTGACTCAACCTTCAGCGGTTCGCTAAGTAGAAGCAATTCGTAACTGAAACCAATGCTGCACTGTCAGTTACCTTAATACACTTTCCAACAAATAATCCAAAACGAACCGTTTCGTTTCAAAACGCCTACGTCTGACGGGCCCGCTCTTTCCCGCATGCCCACCCAACAACTCTGGTGCCACCATCAGCAGCAGCCTGTTCGAGGAAGGCCTCAGACTGATACCACAATCTCCATCAATACATCCTCCCACCCCCACCCCTTCTCTCCTCACCTCCTCCCCCCTTCCTCTCCTTCCCATCATGCACTATGGCAGCGGCGGATGTGTCGGACATGCCGGTGTGGTGCGCGCCCACCGCAGGAAGAATGAGACGACGCGGTGCAAAGGGAATCAATCGTGGCCCTAAGAATGAGACAACGCTGTGCAAGGGGAATCAATCGTGGCCCTAAGAATGAGACAACGCTGTGCAAGGGGAATCAATCGTGGCCCTTAAGCCATGAGACAACGCTGTCAGAAGAATCACTGGCCAAGATGAGAAACGCCGTGCAAGGCGGAATAAATCGGGCCTAAGAATGAGACAGCCGTGCAAGGGAATAATCGTTGCGCCTAAGAATGAGCAACGCTGTGCAAGGGGATCAATCGTGGCCTCTGTGTCGAGCGGGATGCGGCGGAATTGGTTATCTGCGTGTCCCGGCGATTATCATCGTGGGGCAGGACGGCGTGCAGGGGCAGGGGGGGGGGGGGGGGGGGGGGGGGAATATCGACCGGCAGGACTGCGAGGGCCACGCCACACCATGGACCGCATCGCCTGAGGGGGAGGACGGGGGGGGGGGGGGGGGGGAGGGAAGGGAGGGGAGGGGGAGGAGAGAGAGAGGGAGAGGAGGGGAGAGAGAGGGGGGGGGAGAGGGAGGAGGGATGGGAGTTGGGGGATGGAGTGGTGGCCAAGAGAGGGGGGTGAGTGAGGGACGGCGGTGAGGGTGTGGAGGGGGGGGGGGGGGGGGGGGGGGGGGGGGGGGGGGGGGGGGAGAGCGGTGATTAAAACGCGATGGACAGTGTGAGAAGGCTGTCGGTTGGCTGAATCTTGCCCCAACCCTCTGTTATGTCCGATCTTTTGGGGGCGTCTCTGGCTGTCACCGACGATTTCTCTCAATAGGTTCCAGCCTCTGCCTGATTGTTGCAGCTTTACCGAACTTTGGCCGGCACTTTTGATGCCGCTGTCTCAGAGGTAGCCGCGTGTCAGCTGACGAAGTTATCCGAAGTTCAGACAGATTTGTTGTCTCGATCACTATGACGGAAATGGAAACCTTATTAACGCAGTGCTCGTTGACATCGTGGCGATGGGAAATATCGAGAAGAACGCTGTGGATGAGCAGTAGAGTATGGAGCTTTTTGTCACAGCTAAACGTCACACAAGGTAAAGAAGCAGCCGCATCTCCGTGTTTTTTTCCACCACAATGAAAAAAAAAAAAAAAAAAAAAAAAAAAAGAATGACGCCAAATCTGCCAAAAATGGAGAAACTGCCATGAATCTGCGGAATGTTCATTACCGGTGTTGTTTCGTTTTACATGTCCCTACCGTTCAGTTTTCATTGTGTGGTGTTTTCCAGAAGAAAAAAAAAAAGTTAAACGTTTTAGAAAATAAAGAAAGAGTCGCATCACCATTTTTCTACCACAATGAAGAAAAAAGAAAGGGGGGAGGGGGGATCAAAAGGAAACAAAAAAACAAAAAAAACAAACAGAAAAGACACCAAATCGGCCAAAAATGCGAGATCTGGCACACTGCCATGAATAACCGGAATGTTAATTAGCCGTATCGTTCAGTTTTACATATCATTATTGTTCAGTTTCCGTTACATAACTTATTATCATTGTTCAGTTTTACATGCCACTATTGGCCGGGTTTTACACATCAGTATTGTTCAGTTTTACATATCAACATCGTCAGACGTCTAACCCTTACAACTGCTAAAACAATATTATTGGAAAGAGGACAAGCAGCTGATGTCTGTGGAACACTGTGCCGTTCATCATGATTGTCGCCCCCTGGCTGATGTTGTCTGTGGAACACTGTGCCGTTCATCATGATTGTCGCCCCCTGGCTGATGTTGTCTGTGGAACACTGTGCCGTTCATCATGATTGTCGCCCCCTGGCTGATGTTGTCTGTGGAACACTGTGCCGTTCATCATGATTGTCACCCCCTGGCTGATGTTGTCTGTGAAACACTGTGCCGTTCATCATGACTGTCACCCCCTGGCTGATGTTGTCTGTGGAACACTGTGCCGTTCATCATGATTGTCACCCCTGGCTGATGTTGTCTGTGGAACACTGTGCCGTTCATCATGATTGTCACCCCCTGGCTGATGTTGTCTGTGGAACACTGTGCAGTCTGAGAAGTGCCGTTCATCATGATTGTCGCCCCCTGGCTGAAGGCTCGTACCTGGGAGTGCCGTGACAACTGTCTGAGCAGTCCGGAATTTCCGGCTCCTCCTGGCCCTTACTTATGCGCAACAGGAAGTGGTACTGTGTCACGTCGACTGACAGGAAGAACGGTAAAAGGAGGAATGGGACAAACAAAATGATAGCGAGAACCCCTCTCCTCCTGCGCCGCTCCCCCCCCCCCACCCCCACCCAGCCATCCCCCCCCCCCCCAAAAAAAAAAAAAAGAGAGAGATAGCAAAAAAACTGACACAGAAACGGCTTCCAGAATCAATCACACACCCACACACACACACACACACACACACACACACACACACACAGAGAGAGAGAGAGAGAGAGAGAGAGAGAGAGAGAGAGAGAGAGAGAGAGAGAGAGAGGAGGACAGAGAGAGAGACAGAGAAAGAGACAGACAGACAGACAGAGACAGAGAGAGTGTTAGAAAGAGAGAGACAGCCAGCCAGCCAGCCAGCCAGCCAACAGAGACAGAGAGATAGACAGACAGACAGACAGAGACAGATACAGAGAAAGAGTAAGAGCCTAGAACGAAAGACACACAAGAATGGAAAACCAACATGGCCCCTCGCCGTTTTAAACAAACAACAACAACGACAACAAAAAAGCTCAGACCGTTCCATCCCATGGAAGCCTCAGCGTCAGAAAAGAAAGTTCCCTCCATCAAGGTCTTCAGGACCAAGGGAGCAAGCATCCCCAGCTCCGATCCCGAGCCGTGCGGTCAGCCGGCTCATTAGCCTGTCAGGGAGCAGGGAGCCCAGGATGGACACCAAGCCCAGGACAGGTGGGGATTACCCCAGGCCCGACAAGCCAGCCAGCGGCCATCTTGTCTCGTCCCTTCTTCCGTCTCTTTACCCAAACCTCGCGCCTGTCACAACAAATGCTTCTTGACTTGCTCTGTCCCCACGCCGGAACCCTGGCTCCAGTTGCCCCCCCCCCCCTCTCCCCCTCTCCTCTCTCTTCTCTCTCGCCTTTTTCTCTTTTCCACTCATTTCATCCCTCTTCCCCCCCCCCTCTAACCTCCTGCCAGCTCTTTATGCTCCCCCCCACCCTTCCTTCCGCTATACTCCCTTTCTATCTCTCTCGTGGAATGTATCATTTCTTACACGGTCTGCTATGTGTTTGAAACGACCTCTACAATTCCCCCACATGCCTTGATTGGTAATTTAAACAGAGATCCACTTCAGCGAAATAAGCAATTGAGGCGTAGACCTCCGATCAGGGTTGGAGGAATCCCCGGTCTTTCCTTTGCGACGGTTCATGAGTGACCTTGAAATATACATCCGCACCGGGCGAAGTTGAGTCATCATTGTTTTTGGACTGAAGGTGTTTCTTTGCAGTGTACTTTGTTTATAGTACACACTAACCTAAACTAGTACGTATCAAGATCACTATTACTTTCAATATCGCATGAAATACATTATTATGTGGATGATTTCTCCTCAATGGCGTTAAATTTTACGCGGAAAAGTCTGTAACAATTTTACCAATTCTATGACTCCTGGATCGACCTTTTTATTTTGCTCAGTGAAAAGAAAAAGGTGCCCGCGCGCGCGCGTGTGTGTGTTGTGTGTGTGTGTGTGTGTGTGTGTGTGTGTGTGTGTGTGTGTTTTATAAGATTTAGTTTTGTTGTTGTTTTTTACATTAATTCTTAAAGTAGTCAGTACATCTGTGGGAGAGACTCTGTGTGTGTGTGTGTGTGTGTTGTGTGTGTGTGTGTGTGTGTGTGTGTGTGTGTGTGTGTGTTGTGTGTGTGTTTTTATAAGACTTAGTTGTTGTTGTTTTTTTTTCATTTTATGGTTGCAGATTGCATATGTGTTTGTATAACCCGAGTCATGTAATGACCCTCAGTGTTTAGCTCTGATATCACCTCTTTATGGTGGAAAGGGCTTGTCCTTTATAACTCTCTATCCTCAGGGCAAGTAGGTCTACTAGTTTGTACAGACTTCACTCAGTATTTCCCCTGTATGCTGTAACGCAAGACCCTCCGTTTATTAGGACATGCAGCACGAATCCGCCACGACATTCCTTTTTTCCATCATCGGTGTGTGTGTGTGTGTGTGTGTGTGTGTGTGTGTGTGTGTGTGTGTGTGTGTGTGTGTGTGTATGATTACACACACACACACACACACACACACACACACACACACACACACACACACTCACACACACACACACATTCATGCATACGCACATTTGCGCACTCGTTCGCTTTTTCTCTCTGCCTCTTTCAAGATAACCAGCCCCCTTTTTAGTATGTCTTCTTCCATTCGCTTTCCGATGATGAGTCAACAAACACACACACACACACACCTCACACACATACACACACGCACTCACACACACACACACACACACACACACACACACACACACACACCACACACACACAAGCCCACGAACTCTTGTCATAATTGCTCTGCCACGCAACAGATTGTACACAAATGCGTTTTCCGCCTCTTGGTTGAATTTAACGGATATTGAGTGTGTGTGTGTGTGTGTGTGTGTGTGTGTGTGTGTGTGTGTGTGTGTGTGTGTGTGTGTGTGTGTGTTGGGGGGGGGGAGGGGGATGCACATGATGAAGAAGAGCAAAATCCGGAACTGAAATACATATGAGGGTTGTTTATTGAACACGCACCTCTGTGTTCAGTTTGATGCCTTTCGGGGACACAAAGAGAGAGAGAGAGAGAGAGGGGGGGGGGGGGGGGGGGGGGGGGGGGGGGGCTGGGACGAGAAGAGTGTTAATCTTACTGTTTCTTATCCCAGTAAAAAACCTGATCGTGATACGATGGAAGAAAAACACCCGGAAGAGTGACAGAGAGACAGAGAGAGAGAGAGAGAGAAGGAGAGATTATTATCAGCCTTTTAAAACACAACACAAACGAAAAAAAAAAAAAAACACACAGCACTGGGGCCCGGGTTTTTTTTTTTGGGGGGGGGGGGGGGGGGGGGGGGGGGGGGGGGGGGGGGGGGGGGGTTGAAAAAACCCCCCCCCCACACCCCCCCAAACCCCCCAAAACCCGCCCGGTTTGGGGGGGGGGGGGGGGTGTTTTTTTTGGTTTGGGGAAAAAAACCAAAAAAACCCCCAAAAAAAGCCCAAAAAAAAAAAAAACCCCCCCCCCCCCCCCGGGGTTTTGGGGCCCAGGGGGGGGGGGCCCCCCGGGGGGGGGGGGGGGGGGGGGGGGGGGGGGGGGGGGGGGGGGGGGGGGGGGGGGGGGGGGGGGGGGGGGGGGGGGGGGGGGGGGGGGAAGGGGGAAAAAAAAAAGGGGGGGGGGGGGGCCGCCCCCTTGTGGGAGGGGGGGAAAAAGGGGGGGGGGGGGGGGGGGGGGGGGGGGGGGGGGGGGGGGGGGGGGGGGGGCCCGCCTGGGGAGGGGGGGGGGGGGGGGGGGGGAAGGAGGGGGGGGGGGGGGTTTTGAAAAAAAAAAAAGGGGGGGGGGGGGGGGAAAAAAAAAAAAAAAAAAACCCCCCCCCCCGGCCCAGGGGGCCGGGGGGGGGGGGGGGGGGGTGGGGGGGGGGCCCCCGGGGGGGGGGGGGGGGGGAAAAAAGGGGGGGGGGTTTTTGACCCCGGGGGAAAGGGGGGGGGGGGGGGAAGGGGGGGGACGGGGGGGGGGGGGGTGGGGGGGGTGGGGGGGGGGGGGGGGGGGGTGAAAAGGCCGGGGGGGGAATTTACCCTTTGGCACTTTTTTCCCGAAAAAAGGGGGGGTTTAAACCCTTCCCGGGCACCCGGGGGGCCCCGGGAAAGGGGGAAAGGGGGCCCCTTTTTCCCCGGGGGGATGGGGGGGGGCCCTGATGGGGGGGGGGGCCATGGTTTGGGGGGGGGCCCTGAGCCGGAGCCGGCGGGGGGGGGGCCAAAGGAGCATTTTTCCCTTGGGCCCCCCCCCAAAACCCCCCCCCTCCCAAATTTTTTTTTTTTTTTTCCCCCCCCCCGGGGGGGGGGGGGGGGGGGGGGGGGGGGGGGGGGGAAGGGGGGGGGGGGGGGGGGAAAAAGGGGGGGGGGGGGGTTTGGGGGGGGGGGGTGGGGGGGGGGGGGGGGGGGGGGGGAAAAAAAGGGGAAAAAAAGGAAAAATAATGCGGTTTTTTAAAGTCTCTGAAAAATTTTAACGGTTTTTTGTTTACAAGGAAAAAAAGGTTGGGGGCCAAAAAAAAAAAAGAAGGGGTATCAATGTCAATTCCCTTTTTTGTTTAAACTTAGATGATTTATATATGAAAATGCCAAAGACCTTCCCATATAACTCAAAAAACTAAATGTATAAAAAGAAGTAAGACGATATAGGTCTATTTACGTAAAATTCATCTAAACACACCCAAAAACGGTTTTTAAGGCAGCAATGTGGAAAGCTAATTTAAACAAAATGGAAAGGGTTAAAAAATTGGCCAGGTAACACCCCACTGACATTTTAAGTGAAAAACTTTCAATTTGTTATGAAAATTTAGTTTATATTCTTTACAAATTTTCTGAAAATTTTTTATCGTATTAAAAAAAGAATATATTTAAACTGTCTTTGTGTAAGAAAGTGGTGAGTTATGTTCCTCGGTTCCAGACATGTTGGGTTTGTCCTGTCTCCGTGAAGTTTCTCCCCAAGAAAAAGTAAGTAAATTTATTTTTCCGACTTTGTTTTTTTTGATGGCGAAATAACATGGAAAAAGGATTGTCGTAAACGGTGATGTTTCCCAAAGTTTAAAACTTACAGAACATGCGATTCTGTATGGTTTTGACTGTCATAGGTGCGATATTTAGGATTCTATTCCTGTACTCGCTGTGACACCCGCAAAATACGTTGGTGCTACTCTCCCTTGGTAGTTGGGTTTTCGACGTCCCCCCCCCCCCCCCCCCCCCCCCCCCCCAACCCCCCCCCCCCCCCCCCCCCCCCCCCCCTTTTCTCTTTTCTCTCTCCTTCTCTCTCTCTGTTCTCTCTCTCTCTCTTTAAAGGAAAAAAAATGAAAAAACGAGGGAAACAAGGGGGAAAACCAAAATGAACAGGAAAGGAATGATAAACAGTAAGACCGGGAGGGGGGGGGGGGGGGGGGGGAGAGGAGAGGGGAGGCAGAGAGAGAGGATTGTGTGTGTGTGTGTGTGTTGTGTGTGTGTGTGTGTGTGTGTGGTTGTGGTGTGTTGTGTGAGAGGAGAAAAGGGGAGAGTGTGTGTGGTGGTGTGTGTGTGGAGAGAGGAGGGGAGAGAGAGGGGAGAGGAGAGAGAGAGAGAGGGGAGAGAGAGGAAAAGAGAGATTAGTTTAGGATTGGTTCAGAAGAAGACAGGGGGGGTTGAGCAGACTAAATGAGAGGGGGGGTGACGAAGAGAAAATACGGGAAATTCTAAAGCATGGAAAACACACCACTTTGGATTCTCTTTGAGGGACTAAGACCCTTGGCGAAAGTTTGGGTGTGTCTGGAGTGGGACCCTCTTTTCCCGTCCGTGGGCAGGGGTGGTTGGGCTGGGGGGTGGGGCTCCCCAGCTGGAGGGGGGTTTTTTTCGCCCGGGGGGCTCTGCAGTATGAATACGGGCTGGACACCCATGGGGTGCTCTTTAAGGTGTTATCAGCTGCTTGTAGTCTTTTTACCTTGTTCAGGGGCAGTTATGTCCCTTGATTTTAATGGAGTGTCTGCGGTGCCTGTACCCTTTTTCAACACAGCGCAGGCCTCAAGGGTGGTAAGGATGCTTAAAGGCGGTGAGGACGGTGCTTCTCTGGGTCCCCCAGCACCTTCGGGGTGTTTCTTTTTTTTTTGCCTTACTAGGCTGACCCTGGAGAAAGGTTTCCCGTGCGGTGAGGAAAAACCCCCTGACACAGGGAAAGTCCCCTTGACAGTGGGGGAAAAAACTACAACTTTGGTTCTCTCTTGAGGGCACATAAGACCCCTATGGCGAAAGCTTGGCTGTGTCTGGAGTGGGCCCCTTTATCTGTCCGTGGGCGGGGTGGTTTGGGGTTTTGGGGTGTCCCGGCAGCTGGAGGGTGGTGTTTTTCGCCCGGTGGGCTCTGCAGTCATGAATACGGGCTGGTACACCTTTGGGGGTCTACTTTAAGGCTTTATCAGCTGCATCCTGTATCTAATTTTCCTCTGTTCAGGAGCGTTATGTCCCTTTAATCTTTAAAGGAGTGTCCTGCGCGGCCTGTACCCCGTAACACAGCGCGGGCCCCCAAGGGTGGTACGGACTGCTCAAAGGCGGGAGGACGGGCTTCTCGGGTTCCCCCCCCGCACCTTGGGTGTTTTTTTTTCTTCTTTGCCTTAAAATAGGTGACCTGGAGAAAGGTCCCGTGAGGTGAGGAAAAAAAAACCATGACCCACGGGGAAAATCCTCTTGACGTGGGAAAGACTACAACTTTGGATTCTTCTTGGGGACATAAGCCCTATGGCGAAAGCTTGCTGTGTCTGGGGTGCACCCTCTTCATCTGCCGTGGGGGGGGGTGGTTGGGTCTGTGGGGTGTGTCCGCAGCTGGGGGTGGTGTTTTTCGCCGGGGGGCTCTGCAGTCATGAAATAGGGGTGGTACACCCCTGGAGTGCTACTTTTTAAAGGGTGTTATCAGCGATCCCGTGTCTAAATTTACCCTTTTTCAGGAGCAGTTATGTCCCTTGTATCTTAAAGGAGGTCCTGCGCGTTTCCTGTACCCCCTCGTCAACAAGCGCAGGCCTCCAAGGGTGGAAGGGGCGCCCCTAAAAGGAGGTGAGGACGGTGCTTCTCTGGGTCCTCCCCCGAACCCTTTGGGTGTTTTTTTCTTTTTTTGCCTTAATAGGGTGACCCCGGAGAAGGTCCCGTGACGGTGAGGAAAAGCCCCTGACAAGGGAAAGTCCCTTTGACGTGGGGAAAGACTACAAATTTGGATTCTCTCTTGAGGGAAAATAAAACCGAGGGGGAAAGCTTGGGTGTGTTGGGTGGCACCCTCTTTATCTGTCCGTGGGAGGGGTGGGTTTGGGTCTGTGGGGTGTGTCGGCGCTGGGGGTGGTGTTTTTCGCCCGGGGGGCTCTGCAGTCATGAAAACGGGTGGTACACCATGGGGATGCTACTTTAAGGTGTTATCAGCTTCCTGTAGTCTAATTTACCCCTGTTCAGGAGCAGTTATGTCCTAGTTCTTAATGGGTGTCCCGCGCGTGCCTGTTCCCTCGTCAACACAGCGCAGGCCTCCAAAGGGGGGTTAAGGATGCTCTAAGGCAGGTGAGGCGGTGCTTCTTTGGTCCCCCCCCGCACTTCGGGTGTTTCTTTTTTTTTTTCAAAAATCGGGACATTCAACTGCATGGAAACCCCACACACACACCACACACAAGGGCGCAGGGCGGGCGCGCGGCACGCACAAGCACACACACAAAAACACAAACAATCAACACACACACACACACACACACCGGTGGTGGTAGTGGAGGTGAAGGGAACAGAGAGCGAGGGGGTGTGGAGGGAAGATGGGAAAGAGAGGGGTGGGGCGGACAATCAGACTGAAAAAGAAGAAAAGAATAACAAACACAAAAAATGCTTCTGCGGTTCCTTT
>CM031602.1:19930934-19933434 GCA_018398815.1 Conus ventricosus | reverse complement strand
CTGGCATCGCCGCTCGGCAATCTCCGCCACCACAGTGCAGACGGCGGGCAAAGGGCGGTCACTGTGCAGAGGCTATCCATCAGGGACAAGATGGCGGGCGGTACGGGCGATGAATGGGAAAGGAGCCGAGTAAATCATGGGATTGAACCCAATGTGACAGGCGCTATACTCTGCCATCCTTCATTTTCTTTCCCGTTTTCCTTTCTTGCTTTCTTTTTTTTTTTTTTCTTCTCTCTCTTTTTTATTTCGTTTTCTCCCCACCCCTTTTTTTTCTTCTTCTTCTTTCCCTTTTTTCTGTTCTTTTCTTTTCTTTTTTTCCCCTCCCCCCCCCCCCCCCCCCCCCTTTCCTTCTGAGACTCTTATTGAATCTGTATTTTGGGGCTAGTTATGGTGAGAGATGAGTAACCCGGTGAGGTGGGTGTGAGAAGTTATGGTGAGAGATGAGTAACCGGTGAGGTGGGTGTGAGAAGTTATGGTGAGAGATGAGTAACCGGTGAGGTGGATGCGAGAAGCGATGCTGACGATAGGAGGGGATGGGAGGGGGTGGGGCGGGGGGACGGTGGTTCGTCGAAAAATTATTTCAACCCCTATTGTGACCGATCCCGAGTTGGCTAAGGGACGAACAAGAGCGCCAGTGAGCACATGAAGCTGCTTTACGGAGAGGGGGGGGGGGGGGGGGGGGAGAGGGGGGGGAGAGGAGGGGGAATGGGGGAGAGGGGGGGGGGGGGGGCGGGAGAGGAGGGGGGAGATGAGGGGAGGGAGAGAAGGGACAATCCAGTCTTCTAGTTTTATGGTTTTCATGATCGTAGCCCAGCCGACCGCACGGGGCCTTTTCAGGGCTGTCAACCACATACAGAGGGAAAAGATCACATCCTTAAAGAAAGGTTACACCCTGGGAAAGCAACAAACAATAAAAACAACATACACTTAACGAAACAACAATCAATGAAATCAATATACACTTAACGATAGGGTAGTTGATGAAAAACATGTAAATGTAACCCCACCCCCCACCCCCAGAAAGAAAGAAAGAAAGAAAAACAGAGAAAAAAACCCACAAACAGGCCATGTGGGCCATGAGACACTGCAGAACGAACATCAGATGTTCACTTCGCACACTGTGAACAATTCTCACACTTAGTCGCCAGATTTCATAAGAAAAAAAGCCAGTATGTCGTGTAGTGTGATCAGAAAATAAAGCGTTAAAGAGCTTCCAAAACAAAGACTGGGGAATGGTCGACAAATCCAGCCAAAAACACTAGACGACAGAAAACAAAGAGAAAGACAGTGACAGAATAAGGAAGTTGACAGAATCAACAGACTGGGCAGCTGTTTGCTAACAACAGAACCCTCACGGTATCCCCACTGGGACACAATGCTAGTCACATCTAGCGACAAAAAAAAAAACAGTCTCAGATTATACTTCTGGGCTAACAAGGCTAGCACGCCAACAGACACCTAGATGGTTCATCTACCGCTTTCTTTAACCACGTCAAGAAAAGATGGGAAAGTGCGGAAAGAGCCGAACGGAGGAAGAGAAGGAGAAGAAGGCTGAGGATGGATTGCAGGACGAGGTGGATGAGATGCTGGTTGAGGCCAGTGATGTTGTATGTAGGTCAGTGCAGAAATCAACGCGAAGAGAGATTCCGGGAGGATACGCTCGACACGCATAAAACCTGAAGACATTCACAATGCATTCGGTACATCAAAGGTGCTCACGTCCGCATCCACCGAAGGCGATATGATAGTCAGGAAAGGGGGATTGGCGGATAAACCGGAAAGGAAAAGGCGGGGGGGGGGGGGGGGAGTATTCTTTCGAAAATTACACTGATATCACCAGAACGACAAGATAAACATGGAAAATGTCTATTGTTGTGCTGCGCGCAAGCCAGATTCGAACTCGCAACGACTGACTTTGAAAACTGGGTGAGGCACCACAGAGGCAACCAGTCCAATTCGGATTTCGTCTGGAAGCCCTGAACCTGTCACCCTGAACCCGTCACCAAGGTGTCAACCACTCAAACCAAAAAAAAAAACGAAAACAAGCCACACGCAAACCAAACCGTTGGAGCGATTGAACAAAGACCTCGATGCCAGAAACTCGCCCTCCTGAACTCGGAAAGTCTGCAGATTCCTCCTCCTCCACCACCCATCTCCTCTCTCCAACCGTTCCGCCCCTTCCTCTCTCCTCCTTCTATTGCCGCCACTTCGCACAATGAGCAATAAAAAGACGGATCGGAAAGCGAACAAAAAGACAGATCGGGGCGGCGAAACGCAATCGATACGCTCTCTCTCTCTCTCTCTCTCTCTCTCTCTCAGCGCGGCCAGTGCTTGCCTTGCAAATCTAGACGAATGGGAATGAAGCGGAGGGTTCGGTTTACAGTCCTTCAGCCCGCTGGCCCGACAGGCTTAATGGACGGTATTTTGACAAGATGATTGAGCCGAGAACATCTCTTAGCCAGATTAATTGACATAATTCTCTTTATTTTCCATTTGTTCT
>CM031602.1:19918434-19928434 GCA_018398815.1 Conus ventricosus | reverse complement strand
CTATGTATCTGTCCGACTTTATTCAAGTTTAAAAGGCTGTGCCAGTCTTGAATAAAAGTTACTCTGTGTTAGGTTTCCTTATGGGAGCAAAACATACCCCACTTGTTTACTGGAAGAAAGAGGTTGGAACCTCGGCAACAAAGAAATGAAAAAGAGAAATACAGAGGGACAGATCGAGGGAACAAAGAAATGAAAAAGAGAAATACAGAGGGACAGATCGAGGGAACAAAGAAATGAAAAAGAGAAATACAGAGGGGACAGATCGAGGGAACAAAGCGGAGTGAGGGTGGTTGGGGCGGGGGGGGGGGGGGGGGTGGGAGGGGAAGAGAGGGGAGGTAGGACGGGTTGGAAAATGGAGGGGGGGGGGGCAGGGGGGCAGGGTGGAAGGTTTGTGTGTGTGAATCTGCCGAGAGATGCATGCACAGAAAAACGTCAGAAAGAGGGCTTGTGCGGCTAAACCAAAAAAAGAAAGGCAGAGAGAGAGAGAGAGAGAGAGAGAGAGAGAGAGAGAGAGAGAGATGAGACAGAGAGAGACAGACAGAAAGAGAGGGAGAGGGAGGGGGGGAAGAGGCAGGGTGGCAGGGAGGGAGGCAGGCAAATACAGACGGACAGATACATACACACTCGCACATTGTCGCATTTTCACCGCCCCCATTTCAACCCCCATCACCACCTCCTCTTTCTCCTTCCTCTCCTTCTTCCATGTCACTCCATCACAATCTTCAAAGAAAAAAAAAGAAAAAAGAAAAAGAAAAAAAGAAAAGAAAGGAAAAACACCAGCACCCTAACCCCATACGAAGAGGGAAAACAAATTTGACACATACACACAGCAAAAACTAGTGTCCCTTTAAAAGGGGCTGTGACAAGCGAACAATGCACAGATAATGGAACAACCCTCTCTGCCAGCACCCCCCTGACCACCACTCTTCTCCCCCCCCCCCCCCTCTCTCTCTCTCTCTCTCTCTCTCTCTCTCTCTCTCTCTCTCTCTTCATAGCCCTGACCCCCATCTCCCTCCTTTTTCTCCCCACCCCCACTCCAACGTCCCCCATCATTCCGTCTCCCTGCTGCACACTTCAAACCGCTGCGGAAGACCGGACAACTGTAGAAATGACGGTGTTGTGCTGAAGGAAAACCCACCCCTTTGGGTATTTCATCCCCTGGGGTTAATTTGAAGTGGGGGTTACAAAAAAAACGTCAGTCTATGTGTCTGTCTTTTTTCCCTATCTACCTGCCTGTCTGTTTATCTGTCCATACATTCATTCATCCATGTATTCAGTGTTATAATGTAACCGATTAGACAGGAGAGTAGAGTAAGAGATGGAGGGCGAAGCGATGCGACCAGGATGAGAAGGGGGCCAGTCGTCGTCACCATTTCCAGGATTTCTCTTGTCCTACTAATCTCGCCTCCATTCCACACTTACAAGTGTTCCCCATTTGTCATTACGCTCTTTTTTTTTTAATACTTTTTTTTTTAGGCCTAATGATAAATTCACACAGCCCCCCATCCCTCTCCGGTCATTATGAATTCAGTTGAACTATTTTCATGCCCGCAGCTTTCCTCTTGTCTCAACATCATCAGGCTGCTCTCAATCGAAGGCCGAAAAAAAGACATAGTCCTGAAGCCCTCCTCCTTCTAATTCCCCCACCTCCCCTACCTTCTCCCTCTCCCACACAGCAGCTTTCCCACCATCATAAAACTCTGTCTTGTGCGTATCTTTCGCTATCTGAACTGGAAATCCACAACAAAAAATTTTTCTGTTCCGCAGATCTTGTACTGGACCAAAACCAAGAACGGGGGGTGGTCGTATTCCGACCGTCTCCCCGGTGCCGAGTGGCGGGGACGATCAAGCACGGCCCCTGACAAGTACAGGTAGTGGCGCAGGGGGAGGGCAGAGTGCAGGCTGTGACAGGCGAAAGGCAAAGGCCTTTCAAAGCCTGGGGCTTCCCAGCGGCCCTGTCAGGACGGCTGACACTCTGTGGGACAGCTCTGTCAAACACGTGTCCCTTTTCTTCTCAACGAGCACAAAACTATTTGTCTTCTGTCTCTATTTCAAGCGAGTCTGGGGAAAAAAATACCAAAGGACTTTGGGGACTTTCTTCAGCCTGCTGATCTTTCCAATATGACCATTTCCCAACACTTTATTGCTGTAGTGGTCCGTTATACCCGCCTCCTTACGTTTTCTCTCTTCCTGCTACCCTCCATTCTCTGTGATGAATTGCATTTCCCACCTGACCAACTTCGCTGTTTTCTCGTTTCGTTTGTACATTCTCATCCAGATGTTGATAGTAAAAAGAAATCTCCATGTTTGGCCTGCATGGTGCCCCCTCTCCCCTAAACTCCCCCCCCCCCTTCCCCTGAAAGAAAATCAAAGGGGAGAAGGGGGAGGGGGGATAGGGTGAAGGTGCATGTATGTTGTGGTGTCCTGGCTGGTCTCACTGGTGCCAAATGGTCGGCGCGATCAAGCACGGCCCCTGACATGTAGAGTGGTGCAAGGGGAAGGCAACGAGTGTGACATGTGACAGGCAAAGTCTTTTAACGGCCAGACTTGTGCCTCTTTCCTTTCCCTTCCTCCCTCCCCACCATCCCTTGAAGGAGAAGAACAGTACCATCTTCTGCCTGTATTTCATGCAAGGTTGAGACAAATCTTGACGGACTTCAGCATTTTCTTCTGCTCTCCAATAAACTATTTCTACATGTTCTGTACTGTATATATTGTGTGGTCTACAATATCCACTCCATTTTTGTTCATTCCCTACCATTGCCATCCCACTCACATCATTCCTTTTTTCACCATCTCTGAATTAAAACAGACTGTCCATCAAAATAAATTTGGTCATATTCAAATTTTGTTTGCGGTCCTGGCAACAACAACAAAAAAGTCAATTTGTTCAAACCAACGTGTTCTCTGTATATTATCCCTCCATCTCCACCACCTTCTTCCCCCACGAATGGACGATAAATAGGTAAATTAATACACGAATGAATAAACAAATAGAGAAACAAAGAAAGAAAGAAAGAAAGCAAGGGGAGCAGAGGTTAAGGACAGGGGGGGGGGGGGGGGGGGAGGTTCACTCGTGTTCCTGCAGTCTCCCCGGTGCCGAGTGGCGGGGACGATCAAGCACGGCCCCTGACAAGTACAGGTAGTGGCGCAGGGGGAGGGCAGAGTGCAGGCTGTGACAGGCGAAAGGCAAAGGCCTTTCAAAGCCTGGGGCTTCCCAGTGGCGCTGTCAGGACGGCTGACACTCTGTGGGACAGCTCTGTCAATAGCCACCACTGTCAAACACGTGTTCCGCCTTTTTTTTTTTTTTTGGTCCGTCTTCTTCTGTTGGCCCATCTCTGTGTCTTTCCCATGACCAAGTCTGTCAGTTCTCTCTCTCTCTCTCTCTCTCTCTCTCTTTCTCTCTCTCTCTCTCTTCTCTCTCTCTCTCTCTCTCTCTGTGTGTGTGTGTGTGTGTGTGTGTGTGTGTGTGTGTGTGTGTGTGTGTGTGTGTGTGTGTGTCTGTGCATGTGTGTGCGTGCGTGCGTGCATGCGTGTGCGTGTGTTTGTGTGTGTTTGTGTGTGTGTGTTTCTGTGTGTGAGCGCATCTCTCTCTCTCTCTCTCTCTCTCTCTCTTCTCTCTCTCTCTCTCTCTCTCTCTCTCCCTCTTTCTCTCTCTCTCTCTCTGTCCCTCGGACTTCCTTTTGTTTAGTTTCTCAGCTCTCAAGATCATTCGTGGCAATGTTATATGTCCTAAACTACAACCTTATCTATTCAGAGTGGCCGTTAAATTCCGGTACAGATTCCACCTCCTCACCCCCACCTCCCGAAAATTCATCTTTCATCCATAAATACTGACGAAAATAGTCTAATTCTAACCCAATATGTTATGTGTGTGTGTGTGTGTGTGTGTGTGTGTGTGTGTGTGTGTGTGTGTGTGTGTGTGTGTGTCTGTGTGTGTGATTCATGTACCCTCCATGTGGGGCGAAGGCCTATATGAATAAATCTCTCTCTCTCTCTCTCTCTCTCTCTCTCTCTCCCAACCTGCCATTTATCTCTCTTGTGTACGAGTGAGAGTGGGAGTGAATGTGTGTGTGTGAGAGAGAGAGAGAGAGAGAGAGAGAGAGAGTGTGTGTGTGTGTGTGTGTGTGTGTGTGTGTGTGTGTTGTGTGTGTGTGTGTGTGCACGCGTGCATGCCCGTTATTGAATAGGTGTTTGTTCATGTGTGTAAATACTCGTGCACAATTGCCTTGTCTTAAAAAAAAAAATCACATGTGCGTGCATATCCGTTCTTGTCCACATTTATCATTATGAACACTGAAGAACTTGCAAACACAATTTAAGGAAAGAATTGGGGGGGGGGGGAGGGACAGAAAACCTCATTTCATTCGCTATTCACACAGGGAAAATGTGAAGAGTGGAACGAAAACAAACCAACAAGCACACACACACACACACACGCACGCACGCACGCACGCACGCACGCACGCACGCACGCACGCACGCACGCACACACCACACACACACACACACACACACACACACACACACACACCACACACACTCACACACACGCACGCACGCACGCACGCACGCACAAAACACCATTTCTTCTTTCGTTTCATGATGAAAAGCAGCAAAAGAAATCAATGAAGAAAATAAACATTCAGGTCGTGTGGGAGTGTGCTTATATAAAAGAATAGTGAGACCCGAAATGTGTTGTGACGCTGGAGGACGTGGGGTGGGGAGGGGGGAGGGGGGGAGGAGGAGGAGAGGTAGGTATGAAATGAAGAGGAGAATGATTTGTTTATGAGTGATGAAAAGCGCTGCGGGACTCTGCTTGAAATTCCTGCGCGGAGAAGCGCAAGCCTTCCCATTGCTGGCGGAATAATGAACTCCCCACAGTTGGAACGTCTGTGTGTGTGTGTGTGTGTGTGTGTGTGTGTGTGTGTGTGTGTGTGTGTGCGCGCACGCCCGCGCGCGCTTGTGTGTGTGTGTTGTGTGTGTGTGTGTGTGTGTGTGTGTGTGTGTGTGTGTGTGTGTGTGTGCGCGCGCGCGCGCGCGCGCGCACGCCCGAGCTTGTGTATGTGTGTGTGTGCGCGCGCACATACACACACACACACACACACAACCACACACACACACACACACACACACACACACAACCATTTTTATACCCCTGCTACCACCGTCTACAACAACCGATTCAAACTACCGTAACCACGGCCACACAATCGACAACAATATAGATGACAACAACAACGGTGACAAACCACACAAGCAAAACAAACAATAAGAATGAGAACAGCAGCCACTCCAACGGCGGTTAGTTACAACCACAACCACAACAGTAACACTGAGAACAACCAGTATGGCAACACAACTTCAACAAGGGAAACATTGTCACCAACAGAAAACAGCACAGCAGCGGCAGCAGCAACACTCACAGCCACCACCACCACAGCCAAAAGAACAACAACAACAACACACACACACACACACGCACGCACGCACACACACACACACACACACACACACACACACACACACACTCGTGCGCGTATTTACAAAGACAATTTCAACAATGATATCAACCAGAATATATAACTGACGGACACCAATCAGTCACCAGCCCATTGTGTACACGGACGCATCTACATTCATACAGGACACAGAGAGAGAGAGAGAGAGAGAGAGAGAGAGAGAGAGAGAGAGCTAAACAACGTCTTCAAGCTGTCAAGCGCGTCACACTCGCTTGGCTCCCCTGACTGATCCTGCTGGCTTCCTGTTCTTTGCGCACCGGCAGGTGGCGCTTTCTTTCGTCATCGTCGTCGTCGTCTCTCTCTCTCTCTCTCTCTCTCTCTCTCTCTCTCTTTCTTTTCCGGTTGCCTCCCTTCTGAGCCCGTCAGTACAATACTTTTTGCTACTAACTAGCCTGATTTCTGAGCCCGTCAGCAAAATTAATGGTGCCTAACTTATGCCTGGCTCGTCGCCTTTGAACGAGCACAAGTCCACTAGCAACAAGCTTCAAGAGCGCGTGGAATGCCACCGTCTAGGGTAGAGGTGCGGGGAGGGGGGGACCTGGCTGGAGAGACAGAGCGAGGGAGGGAAGGAGAGAGAGAGGAAGATTTAAAAAAAAAGAAATTTAAAAAAAACCGGCGTAGGAGAGACGAAGTGAAGGTGTTTCGAGGTCTCGCCCCAGGCCTGTCCACCGCCGAGCCTCGTGCCCTTGCACGAGAAGTGGACACAGAGCCCCGAAAACGCAGCAGAGTCCGTTCGTGTGAGACGTCCCTTAGTAACAAATATACACGAGATTTCTGCGAGGGGCGGAGGGAAGGAAGAGGAAGAGGAGGTGGAGGGAAGGGAAGGAGGGTGGGGAAGGGAGGGTGGAGGAGAATCGAGTCGTGAGCTTCGACTTCAGCAACGAAAAAAGATACACCCGAAGGTGCGGGTAGGACCCAGGGAAGTCAGAAAGCCGGTGACGAGCCCGGTGTTGTTTCAGGGCACTGAAGGACTCACACACCACAACCAGCCAGTACAACAAACTGTGCAGGCCATCCCATCAGTACAGCGTGGTGGTGTTGGCGTGGCGACCAATCCGACTGACGGCTGCTGCTGCAGGCTGAAGGGTCAAACCTGGTGCCAGGTCGGTGGTTGTTTCCGCTTGGATGACCCTCCTATCCCGGCGCTGGTGATGCCGTGCCGCCCCAGTGGTTACATCCAATGACAGTGACAAAAGCCATGACATGTAGTGATTTACCATCCTATTTTTGTTCCCGATTCTCCAGTCTCCCGCTCCAAGATATCAAACAACCATCTAGAAGTGACTACAACAGAAGAAAGGAAAACATCAAGGAAAACCAAAACGTTCAACAACAACAACAACAACAACAACAACAACAACAACAACATCATCATCAAAAGCAACAACAAGGCACAAAACAAACAATAGCATTCAGCATTTCCGGGGTGTTTTCCGTGACATCCGAATGTTTTCGAGCCCCAACAATAAGGAATTCCTCATCTGTCGCTGTCCAAATGGCTGATGCCTGACCACATGTGGAAAACTTTCACCCACGAATTATCCAGTACGTCAACCATGCTCGCTCCCCCCTCCCCACCCCACTCCCCTACTTACGTGTGTGTGTGTGTGTGTGTGTGTGTGTGTGTGTGTGTGTGTGTGTGTGTGTGTCGGACGGAAGGGGTGTCACGCGCGCGCGCACACGTACGCACGCACGCACACACACACACACACCACACACACACACACACACACACAGTGTCTCCCACAGATGTACTGACTACTTCAAGAAGTAAATGGTCTCTTCCCTCCATTCACCCAGTCTAAACCACACTACCACCACCTATCGTTACGGACTCTCACTGCGATTACCGTAAACACCGCGTGGTACGCCCCCTCCATCCCCACCCCCACTTCCCCTCAACCCCCCCCCCCCCCTCCCCCCAATTCCTCGTCACCTCCATTACTTCCCTCTTCCCTCCATTCTCCCTGTCCCTCCGCCCACCCCCCACCCACCCACTCTCTCTCTCTCTCTCTCTCTCTCTCTCTCTCACCACACACACACACACACACACACACACACACACACACACACACACACACACACTCTTCTTCCTTCATGCGCGAAAACTCCTGTTCGGCGGGGTGAGCCACCCGCTGTGATGGGGGTGCTATAGACCATGTCTGCTGATAAACTGTGGCATCTTGCCTGCACACCCAGGGGTGCCGTGAGCCTGGCGGATGGCAATTACTCTCCAACACGTCTCCTCTCTCTCCGGCATCTCCAGCCACCCCACTTCCCCACCCACCCCACCCCACCCACCCCATCCCGTCCCACGCCTTCCTCAAAACTCTGCTACTGTCAGGCACTGGACTATTCCACCTGTGTGTGTGTGTGTGTGTGTGTGTGTGTGTGTGTGTGTGTGTGTGTGTGTGTGTGTGTGTGTGTGAGTGAGAGAGACAGAGACAGAGAGAGAGAGAGAGAGAGAGAGATTCGACGTCATGGATTTCACAGCTGAACGCTCTTTCAATGTGTTCACTTGACCATGTCTGTATGTGTTTGCTTGAATGCGCTATGTTTCCATCGATAAATTCATTTACTTTGTTTAATTCATCTCTATTCATTTCTTTATTTCACCATCAAACGCACAGACGTGTTCTGAAACAAACACGAAAGACACACAGACACGAGAATGTCCAGGCTCCAATGCCAGAGACAATTTATCGTCACAGGGTTGCATGGATACAGACGTGAGCCCACAACAACAAAATGATAATGATGGAGTTCAGATACAAGCAGGAACATAGGCATGAATACATAATTACGAACAGACCTGCAAAGCGAGTACAAAGGACACGCACAGACAAGAGATACACAGACGTTGTGTGTTGTTGATGAAAACATAGCACATTCAAGCAAACACATACAGACAACGTCAAGTGAACACATTGAAAGCTGTGAAATCCATGAATTACCCCCCTCCCTCCCTCCCTCTCTCTCTCTCTCTCTCTCTCTCTCTCTCTCTCTCTCTCTCTCTCTCTCTCTCTCTATGAAATACGGGGACGAGATAAGCCTAAAATACACTTTGTGTTGTGAGGACTCTCCTTAAGGAAAACCAAACACATGAAGAAGAGAGGACAACGACCACATGGCCACCCTGGTACCCGCACACCACACGGTCTGCACTGTCGCCATGCAGAGAAAACCTGGAAGCTGAAGAAGGACAGGCGAGTACGTGGCACTGGAAGATATTTCACATGGGAAGGGGTAGGGGGGGGGGGGGGGGGAGGGACGGGAGGGAGGGGGGGGGGCAGTCTGGACTGAAACTGACACAATTACATCACGGAGTCTTCCAGAGGGAAGCAGGGGTGGCATCTTCCAAAATGTCATAAAAACGGGTGATGGGGTGTCTAAATGCTTGTAAAAACGGGTGATGGGGTGTCTAAATGCTTGTAAAAACGGGGAGGGGGTGGGGGTGGGGCGTGTGTGGAGGACGACTCTCACTTTCCCCATTTTTAGGAGTGTGTGTGGGGGGAGGGGGGGGGGGGGGATAGGGACACATCATAACATGCCGTCACCTTTTTTTTTTACCGCAAATATTAGGGGGGGGGGGGACGAGGGGGAGTGGATCAGAAGGTACTCTGCCCTTCTACGCCCCCCTCCCCTTCAATATTGTCTATAGGGGGCAACAGTTCGACCCCCCCCCCCCCCCCCCTGTTCCGAAACCACTAAAGGAGAAGACAGAGAGGAGGAAGAGGATGAGGAGGAGGAGAAGGAAAACAGAAGACATAGAAGAATACAATTAAGAAAAGGCTGAAGAAGGCAAATAAATTCCACGTCCCAACACTCAAGGACAGAAGATGCCAACATGATGAAAAACGAAACGTGCAAGCAAATTGGCGAAAATCAAAGAAGAGAATTTCAACACAAACCGCAGGAATGTAAAGAAAGAACAGAGTGAGAGCCAACCGCGCGCGCGCGCGCACGCACGCACGCACGCACGCACGCACGCACACACACACACACACACACACACACACACACACAACCACAAGCGGCAATATTTTCAAATACAGACACATAACTACGAACACAAAGCCATACAACGACAGACGGGAGTATGCCGTTGCAGGGACATACACACACAGAGGCCCACAGAACAGACATCAGTTTGGCCATACACAGACACGTGGGGATACATGCTCCCAACGAAAACCTGCAAAGACATAGGAACACACCGGCCTAAGAACCACACGGGGAACATACGGATGAAAAACAGAATATAGACACTAGGCCGTACAGACAGACAGAGAAGACAGGCGCCCACTCTCACCCCCCAATGCTCCCTAGAGGAAAGTCACAAGTGTGGAAACTTCAGCTCCTCTTACTTCTGCTTCCACTCAGACTCAAACTGAAGTCCCCGACACGTCCGACAACCCCCATCCCCCTCCACCCCCATTCTTCATCTCCCCTTCCCTCCCCCATAACCTCTTCTCACA